>CM070677.1:14240105-14840105 GCA_036346265.1 Melocanna baccifera
TTGTCAAGGTTAATATGGCTATCAAATTAAACTATGCTTTTTTACATGGTAGGACATAGCTAGATATAATGTCATTCTACACATTTACTGTACATAAAATAATAGTGCGTAAATAACAGATAATGAAAATACTAATAATTAAATAATTAAAAGAATGTAGTTTCAATATGATCAAAAATATGTGACTTGCCTCCTTGTCCAATTCCTTTTTTTTTGTAGACTTGAGATTGGACACTGAGTCCTTGAATTGTTCCTGTAGCTCCCTTGTTGGCCAACTCATGTGGCCTGAATATTAGCATGCAAAATGAATGCAAATAAGTTCTTGCTTTACAGAATGCATGTTGGAAACAAAACACAAATAAATAACCAAATTACACAAGAAAAATAGGTTTGGGTGGTCAGGGTTTAAGTTGTGCTTGGATTGACTAAATGGAGTTGGGATTGGGGTATACGGGTTTGAGATGTTTCAAAAAGTATGGATGTGTTATATGGATTTCTGTGAATGATGATAGGTATGGTTGGTATTAGGTTTGGAGTTGGCGAATAATATGGGTGGTTTAGAGTTTTATTAGAGTCTATGATGGCATAATAGAGCTGGGAATGGTGTGGACGAGCTCAAGACGATCAAAATGGGTATATAAGTGTTTTTAGGATTTTGGTGAGTAGTAATGGTTGAAACGGTGCTAGATGTGGGCTTGGAATGGCATTTGGGTTGGCTAGGGTTTTATTATATTCAGGCTAAATATAGTTGAGAATAGGCTTTACGGCTCAAGGGTTAAGGCGAGTATTTGTATATGTTTTGGTGTATAGTAAAAGATTGGACCATATTGGATTTAGGATTTGATATGGTGTTTAGGTGGGCTAGGATTTTATTGTAATCTGATATGAGAAAACAAAGCTGAGAAATGGATAGACGGGCTTGAAACGATCGAAATGGATGTATATATGTCTTTTAGGGTTTTGTGAATAGTAATGGGCGTGGGTATTGTTCATTGCGGATCTAGGTACTATTCATCACAGATCTTCTACTGTTCATACTAGATCTGGTTGCTACAATGATGCACAGTGAAAGGCTGGCCCATCAAGCTGTAGTAACATGGCCTTTTTACAATTCAGCCCACGACGCTACTGTTCATCTTCTTCCCTCTAATTTAATGTAGCGCCAAAGAACACGAGAAGAAAGCGATGGCGGTTGGTGGCACTATGATGGTTTGCAATAGCATCTAAGGCCATGGTTGGGTTTTTGGGGCCTAGGGAATTCCATTTTGGGGTTCAACAGCGGTTGGAAATTTGGTGATCGCCAGCGGCGAGGTCTTCCCTCCTCGGGACTTTTGAATAGCACAGGAGGTTTAGTCGAGCTAACAAGACAATAGCATTAGCATTTAAGCATCTCTAGGGATAGGGGAGGCTTAGAGGAGTGATGGCTTGGGTCAGGGATCACTAGGTTGGGCTGTCCACCGTAGGGCTTCATGGCTGAACGGCAGTGTTGGCCGCCAGTGAACTGGAGGGCTCTGGGTTCTAAGGCAATGCTTCAGGGGTGCTACTAGGAGCATGAATAGGCTATAGGCTTAAGCAATTGGAATGTAATCGAATATATAACTGGAATTGAAAAGTGGCTTACATTGAGGTCTTCGGGTGATTGTCGGTGAAGCTCTGGTCGAGGGCTCAACTAGGGTGTGGGGATGGCTCACTGGACATCGGTGCATTGCTCTGGAGGGATTCAAGGACTTAAATAGCGCAAGGAAAGCGGTTCAGCACAGGGCATGGGTCATGGCGGCGGTGGCACGTGGTAGAGGTCGAGAAGGTGTAGGAAGGAGTTGGCGTAACTCGGGAGAGACGGGAGAGGGGTCAACCATGTGAGTGGCACCTCGTGTTCTGAGCTCCTCGAGTTGTGCGAGACGACGTTCAAATGGCAGGGGATGTCAGGTTGGCTGAGAAACGGTGGATGGCAGCAATAGGGACTTTGGTCCAAATTGTCTAGGAGAATGTCAGGGGCATTTAATGGCCTTGCCAGGGGACTAGCTATCAAAGTACGGTCGGGCATTGAGGGGCATGATGAGTGTGGCAGGGTGGGTCAACCATGAGAGGAGAGCAGGGCAGCGACGGCTGAGTCCATGTCACTAGTCTGACGCGTGGCCAGGCACATTTAAGGGAATGTCAGATGCTCTACAGGTGAGGCGTACATGCTTTGACAGAATTGCAATGGGGTGGTAGCAATGGGCAAAGTCATGGCAGCGGCATATGAGCGGCGGTCAGGTGGGCGGTAATTTTTTCAGATGGTGAATAGTGGCTACCGACTGAGCTGTGAATGGATGGCAAAGGGAGGCGATATGATCAGTGGAAGGGACGGCCAAGGATTGAAATGGGTGTTGAATTGGCTAAGGTTTTGATTAAGATCAAAATCCAAATAAATTCATTTTGTTTTTGAAATTTTTAGGTTGTTTCAACCTACCCCCTTAAAAGAATCTTGTCCCCGAGATTTACCCAGGTTGTGGAATGGGTTGAAACACAAAATTTTGTTATAGTTCTGATTCCTTTCCTTAAATCATGTCCTTTATTTAGAGCATGGAGTACTTGTTACCATTTGATAGTTCTAGTGGTTCTTGTCCCTTTTTGTTATATCTGGGTTATATATGCTATATTGCCTGTATCTATATATCATTCTTGTATAAATCTAGTTACGATATGTCTTGCTTGTTGTAAATTGCTTGATGTGGTTTGCTAAACCTTTCTAGATACTAGTTTGGTTCATCAACATTTCTTTACAAATTGTTTCAGAAATCCTTAAGACGTTCTTGGTTTAGGTTGTGTTAGCACTTCTTCAATTCTGATTTTTCCGTTTAAGACTAGACTAGCTTTTTCTGAGAATCCTTTCCTTGTATGTAGTCATTTTAATCCCTATTTCTGTTATACTCTTTCCTTGTTCATTGCCATTTAAAACTTCATCTTTGTCATACTCTCCTCATAAAGTTTGAGGTTGAAAATCAGGTTCACTGCGATTGGCTTTAGTATGACAAACTTCTTTATTCCTTATATTTTTGTACATATAGCTCACATACATTCTTGTAGTCTTACAACACACCTTAGTACAAATAGCTCATAAAAAAACTACTTGCTTACACAAAAGAAATATGGAATATCATTCATTTTATGTCTTATTCCTAACTGATAGTGATGCATGACGCTCGCTTTTTTGACCATCTTCCTTGTCGCTTTTCCTCATATCATTCCATTATGGTGGATTTGTCTCCTTTTCCACTCAAGCTTTCTTGGGGTAGGATCTCTCTTCCTCCATTGGCGGTTGATACGATGTTAACACCTATCCTTTGGCTTGTACTTGAGCCTCTTCCTTAGGTAAGGATCTCAGTGGACACTGGTAATGATAATGTCCATTCTATTCTTAGTGAAAACAAGTTATATATGCTGAAATCAAATGATCATTTCGCTTGATAATCCTCACGTATCCTGATATCTCTTCTTCCATCCAAAGGGCTTATCAACTAGAGTCAGTAAGTTTGGAAATTCGACATCTGTAATATGACGTTTCATATTGGGTCGCAAGCCTCTTACAAAGTATCCTATCCTTTTTGTTTCAGTATTAACATCTTCTTGAGCATACTGAGATAGATGGTGAAATTGTTGTAGATATTCCGTAATATACTTCTTTTCTTATCGGAGATTAAGAAAATCCTGATATTTTTCTATGATAACTTTAGGAGATATGTAGGCCTTATGAAATTTCTTCACAAACTCTTCCCATGTAATATTATCCTTATTCGGATATACCCACTGAATAGCATTCCACCATTTAATGGTCGGATCTGATAGCTGGTAGGAGGCAAAAAGGATAGTTTAGAATAGGCTTTACGGCTCAAGGGTTAATTCGAGTATATGTATATGTTTTGGTGTATAATAAAAGATTGGACCATATTGGATTTAGGATTTGATATGGTGTTTTGGTGGGCTAGGATTTTATTGGTATCTGATATGAGAAAACGGAGCTGAGAAATGGATAGATGGGCTTGAAACGATTGAAATGGATGTATATATGTGTTTTAGGGTTTTGTGAATAGTAACGAGTGTGGGTACTATTCATTACAGATCTTCTACTATTCATGCCGGATCTGGTTGCTAGAGTGATGCATAGTGAAGGGCCAGCACGTCAAGCTACAGTACACACGGCCTTTTGTCAGAACCGGATTTAGAAATCCGTATTCCTCTGTGATTTCGCATCGTTCCTGGATCAAGAGCTGCTCACGCTACATTATCAGATATCAAAAACATATTAAAGTGGAAACATAATTTATACAGTAATAACTTACATGGGGGCCGACAATAAAAAGCAGAGAATGCAAGAATGAAAAATCTTCACACAAGTGGAACCCTCAAGACTTGCCCACAGGCAGCCAACTGGGGTTTCGCGACCTATGTCCATGGCCTTCTCGAATACCAGCTCTGTTGACCCTTTTGAAGCATTGCAGGACCTTCTACTGTTCTTGACTGACTGGAGGGTAATAAGCAACAATGAGCCCAAAATTGTACTCAATAATCCATCACAAAGAATGGAACAATAATAGTAATGCTACATGCTAGACTGTGAAGGAAGGCTTGAGGTTATTTTATTTGCTAAAGCAGCATTTCCAAATATTATAAATAAAGTTCATTTGACTTAGCAATTTTAACTAAAATGCAAGTTGTAAAGAGAGAGTGCAATATTAATAGTAGCGCAGGTTACATCCACCTGTTGAGGTGCATGGTTACTTCCGCCAATGCTAGTTTTGTTTACTGGGCTACGTCCACCCTAATTATCGCTGGAGTACATCTCTCCAAGAAAAATCAAACGAAGTGAAGTTCTTGTCTTCACTTAGTTTTTCTGTTCCCACCCACAAAAGGTTTTTGAAATAGAACTAACTCGAGGATGTTTCCATGTCCGCTCTTGACCGTGAGTACGGCTTTTCAAATAGTTTTAGACTCTGCAGAGTTGTACATCTTTACCCACAAGAGATAACTCAATTATTATATTCCGCATGTTTCCTTAGACATGCAGATCAACTAGATTATCACTTAACCTTTACAATATATCTAGTAAAAAAATACACTCGCTAAGGTTTCTGTCTACAGGAAGGCCATTTAGGCGCCAGCTAGACCCCCTCTTACGTCCACCTCTATCCAGTGACATGACCATCTCCAGGACGCTTTGCGTCCAGCGAGAAAAATCATGCTTTCCGAAATGCATTCATTTATCAAGTAGTACAAATTATTCAGTCATGCCTACACTTTACCAGCTTGTGGTTTGTACTGTTATACATGGAGAGGTCAACACAGGATTAAGTCGTTAATTTGTCCAGACGGCTTCCATAGCCCAATGTTACATCCACCAACCACTCTTACCATCCGCCCAGACATATAAGCAATTTTTTTAGGGTTTTGAGAAGCATAAGATAATTTGTACCAAAACTATCAGTCACCTACATCCAATGACTGCCCAAAATCAATTTGACTGTTTGAAGAATAATGATGAGCCGGACAATTTAATGCCCTAGCTCTAGACTCCTTTAGCAGTACATATGACTTAGCTAATGTTAATAGCATTATTATCTAGGGCGACAAGGATTAATTGAATCAAATGGTAAAGAATGTCATATTAATAATATTGGTGGCATAAAAGGGCAATATCTACCTTACATTTGATATAATTTGCACAACAACGTGAGCATGCATTTTGATAATTTGAAAGAACATAACTTTTATAAAATGTGGATCAATATGATCAAAGTGATGATTTGCCTTGATTATTACTGCAGCCTTGATTGAAATCAAAGCCTGATTAACCAGTCAGTTGTATTAAAATCTTGAATCTTCACTGTAGCCCGGATCTGCTTGGTCTTGTCGTCTTCACACTGTAGCCTTCTAATACACGGCAATATAGCAAAAATCAGATAAATCCAAACAACGGCAAAAGTATATTTAATTAATTGAATTCATTTTATATTGTTTAGAAATTGAGAGTAGAGAGGGAGCGATTAGAATGGATTTATGTGATAGGAAGGAGTTGATTGAATAGCTTTACCGTAAGGAAAAATTTTATGAAACAAGAAGTTGAATAAAGGATTACCCACAGGATCTTTCTGCTAGGTAAGATACAGGGCTTGATCTTTTTCTTGATAACTTCTTTTATAAGATGTTATATTTATCAAGGAAGTTCCATAAGTTAAGCAGGACTTACAGGTATCTTTAGAAAGATTGACTGAGAAGGTGATTTGCCAGATACTTGAATTTAGGCATTTTCCCAATTTTAATTATTGCCTGGAGTTGGCTATCTATCTGATTATGTTAAGGGGCAAGTTAGCATTTCACCAACTTAATAAGGAGAAATGATAGTGATGGTTTACTGAAAACATGAATTATGATTTATGAAGAGTGCATAAATTTAATTATTCTTAAACATGGGGGACTGATTAGATTGTTTTGGATGCACAGATTATTGGAATACGCGTAGGCTACGGAAGCAGAAAACAAAACTTTTCTACCGTGCACCCAAGAACATCATGCTAAGGAAGGATCATGGATCGTTACCACTTAGACGCGCAGCGCGCGTGAAGAAGAATTGAAACCGATCCAATCTCGCGCCGAGGTAGTAGTGGAAGTAGCCGATCGTCCCGAACAGATCGCTCTCCACGCACGCCGATCAAGATCGCAACGAGCAGCGCCTCCACCGTATCCACACGCCCGGGCCGAACGCCGATCGCGAGTGTACTAGCACTCGTGAGCAGCTAGGGTTTGGCTCGGGAGGTGGCGGCTAGGTTTTGCTAGATGTTAATCGGGACGAATCCTCCGCCCCTCGCCTCCATATATAGACCTCTTCACGTGGGCCTCGTGGACCGAGGCCCAATAGGAGTCTATTCGGATCTCTATCCGATTGAGCCCATATCCGAATCATATTCGAATTAGTGTTCCAACCCGTTAAGCGTGCGACCAGAGGTTCACATATACTTGGTCGTGACCCGAAACGCCTTTCCGCTACCATGTTAATAGCGCCTCTAGTAAGACATATTAACCCCAAAGTATATGTAAAGATCATATCACGAACTCGTAATGTTCTCTCATGTACGAATCCCTTTGCCTCACGATATAGATTGAGCTCAAGGCAGACCTGTGTCATCCTCTTAATAGCTCAATCACTCTCTCGATTCCGTGATGGATTATAAACTCGTGATTGACTCCTCAATCACCTTGGCATGGCCATGCACTTTCATAATCCATTACATCGAGGCCCAGAGATATCTCTCCCATAAGGAGGGCAAATTCTATCTTGATCATTCACATCCCACTACATGTTTCATGGCAAACCCGAAGACTACTTTTATGACTACCCGCCACGGAGTAGTGTTTAGTAGTCCCAAAATAAGCTACTACTCATGTTGGGAACCATGATGATCTCAAGTCTAAGGACTCTACATAAACACTACTTGAGACCAACTGATGACACATGGAATCTCGCAGTTGTCTCATGGCAGTCTATCCAACATATGTTCACTAACACATGTCCATATTATTGATTTGGTATCACCATACCATGATCCATGAGACATGATCATCAATCAATACATATGCTGATCTTTGTCTTTGAATCATATTTGTTCCTCATATGATATACGATCAGGGATCATTTAGAAATAGCAACATCTTAGTATTTAAGAGTCTCATGAATAAGTCACATACTCATTGATCAATAATGATGATGTCTATTCCAAGGAACAAAGTAATGTATCATAAACATAGTATGTGATATATACAACATCTCCATGTTGCCTCTAGGGCATATCACTAACACAGATATGTTTTAGTAATATTTTCAGTTAAGAGTGTTAATTGCTCAAGAATTATCATTTTATGACTTATTCTCACGACTTAGCCCTAGGATGCATTTTTACAGTTATAATAAGACAAATTATTTGAGGTAAAGAGCAATAATTCTTTATCTAGGTTTAATAGTTTCTTATGCCAAAAGATGTTCGAATCTTTGTATCATATAGATGATATTAAAGATTGGATTTACAATTACCCACAAAAGGAAGTTTCACTGGTTTTGACAAATGAGCAATTTGTATATTAATATTTTATGCAATAGGATGCAAGTTAATGGGATTTACTTGCCCTGGTGGTTTTAAACCCAAGGAGGAAGACAAAATGGATAATAGGCAGATTGTTCGAGTTTTGAGGTAGGTTCGATATTGAGCTCTTGGACTAGCATTTGATAGTATTTAAGTGTTGACGAGAAGTGGTAAAACTTAATTTGTGATGACAAGCAAATTTCATTTTCTTTTAAAATTCTTATGCAGTTGGCAGGTGACTTGACAATATTTTTAGAATCACTTCCTTAGCATGCTTAGCTTATAGAATCCTTCATTTAGCTTTGCCCTGAACTAAATTATTAATACCTTTGCCAAACCAAGATAATCACTTTTTGAAAGGAAGGATAGTCATGTGTGATCTTGCCTTACTGAACCTTTACACAACGATAACTGGTATTTGGTTGACACAAGTATATTATTTGATTTCATAATCTCATTTTTATCCCCAAAATCATTTACCAACAGCTTTAATTATTGCTTCACAAAGATAATCAGAGATTCAAACTCCACAATCTAGCAATGAGAGTGATCAAAGCATTGCATACAACTTCAAAGATTTGATACAGCACACAGATTCTCGAGGCTTGCAAACAATGTATACCTTTTCGCTAATCGGTTCATTAGCCACGATAATGCCATCGGTATGAGTCAGAGGGCCGAGTGCTTGGGGCCTGGTGGCTTGGAACAGAGAAGAGGTTCGGCGCCTGGCTGCCGAGGACGTCGCCGGGGAAAGGTGGCTGGAGGGTTGGCAACGGTCGGCGGGCCAGAAAATTCCTGAGGCAATGACACCACAGAGGCAGCTGGGCACCAGGGGATGCAACCCAGAAAACATGCGGCGGCACGGAGCGATAGCTTCGCGGGGCGGCAGGGCGGCGCCGATCTGAGAGAGGGAGAGAGTAAGCGTGCGAGCAAGAGCAAGAGACGACTGCAGGGAGCTCACCTGTGGCGGCGGCTTGGCCAGAAGGTCACGGAGGTGGGCTGGCGTCGGAGGCCGCGGGCAGCACTGAGAGGCCTCCGTGGGTGGCGGGCTGAGGCCACCGAGGAACTCAATTGGCGTATGGAGCAACTTTGGGCTACGGTGGCCGAGCTCCAGGCGTCGGCAATTTGCTGGAGATGCGGCAGCACAGGAGAAGGCCCGGTGGTGAGGTGGAAGGCCTTCGGCGGCTCTGGAAGCGAACAGAGGGAGAGGAGCGGAGCGATGGAGAAAAGAGAGGGGGCCAGCACCTACATAGCCGAAGGAGGTGGGTGGTCATTGAAGCTCATTGAAGGCACAACTAATGCTGGTCTGGGCAGAGGCGTCGAGGGCAAAGGGCACAGGCGTAGGCCGGCGAGAAGTGACAGCAGAGCTTGTACAGGGGCAGAGGCAGGCTGGCACCGGGCCTTTGCCGAGGGCGATACGTCGTGCTAGCTCAACGCTAGGCCGGTGAAGCGACGGCACTAGAACAGCTTGACCTTTATGCCGATAGTGGAGGGTGGTGGCTAGCTCAGCGGGGTGAGGAGAGGAGTTAAGGCCGGCAACTAGGTTGGTGGCACTAGCCCATTGATAAGATGGGGGTAATGAAGGCGGGTAGAATAGGGGTAGCTCGGTGCAGGGTGAGGGGAAGGAGGTCTGCGCGGCATTGAAGAGGAAAGTAAGGCCGGTGGCAGGCGCATTGCTGGGGTATGGCGCGGCGCATGACGGGATGGCTCGAGGAGGCAAGAGCCGGGCCGCTGAGCGAACGCCGAGGCGAGGAAAGGGGCCGGGCCAGGCCTAGCGGAGGGGAGGAGGAAGAGGCCGGCCTGGACCCGCAGAGGGAGGAGGGGGAGGCACCGGACAGGCCGGGGAAGAAGGCGTGGGCGGCGGAGAAAGAAGGGGAGCCTGGCGGCAACGGCAAGAAGAAATGAGGAGGCGACGGCAGTGGAATAAGGGAACAGAAGAGGGTCGGCCGAGGCAAGGGAAAAAGGAGGAGCCCTGGGCGGGCCAAGTGGGCTGGAGGGAAAAGGGTTGGGCCCAAAGAAGCTTTTCCAAATTTTGAGAATTTTCACAAGTTTAATTTCTTTGCTAAATTAGTTTGGTGCCAAAGAATTTTAAGTAACTCAATTGTAACTTTAATTTGAACTTGTCATTTTAATTACTTAGTTTGATGAGCAAAATCCTTTTTAATATTCAACTTTAAGTATTGATGTTTAAGTTTTCTAATCCTCAAATTTGGATTTCAAGATTTACAGAAGAGAGTGAGAATCCGGATTCCAATTTTGAAGACAGGGGTTTTTTTTACTTTAGAGAATTTAATTTGAATCTTTGCCGCCCGAAATTCCAAATCAAGAACTCAAATAAGTGAAATTTTGAAGTGCATCCAAAAATCGAAAAAGATTTTCATTAATTTGCAAATCGTAAATTTGGGATGTTACACCTTTTTACTATTCGTCCCACGATGCTACTCTTCATCTTCTTCCCTCCGGTTTACTGTAGCGCCGAAGAACAGGGGAAGAAAGTGGTGCCAATTGGTGGCACTATGATGGTTTGTGACAGCATCTGAGGCCATGGTTTGGTTTCTAGGGCCTAGGGAATTCCATTTTGGGGTTCAATAGTGGCTGGAAATCAAGTGATCGCCTCCCTCCTTGGGACTTTTGAATGGCACAGGAGGTTCAGTCGAGCTAACAAGACAATAGCAATAGCATTTAAGCATCTTTGGGGATAGGGGAGGCTTAGAGGAGTGACGACTTGGGTTGGGCTGTCCAGGCGAGGCTTCATGGCTGAGCGGCGATAGTAGCTACCAGTGAACAAGAGGGCTCAGGGTTATAAGGCAATGCTTCAGGGGTGCTACTAGGAGCATGAAGAGGCTACGGGCTTAAGCAATTGGAATGTAATTGACTAGATAATTGGAATTGAAAATTGGCTTACATTGAGGTCTTCAGGTGATTGCCAGTTAAGCTCCGGTCGAGGGCTCAATTGGACACCAGTGCATTACTCTTGAGGGGTTTGGGGCCTTAAATAGCACAAGGAAGGTGGTTCGGCATAGGGCACGGGTCATGGCAATGGTGTTGCATGGCAGGGGTCCGAAAGGTGCAGGAGGACATGGTGTTAACTCTAGAGAGACAGGAGAGGGGTCGACCAGGTGAGTGGCACCTCGTTCTCTGTGCTCCTCGGGTTGTGCGAGATGGCGGTCAAATGGCAGGGGATGTCGGGTCGGCCGAGACATGGTGAATGGCAGTGGTAGGGACTTTGGTCTGAATTGTCTAGTAGAATGTCAGGGGCATATAATGGCCTTGCCAGGGGAGTAGCTGTCGATGTACGATCGGGCACTGATGGGTTTGACGAGTGCGGCAGGGGAGGTAGGCCATGAGAAGAGAGCAGGGTGGCAGCGACCGAGTCCATCTTAGCTGGTCTAACATGTAGCCAGGCACATTTAAGGGAATGTTAGAGACTCTATAGGCAAGGTGTATGGGCTTTGATAGGATTACAGCTGGGTGGCAGCGATGGGCAAAGTTGTGGCAGTGGCGTATGAGCGGCGGCTAGGTGGACGGTGATTTTTTAGACGGTGAATAGTGGCTACCGGCTGAGCTGTTAACAGATGGTCAAGGGAGGCGGTAGGATCAGTGGAAGGGACAGCCAAGGATTGAAATGGGTGTTAAATTGGCTAATGTTTTGATTAAGATCAAAATCCAAAGAAATTCAATTTGTTTTTAAAATTTTGAGGTCGTTTCACTTCTCACATGAATCATTCTAAGAAACCAACTCTTCCCTAAATTCCAATGCATCGTGTTTCCTTGTATCCGTTTTTCTCTAATTACACATAGGTCATCAAGAGGGTTATTCCCGAAATATTACATTCTAACCCCCTTAATACAATTCGACCCTGAATTCTACGCCTCATGTCTCTACCCAAAATCCAATTAAGACTACATCAAACTTTAGCACATACCCAACATGAACAACTCCAGATACTCATCACTCATGGGATACTCCAGCTCCCAACTCGCTTTCCACTATTTGGTACGACCAAAGTACCTTGGCATATTTCAACATCTCATGCCCCAACACTAGTTCTGACTCCCACAATCTCCACATTGGACGGGTCTCAAAGGTGAGACCTCACTTAATGGTCAAGGCTTTACTAATATCTCACGCTATGGATTTCCCCCCAAATACTTCCTCAACACTAAACTTGGACTCAAAAAGGTCCAATCGATAAGCTAGTTCCTCAAAATGTGCCAGTATTAGGAATGGTCCAACGTACCTCAAGCTAAGTTTTCCCTTAGCGTCAAACTGCACAATGTTTTTGGTGGAAGGTAGCCTTAGGAGTCCCTAGACTCCCACCTCAAACTCCAATCCTCACTTTCTTACCTCGTCATAGCTCTTTCGACTGACCAATTTTTTTTTGTTTTCCTGATTAGGCACAGTTGTCTAATCCACAAGTATCTACAAAGCCTTGTCCCAAATTCCAAACTGGGTAGAATTAACTTAACTAGATCTATGCATCTACAGTCTCGTATTCCCAAACTAGGTTGTATCTTTTAAATTCAACTTCAGCTTCAATTAAGATTTGGGGTATTACATGCTCCCTCCTTAAGAATTCACTCCCACATTTTACGTCAATCCATTCTATTCACAAAAACTGTAACCTGCTAAATAATTTTCTTGGGCACAACTTGCCTTAGGAAAAAGAAATCTGAACCACATTTCGGAAAAACCAAAAAGGTCATCTTTGCTTTCCATGGCACAAATGCACTATTACTCACTAACACAAGGAGCTCTCCTTTATCTTTCATATGCCCCCTTTACTTTGCGGGGAGCATCCCTCTAACATGGGGAAAAGCACACACTACACTCAATAAACTAGCTCTCTACCAAAAGAACCACTCCGAAAAGAAAGATTCAACAAGAAGTCATTCAACTCTACAAATAAATAGTTTGCATTTAAAAACCACATAAGCCAAAGGATGAGATCACTTCAATAAGCAAAATTAACAACTCCTTTTTAAGCAAACAAAAGGATCACCCAGATCACCATTAAACCACTTTTCTTTACAAACAACATTGGACAAAACACTTATGTAAATAGGAACCAAAAATGTATCTTACTGCCCCAGAAAAATATACTTTCCTCGAATTTAAGTTATAATTTTTCCTTGGATTATGAAATTCCACAACATCGCATATCACACATACACATTTCTTTTAAATTGAAACTTCAAAGTTAAACCCAACCTTGATGCAATATCGCAACAAATCTAGGGAGAGTAGTACATAAGTCACTGAATGCATTAGTAAGGCTCCTTCACGAAAGTAATATCATTTATTTTGTTTTTTTATTCCAACTGCACCTACATATATAATATATATTGATTCCCCATTTAATCCTATTAGCTTAGTTCTTTTAAAGGACAATTACCCTTTAGAATTTCCACACACAAAGCTATCACAACCAAACAAATTCTATCAATGATTAACGCAAATCTAGCTTCACTTGTTATTACCAAAAATTACATTAAGATTGCAACTTCGATACCCGAATAACTTCAAATATTACATGCCACAACAACATATTCCTCTATTACTTCTAGATTGACGGAGATAATAAGTAATGTTACTTCATGAATCAATGTCAAAGACTCCTACAATAAAATTTCAGTTGTAAATGATTGAGAAACTCTAACATGTGAATCTAGTCTCCACCAACTACCTTTAAAAAGATATCTAAATTCTAAAAGAGGTCATTCACCAAGAAACAATTCATATATCATGACAATAGTTCAACATTCTTCACCATTCAATTACACCATTTTTTATCTTCATTAAATGGCATGATCAAATTCCATCTAGAAAATCTAGCAATATACACAATGGTAGTGATCTAAATAATATATCAAGTTTTCACACCTTTGATAGATTCAACAATCCACAGGCATATATAAGGAAGGACAATAAAACGATAGCACACATGAAAGCTTTAACACTTGAAACGAGTTCACTTACGAGATAAATAATTGCATCGCTACAAACATTTTTTTATAAAGTACCGCTACTATGTAAGCCAACAAACCCGAAATGAATTATGTGTACAAAACTCCAAACATTCTACTAAATTATTTTTGAAGGTTGATCTATTTTTTTCTAAAAGGTTTAACACCACCCTCAAATGCACTTACCAACAACTATACAAGTACCAATTTAACAACCACTTAACAAGAATTATCAAAGGCTACTATCATATCTTAAAGCTTTCCTAAATCAGACTAAATTGTTTCATAATATTTTATTATCACACCCTAAGTTTTAAAACTCACAAGGTATCACAAGATTACCGCAACAACCATAATATTCTAGCAAAACTCTTTAGTCAAGAACAAACTAGTACCCGACAACATCAGAAAGCACATAAATACAAAATATTTATTAAACTACATTCATTCAACCTCTAGTGATACTCAGCACCAATTTTAGTACACATTAATTATACTATAGCGATTCTCATTAATGATCAACAATTACTTTGATGATGGAAATCTATTTGTTGTCCTATTTCTATATGCAATCACATAAACATCTACAAACACAAATTCAACATTTTCATCTTATGTTCAAAACTTAAAGCAAAATACTATTAAAACATCAATATTACAACCTTTAGGAAACAAGGTTTTCACATGATGGTACAATAATATTCATACATTCCTTTATACACATTAGATCAATTTAGCATGGTAAGAAATATGTAAATCAACTATCTATATATGTACAACAAGTATTCCTAGAAAAGATTAATTCAGGGTTAATATTTGCCAAAGGTCAAAAACCTCACATAACTATCACGTAACCTTCACAAACAATTTGAATAACCTATTGGGACCAAATAACACAATTCATCCAATATAGTTTGAGATTTCTTAACATTTTAGTTATATACCTAAATTAACCATGCTCCACACTTCCCTATAACCATGACAATTCAAGTAATAATGGACATACTACTACACACTATTTAACACGAAACTACTATAGTATATTATAACATTTAATCAGTTTCACTTACAATAATGTTACTTAAAATCATTTATACACTACTTCATTTCCCCAACTTGACATTCCATGTCTTACAAATATTTTTTTTCAAATAGAAGAAGTCATCACAACAAGAGCTTGGTATTTTTCCTTCACAAAACCGGGCATTAAATTTTAACACATAAGTTACTGCAAAAACACATGGGTTTAAAACTTCCATATAAAATATGGCATGCAAAAGATGTTCTCCTTGATCCAAAAAGAAAATATTGAACCAAGAAACAAGTTGAATCCCTCAATAACCACCACGAAAGGATGACCCGGTAATGTGACAACTTTCAATAACAGCAAGAATAGTTCAACATTGATGAGAAACTATAATTTCTTTATAGAACAAAATAGCCAATAAGAAATCATCATCAACACTATAAGCCACTAAGCCATAAAAAACCCATTAAGAAATAATAACTCTCCTATAGACGAAAATGTGAAATAGGAACTCATCCCCTACCATTTGTAACTAAGAGTATCGAAGGAAAACTCTTCGCTAGTCCACACAGGGTGGCACGGTCTAGTCATGCCCATGGCCATAACCATTATCTCTACCTCTTATTATCACTATCCATCTCAATTAAACAATCATGTGATATGATTATAAGCAACATCTCATAACAACACTTATTAATCATAAAATACCAAAATCGTAAATGCAATGCTTAACCCAAAAACCTATCTTACTATATGTCAAATTTTATTTCAAACAAGTTATTTAGCCTAAGTCATATTTTAGAAATTATCTAGCCTAATTAAGGTTTTTATAGGTTCACCAATCCTAGGCTAACTTTTAGTTGATTATCTAGATTAAATTATCAATTTTTCATTACGGACTTAAAGCCAGTTCTAATACCAACTGTAACACCCTGGCTTCTCAAAAGCCCAGAATGTCACCCCCCCCCCAACTACATACACTACAAATTAAAACCATTTAACTAAACCTTACCAATTGCTAAGTATCAAGGATAATCATCAATATAATCTTAAATGTAAATTTTAGCAACATGGTAATCAAGATAATAAACTTAAGATGAACCAAATATTCACTAAAATGAATCAATCATAAAGCTAACCAAGGATCTCATCCAGTAGCATCATTAAGAACCATAAGGGGACTAAGGAAAACAATTATTCATCTAAGAAATAACATGGCAAGTCTAAACTGAACATAGTGATAATTTATTGATCTCTAAGTGCATGGAGAACTACAAAAGTGCAAAGTTCTATATGCTACTTCCACCCATGTATACCGCCTTCAATGTTCACCTAAAAGCATCAACAAAGCAAGGATGAGTCCATGACTCAGCAAGTACAAAGTAGAATAATAAATAGGGCATCACCACATTAACAATTCATGTCAATTTACCATTAGGTTAATTTCACATATCCATTCTCATCAGTTTCTATTCACATGTCATTATTTGAAACTACTTTTCACTTTTCATAAATGCAATGCAATACCATGCAAAGCACATGTCTCAACTCATCTTCTGTTTATACTGATATAGTAGAGTGTAACACCTATCGATGTTCACTCTTGCCCGCATTGTTATGTGCGGGGACCAATTGCTTGTCGTGTTTCATGCAGGGATCAATCGCCCATATTTGTATATGGGGATCTCAACTCACTTCCGTGGGTCATATCTTTCCATTGTGAATGCTCAACATACAATGCAATGATATAATCATTACATTACTACAATCATCAGCATCATCTTTATTACAAGCATGAGAGCAATATAAAATAGGTATTGTCATATGAATTATCTAGACAAATATTCATTTAAACATAGTTTCAAGCACTCAAATACTATTCTACCACTTACTTGCCTTTTTAGTTGCGACAACAAGTTTGATTAGGAGATGACAACACATCCGACGCTACTACTCCTATAGCAATTACTCATTCTCAATACAGGCTATAGCAATACAAAGCAACAAATAGATGACAACACTCCTACATACATTCCAAATCCATCATTCTCCCATGTTACCGGACAGTCAACCCTACTGTCTCAATACAAACAATATCATACTCTCACCTTACAAGTCCTATCATAGCAAATCTTACAATTCTGAAGTCTACATAAATTTCCTCGTAATTTCTTAGTTGGCCACATGTCTAGATTAAATCATCTAATCACCCATTTTTAATCCAGAATACCGATTTGTTATCTTTTGGGTAGTAGACTTAATATTTTCATATCTATTAATCTACTCATGCAAATATAGTAAAATATGATATTTTCAGAAACTATACAAAAAAATTACCTATCACTTTCTAGTTAAACTGATCTACTAATTGATTCTCCCTTAATGAACACTAACAATATCTCTCTAATCTAGATTTTTAATCTCTTATTAAATAAATAAAACAGAGAGAAAACACCAAACGACGAACCCAAATCACGCTCTCTTTCACGTAAATTCTCCTTCCCTTCTCCCTTATGTTCTTGCCGCAAACACCAAACAGTGCTTCTCACATGGAAGTCACGGCAGTAGCATCTCAGCATTTATGGTCACAGCATGGAGCCATGCAAGGTCGGCAGCACCCAGCACGTATGCATGCAACATTTACATCCAACATCTAGTCGACAGCCAACAACTAGCAAAGCATCTCCATGCATGCGGGCGACACGGCACTGGTGTGTGTGGCGTCTTGCGACCGACGCATGTAGGTGGGCAAAGCGGGTGATGGCGTGCTAGCGAGTGGAGCAGGCACGTGGCGGCGACGCTGTTGTGCAGATGTGCGGCGACGCACGGCAGCCCTAGAGCGAGCTTGCGCTGGTGTGTGCGACTACTGGTGTCCGACCGAGGATCGTGATGGCGATGGCTGAGGGGACTTTAGCTGGTGCGTGAGAGCCGCCGCCAGGGAATAAAATAGGAAAAAGGCCGCTAGGGTTTACCCAGGGGCGGATTTGAGTCCCCGGCAAGGTGGGCTTTAGCTCAAGGCGTGAAAAAAATATGCAGTATATAGCCTGGGTATTTTTAACTTAGCCTAAGATAATATTACAAGCATTCAGCCCAGCCTATATCCCGCTAGGCCGTCAGTCGTCACTCGTTAGCCCATCACGCACTCGTCGCTCACTCGCTCGGTCCATCACACGCTCGTCGCTCGGCCGCCCACCCCCATCGCTCATCACTTCGCCAGCCCTCCGTAGATCCGTGCAAGCCCCGGCGCCTTCCTCCTCTCGCTCTCCCCACCGACACCTACTCCCCTCCCCGCCGCCCCGTTGGCCCCCACCCTCCTCCCCCTCCTCCTCCTCCCCGCCCGCCGCCGGCCCCTATCCTCCTCCCCCCCCCCCGCCCCGCCCTCCTCCTCCTCCCCCCGCCCCTACTCCCCGCCGACCGCCGCCTCGATTTCCCAGCAGCGGCGCGCCACGACGCGACGCTCTTCTGCTTCTACGGCGAGCGTTCCCCCGCACCACGCACCTTCAACTTCCCCGCCTTGTCGCGCCCTAACTCCCCGCCGCCCGCGCCTCGTCCTCCCTGACTAGATCCTCCTCCTCATCGCCCCTCCTGCTTGGCTCCTGCCTCCTGGTAATTGCAGGTAAAAAATGGCTGTGTTTGGCACATACCAAAATGCCTCATTTGCAGTCAAGTATTACATAGAATCCTGGTTATGAATATTTATGTGGATATAAGCCTTTTGGATTTGTATCATCGCTTTAAGGAAATTTACAAATGCTTTGTCATGTTTGTAGATCAAAAAAAATAGTGTGTATCAATTGATTTGTATAGCCTTTGTGTGTTTGCTATGGGTGTTCCAGGTGCAGTTGGGTTTGGCCCGTTTGGGCAAAGCAGTTGTGTTTGCTATGGGTTGCAATGATGGGTGGAATGATGGGTAGAGATGTTGTTCGTATTTATTCGTACACTTCGTGTTTGCTATGGGTTGCAATAAATGTAAACTTCATGTTGTTCATATACATATTTGATTTATTCTCATATGTTGTCCTTACAGGTCCTGGTTCATGTCCAACTATCAATGAAGAAATGACAAGATAGGATAGAGAGCAAATCTTCGTAATTTAGGTACTCAAATTGTATCCCTATTATGTTCCATTTTTTATATTTTGTTATCATGCCATGTTTTTCTTATTATATTTTATGTTTATTTGTTTAGTATTGAACTCAAGTTTCATATCAGTAATGCAATTAGCCAATTATGATATACTTTTGTTATATCATAGCATGGGTACAAATTGGCGTTAGTTTTAGGTTGTTAGAGTTCAGCCCGGGACATAACCAAATCCTAGTTCTGCCACTGGGTTTACCTCTCATCCACGTCTTCTTTTATCATGATGCCAGATCAATTCGATCTCAACCCCTCTCGTACGAATCATTCCAGAAAACCAACTCTTCTATAAAATCCAATACATCTTGTTTCCTGTATCCGTTTTCTTCAAATTATGCATAGGTCCTCAATAGAGTTATTCCTGGAATATTACATGTGAACAAGACCTTGCTCATAAGGAAGACAAGGCAGCTCCTTAACAAGATCAATGACAAGCAGGTTGACTTCAACAAGAGATATTATTACAGAAAGGGTCATCACAGATGGTTCAAAAATATTATCACAAACGGTTTCTGAACCGTCTGAATTTATGTATCAGTGATAATAGGTGGTTATCACAGACGGCTACCAAACTATCTATGATAAGTTAAAATACATATGGTTTTTAACACAACTGTCTGTGATATGTCGGTATCACATATGGTTTTTTATATTAACTGTTTGTGATAGCAAACATATCACAGACGGATTTTTAAAATTTTTTAAAAAACTGTCTGGGGTAGTAGAAATATCACACATAGTTTTTTTAAAAAAAAATCATCTCTGATAGTAGAAATATCACAGACAGTTTATTTTAAAAACCACCTGTGATATATATATACATCATAAATGGTTATTTTCCAAAATCATCTGTGATATATAGATATCATATACAGTTTGGTGTTCTAAACCATTTGTGATAGCTATTTAAAAAATTACATTATTTGACGGTTTGCCACCAAATGAATTAAATAACTGAATGAAGTACAATTGAATGAATTGTTTGATTAAACATAATTGAGTTATTTCAATTGTATCCAATGTTTGAACATTTAATTATCATTGCCGGGGGAGAACTCTTCGGTGTTGTTTATGACCTCCATTATTAAGAATTGGGAGAGTTTTCTTCAAATTTCGATGAGTTTATCAAGATTGATTGTACTTTCATCGAATTCCACATGTTGTCGCTAGTAGTGTTAAGTCATTAACATATATATATATATATATATATATATATATATATATATATATATATATATATATATATATATATATATATATATAATTGATAATCATGAAATCATTATTGATAGGTTGACAAACCTCTGGATCATTCATCTTAGTGTCAATGATTTCCTCCATATAGCAGTAAACGTAGAATCCACATACGTTGTCCTTTAGTTGCTAGAGGTACTGCAAAAATAGAATTGCATACATAAGTATTGTTAGTTCTAGAGGCACTATAATAAAGTGTGATATAGGATTATTGTATTGTAGTGGGCACTGGAAATTGCGTCCTATATCGCAGTGTGGTGCTAGATTCCTTGTATCTCCCTCCCTTGGCAACGTAAGCATTGAATGACCTACGTTATTCCAAAAAGTTAGCCTCGGCTATTTCAAATGAAGGTAAGAGTACAATAGAGTTATGTATGGAGGAAATGAGTTTACCTGTCAGTTGCTTATTGCACACAGGTGAGGCCGTGGTTGCTCCTATGTAAGGAATCAAGGTATATTATCTTACTCCACTTGGTACAATCACTCCACTTGGTACAATCACAATCAGAATCTAGTGAGATCTAGTTATGTATGTCGTCATAGTGATTAATCCTAAATTCATACTACGTATAAAGTACAAATAAAACTTGTATGGTAATTAGTGAAGCACTTACCCTTTGTTGAAGGATATCATGATGTACTCCTTGTCACTATGAGCAAGCAATCCCCTCGTTATATAATTTTGGGCAAAGGATGCATTAGTGTTGATGGATTGATCAGAGACCAAGTGTAGGTCTAGGAAAACTACCGGTTCTCGCCATCGTCGGACTTGTTGGATCATAGATCTATATATAAGCAATGAATTATGACATTTATCGATATTACGTGTATGTAGAATATGATTGTATAGTACACTTACGTTGTCCAACATCGTAGAAGTGAGGAGTCGAGTTCATCGAGGTTGAATAGTAAGAATAAGTCTTCGAAGGTCACGACAAAGTAGCCCGAGTCATGAAGGAAATATGCTTACGTGTATCTCACGGTGAATCCACTTTGCCAGTTTGGCTTCATGTTAGACCTCTGTATGTACCAGGTATGCAAAGTCCTGCAAATTAGTCCAAGGCTGAGTAATTATGACTCAGAGGCCAACGACACTTCGAGAATGAACTTCCATTGCCCAAGAGGCACATTAATCTTCTTTGGTTTGGCCTTAGCGCCTCGCTTGCAGTACATTTTTGGCGACGTCTCTACGGGATCCGATGCGACAAGCTTCTGAAGCAGAGCTCGAGGTGGAGCTACGGGAGCCGATGTGATAGGTCCAGGGCAATGTCCCTCTTGGGCCATTAGATATGGAGATCGTGGCACAGACAGGTCTAGGTCGATGTTCCTCTTGGACTACTGGATGAATGTGTGGATGGTATTCTCTAATGTCATAATATCTTCGTTTGGGAGCTTCTCTAGATGGACGGTCCTAAAAACATCATTAATTATTTGCACCTGGACCTTCATAAAACCGGTCTCTAATTGGGCACTATGCACCACTATCCTTGACAGCCATGGATACGCCATCCCTCACCCAGCATCAATGGGAATGGAGCCAACAAGCCTGACTCTGATGATGCACGGCGTGGGCTCCTACACAATGGTACATGATGAGCTAAGGCATCCACTAGGTCTATCTATATAGCATTCTAGATAGGTACATTATCTGGATGTCATCAATAGGTAAGTGGACATCGCTATGTTCAGAAATTAGCATGGACGCGTAGCTACTCTAATGTTGAGAGAGACTGGCTACCACAATACACATTTTCCTTTGAAAGGATGTTCGCTAGGATACCTAACAATGTTGTGAAATTTTTGTCGAACTAACCATTGCTTGCCTTTAATTTTAATAGTTCAACAACGAATGACAATCTTGTGTATTGCGGCTTGCAGCCCGGGAACAAAAGTTTCTCCGAGTCATCCATCAAGCCCTCAAATTAACCAAACTCTCTCTCACTATAGTTTCCTTTTATATCGCGTAGCATCTGATCCAAATTGTCATCCTGTGACCCATCCTCATCGAAAGTACAGTCTACAACCGGCATATCGTTGTCTCCCTCGATAATGTTATACCTACCTTCCTGTATAATATTCTCTTCACTGTGACTGGTCTAACATGTATAGCTCTTGTTGAAACCCCTTCGAATCAAGTAATCTTCTATCTACACTGAGTTAGTAAATATTTTCAGATTATTGTAATCAATGCATAGACAATACATTTATTCTATCCTCTTCTTCAACATATCCTACTTAGCAGCTCTTTTAAAAGCAAACATACCATTAATGTACTCTTCACTCACACAGCTCTCAACGTACATCTAGTTTCGGTTCATCTACACTACATATGTAACAAATTAGCTAGTATCAAATTAGATTATTAATGCTACTATAGCTAACCAGCCTAGCTACTTGCACATATAATTATCATTCGTCTTATAATAAATTGTCCATATCTAAATTAAGTAGCTAGCCACGTATTCAAGAAGTAATATATATATATATATATATATATATATATATATATATATATAGGAAGCCTCTTTTCTACACCCGGGTGTAATTACACCCATAGTATCTACCGTCCATCTATCTCAAGATACCACCAGATAATTTAGGTTATTGGATCGGTTTAGAGAGTAATACCCGTTAATCCCATTGAATTTTGGATGTGAATCAATAACAGAATCATTCCAATTATTCAGGGGCACTGCACGTTCTATCTTTCATCGTTGCGTATTGTTCGCCGTATAGACCGGGGTTTATGCGTAGGCCGTTTTTCCATCTGTCGGAGGATGTGTTTAGCAAAGATGAGTTTACGCGTATGGGAGTATGTCAGTTTTTTTTTGTGATACATACATTTTTGTTTGGCAAGTGTTCCAAATAAGAAAACCATGCATCAAGCATTTAAGTAGTATGCACAATGATTTGATGTCAATGATCAAAATTATTGTTGTCCCTGGAAAAGGTGTATTGAGTTTGCTTATTGACAACAGAAGGTAGTAACCGGATTAGTACAATAGTCATTTCGTTTCATGTGTACATACTTCCATTCATTAACGCAGTAAAGATAGACGCATCCATGAAGTAATTTTCAAAAGATACTATGCGAGTGTAATAATACTGATTAGCAACAAAAATAGTATAATACTTCTTCATTTCTCTCCGGTTTTTCCTTTACAAAGAAGTATCCACATATGGTAATAAAAAAAGTATGTGTGTAGTATTTTTCCTGATGAAGACACCAGCATACCAGAATACCAGTGCCCATGACATGCATGCTATCCCATAAGTACACCCAATCCCAAGACCTTTCGCCATCCCAGCTTTGTAACCAAGTATCAGTCTGTTCTGAATTTCTTCAGATTAGGAATTGAGTGCTTTGCTCTCTACAACAAATGAGTAAACTGATCAAACTTGCGCAATTGCCTGTGAGGAGTGATTACCCCATTCGCAGTCAGCATGTAAGTATTGAGATTGCAAGCAACTACATTCTATAAAAAAAATGCATCACCTAGGACATACTTGAAATCGTTACCAACTGGACTGAAAAATTACCATCAGTACTCCCTTCGTTTCTCATGTACATACTTCATTCATTTATCAGGCATTTTGGTTTCAGCCAATTTAGATTCACAGCACACAGTATGTCAAAACGAGCTCTATATAATCCTTGCAATGGCTGTCCATCTTGATCCTATTTTGTACGCCCAGCCTCATCTCCATATTTCAGCACATGCAGATGGGGAGTATTTAAGAAAACAAATGGCCGATCGCACATTTTCATCAGTGAAAAAGCATTTTCATCATGTAGATCGCACATTTTATTTTGGTGCATGTAGTATCAATTAACAAATGTAGTACACTATTTTTTAGTTAACAGGTAGTATCAATTATCAGGTGGTATGAACAGGCAGTAGCAGTAATGACAGTGTCCCATTCCATGATACACTACTAGTTGCTTTGTGCAATTGACAGTATCCTCCACGTCAACTCCATTTTAATATTTGGATGCTCTATGTTGACTAAACATACATATATGTCTTTGAAGAAGGATTACAGAGTCTTTGAATAAGGATATATATACGCATTTGCTAAAAAATGGGAACTCTATGGACATACTCCTTTGTTTAAAAACTTCATATTCTAAACTTCTATCATACCTCCCTTTTTTAAAAAGGTAACAAAGAACGGAAGATTTTGTAGCATTAAGCTACTTAGTAATCATGCATATAAATGGAACATGTTAGTAGTAGTTTATTTCATTCTATTTCAAAAAGATTA
The DNA here is from genome assembly GCA_036346265.1 of Melocanna baccifera. NCBI lineage: Eukaryota > Viridiplantae > Streptophyta > Magnoliopsida > Poales > Poaceae > Melocanna > Melocanna baccifera. Next base: position 14,264,875 of record CM070677.1, read on the forward strand.
GCAAATCAGGTAACTTTGATGAATAAGATGAGATCGACCCGTGAATATATATACTTGATATGACGCATACATACTCAATTCTATATACTCCCTAGGACCCACATACTCCCATTTCAAGTAATATAATCCCGTTGTTTTCATATGCTAGATGCTTGGTATGACGCATACATACTCAATTATACATACTCAAGTAATATAATCCCGTTGTTTTCAAGTAATATAATGCCTGATTTCTAAACGACGGGAGTATGTTGCTTTGTAAGGTAGTATGTCATGTTCGAAAGTAGTATGTCATACGAGAACGGAGAATGTGTCATCTGAGGGGAGTATGTACAAGAAGAGAGTATACGAAATCCGAGGGAAGTATGTACAGGGAGTATGCGATCTTAAAAGGGAATATGTATAGATACTACTTTTTTTATTGAAAGACGATACTACTTTACTGTATGTGTATGTACATACATGTTTTCTCTACGTATAGATACCCCCTTTTTTATATGTGAACGTGCATAATCCCATTTTTTCTAAGCGTGCATACTCCTTTGTGTAAACATGACACTATTGCATGGGAGTATTTTTAAAAGCATGGCAGCTGTGCATAGGAGTATATGACTCATTTCTGCTCAAGATATTATGCACCTCTCTAAGATTATATTGTATTTCTAGGAGGATGCGTCGATCCTAATTTCCGTGATCCTTATAGTAATAATCAAATTTTTCATTGGCCATGCTAGTATATAAACTTGAGGGAGTATATTAGTACATTTAGTACATGTTTTTGGGGAGTATGTACATAGTATAGTGCTTAATTATATAACTCATCTTAGCTCGAGATATACCTCTTCATGATGAATTTCGATAGAGTGCTGATACTAATAATTCATGACTAGTATAGTGCTTAATTTGGATTAATCAAGTTTCCATTTGCCATGACAGCATGCATACCTCCTCAAAAATGGCAGCCATTGATCTCAAAAAAGAACCTATGGAAGATACTTCATCAGAGATGGATTACTACAGAGTTGTTCTATACTGTATTGAACTCAAATAATGAGAGATTTATGAAAAATAGTTATGAAAGAAAAGGGCTGCTCACAGGGGAATTTTCTCAAGCACCTAACATGCAGCCAAATTGTAATACACAAATCAAGTATATAATAGAAGAAAAAGGAGAATTTGCTCGAGCACCTAACATGCAGCCAAATTGTAATACACAAATGGAAGAAACTGATGATTTCAAACAACCAATGAAAGAAACTAACTGAAAATGATGAAGAACTAACCCGATACAGGTTGTGGGCGCGGACAGCACCGCACACTCCCAATCCCTCAGGTTCACCATCGTGCGGACGAGTAACTAGACATCAGAACCCCTGAAGTTTTGGTGGTGATATGCACAGTGAAGGAGTTTTCTCAAGCACCAACAATGCATATGAATGCAAATTAGAAAAAGAATATGATTAACGGATCAACACAAAGTTTGCTCCTCGCGGTGGAGATACTCCACCAGCGGCAGCATATCAACACAAAGTTTTTGTGCTCTTAGCTATTCAATTAACGAGGTAGTATGCTCAAATACCACTGTTCTTCAATAGTATATAACCAGCTGCGTCGGTAATGGCGCGCCGGTGGTGTCTGGGACTGCATGCAAATGTAACTCATTAGTTTAGTAGTGAGTATGTGTAGTATGCAAGTATGTAGCGAGTATGTAGTATGCACAATTTTTTTTGGTGAACAATAATATGTAGTATGTAGTATGAAGGAAGGGAGATACTCCTTTAGCAGCGCCTCGCTGGTGCCGCTCGACGTCGCGGAGATACTCCTCCAACTGTGGCCTCGCCGGCGTCGCTCTCGACCCGAAGCGGTCGCCCATCACCGCGGAGATACTCCTTCAGCTACGGCCTTGCTAGCGCCACCCTTTCCCGCCATGGCCGCCCGTCGCCATGGAGATTCTCCTCCACCCACGGCAGATCTAGCGTCGGTGGCCAGATCTGGCGCCGACGGGGCCGAGGAGGAGGGAGGAGCTCGGGGGCGGCGGATTTTGTCACCGTGGCGTTGAGGGTGGCCATATCTAGAGCTACGTAGATCGAGGAAGAGGGAGGAGCTCGATGGCGGCGAGGAGGCCAAATCTTGCGCTGAGGGGGCCGGGGAGAAGGGAAGAGGTCAGGGGCGGAGGGGAGGCCGGATCCTTCACCGACGGGGCCGGCCGATCAGGAAGGAGGAGGGCGGTGGGAGGGGAGGGGGTAGGAGAGGGGGGCAGAGGAGAGGAGATGCGGGGTGGGGAGGAGAGGCGGGAGGGGGAGCCGGAGAGGAGGGGGCGGGGCGAGTAGTGGGCGGCGGGGGAAGGCGAGTAGGGGCGCCGACGGGGAGGCGAGGAGGCGGGGACCCGGAGAGGAGGGGACGGTGGGTCGTGGGGTGGCGGCGGCCGGTAGGCGGGCGGGCGGCGGGGAGAGAAGGTAGCGAAAAAAATCTGGCGAAAAGAACGGAAGGAATCCGCGATTTGCGGGTGTGGTAGATAAGCAAGAATTGTGTTCGTGACCAGTTAAGTTGCACACTAATCTAAAAGCAACTGATGGTAAAAGAATGGGTGTAACTACACTGGGAGTAGAAAGGATTTTTCCTATATATATATATATATATATATATATATATATATATATATATATATATATATATATATATATATATATATATATATATATATATATATATATATATATATATATATATATATATATATATATCAAGCAAGAATATATTAAAGTAAATTAGAGTATTGACCCATCCATAAATTAGAGCAAACTAACATCTCTCTCTAAACCTAGGTACGTGCCTAGATCTAAAAATCTAGCTATAATATCTCTCTATTACAAGGCATATAAGTTATTAGAAGTAAATACTAACCTCTAATCACTAAGAATAAATCTATATACAAGCAGTATATTTTCACCAAACTCTCCAAAGCTGGCCGCCTCCTTCAATGTAGCATAATGAAAACAGATCTGTCAAGACTATACTGGATATATTATAATATGGTGTATCTCAGACAGTTCCAACCACAAACCGTCTGTGATATGAAACTATCATAGACGGTTTGTATTAATAACCATTTGTGAACCAGCATAAACGGTTATTTATATAAACCGTCTGTGATGCTTGCCATATCACAGATGGTTTGTATAAATAATCGTCTATGAATTATCACAGACGGTTGTTAATAGGAACCATCTATGATGGCTTATATTATCACAGATGGTTCGTGTGAATAACTATCTGTGAAAATATCATAGATGGTTATTCGTGTGAACCATCTATGATAATTACAGCACAAATGGTTTCGTATAAACTATTTGTGATGTAGCCATCCAGTATAGTCTCTTTTGTAGTCATGAGAAGATCAACTACAAGCTATTCCTCAACCAAGAAGAACCCCCTTTGCCAACACTGTTTGCTATGAGTGGAATGAGAATGGTCACATCACCTCAATATGTGTGAACAGGAACAAGAAGAACAGAGACACCTTCAAGAACAAGAAGTATGATGGAAAGAAGATGATGTTCAAGGACCTCACTAGAGATGGAAGGAGGAAGCATATGTTGGAGAGTGGATTACCAATGATGAGAGCTCTTAGTTGGAATCATATGATGAAGAAGATGGTGGGCCTACTCCACCTAGAGGTCTCATGGTAAAGTAGGATGAGAAGGTAACAGACTACCTGTCTTGTGATGATCTTGTTGAGATGATGGAGGAGCTGAATGTAGCGCTCGGTAAAGAGAAACAAAAGTTCAAGTTGCTTGAGCTAAATGCTGCTTTTGGTAAGGAGAAACAGACGTTCAAGTTGCTTAAGAAAATGCACAGCACACATAGCGCCTAGTTTGAGGAACTTAGTGCCAAGTATGTGAGCTAGAAATTGAACATGATTATCTTCTTAACTAACAATTTGCCATGACCAAGGTTGATAGGGGTATTGCTTATCTTGGTCCTCAACCCAGTGCTTCTCAAGCAAGTAATCCTCCTATCAAGGTAAAAGTTTTCACTTCTTGTGATGATTTAATTGCTATGCCATACTATTCAAAAGTAGATTTTATTGCTCATGTGGTATTGCTTTGTGTGCATCTAACCTTGTTAAGGAAAATTTAGAGCTAAAGGCAGGAGTGGACAAACTCGAGAAAAAGCTTATAGAAAGATGCTTGAAAGGATGTGCCCTCTCGATCGCATTCTTGAAGAACGAAGACACTCCTTGGGTAAGGAAGGCAGCTTGGTGTACATTCCCAAGGGATACTTCAGGCTTTGGATGGACGGCTGCAATCAATGGGCGATGTGGCCTTCAAATCGGATGAACATTGTAACAGTACCAGCGGCAAAAGTTTTAGGCAAAAACTATAGGTTATCGACCAATGAGTGAGAGATCGGACGGTTGCAATCGACGGACGATGTGGCCTTTAAATCGGAAGAACAATGTAACAATACCACGGGCAAAAGTTGTAGGAAAAAACAATAGGTTTTATACGATACAACCAATTTATAGCTAAAATTAAGTAACCACATAAATTTCATGTTAAGACTCCGATCTCTAACTTATTCCTATGCGTCCGACCCCAGACATAAGTTGGAACTTAAGCTAACACACAAGGTAGAAAGAACAATTTTAATCATTGAACCAAACTTGGCCAGATTCAATATCAGCGTATTATCAGAAGATAAAACAGAATCCATCAACCATTTGTTGATTACTTTTAGTTATCAGTTGTGTAGTCTAATGATACTGTCACAATATGTCCAGGCCGGTTTGGCGGTAAATACATTATGAAGTTCGCATTCCACACGTTACAGGTCCAGTGATTTTTCTCTCTAGGTTGGTTATTCATGGCAATTGAGAGCTGTATTTTGAAACATCTCCAATGCTCTAGAGCTCCTCAGCCTTTTCGTTATACCGCCTACTGGGTTAGACACCTGCAAGTTGAAGTTTGAGCGAGAAGGGAATCATGGGGTTGCAGATATCAAATAACTGACGGTAACATATTCTACACACATAAGCATATGGTCATTTATTTTATTTTTGCAATTCATAAGCACATGTTCATTGCAGAAGATCATATGTGTGTTAGTTTGTTAGCAAAAATCAATGGGTAATTGGAGTTTCATTCTTGGCATCATACGACTGGTTCTGGAATTGGCATTATTAATAATAGGATTATCAAATAGAACGTAGCTCCCCTGTACACTGTACTATTCCAGCTGATACCATATCGTGCTAGCAATGGACTGAAAGTCAGTGGAAAGGCTAAATGCTTGCCATCAACTAATGATGCTTTCAGAGTAAGCAGGTTTGAAATACTTGGACCAGTGATAATTTGATGCATTGCAGCCCCTCTCTACTCGAACCTTGCAACACCGGATCTCCCTTTATGCTGATGACGTGATCATCTTCCTTAGGCCGAATACCGTGGATTTAGATGTCACTATGAGCATTCTTCTTTTGTTTGGTTAAGCTTCTGGTCTAAAAATCAATATGCAAAAGAGTAGCATATTCCCCATCTATTGCTCTGAGACAGAGATTGCTATAGTTCATAAGCATCTTCCCTGTGAAAGTAATGAATTTTTCTTACAAATATCTTGGTGTGCCCCTCTCCCTACGAAAGCTGACAAGGGCTGAAATTCAACCTACATTGATAAGATTGCCGATCGTCTTCTGGGCTGGAAAACAGAGTTGCTAATAAGGGCGGGTAGGAAAACATTGGTACAATTTGTGTTATCCTCTATGGTAGTTTACTTGGCCATGGCAGTTGACTTCCTCCAGTGGGCTATTAAAGAAATAGACAAAATCCATAGAAGATTTCTGTGGAGACGCAAAAAAGACATTGAGGGCGGCCGCTGTCTTGTGGCTTGGGGTAAAACCTGCCAACCTCTTGAATTTGGTGGTCTTGGTATCTCTGATCTCCAGCGAGTGGGATGGGCCCTTAGAATGCGATAGCTTTGGCTCCAGAAGGCTGAACCTGACAAGCCTTGGTCCCTCTTTTCGGTCCAGGTTCACCACTGTGTTCGGTCCTTCTTCTCTATAACAACATGCACTGAGATCGGTAATGGCTCCTGCACTCTCTTCTGGACAGACATGTGGTTTTATGGGCAAAGGATCGCTGATATGGCACCCCGCTTTTTTTCTTTGGTTCCCAAGACACGTGCCAGTAAGCGCACGGTCAGGCAGGCACTCACTGGTCACAGCTGGACTGCGGATTTGATAGGTGCAATGACGGTTGGGACCATTGCTGATTTTTTGGATCTTTGGGACCTCCTTTCACAGGTGGTACTGCAGCCCGATTTAGAAGATAAACACATATGGCGCTTCACTACCAATGGGATTTACTCTGCAAAATCAGCATATTAAGACTTCTTTCAGGGAGGCATTGAGTTCAGTCTCTGGAAGCGAATTTGGAGAACTTGGACCCCAAATAAATGTCGATTCTTTATGTGGCTGGCTGCATATGATAAATACTGGACTGCAGATCGTTTGGCACACTGAGGACTGCAATACCCTCCCCGATGCTTGCTTTGCGATCAAGATGAGGAAACCATTAATCACCTCTTGGTCTCATGTGTGTTTGCCCGTCAATTTTGGTTTGATTTGCTCCAAAAGGTGGTATTACAGAACCTTTCCTCTCAACCGGCTGAGTCATCCTGGGAAGAATGGTGGTCCAGATCACGCAATACAGTTGAGGGCCAGGTCCGGCAAGGCCTCAACTCCATCATCATGTTGGGGATATGGTCTCTTTAGAATCACCGCAATCGCAGCGCTACGTCTTTGATGGGGCTGCACCGGATGTTAGGACTCTCTTGTCTTTTGTCAGTGAGGAGATGAAGATTTAGGGTCTGGTCGGAGCAAAGGGTATTTCATACCTAACTGCTCCGTCACAGGATTTGATCTAGATTCTCTCTGGTCGAAGTCGATCTTGCTCTTGTACCATAGGTGAGTTTAAACGTGTTTGTTTGTGTTTGTAAGGGTTTTTTCTAACCCTCTTTATTTTTCCCTCTTTCTTAATACAAAGATACGTAGTTCTCTGCGTGTTCGAAAAAAAAGATAATTTGATGCATTGCATTCCATTAACATTACTGAGCATCTAATCTATTGGCATGCTCACAGGAGACAGAAAAAATTGAACGCTGTGTACTATTGTGGCAGCAGATTTGCTGCAGAGACAATACAACAAATGCATATTCTCGATGATAAAGTATGATAAAACTACTTGGAATTACTATAATATGAACATCCTGTGTAATTTCATCATCATAATGATAAGTATTTTATCTAAATAACAAAACTAGAAATCTGTTCTCACGAAAAAACAGAGAAGAGAAATAGAAGTCTATTGACTATTACCTGCAAGAGGCAGGTAGGAACTGCAATACGACTTTGAAAAATGATATCAATCTTTTCCAAAAGCTGATGAGAAACAGGTGTGATCAAATGAATGCGGTCTCCTGGAACATCTATGGCTTTGACGAAACCTAATATCCAACTCAGCAGAAGAACAGTACCATGCAGGAAATTAGTCAGTCTCATCAATATATTTTAACTAAAACATTGAGCAGACTATGAAAAGTATATCAGAATATCAACTCTAAACAAAACAAATTAAAAGTGGGCATACCTAGTCCAATGCACCAAGGAGTAGAACATTCAACTGACAAAGGAACGGATGTACTTGATGCAATACCAACAATACTACCATTCAAGAAGTGATACATTGCATTACCAGAAACCTATAAAAGCACAACCATAGACACTATATTAATAGAAAAAACCTCAAAATTAAAAATTTCAGTATTGATATTCCATATTGGATCAACTTTATGTAAACATAATGAAGTGAATCTTATAGTTAACCCGTCCACGTTGTATATTTAGTTAGATTAATGTTGTAATTACTTAATTGTTTTATACATTGTACAGCCTCTGGGCGTTTTTTTTTTGGTGTTCAACAAGTGATACACCTTTATTAGAATTTTAGTCATAACTTCATCATTTTTATGCAAAAAAAATGTAACATAAAGTTTCACAAATATAAATACAAAGATTATATCTACAACTTGTTATCAGCAAACAAGATTTGTACGCAATACTTACCTTAATCATAACAAGCTCATACTACACACTTTACAGTCATAGCGTAGGTATTAAATTGTATTATTCAAGATGATAAGAGAATTGCAATAAGGGTTATGGTCCCACTGTTTAAGATTCTATATCGCCGACAACTCATTTCCAGGAAAGAGGTGTGGAATTATATTGTTCTATTAATTGAATTGTAACCATGATTACAGTAACTTTCATCCATTAATCAACACAAGGAAAATTTGAGGAGGCTGACTGAGAATGTCAAGTCAGCTTTGTCAAAAGCTCTGTACCTTCAGTTAACGCAAAAGTGACAATTTTTGTTTTGTTGTTAGCAAATACTACTTTGTAAATGAAGCATAGAAAAAGGCAACAGTTAGCACAAACATCATTACATCATATAATCAGAATAAAGCTTGTAATCTAAATCTAGGAAGTATTTTCAGTCACCTGGCAGTGTAGATCAATAATCTGTATTTTTGAAAGATGAAGCTGAATCGGATGTATAGCAGAAAAGCCCTGAACTAAATCATCACATGAGAAAATAGGAAAGTCCCTCGGTAAGCACTGCCTAAAGTAAGCAATCAGCCTGAGATCACGAATGATTCGTGCCTCTTTCTTTACTAACAGACTGCATTAAGAAGACAGACATTACTATAAAAACGATTTACGGACATACTGATTTCATTAAACCAAGACTTACTGACGAGGAGAGTCATGTGCGGCACGGATTTCAACTAAATTAACTGGTGAATCTTCCTTATGTTCATCCAACCAAAATACCCCACCTGGTAAATTTTTACCATCTGCTGTGGTGCATATCCGAATAACATGAGTTGGGGATACATATTTCAACATCTCTGCTAGTACATGAAGTCCAATACCTAAATGTTACAAAGTATAAGATCGATAAATTTACAAAACAAACCAGAAGTTCAAAAAAAACTAAAGAAGATCCATTCATTTAGCAACATCAGATATTAGTATTACCAACAAGAAGCAGGATACAATGAAATCTCACCTTTCACCCATCCTGAAGTGTTAATAACAAGCGGTATAGCTGATTTCTGAGAGTTATCATGCTCATTAAAGCGATAGAGTTCCTTAAGGAAATAATCATAAAGGCCAAATATATAGCTCAAGAGAAGTTTTGGGTTCTTCTGTGCACAGGCATCACCGAAAAAGAAGCACCTGGAATATGTGCAAAAGGTCTTGGTCAGCTTCCAGAAGATCATACATGACAGAAAAGAAAATCGTGTAGACACAGGAATACAATGCAATATTAACTGGAACGACTAACTTTTTCAATAAACACCAGATCGACATATTAGACGTTATGATGATCATTTTCATACTTGTATTTAATTGGCTATAAAATCTGAAGTGCTGACTAATAAAAAACATGACTACTGTGGCACACTTAGGACTCTGAACAAGCACATATAGCCTATGAAAATTAGCAGAAAATGAGACTATGTAAAGTTGTAGTACTCATAAAATTTTAAGAAATATATATGACTATTTTGAACCATTGGGTGCTAAAGCAATAATATTAGAAAGAAATCCAGGAATTCTTTTAACAAATGAAATAGCTTTGTCACATACAAGGAGCCATTTTCAATTGAGCAGAGGATTGTACCTAACAGTGCTGAAAACTATTAATGGCAATTATGCTTTTTCACTGTAGCTTGCTTATTTTTCACTGTAGTTAAGGTGGCTTATTTAGCATAATTAAATTTAAAAAATAAAAAACATGTTAGCCCATCATAGACAATGCAAAGGATATGGGAAAAAAAGAAAAGACAAAAAACAGAAAAAAAATATAATTAAGGAATAGTGAAAAAAAAAAGTAGAAACCAGAAGCCATCGCTAACTTGAGCGGGACCTTAAATAAGTCGTAGTAAAGCATGAAACCACAATACACAAGGTATAATTGAAGATCACGGCACTACAACTTACCTCTGTGGAGTCCGCAGATATAGCATTGTAAAATCTGCAATTACAACAAAAGTAACAAAATTCCAACCAGTTACAACAAAAAGAGCACAAAATTTAGAATGGGAATTAAAAAAAGAAGAAGATCCCAAGTTGAAAAAAAAGAAGATCCCAAGTTGACACTTTTAGCCTGTTCGTCACAACAAAATGAGCACATAATTTAGAATGGGAATTAAAAAAACGGAGAAAATCCCAAGCTGGCACCTTTAGCCTGTTCCTCAAATACATGAAGTGAGAGAAATCCTGGAGGTGTGAACTCAGCTGGCCAACATCAGTATCCATGTATGCCACCTTCTTATACTGTGCAAATCAAAGAATCACAAGAATTGAACTTACAGACACAAACTAAAACACATACAACAAAGTAAATAAAAATTCTAAGTTGCAGCAATAAGCCAAACTTGTGATAACTACCTTTAGAACCAGTTTATTTTCCCATCACAAATTTTATTGCCAGAATATGCAAATCTAAGTACAGACAGTCAAACTAGTGCTGACCACAAAAACTACTTCAGACTTCACTCAGACCAACTTAAACAAAAGATACATTAAAAGAGCACAAAATCAAACAGAAACAAGATATCACATATTGTTAGAATGGGCCCATAAATGAGACCCACTTTCTTAATTCCAAAGCATGCAAGGTTTAGTACCATATTGCTAAGCCAAGGTGGGAGAGACCAATTTATAAGGTGGAATCCATGCCACTCCTTGAATTATGGAAATGGATGGTATGAGAATGGCTTTGGCTAAACACACACGCGTGCACGTATTCACGTATTTTCGCATGAAAATCGCGTGACTTGTGACTTGCGACACTTGGCAGACCATGTCTACCTTTATTTTTGCTGAACCGTGCATCACTCTTAATTTGAATGAGATTCAAACGTTTGAATTTGGAGTTTTATTGGGTTTTGATGACAGGCAGTTACCAGTGGGTAAATGGCTGGTTAAATATGTCAATTACCAGTGGTTAAATGACTGTTTTAATTATATCAGTTATCAGTCTGCATATATATATATGTCTGGAGACGTCCAAAGTAGACAGCCAAGTAGCTCACTGCCTCCATTCTCTTCTTTCTACGAACTTGTACAATTGTGCTGTGCCGTCTGAACCTCGTCAACTCTTCTTCCGACGTGTACCTCAAGAAGAGGAGCAGATCTCGAACCATTATCGCAGAGAGAACCTACACGGGCGGCAATAAGGTATCGGGCAGCGCATTTACGCGACCGCTCCTACTCTATTTCATCTACATACTGCACTATATCAAGCCTACACTGCATCACGCCTACGCTGCTTTCTATTCTTCATTAAGTCCAACAGTAAGTCGTTCGTGTGTTCGTACGACTTTGATACTATATTTTTTTGCATATATTTCGAAGTATGATGAGTAGGTTACTGTTAGTAATTAGCTTTGCATCACTAGTATATTGTATTTGTCTCCTACTAAAACTTGGAATTAAAATATTGCCTACATTTCCAACACATATTCGTGAGAAAGAAACAATAAAACCAAATCACTTTGTGACCCTTGGACATGCATGAGATGTCGGCAAACTAAAATTAAATTGTAACAAATAACGTTCTCACACTTCTCAAAATTACAAAACCTACTAAATAATTATGGGCACATGGCTACTTTGCCAGTGGTCTAATCGATGAAATCATTGAGCAATAGTTTCGACGACTAACTCCCTGTAACCTTTTCCAAAATCAAATTTCAGCTGGATTGTTACTGAAATTTGAGGACAACGCGAACTGCTTTTCAATATAAATATTAAATACGGATAGTATGTCAACTGAATTTGGAGTGTACATAAATAAATAACTCAGATTATATATGAAACATCATGATCTAACAATTATTAACACATAAACTAAAATGTAATGCTTGCTTAGGATTATGATCTAACAATTTGCATCAAGAAAACTTTTTAATGCATCCTTCTGCACACTATTCACAGATTTTACACCCAAACAGAGCAAATTGTAACCAGAAGAGTATTGCAAATAAAAAGGGAAATTCAGTCGGACTTCTTCAGCACAGTAAATTTTAAAATAAAAATCGAACAAACTATCTACTGCTCCTTCTTAAGGCCACAAGAGCTAGCATAACCGCAATCAAGCGAAGTACCGATTACAAAAGAAGAATAAGAAGAAATTAAGAGAGATACCACCCATCCCCAATTCCAAACCAAAGTTTCTCAAATTTAAATTCAGTCAAGATACTATTATTTCATCGACAAATTCGTTGTAATTCGACTTTAGGAACAGCCAACAGGACAGTCATTCGATTATATCTACGTGCGAATAACCCTGTAGCAGCACAATCTATTCACATATTTTACACTGAAACAGAGCAGATACAGAGCAGGTTGCAACGAGAATAGGACAGCAAAAATGCAGTAGGACCTCCTCAGCAGAGTAAGTTCAGAGGAAAAAACAATCGTGCAAATTCTCTATCGTTCCATCTTGCAAGCACGACACGACATAGCAGAAGGGAGTCGCCTCAATACGAGGAGCACTGCGATCACCCACAACTCCATCCCAAATCCCAAGCCAAACTAACTCCAATCGTTTGCGACTCCGTCACGAGAGGGAAGAGGCGTTTCACCTTCCGAGGAGGGTGTTGAGAAGGAGTCGTGAGAATGCGGACTTGCCGCTGTTGCCGGGGCCGCACACCGCGGCGACCGGCGGCGGCCAGGTGCAGGAGTCGTACGCCACCGCGTACGCCGCCTCCTCCCACTCCCGCTCCCTCTCCGTCGCCGCCGCAACCGCCATCGCCTCCTCCGAACCATCGCCGCCGCCTCCCATCTCGCCTCTCCCTCTCTTAGCAGTTGACACACACTACACGCTGAACGCTCGTTGAGCACTTAAAAGGGCGACGAGTCATGCGGGTCGCGACTGTCGGGTGGAGATTTTGGCTGCGCGTACGGGAGAGGTAGCCATGATGGGTGAGTGGATGACGAGTGGGGTCCCTGCGTGGAGGACACCGGGGCCCCCAGACAGTGGGTGGGAGTGATGGGCGGTGGGTGTGTTTCTGCGACGTGGGGATGGCAGTGTGTGGAATGAAGGATCGCGATTCGAGATCGCCGACGGGGTCCCACTCAATCTTGCGCAGTGATGGACGGACAGGATCCCATTTTTAGTAGGTGGAATTTTGGGAAAACAGTGATATATTTTATGTGACCATGCAAACTAAAAATGAACTACATGTGCTGCAGTTGCAAATTACAATTACTTCAGAATGGCTTGATTACACAATTGTCCCCATTTGTTACACAATTTCAGAATCGGCGGAATTGTATGTACGGAGGGAGGACCGAGAAACAAAGATCCCATTTCAAACAGCTTCTGATTTTAAAAGCTAAAAACCGTTTGAAACACGTTGATTTCTTAATATATTTATTCTTCATTTTTCTTTGCATTATCTATGAAGATATAATAGTGCATAATATATAAGTGCTTTTTCATCTTTTCTATTTTTTTATTTATTTTCTTTTAATTGAATACCTCATAATGGTTGAGAGAATTCAAAATTTTAGATTAGCCAAACCGGCAAAATGTCGGCTAGTTTAGCAGCTTGAATCTGTGGTGCGAGGGAATTCTCAGAGCTCTCATCCTCAATTTTCAAGTACCGAAATGGTGCAACCATTATGCCTACTACTGCTTGGATATGTTCTTTTTTTCCCTTTTAGTCAATTTTTTTGTTTCAACTTTTATATAAATTATTATTTATTATACTAATAAACTATAATTAAAAGATACAAGCAACGGCTGAAAAGAAGCCTTTGACCGCCGATCATACCATTCGTGTGGCAAGCTTTCGTGACGATCGACATCACTTGAATTGGCACACTCTCCACGGCACGTGCATGCAGCGCCTGGCCGGCTAGAACTTGCCATAAAACAGCCGCTCGAACTCCTCCAGATTTGCAGCTTCCATAGACATCAGCACGCGGACGCTGCCGTCGTCCGCTGGCCCGCCGTTCATCAGGTGAACAACCCCGCCGCCGCTGGGCTCCGCTCGGGACATCACCTGTGGCTTCCCCCACCCGAAATCCGCGCTGTACATCGGCATGCCCAGCCAGCTAACCACCCTCACCTCCGTCTCCGGCATGCTGCCCTCAACGGTCGGCTGTCCCTCTCGGCCAGCTCGAAGTAGTCGATGGCCGACCGCACCAGCTCGTCGTCCATCTGGCTGATGGCGCCTCTGATCCGGCCGGCGACGGAGGCCAGCGTCTCCGAGGTGATGTCCCCCGCCGCGGCGGCGGTGCCCAGCCAGACGAACGCGTTGCCGAAGTAGCGGTCAGGGAGTGGTGGCCTCAGGCTGCGCCGGGCGTTTGCCGGGAAGGTGAGGCGCGTCTTGGCGTCCGGCGGCAGCCGCCGGGCGACGCACACGGACTGCCACACGTGGGCACTCACGGCGCAGAAGGTGCTGGCGCCGCCGCAGATCCGCTTAAGAGCGGCGAGCTGGTCCTTGGAGATGGCGAATACCTCGCTGACGACGTGTCCCGACGTCTCGGAGAGTGTGAACTTAGGGCAGAACACGGATAGAGCGTCAGGGTGGACAACCGGCGGTGACCGGGCGCGTAGGAGGGTGCGATCGTGGCAGGGCAGCTCCACGGCAGCGCCGTCGCCGTCCCTACAGAAGGCGGACCACGTCTGGAAGAAGTGGAACGCGCTGGTGCCGTCGATGACGGCATGGTGGAGCGCCGCTCCTAACGCCACCCCACCACACTTGAAGAAGGTCACCTGCAAGCGTGCAGAGTTGCAAACACGTCACTTACTACTGCTACCTGCCTAGATATACTACTATTACTAGCTACTTTGGAAGGACCTGTATGGCCATCATGATGGACGAGGGCTCAATGCGAGGAACAAACAGCCTCCGTAGCTCCGGCGACGGCTTGAGGTCGCTGAAGTCATCGGCGGTAAGCTCGGAACGAGCCACGACGAAGAGCACGCCCTCGCTGTTGCAGTCGATCTCAATCCGGCCGTCATCGTCCACGCCGAGGCGGCCGGCGAGGGGGTAGAAGGCCACCAGTGCCTTGGCCATCGCCGCTTTGAGCCTGGACACGTCGAAGAAGTCGGCGGCGCCGGCGTCATCGTAGCGGTAGAAGTAGACGGTTGGGGTGTGGCCTCTGTTGGCCAGCACGAGGTCGAGCGAGGAGAGCCAGAGCCCTTTCCTCGGCGTCTCCTCGCTCGGCGCTACAAAGCACGACTCTACGACTTGCACTTGCTCAGAATCCATCGTCTCGTCTCGTCTCGTCTCGTCTTTCCTCTCTCTCACACTCCTGACCGGACGACACAACTATTAATAGTGATCCCATCATATTGCGGTAAAGTTCCATTTACAAACTACTCCGGTTGCTGTAAGAACGGATCGATACGTGACTACGTACGTGCGTTGCTGTTCCTTTCAACTCATCCCTTACACCATTCTAAAAAATTTATAATAAAAATAAAATAACAATCTACTAAGAAAATACAAATTCTATTATCTTAAAAATTCTCTAACAAAAAAAACTCTAGCTACCGAATGCACAGCATAGCCAAAGACATGAAGGTGCGATAAGGCTGAGGGTGTGGGCTGATCCTAATAATATCGATTAATATATTGAGATAATATGAATTTTTTTATTCTTAATAAAGTAAGGACATTCAACTAGTATACAGCTATGACTCACGTAAGGCATGAGTCATGGGGATGCTTGGTTATTAATCTGCCACGCTTCACAATACATGCGTGCATGCATGACACGTAAGGCATGGGATGCTTGGTTATTAATCTGCCACGCTTCACAATACGTGCGTGCATGCATGCATGCGTGGCATCTGGCATGCATTCTTTCAGGAAATGGCTTGCGTGTTTTCTTCTCCATGTATATTTGTCAGGAATGTATATTTGTATATGTCCGTTTCTGCCCGATTTATGCGCCAATTAATTCGGCCGGTCCTCATAAGATAGGTACACGAAAAGGGAGTTGATACAGATCGACTAGTAGGATTTGCTGATTGATGTATGAATAATCTGATCTTTCATAGTATTATCTATGAAATCTTATAAATCATCTGATATGATTGAATCATAAGATAAAAAAATTAGACACAATATGAGAATTGGAATATTCCTAACTTACACTCAATGGATTCTTCCTTGCTGAAATCCTCACGCAACTCACAAATTAAAGATCAATCTTTCTCTCACGAACACAAGATATGGTGACAAGTGGCTTTTTTATTGTATTAATAATCTCTACTAATATAAAAAGGAGAGTTTGTTCGTTCACCACCTCCTTTTTGTACTCTCATGAGAATGAGATATGACTCATCACGGATAGTGTAGAGGCAGACATGTGCTGTCTTTTTAGTAAAAATTTTTAAGGTCTAATTCGAACATAGGAGTGCCACAAGAAAGTGTTCAAATATTTTTGTATAAATTAGAAAATTCAAAAGAAGCATTCATTTCAATTTTTTGATTAAATCACTTAGCATAAGGTAAATTATATTGAGTTTCGCAAACACCCTATTGAGAAAAAACTTTTATATAGTATGATATTTGAGATAAATTCTCAACTTTATGTTTGATTATATCTAGTACTTTTTTAGATATCGTTGCAATTTACGGGTACCTTACTAGTTAAAAAAATATCATAGATAATCTAACTTCTGACCTCTAAGGGATATGCACACGGGGTCATATAGTCTTCCTAAAACTTAGAATAAAATTAGATTCCAATATAAACTAAAAAGTAAATACCTAAACTATAACCGTTAGTTTGTTTCTGAATTTGCGATATAACCAAGAGGTTTCGGTGGATATCACCTCATCAATTGTGTGAGGTTTTAAGTTAGCTTTCCAATGAGTCTAATAACACTCAAATTAGACTTTATTTGTCAATGCTATGAATGTTTTAATGTTGGTCTTACTGGCTATCCCAAACTAAGTCCGAACTAACTTCAAATATTTTATATCTTTGCTTTCTTATTTGGGAGGCATGCAAATCCATTTGAAACGTGAAAATCAAACCTTATCGACCTTTGAAAAATATGCATACCATACGAACAATTATTCATACCACCTACTATATATATATATATATATATATATATATATATATATATATATATATATATATATATATATATATATATATATATATATGAAACCTCTTTTCTACACCCAGTGTAATTACACCCTATATCGTATCTCACAACGTAAAGAGTATCTCGCGTAACGGAGGGTATGTACGTATAGTATACGAGTATTTAAGATTATCTGGGTGGTACGAATAATTTTTCAGAGGTAGTATGTATATTTTTTTAAACATACTCCTTTTTATGTACGTATATGAAGGTATTTACAAAATACGCTAAAAACTATAGAGTCTCTTGCAATTTTTTCATGTGGTTCACATTGAAGTATCTTATAATTAGTATATGAGTATATCCAAAATAATAAAGGAGTATTTCAAGTTCGTTTAGATGGTATATTAGAGGTGGGTGTAATTACACCTGGGTGTAAAAAATATTTTTCCTATATATATATATATATATATATATATATGAAGCATGTTTTATACTCCTAGGAGTATGTTCTCCCATGCCTCATTACCATTGATAAGCTTTGTGATACGTGCTACATAAGCAAGTATTGCTAATTGGATATATCCGTTCGAGCGGTATGACCGTGCTCACAACGTCGGTACTACCGCATAAACACTTGCGATAGTTCCGATTTTTCTAATAATTTTAGAAAACAGTTCAAATCAAATGCACTCTTTGCAAAACCAGTTGAGAACTTTATAAACATTGCAATGGTTTTATCATAATATTATATAGGACCTTCTCACATGGTTCTTTATTGAGCCTCAGAGGAACTGATCTCAGTGAGCTCCCGGCAAAAACTGGGGATCTAAGGTGCCTAGAGACGCTGGATGTGAGATCCACAAAGGTGAAAGCACTGCCTCCCAGCATTGTCAGGCTGGAAAAGCTAATGCATTTGCTCGTCGGAAATGCCAAGTTGCCTCACGGGATCGGTCAGATGAAGAGTCTACTGACATTGTCATGTGCTGGTGTTGGGAAGAGCTCTGCAATTGTCATGCAGGAGCTCAGTGAAATTGGCCACTTGAGGGAACTGGAATTATTTTGTGATGTTACTCCACTATCTGGGGATAAGAAACAAGTCACATTTTCGAGCGATGGATTTCAGAGTCTTCAGCAACTGTGCATTCAGTGTAGCCTGCCATCAGTGAACTTTGAGACCGGTGCCTTGCCAAAGGTCGAAGTGCTTGAGGTTAAGTACGAGAAAGGCCTTTCAGATGAGTAAAGTGGCGTGTCTGGCATAGAGCATTTGCCTCGACTGAAGCATGTGTTCATTGAGTTTTCGCAGCAAGATGCGGGCGCTGCGGCGACGGTCGCTGCAGTGAGGAAGGCTGCTGAGAACATCCACCCAAATCGTCAAGTGGTC
Source organism: Melocanna baccifera (assembly GCA_036346265.1). Taxonomy (NCBI): domain Eukaryota; kingdom Viridiplantae; phylum Streptophyta; class Magnoliopsida; order Poales; family Poaceae; genus Melocanna; species Melocanna baccifera. The sequence goes on from CM070677.1 coordinate 14,283,454, forward strand.
ACTGTGAAATTTGATGGGAAGAGTAACTAATACGGCTTGGAGCATTGTGTACAACCTATTTCCAAGCAAGAGGAGGGGTGCGCTACACCCTACACTTTTTATCGCAAACAGAGGAAGTTGTCTGTTCATTTCTGAATACATTCTCAAACAGGCGACACTTTCGTGATTTTTTCTTCAGTGTGTTGAATAAGTGCTGTCCATTTTCCGTTTGCATGCTTCTGTATCATTATATGCTATTTTCTGCTGTTGTTCCTTGTTTAAAGTCCCCCTGGTTGGCTTGTAGCTAACTATGTTACAATAACAGCTAAGTAGCTAACTATGCCTGGACCTGTTTCATGGTTGAAAGTTTGCATTAGTATCGTTTTTTTTAAGAAAACAATAGGAAATAATCCTACTATATGTATATACATATTTATAATAAAGAAAAAGGGTAACTTACAAAGGTATTTACAAGCAAAAATCAAGATTATTGTAAACTATCTAGCAATATTTAATAGAGGGAAGATACTTCTTTTTTGCCCTATGGATAACCATGTACTGGTGTTAGTCGAGCTAGGATAAAAAATGGAAATTTTTAGGAGGCTAATGATGCAACTCTATGTGGTACAAAATTGTACTAGGAGTATTTCACATCTCTACACTTAACAGTTCACTTTTGTATTTATAATAGTCCTCAACGAGTACTAAAATCCAAAGACATATAGTTGAAATTATACACTTTCGTATTTAATATCTACTTGACAATCTTGCATTAGAATCATGCTCAAGGAAACATGCACTCTCGACTTCAGAAGACTAGCACACAATGCAAAGCAAGCACACACAAAACGCAGATGGATGACAGATGTACTCGTCAAGTGTCAGGGACGTCGTGACCCGGCCTTCTGGTGATGCCGGCGTGCAGGAGCAGCGCCCACAGGAGCGTGATGAGCTCGCCGCCGCGCTGCAGGGCCTCGATGTGGGCCTTGACGTTGTCCGACGGCGCGAGGTAGAGCGTCATCTCCGACCAGAACTCCGCCAGGAGCTCCCACACCGCCTCTTCGCCTTTTTTCTGCCTTTCATCCTCTTCGCCTCCGGTCTCTCCTCCTAGATTCTGCCTTTCAGCCTCGTCTAGATTCTGCCTTTCAGCCTCTTCTAGATTCTGCCTTTCAACCTCTTCCACCAGCTGCTTCCCGAGCTTTGAGCCATTCTTCAGCACCTCGTTGGAGCTCTGATCGAGAGAGGCAACCAGATGTTCATATAAGCCTGACCTTGACACAGCACGACTGCGCCTGCACGCCGCTTCGACGTGTTCTTTCACCCCCTTGTACCGACGCTTGGTCCAGGCGGCATTGTCTGGCAGCAGGTCTGGAGCGGCTGCCACCAGGTGTGCACAGTACCGCGACAAGCTGTTGGCGACGACCATGTTGGTAGGCGGCGCTGAAGGCCGGGCAGAGGAACATTTGATCTCAAATAGGCTCGTGGCAATGTACCACACAAGGATAGCGTCGGTACTGGTGGTGACTTCGCCGTGGCATGCCCAGGTGATGCCATGGGGGGACCGGCACCGGCGCCGCACGGCCTCTATCCCATTGCTTAACCGCCCGCCGCTGGTCCTGAAGGATCTGAGGATGGCAGCCTTCACATTCGGTGAGACCTTGATCACAGGCTTGTAATGGTGTTTTGATGTTCGGAGGGAGAGCTGTTTGAGGAGATGAGCTTTTGGCGGCTCACCGAAAAGGCTTGGCTCCATTAGCAAACTCTGCCCGATCTCATCGTTCCAATGCCTTCGGGAATCGGGATTTGCATCTTAGCAAACAGGAAAAGATTTTCCGGACGCAACAAGACCGGCACCTAACAAAGTGCCTGATCATGCTTATCTTGGTCCAGTTAGAGCGCACACCGACGACCATCTCCGAGATCTCGGTGGACGCAATGACCACGGTGAGAACAGGGGCAAGAATGGATAATAGGTGGATCTCATCGAATAAGAAAAATGCAGGGAGATACACAAAAAGCACGAGTGTTAGGCTGCAAAGTGCAGAAAAAATTAGGAAGGACAAGAAGAAGTGGAGAGACGCGGACAACGCGCCCAAAGAGGCCACAGGTAGAGGGGAGTAATAGAAATCGCTTGCGAATGCGAGCTCGCCGGCAATCACTCGGAACGCTCTCTCATGGTTGTCTTCCCCGCCGAGCAGCCAGTCACGAACGAAACTTAAGGCCCAGCTAGAACCAGCCTCGGCGAGTGGATACCCGGCGAACCGCCTGCGTAGGCACTTGAAGAGGGAGAGGGACAGGCAGAGATCCTTGAGCTCCGGGACCAGGAGAGGGTCATTGTGTGACCAGACTCGGTCCAGTGTCACCAAGCTACTCGACTCGTCTTCCAGAGCCGAACTCTTGACACGGTACCCTTGAGGGCTTTCTTCCACATTCCGGTTCTTCTCTCCCGTCACTATGAGACTGGGTGCTGTCGCTGAAAGCTGCCCCTCAGCTTCGAAGTAACCACCTTCTTGGAGCTGCGCCATGTAGCCGTCGATGAGCTGGACGTTGCGGCCGAGGGCGAAGGAGCCACTCGCGTGCCGGAAGGCGGCGAACCTGAGCACCATTCTGGCAGCACCGAGTGCCCAGAGCAGGCATATTTGGTAGGTTAGAAAGCCCTTCATTTGCTCTTTCTGGAGGTATATATTGTAGATGACGAGGCCCGCCACCCAGAAAGAGTAGACGAGGTTCTCCATGGATGGCCGGATCTTTTGGCTGTCGATGTCGTCGCCAGTTGCAGGCGAGGCAACGGCAGCCACGGCCAGGGCCGCCATGTCGGCTTTGGCCTTGAGAAATTGGACGAGCACGACCGAAGTAAGCATGAGATAGGACATGTCGTTGCCCAGTGACGAGAAAAAAGCAGTCAAGTATGATAGGACGTAGGACATGAGTGGAAAGTATACCGCTGAGGCGCCCCAGAGGAAGAAGCGGAGCGCCGGATGGCTGCTGCGGCGCGGGCGCGAGCTGAGCCCCATCAACAGCAGGGCGTGGACGCCGACCACAGCAAGAAGACTGGCGACCTTTTTTTCTGGAAATGTGTCCATGTCTGCAAACTTCAAGCCGCACGTTAGCTAAGCTTAATTATAAGCTTAGGAGGCAGTAGTGTATCTACGCTCGCGCGTTACTACCACAATGGCATAATATATCCTTTCGATAAAGATAAGACCAGCAGCAACCAGCCGTGGGCACTGACGGCCAAGTGTGTCAGCAGTACATATTCTTAAAGAAGAGTGAACGCAAAGCTCAAGGACACAGAGAAGTAGAGAACAAAGGATGCACGGCAGCTTCCTGCAAGATGTGGCCAACAGAAATGCTTTATGCCTCATACGTCGGGATGGCTTCTTACCGTTCAATTAGCCCTAAGAGCATCTTTAACACATACAGTAGCATGCATTTTTGATGTTATTGTGTTTTGGTTTTGGGCAATTTCTTCTTGAGCAACGCGCATGTTTTGAGTTCATATTATGATTAACTGCTCTACTTCTTGTAAACAGCTAGATGTGAAAATAATCTACAGTGGTGGCCAGGACCTTGATATATTACCTCAAGGAGCTGGAAAGGGTCAGGCACTTGCATATTTGCTCAAGAAGTTAAGCTCATGTGGAAAACCACCCAACAATACTCTTGTTTGCGGTGACTCCGGTAATGATGCAGAATTATTCAGCATCCCTGGTGTACATGGTGTCATGGTCAGTATACAATACATGAAGTATCTAGCAAAGTATATGCCTGAATGAATGAGTTTACTGCAACTCCAATGTTTTAAAATGTTTAGGTCAGCAATGCCCAAGAGGAACTACTTCAGTGGTATGCAGAAAATGCGAAGGATAATATCCTAAGGTAATTCACGCAACTGAGAGGTGCGCTGCTGGTATTATTCAAGCTATTGGACAATTCAAGCTAGGACCTAATGTTTCTCCAAGAGATGTGGAGTTCCCTCATGTTAAGGAGAACTCTTTCAAGCCTACGGATGCTGATGTAAAGTTCTATGTTCTCTATGAGAAGTGGCGTAGGGCTGAGGTTCCAAAGTCTGATTCAGTTATACAGCACTTGAAAAACATCACTGTAAGTACATTGCTTCCCACTTTGATTTTCTTATTAAATAATTTGGTTAACTTTTGTGACTTGTCAAATTCTGTTCTCTCTCTCGTGTTCCATTGGCATATAACTTGTAGTGATAAATGAGAGAGTAATTATTCTCCTTGCACGCATATCTATTAAAAAAATTCCCAGAGCATTCTAATTTTGAAAAAAATGTTATGTTTTTGTTGAATATGCGCAGTAATGCATTATTATTGTTTATTGAGCTTTCCAACTGATTGCTATTTATTTACTATGTGCGTTAGCATGCAAATGGAGTTATTATTCATCACTGTAAGTACATTGCTTCCCACTTTGATTTTCTTATTAAATAATTTGGTTAACTTTTGTGACTTGTCAAATTCTTTTCTCTCTCTCCTGTTCCATTGGCATATAACTTGTAGTAATGTATGCTAAAGAGTAATCATTCTCCTTGCATGCATATCTATTAAAAAAATTCCCAGAGCATTCTAATTTTGAAAAAATGTTATGTTTTTGTTGAATATGCGCGGTAATGCATTATTATTATTTATTGAGCTTTCAAATTGATTCCTCTTTATTTACTATGTGTGTTAGCATGCAAATGGAGTTATTATTCATGCTGCTGGGCTTGAACGTTCGCTTCATGCATCTATTGATGCATTGGGTTCATGTTACGGTGACAAACAAGGGAAAAAATACCGAGCATGGGTGGACAGACTTTTTATCTCAGACTGGTTCAGACAGTTGGCTGGTGAGATTTGACTTGTGGGAGTCCGAATGTGAGTCCTTTGAATTATGCAGATTAACTGAATTAGCTTCTTGTGCTGTTGTATACAGTTTGTTCAAATTGTACCTTCTTTTTGTCCAACTTTGCCTTGTTCAAGCGGAAGTTTATCTTGATAGTTTTATTGTAGATTGTGCCATTTACAGTTTATTGACTTTGCTATCTGCATATCACAGACGATTTTTGGTAACAAACCGTCTGTGATATTGATATATCACAGGCGGTTTTGTTTAAAAACCGTCTGTGATATTCCTATATCACAGATGATTTTTTCATACAAACCGTCTGCGATGATAGCTATCACAGACGGTTTTTAGTTACAAACCGTCTGTGATATTTACTTCACAGACGGTTCGAAAACTATCTATGATAACCTTCGATTATCACTGACCTATAAATTCAGACGGTTCAAAAAACCGTCTGTGATGACGTTTTTGAACCGTCTGTGATACGATTTTCTGTAGTAGTGTATGTCTTCCGTACTCAATATGTAGATGCCAAACAATACTACTACTTACCAATGTAGGAAGCTTTCATTGGTTGTTCATTAGTCATATCCTTGTATGTTTTGCAAATAGCGACTGGTCCATCTAGTTGGGGAAAGTATAATTACAAATCTGCAGTGCAGACTGTTGTATAACTTTTTATTCTAATATCCAGCCAGAACTTATCGTTTTGAGTTTGTTATATGTTATTAGCAAAGATAGTGTATATTTATTTCACATGAGAATCCCTTCACTAGATATGTAAATGCTAAGCATTAGTTGATAAAAATGATCATAGATTAAAAAAGTGCTTTGCAAAAGTGTGTTTACATGTTTGGCTGGAAGATTTCATTGGTCATTCAGTAGTCATAACCAAGGATCGGAAAACCGCTACCGGGTTAAATCCCGGCCACCGGGCGGTACCGGTAACCGGCCGGTAACCGGAAATCTCAGAAAAAATCCGGATGAAATTTGGCAAATGGATTTTATGGGCGGGGCGGGAGGAGACCGGTAGCCGGCCGGTTACCGGAAAAACCGGTGAAAAAACCGGTGGAATTAGGAATTGTAGTTGTTGCATGGTCTATGAGTGACTAGAAGTATTTGTAAGAAGAGCTTCATGCATTTTTTACATCTTGGCATAACCCCAATGATTTCTATTGTGTTCTTCAATGAATATATGCATTTAACCTATTCAGAGATGCTTCACTTTAGAAGAAGCTACTGATACAATTTTCTTCTGTAGTTCTATTGTTCATGACCTTGTATGCAAGGCAACAACAATTGCACTAGAGCACATTCTTAAGCATGATGCCCTTGCAGTAGTCAATATAATGACCTTGCAGTAGTTCTATTGTTTTTAAACAGATTCTTAAGCATCCAATGTAGCTACAATGCCCCTGGAACCCATTCAAACATCTACAAATTCAATTTTTTGAAATTTGAATCTCGGCCGATTTATTTTATTCCGGTCACCACCGGTAAGTCCGGTAACCGCCGGTAACCGGCCGGTTACCGGCGGGATTTCGAACCCTGGTCATAACCTTATATCTTTTTGCAAATGTGAAGTAGTTCATCCAGTTGGAGAAAGTACAGCTTGAAATCTGAATTGTGGACTCTTTTTCAGATTTTCTCTGCCAATTTCCAAGCGGAGGTTACATGCTGTAGACTGTAGTTTCTAGTTTGTAATGGCACTTGCATGGGAATTGGACTAAAAACATGTCATATGTCGGGGTTAAAATACTGGAAGAGGGTCATATCGAGTTTGATTATCGCTTTTGTGAGTTTTTACTGTGAGGGTTTGGACTTTGCAGGTCTAAAGATTTGTGGTAGAGAAATGGAAATAATTATCTTAGCACCTTGGCTATTTCAGTTATTCTCCAGTTTATTTTAAAGAAGATCTTCACTTAATTCTCGAACCATCTTCAGCTTGCAAGTTTAGCTTAGAGCTCTTATCTATCATTCATCCTTCATTTTGAGCAGGTTATGATGACCATTGTATGGTTGAGTGAGTCAGAAGTATTCTAGGTTACTCTAACGTCTCCAGTCCATATAAGAGGTCTATAGATTAGTATGAACAAAATCAATAAATAAAAAACTTCCATAGAGCAGCCAAATTTGTTATAATAAGTTGCTACTGTTTCATTCAGTGGTAGGTCATATAGAGCTTGGAATGTATAAAACTAACTACATCATTTTCAAGGCCACATCTGATTTCAACAAATGGGGGCGGGATGTGTTCCAGTAAGAATAGCTGGGGGAGGCGCACATGGCTACCCAGGTTGATCCCTGGGTCAGCTGGTGCCTGGGGAATTTTAGTGCTAATGGCTATTTTAGCGCTAAGATGTTAATGGCGATGTGGACTGTCTAATCTAGTTTGTATGGCTCAGATGAAGGTGGGTTGGAAACCATTCTACTTAAATGGTATAATTAGATTAGTCATGAAAAATGTTTTCATAATATGATAATTTTATATTATTTTATGAACATATTCATATAAAAACTATTGGTCAAAGTTGCATGTTGAAGACTGTATTAATGTCCCAAATGTTATGTATTCTTGAACAAAGGGAGTAGGATTTGTGTACAAGCAAATAAGAAAGGAGAATGTACGACTGATAATGAATCGTAATAACCGATAGAAACGACTGATAAATAATAGTGGTTGATGAATAGCAGTGTATTATGTAAGAAAAACGGAGCAACGAAAAATACTACAACATTCGGACCCGTCATGCGACTTACGAAATTGTGATATAATAAAATATAAAGTATATTACAATAATAAAAGTACATATTGTAGTAGCAATAAATAGTAATAGTCGATAAAAATAGTTTATAAAAATTGAGACGTTTATATTAGTTTCGACTTTTGAAAGCAGAAACCAATATCACTCATTCACGTAGGCAGAGCAAGTCCAGTTGGCCAGCCAACCGTTAGACGGGCAGAGAATCACTCCAATGGCCCCACAATGTTTTAATTGCTCCATAAATCTCTTATCTCTAATGATCAGCACTAATTTTTTTTAGATACTAGCCCTCCCCCAACGCAACATTCCCTCATATCTAATGCCTTGGTTTGCTAAAAAGCTTGCATCTCATACAAGATACAAGCATCTTCTCTCTCTTTCTTATCACCAAACAAATTGATGTGGCAAGGTGCAAGTGAGGTGGACTATTGAAAATGCCCTAAGTTGATTGAGATAAGCGACCGTTTACATTTTCTCCACTTGAAAATTCACTGATTAATTGTTTATGATATGAGGCCTTGTATTATAATCAAACTGGATCCAATGGTTAAAATTTTAAAGGTGATGTGTGAGAGATCATGTGGAAGTGACCCCTTATATGTGATGAGTAATTGACTCATACTCTAGATAGTTTGAGTTTGATTTGGGTGGTTCATGCTTAAGTACTTTCTATTAATGCTAATCTATGATTATATTGTTTCGTGCGGTGCTATGAGATATTTTCTTGTTTGTGATAGCTGTAGGACTTTAGAGCTAAGTCGTGGCAAGGCATGAAATGGCCGGACTAAGCACAGGCGGTGCCGAAATCGAAGCGATCGGGAGATGCCGAAGACGGCGAGGTTTCGAGGTGGTTGCGAGCCTTGGACAACAAGAAATGAGGAAGCTTCCAAGAAGGTGCAGGAGTGGCGTTTTGGTAAAATGCGTATGGCTGCAAATTCAGTTGAGAGTTAATGGGTAAAGACTACATGAGAATCTAGTAGTCAAAAGCTATAAATACAGGTGGTGTGCACTTGCAGGGTGTGGGGGGTTTTTTGTTCTTTTACTCCTTTATTCTCTGCATAAGAAGTGCTATGCAGGGCAGCGTTGCTTTTTGGGTTCATGTCTGTGAAAGAGTCTGAGAGTTGATGTTGATTTCTTGATTATCTTGTGTGTGTGTGTCTTCTTAAATGGTGAGAATGGGTATGAGATGGCTGTAAGAACAATCATTTTTGTAATCATTCATCTCTCAGAATCTATTTGAGAAATCTGGTGTTTAAAGTGTTTTGATTTTTGTTTATCTCTTTAGTTCTGCTCTCTGTTCTTCTCTGCCTCCTTGGGTTTTTAGGTGAATCTTTGTTCTAAAAACTGCAAAATGAGTTTGCTTTGAACAGGAAATCTTCTCAAAGCCCCTTGGCTAGTTTATTCCTGAGAGCAATCTCTTTAACAGCCGTTTTCTTCCCAAGAAATGGATCGCTGCACTTCTTTTGCTTCCAGGATGTCTACAGTTTACAGTTTATTGTGAGCAGAAGAATCTTGATTCCTTGAAATCTTGGGAAGATTGTATTAGTTTGTGGTCTTGATCTGAGATTTTTTTTGTTATGTTCTAAAGTCTCATGTTAAAAGGATTTCAGAATCTCAATCTTTTTGGTTCTTAGTCCCTTTTTCAGTCTGCAGTTTAGTAGTATCTGACAGGTATCTATTTCAGTTCAAACTCTGCTTTCTGCTTTCCTGCTGAGCTGGTCTCCCTGTGATCTGTTTTCGGCATTCAGTCGATCTTCAATACTTTCGGTTATCAGCTGCTGCTATTGTTTCAGGCAAGTTCTTCTTTACCTGATTTTCAGCCAAGATGATCATCTGGAAATAGATTGAGAATATTAAACCGTTTGGTATATGGTCTCTTTCTCTGTTGTATCTCGGCAACACTAGCAGTTTTAAGTTTCCAACAGCAAAAGTAATCACTGTTGAGTTCTTTTTAGCTGTTATGCCAATTGCTCTCACTCTACCAGTTTGATCGATCTTGAATAGGTATTTGAGACCTTTCTCGCAATCAGTTTGTACTCTCTTTTTGTCTTAGTTAATGGAGAAAATTTCCATCAAAATCTATTGATCTTTTTCAGTTTTCGGAAATCAGTCCGTTTTCAATTTGTGTAATATCCAGAAAGTCGATTCGGAGTCGGTTTTAAATTAATCGCAGAGTCGACCGAGTTTTCGGTAAAGCGCGGGAAGGGATGAAATAAAATTTTATGGAATAGCATAAAGTGAAAAATATGTGAAAAAGATATTTAAATAAAAAAACATATTAGCGGGCCGACGGGAAGTTGGGCCTACCATCTTGGGCCGGAAGGCCCAAGGGTGGCGAAACCCTCCCCATCTAACCCTAGCCCCCCCACCCTTTTCCCCTACCCATGCAGCCCCCTTTCCCCTTCCCAGCCACCACCCCTCTCCCTCCTTGCGCCACCACCCTCCCCATTGGTGAAACCCTTGAAGCAAAGAAAAGAAAGAGAAGAAGGAGAAGGAAGAGAGGAGGAAGAGGAAAATGTGTTATTCCAAAGGCCAGGTAATTTTCCCCATCGTAAAACCCTCTGTTTTCTGTTGTATTAGGGTTCTTAGCCCAAGGATTGGAGGAAATTAGCAATTAGATTATCCAATTAGAGAGTTCATGTTGTCTGCTTGTAGATTAATTCACACAGCACGGCTGTTTGCACAATTTAGACCCCTGAAAAGATTTTTCCTGCAGGTCTATCTTCTGTATTTTTTTCAGAATTTTTGGCTGCGGGGTTTGGGCGTATCAGGGTCGGGAACCCAGATGTCTGTCAGGGGTGCAGATTGGGGCAGATTGCTGTTCATGTGTGATTTAGAGGTAGTAGATGAATTTTATATTTTTTATCACAATTGAGAAAAATATGGGTAATTCAGTAGTCTAGCTTCTGTAAAAAATCAAAAATTTTAGAATCGTACACTGTGGTTGGGACACGTTAGAATCTGGCTACCCAGATTGCTAGAACAGAGAACGTCCTCTGTTTTGTGCATTACGTTACACCTTGCTAAGAACAAAATAAAAATATGTGACCTACATGAAAAATGTAGTTATTTAAGTGAGGAATCCAGATATATATCTTTTGCTATGATTAGTTTTATATTTTTAAAGATAGAAAAATGTTAAGCAGCGCCACTGTAGTGGGAAGATTGTAGAACCGTTACGCGGGGAAAGATGTTGTGGGATTTTGGAGCTTAGTGTTATCTTTTCTTCAAGAGTCACATTTTCATTGTTGTAATATGTGCTGAGAGGTAGCTTTTTGGACAGACGGTTTTGCTTCTGAATGCGCGTGATTTCGTCGCTTCGCCGGTAGAGATAAGTAGCGGATGTGCTACCATTTAACCCGTTATTCTTACTACTTGCAATATGCATGATTTTCGTAATGTTAAATGATATGCCATGGTTACATGTTTTCTAAGTAAGAATGTGGTAGCAAGATGTTAATCAATTGCTATGTCTGGATGAGTTTTGGTAGTATTGTGGTAATTTACTTAATGAGTCAATTGTGATATATAAAAGTAAATGCATGGTGGATATGATGATATTTTCTTGTTGTTAAATTTATGAGGATCATATTAATGCCTTTGAAGTTGGTATTATTGTGGTCTTGGTGGTAGTATTCTTAGTAAATACTTGTGGTTGTGGTGGTAGCAATCTTGACGAATATATTGTGGTCTATGTGTAGGATTCACTATAGATCGATTAATTATGATCTTGGTGAACCGAATGTGGGTTGTGTAGTTGACTTTTGTGGTTAAATTCTTGTGGTTTATGATTATCATATCATTCATAACATGTTATGATATTTGCATTGTTGATGTCGCGCTATAGCCGCGATCAGTAAGACAAAGATCGTGCATTGTCAGAGCACGATGCACACTTTTACCTTGTTGGGTAAAGATGCAGTGGAGTATAGCATGCATATGCATTGCATTGTGAAAAAATCATTTGCATACTTATGCAATATATTGTGGTGAAGTTATTTTACAAACATCTGTAACTTCGTAGTTGTAATGTGGAATTGGCTCATGAGAGTCACATGTGGTATGAGGAAAGTGGCTGTGGTCGTGGATTGGAGTTCATCCCTTATGGTATGGTAGGGGTTGTGATTGTGGCATGAGATTCTTTTCCCTTGTGGTAATTGTTGATAGTAGTTGTGGATGCGAGAAATAATAAAATTAGTGAGGTAAAACATGTTAATGCTTTATTGTCATTGGTAGTGGTACTGGTGGATGATATGAAGTAGTTAATCAAGATTCATTTGCTAATGTTTTTCTATTGTTGGTAGTAAATGTGGTTGAGGCTATAATTGTGGTTATTATGGAAAATAAATATTGATGCTTAACATCATTGTAGTTTAATTAGTTTATTAATGAATATGGATGCACATTATGGATATGGACATGTGGTTACTTTAATGATATTGTATATTTGTTTGTAGTCTGAATGGCCTGTTAAATAGTTTGCTTGCTGAGATTTTTATCTCACTCTTGTTTTCCCCCTACAGGTAATTCTTGAGCATTCATAGGATGGGTAGAGCGGCACCACAATAATGCACTTGGTTCATCAATTCATGATGTAATAAAGTCGATGGAATTCTAGCCAAATGCCTAGCTATCCGTGGATGATTATTTTATTTAATAATGATGAACTTATGAACTATTCTTTGATTAATCTGCTAGAGATTGTTTCAATTATTGAACTTGTTATCGTTATCTTTGTTCCCTTAGTTGTTTATGCTTCCGCTTAATGCTTCATGTCTAGAAATTGTTGCCGGAATAAATTATCTTGAAATTTTTGGCCAGCTGTAGAGTGGTTTAGTGGCATTCTAGGGTAATGTGGGTACTGGGGTGTTACAGTTGGTATCAGAGCGGGCTTTAGGTCTGTGGTAATTAAAAATATTAAATTGACATACTGATGCACAGTAGGATGGGATAGGTCAAGCATTGTATTCGTGCTTTGACATGTTGTATTGTTGATTCATGTTCTAAGATGATATTGTATGTTTACGATTTGTTTTTATTACTACTATGAGTGAGGATAGTCAATGATAAGAGGTAGGGTTTGCAGCTGTTGCCTTGGGCATTGCCAGTTTATACCACCGTTCATGGTATAGGGATAGTGATGCAGTTACCTCGGGTAACTTAGTTGCGGATGTCGTGAGTAAGTTTCTTCGAAAAGTGTTATCTTCCTTGAGTTGATTTTGGCTGATTTTTGGCCTATTGCGGTTAATGAATTTCTCTCGGGTTAGCGGTTTATTGCAGTTGTTAGGTGCCAATAGGCCTTCAATTGTTCTTGAGACCAAATATTGTTTCTTTTCGATTGATGGGTTATTTTTGCTGCTCGTGAGCAGTGCTTTTGGAGAGACTGGTATTTTTCGTGTTTGTTCCACCTTTCTTACTGGAAAACATGACTCTTTTATTCGTATGATATTTTGAAAAGGAATCAAAACTTTATGTTGGAAGTTCCTTAACTGGTGGAAGCCCTGGCTCTATGCATTTCTTTCAAGTTATTTCGACTATTGAAGTTTGATTTCTCTCTTTTCTAAAAGGAAGTGTTAAAACCCCTTTGTGATGTTTTGTTGTGTTTAAGTACGAGGGGGCAATTATGTAAATAATTGATAGATTGTGAATCATCAAGTTGAAATGTTAGCGTGGTACATAATTAATTTCTATCAATATCCTTAGAAGTGAGGTTGATTAATATGATGTTATCCTGTTGTAGTTTCTTGAAGAATTATGGTTAAGAACTTGTCGATTCATGTGTAGAACTCATGCAGCTATTAAGGAATATGAAAAATAATTGTTTTGATTATTGTAGTTGTTTAAATTTTTTCACTTGTTGGATAGATTGGATTGATTGATCTTAAATAATTAATCTGACCATTCGGGATGGTCAAGTAAGGAGGTGTTGAAATATTGTCTTAATAAGATTAACCTTTAATATGTCCTCTCTTTACATACTTGATGAGCATGTACAACTGCTAAATTTATGTAACTTTTGCCATGCTAAATTGTTGAAACATGTATAAAGAAATAGATGAAGGTTGATGTATTGACTTGTGGAATCTTGTCTTATAAAGCTGGTATTATTGATGTTTAAAGTTATTTTGTTCTAATTTCTGAACATAAGGTGGAATATTGAATCTGTACTCATAATTATTTTGTGATTACAAAATAGAGATATGATCATTAATTCTACAATGACGAAAAATAATAATCAATTATTGACAGTAATGACTAGAGTGCAATCAATTGTGCTAAATTAGAGTTGAACATCAGTAAGAAATGAGTGTATGAAATCTAATAAGAGATTTATACTAGCATATTTTGTGAGGTTGTCATGTTATAGTATTATCTTGTTAAAGAGTTTATTTTCAATATTGTGGCTTGTGCTATAGGTTTTTCCTAAGTTAATTAGTTGGAATCTTATTTAGATAATAAGAACATGATGTTCTTTATGGTGTTCCTTTTGAAAAAATATGGAGTAAGAGGATATGATGATTCTTGCAAAGAATATTTTATCTTGTTGTTATACAATTGATAACATATAGTTGTGGTTACGGTGTTGAATGCTTTACAAATGAAGGAATTTGTTAGTTCCATGTTACTAATTGAATTAAAGAGTGTGAGATTTGCGGTTGGGATCTTTTGGACATTAGGACTTGTGTGATAGCCGAGATTGCTTTCAGTAAAGCGATGTGTTGAATGATCTTATTGCTTTTTATCTGAATCTCGTGTTGTGGTCTTCAAGCATCCTTTGTTGGAATTGGCGGGATGCTACTATCAAAGAAAAATTATTTCTTATTGAAAGAAAAAGTTGTACTAGAAGTATTTTAGATACAGATGATCTCATATTGTGTTTTCCAATCTCAATGCTATTTGTTTCTCTTTTGGTCTATTGGCTACTGTGAATGATAGCGATTTTCTGTATGCTAGAATTTATTTCTTCTTACCCCTTCTTGTAAGACTAGGATAATTGTTGTGGATTGCGAAACCTTTTTCTTGCGTGATGGCAACTGGATAGTGGTGATCTAGTAGATGTTTTTGTGGAAGTCTTAAATATCATGATGTTTGAGATGCATTGGCTGATATATTGTCTTTGTGGAATAATCCTTGTAAAGGATTTGATTTAAATAAAATATTTCCCTTGGAACTAAATGATTTGTTGGTGTTAATTCTCGAATAGGTTTGAATTGTGAGGATTTTTAGGGTTTTCACCTGAAGTTTTTCCTATCTTTATACAGGCAGTTGTTGTAGGAGTCTTGAAAGTTGAGAGTGAGCTTTACCTTTTGTTATGCTAGAACCTTAGAGGCCTAGTGTTTCTGTGTAGCAATAGTGTATCAGAGTGGTATTCCAATAGTGTGAGCATCGTAGATAGCATTTTTGAGGTGCAGTAAAGGAGTATGTGCGGGAGTGATGTGAAATTTGAGTTGTACCCTTTAGGGGAATTGAGGGGCATTAAGAATTATCTATCAAAATAATTCCGTTGGTTGAGGGCTGGGCTAGAGTATGATTTGCGAGGACAGTAGAGTCTCTCTAAAAGGGTGTAGACGATGTACTTAGTTTGAGCACATTGTTGAGGCTGCCAACTTAAGTCAAATGCGTTGGTGTGTTGGACGATGATTTGGAAATCCTTGATTCGAGAAAGTTAAATTATTAAAAGAAATAGATTGGAAAATATTTGTTATCTCGAGTAGTGAGATGCTCTCTTGATTCTTGTTTATGTTGTGTGTTTTTGGCAGAGGCCATTTGCAAAATTGAATTGTTTTATATTGAGGCGTAGTCTTTTCCAGTTAGGAAAAGAAAATGATTGTTTTGGCCTGTCGAGTGATTTTCACTCTTGGCTTATGTGGTGTTGTTTCTTCAATTGTATACTTGGAGAGTGGAAAAGGTTTTATGGTGAATCATTTGATTTGGATCGTGGTCCTTTGAAGGAAAGCTGGTTGGTAGTGTGATGCTTGAGAATCCTTTACTCTTCTGTTGTTGGGTTCTATTTGTAAAAAATATTGTTGTGCTTCAAGTAGAATATTGTGAGTGAAATCTGTGGTCAAATTCTTTTCAAAGGGGTGCAATATATTATCCCAATTATATTAGATAGAGGAAACATTTTAAGAAGTAGAATGGTTTTAGAAAGTGGTTTAATAGTTGTCGCAGAAAAATTTGCGAAAACGACACAACCGATTGGCCGCTCAGAAGCGGCAGAAAAGTTATACGGATGTTCGGCGTCGACCAGTAAGTATCTTGGACTCATCACAGTAGGTTGCGAGGAAGAGGAACCTCAAGTACGTGAAGGTCCTCTAGATGAATCAGTTCGAGCGGGAGGCGATGTGGGAGCTTGAAGTTCAGATGCAGAAGAAGAACCCGAGCTCTTCAAGGCAGAAGAGTTCCTGTAGTTGTTGTTTCTCTGGTTGCTCTCTCCTTGATTGTTCTTTTGTCTCGTGGGTTAAGGAGTTAGATTTAAGGACGAATCCTTTTTAGGTGGGGATAATGTAATACCCAGAAAGTCGATTCGGAGTCGGTTTTAAATTAATCGCAGAGTCGCCGAGTTTTGATAAAGAAAGGAAGGTAATAAATAAAATTTTATGGAATAATATAATGTGAAAAATATGTGAAAAAGATATTTAAATAAAAAACCTGTTACCGGGCCGGTGGGAGGTTGGGCCTGCCACCTTGGGCCAGAAGGCCCAAGGGGTGGCCGAAACCCTCCCCACCTAACCCTGGCCCCCCAACCCTTTTCCCCTACCCCTTGCGCAGCCCCCCCTTTCCCCTTCCCAGCCGCCACCCCTCTCCTCCTTGCGCCACCACCCTCCCCATTGGTGCCACCCTTGAAGCAAAGAAAAAGAAGGAGAAGAAGGAGAAGGAAAGGAAGAGAAGGAAGAGAGGAGGAAGAGGAAAAGGTGTGATTCCAAGGGTTAGGTAATTTTCTCCATCCTAAAACCCTCTGTTTTCTGCTGTATTAGGGTTCTTAGCCCAAGGATTGGTGAAAATTAGCAATTAGATTCTCCAATTAGAGAGTTCCTGCTGTCTGCCTATAGATCAATTCGCACTGTGCGGTTGTTTATGCGGTTTAAACCCCTGAAAAGATTTTTACTGTGGGTCTGTCCAAGAGGAAAATTGTAGAGGATGACGAGACCTATCTTTTGTATTTTTTTTAGAATTTTTGGCTGCGGGTTTGGGCGTAGTAGGGTCGGGAACTCCGCTGTCTGTCAGAGGTACAGATTGGGGCAGATTGCTGTTCAGGTGTGATTTAGGGGTAATAAATGAATTTTATATTTTTGGTCACAATTTAGAAAAATGTGGATAATTCAGTAGTCTAGTTGTTGTAAAAAAATCAGAATGTTTAGAGTCGTACACTGTGGTTGGGATGCGTTAGAATCTGGCTGCCCAGATTGCCAGAACAGAGAACGTTCTCTGTTTTGTGCATTATATTACACCTTGCTAAGAACAAAATAAAAATATGTGATCTATATGAAAAGTGTAGGTATTTAAGTGAGGAATCCAGATATATATCTTTTGCTATGATTAGTTTTATATTTTTAAAGATAGGAAAATGTTAATCAGCGCCGCTGCAGTGGGAAGATTGTAGAATTGTTACGCGGGGAAAGATATTGTGGGGTTTTGGGGCTTAGTATTATCTTTTCTTCGAGAGTCGCATTTTCATTGTTGTAATGTGTGCTGAGATGTACCTTTTTGGACAGGCGATTTTGCTTCTGAGCGCGCGTGATTTCGTCGCTTTGCCGGTAAAGGCAAGTAAACGTAGTGGATATGCTACCGTTTAACCCGTTATTTTTACTACTTGCAATATGCATGATTTTCGTAATGATAAATGATATGCCATGGTGACATGGTAATTGTTGATAGTAGTTGTGGATGCGAGAAATAATAAAGTTAGTGAGATAAAACATGTTAATGTTTTATTGTCATTGGTAGTGGTAGTGGTGGATGATATGAAGTAGTTAATCAAGATTCATTTGCTAATATTTTTCTATTGTTGGTAGTAAATGTGGTTGAGACTATAATTGTGGTCATTATGGGAAATGAATATTGATGCTTAACATCATTGTTGTTTAATTAGCTTGTTAATGAATGTGGATACATATTGTGGATGTGGACATGTGGTTACTTTAATGATATTGTATATTTGTTTGTAGTCTGAATAGCATGTTAAACAGTTTGCTTACTGAGATTTTTATCTCACTCTTGTTTTCCCCCCTACAGGTGATTCTTGAGAATTCATAGGATGGGTAAAGCGGCACCACAATAATACATTTGGTTCATCAATTCATGATAAAATGAAGTCGATGGAATTTTAGCCAAATGCCTAGCTATCTGTGGATGATTATTTTATTTAATAATGATGAACTTGTGAACTATTCTTTGATTAATCTGCTAGAGGTTGTTTCACTTATTGAACTTGTTATCGTTATCTTTGTTCTCTTAGTTGTTTATGCTTCCGCTTAATGCTTAATGTCTAGAAATTGTTGCAGGAATAAATTATCTTGAAATTTTTAGCTAGCTATAGAGTGGTTTAGTGGCATTTCAGGGTAATGTGGGTCCTGGGGTGTTACAGTTTGTACTCTTGTCGGTCAGTTATTTTCTGTAGTTTTTACTGAACCCATCTCTTTTCCCTGTCAGCCCAGCAGTAACTTGGAAGTTAGACCGGTAGTGCCTCTTGCAAACAGTCTGACCTTGTTTTCTGGACTGCTGTACTTTTCTTTGTCTCGTTTCCTTTCTGCTTTCTAGTCTGTTCTTCAGCGTCTTTGAGCACTTATCCTCTTACTTCATAGCTTCTATAGCTATCGGAGAAGAAGATTGTGTGGATACTTGGGGCGGATTGAAGACACCATTCACCCCCCCTCTATTGTCATTTCGGTCATTCAATGCGGCCTAAGATGGAACCTGCATTGGTCGTAAATTTTAGAGGTAAGAATGATTTAGTAAACTGTGTTCAAAGGCTCACGAAAGAGAACTTATATATTGTCATGTAGAGATTTTTGGGTAATTATTTTAGATGTATGAGCATATTTCTTGCAAATTTGTGAATTTTGTTTTATAGTACAGGAAGATATATACATATTTACACTATTGCTATAGGTGTTATATATACATGTATATAACAAATTTATTTAATGATTGGTAACATAATTTTCCTTCACGATTTACCACAAAACTATAGCCGAAGGTATGCAAGGCCATGTTTTAGACAGTTGAGAATAATCTTCATTGTATTGTGCTTCATATCTTTCTTACGTTGGAACAAATGAATGAGCTACTTGGATATCTATGAATTTCCTAAAGAGTGGCACATTCTGTTAAAATTTTGGAGGACGTGAGGTTAGATATCATAAAAGGTTCCCTTAGATCTTGCAGCATCTACTTCTCTGTCTTCAAATTCCCACAAAAATTATGTGAAGCGTCTAACACCTATTTCGAAACACTTCTCTGTTTATATTCCTGCGGGACTGCATCAGCATTTCTACAGTATTCTTTTTTATTATCCTTGTTTTTTTATTTTCTGTGCTCGAAACGGCCCTCAAGCACCTAGCTAAAATTTCTGTGTTTTTTTTTTCAAGCATGCAGGAAGCTTTATCTGCAATAATATAGCCTTTTAGTGATTTAATGCGTGCTGCCCCAAACCGAACAAACACATGAGGTCCGTGCCTTGCTACAGATATAAAATGTCACCATATCCTAGCATGTTAAGTCAATATCATTGGGATGGTCTGCTTCGTATCCTCGGCTCTGCCCACACTCGATCGAGGTTGACCAAGCTAGTGGAGCGCCTTTGCTGTCCTACTCGGCCTACACCGCACTCTCGGCTCCGCCACACCGTGCTGAGCCAAGCTTTGTGTGACACATGTCGCAATTTGTACTGAAGTGAATTTTTTTGTTAGAAATTTTCCAACAAGGTGGAGGGAGACCATGTACCAGCACCATCACAACAACCTACTGTTTCTTTCTATGTAGAAATTTTTTGTTAGAAATTTTCCAACAAGGTGGAGAGAGACCATGTACCAGCACCATCACAACAACCTACTGTTTCTTTCTATGTAGAACTAGCTGAATGTCTGTGCTTTGTTATGAATAAAAAATACCCCCACAATGTTGAGTCATGTGATCGGCCTGCCTAGCCCATGCCCTTAATTAGCTCTGCTGCACTCTACTGCATCACGCCTTTGTGCTCCCGACTTCATCATGCGCCCATTAGAGCTATGCTTTTTTTCCTAGTAGAGATTTTTCGGGAAGTGTGATTTGTTTGTTGTTACATTATTTTTTCTTTTTTTAGAGAATTTTTTTAGGGATGTGGAAGAAGAGTTGTGAAGGACAGGAGAGGTCCTACCATGGTTCAAGAGTATTCAGTTGAACACTAGAATTTTTTCACAAAATACTTATTATTTACTAGGTATATGAAATATATATATATTGATAATTAGGCTAAATACTTTATATTCATACCCCCCAATTAATTTCAACCCACTCCCACACCTCCCCTTCTATAATTCGCCTCAAGTAGTGTGGGCAAACAGCCTATTTGATCCCTCCTCAAACGGCTCATTGACTCATCGCAAGTTCCCACCTCAAAGGTTCAAACCCTAACCTATCTCCTCCATCTCTCTCCTCTCTCTCTATATATAGGTGTGTGTTTCTCAGCTTGACCACTCAATTCCAAATTGGGTGACAAGGAGAAAAGACCGTAATAGTTCCGCAACGGCATGTCAGTACTCAGCAAGGTCACAAGAATCAAGCGGGTGGTGACAAGCTGGGCATGGCCACTGGGGCGCGGGCGGTGGTCGAGCCCGCGAGGGGAGGCAAGGACTACGCTAGTGCACGAAGGTCGTGCGTGTTAGAGCTCAGACAACGTAGGTGCTTCTAAGACATGAAGAACCATCGAGTAAAATTATATTTTAATTATTCTGTAATTTATCTAAATTAATTTGAGATGTTTTATCTAGTACGAACAATTTATCTTTTAATTTTAACTATTGTGCATCTTTATTTTTTCTATTGAATAATATTTTATTAACTCTAAACATCCATTCTAAAAATTACCACACAAGATTCTTGTTAAGTAGTATATGAAGATATATATATAAAGAAAAAGGCAGGGGTAAAATATGCAAGAAAACAATCCTTAATGAAAGGCGAGCAGGAATTGAGATTTGCTGACAGCACCATCACGCGCGGTCCGGCACGTGTTTGACCTTCGGAAACAAAGGGAGAGCGGCGCCTCAGTCAGTCCTCGCACAGCCTCTCGCTTTCTAGAATGCGGATCATCCGTGCATGGGTCTGGTACCAGCTAGCTTCCAGATGGCAACAAAGCACATGTCAGTCCGGTCAGTCCCCATGTTGTCTTCGTCTTGGGTCCTCAGCACTATAGGACCGCTCCAACCGGCCAGAGGTCGTCATATATCTAGCCCTTAAATAGTTACTCAAACTTGTAGTTTTTATAGGTATTCTCAAACTTGTAGTTTTTATAGGTGTTGCTATCTCTTCCTCGCTGGAGTCGAAACCCAAGCCGAGAACGTGTCTTAACAAGGTTTTGAACGGAAATTAAGATGTCGTTGGCCAGATCCAACGGCTAATTAAGATCGACAATTTTGATCGGTTCCCAGTTATTTTTCTCTTAGGGGGTGATCGTTTCGGTTTTTTTCGACTTCAGCTTCTAGGTTCAGCTTTTTTTCACTATTCATTACACTATCCACTAACTCAGCTACAGTATTTTTTCAACCAATTACAGTATTTTTTCAATCAAAAACCATCGCTATTCCGATCACCCCCTTAATCTACTTCTCGTCATTGTTAATGCACCAAGTAAGTCCTATCGTGTTTGACACGGATCACGGAATACGTCGACTTGACCGACCTACCGCAGCACGAAACAAACTCGACGCGCGTATGAACCAGACTGACTGACGACGCGCACCTAGTACGATTAATTAAGCAAACCCGTACCGTATGAGCTGCTTGATAATATAGGGTATCTTTTTCTTAGCTTCTAAAAATTATTTTTTAGAGTTTTTACAGTAACTAATTTTTAAATAAAAATGATCCCATCTATAGGGCGGGGCTAGGTGACCGTCCGAGGTAGCCGACACCAACAAACCCCCTACCCAGGCACTAGGGATGAAAACGGATCAGATATGATCGAATAGTCTACAAATACGGATCTATATTTTTAAAGACGGATATAAATACAAATTCAAACATTCTCGAATATGAATTGAATATTATAACGAATATGAATTCGAATCGGATAGATACTTAATTCGGTCGAATACGAATATCTTTCTAAGAATGTCGTAACCGGTTAGTTTTTCCGGTTACCGGTTTTAAATTCAAATTTTGACACTTGAAATTTGGCCGATTTTTTTTAGTTTTTTCGGTTACCGGTCGATAGGCATAGAAAATGAATCAAATACAAATCGAATAATCTCGAATGCGAATATTCTCAAATACAGATACAAATATTATCGAATGCGAATACGAACATTTTCGAATACGGATTTTGCTTACCACATTCGCATTTTCTCGGATACGAATATCGGATAAAACAGATTTTCTGTTACCGTTTTCCACCCCTACCAGGCACCGATGGTCCCTACTCGGCTGCTCCCTTGCTTCTTCCTGGGAAGGCAGGAACTGGAACTCTGGAAGGCTTGAGGGTCACCAGCACCATCTTCCAGAGGAGGCCACAGCCCAAAGGAAGGCCTACACCCAGCTAACTTCCCAGTCCCTTCCCAGTCCATTGGCCATCTCATATTCTCACCAGCTGGATGGCTTTTGGTCTTTGTCACTCCCCAGTCCCAAACTGCCGACTGCTAGTTCACTTCCCTCAAATCCAAGACTCTATAAGTTAATTGTAGCAAACACTGTAGTGACTTTATTTATATTAACCAAAATCACACGTAAATTTCTATTACTCTATACTTTTTCTCATAAATAACCTAACATTTATAAACCACACCTAAAAATCATAAACCAAACAAAAAAAAAGAGACCCGTAACCTTTGACCCGTCGCCCTCTCGCGGGCAAGCAAAGTCGCGATCCGCGCTTCATATTTCTTGATCCTGCCCGCATTCTTCACGTCCAGCCGTTTACCTCCCTGCCCGCCGGCCGCTACAAAGCTAGCTTCGCGCGCGCACAGCTCCCACTGAACTCTCTCTCTCTCTCTCATATGTCCATGGACTGCACAGTCACAGACCAGCTGAACTCGGAGCCCTCTTGCAGCAGCTCGCCGGAGGCTATGTCGGCCTTGCAGGAGGCCACCGGCGACTCGGAGTCCGACTCGGCAGCCAACGGCTCGTCCGTCGACGCCGACGATGGCGATGCCGAGTCGTGCAGCGGCGGCGAGGACGGTGGCTCGATGGAGCTGCAGGGAGACGTCGCGTATTGGGAGTGCTTCTGGGCGACAGAGCAGAGCGCGCCGCGGCACGTGGCGGGAGTCGGCGGCGGCGATGACGGTGTTTGCCCGGCGGCGGAGGATGCAGCCTCCGGCGACGCCGAGAGCGATAGGCTCTTCTGGGAAGCTTGCATTGCCCATGGCTACTAGCTAGCTAGATTGGTATGTACGGATCGATCGATCCAGGGAACAAGGCTCAATTTAATTGCTCTTCTGTTCATCTAGCTAGTTTAGGATATGCTCGTATTGTTTCTTGTTTTTAGCTTTTATTTGGGAAACCAAAACTACTATAAATATATGTATTCCTAAATTTTCTATTTCTCTCACTCCTATCTACCTCTAAAGATAAGGTAAGTGGTTACAAAAGCATCACACACCTTACTCTTCGTGCTCCTGCCTCGCGCACGTATCGCTGTCTCACTTTCTTCACCATTCGTCTCTTTCTTTTAAAAGTCACTTCTTTCAACTACTAATATTCATTTTCATTAAAAATCATTAGTCATAACAAAAATCATCATCGTAGCCAATATGAACACCTTTTATTGCGATATGGATTACTGTTCTCCTTAATTTTTAATCGATTTGCTCTTCTGTGTTCTGGTGTGTTTTTCCATTAAAATTTCCCATCTTTTGCAAATACACTAGAGTATAATAATATATCTCAATTGTGCAAAATGTGTTACTTTTTCTCTAAGAAAGAGTCATATATCTTAATTTCACTCCCAAATTAAAATATCGACAGAGCAAATTCCCAAGAAAGTCTGAAAATAAACTCACTAAGCATGTAGCTTAACCACGGTGTGATCCACTAGCTTGTTGAACTAGCCAAACAACCAAGTAAGTTTAGTCAGTTATTGTATTAACACAGACAAAATGGTTTAGTTTAAATAATTGTGGGTAGACCATCGTTCATTGTATTAAGTACTCATATTTTAGTTTAAATCATAGTATAGGTCAAAATCCACGACATCTCGGACGCCCCCATGTTGCCAAAAGAGTTGGTTATTTGCAGTCGTTTGGCTATGTTGCACTTCTTTTTTTTTTTTAAAAAAAAAGGGGGACTTCGTTGCACTAGAACCGTCTTGTGTGCGCACGTCATTCTTTAGTGGACAGCAGACTGCTGAAGCTCCTGGGAATTTTTTTTCAAAAAAGAAACATATTTGTCGGCTGGCTTTATCCACAAAGTCCATTGGGCTATTTTTACTCATTCTGTTTAACTTATAGCTTATAACTTACTCACTCCAAATAAATAAACAGGCTACTTTTTTCTATCGTTTCAAAACAGTTTATCGGGATAGTTTGTTAAAAACAGTTTATTGACATTTAATTTATTTACATAAGCATTTATATTATAACAAAAATTATTAATTATAGCTATAAATCATAAACAGTAAAAAAAGACACAACTTTCCACGCACGCAAGCACACTATGCAGATGATCACGATCTAGCTAGCTAGCTAGCAGCGACTTCAAGGAGCAAAAGCTGTTTACCAAAAAGAGCCCACAAATTGCTCCCCCTCTCTCACTCACACACACAATGACACAATGAGTCATCTCTCTCTCACAATGAGTCATCGTTCTTTGAAAGCATTGTCCAAGAACATAAGCATATTATGAAGATTAAATATGTAGTTATTATGATATTTTATTATATATCTATTTTAATACTAAAAAAATAGATAAATAGTTATAGTATATCATTTAATAGGGTTATACATGGCCCATAATGTTATTTTTTCTTAGATTTAGTGTTTTCTTAGTTCATATATATAGTGGACTATGGACTTATATTGTGGGATAGACGGTGTAAAGTATAAGCTGGAAGTGGTGGCTCGTTAATCTATTGCTCCTAGCTTTAGAGCCTGTTTATATTGGCTTTTGGTTTTGGTTTATGAATAGTAGTAGTTTGTAAAGAAACTTATAGAGAGACACTCGTATGCGATTTTGATTGATATAAATGAAGACACTTCATTTAAAAATTAGATACTATAAAAAAATCATTTGCTATAGAAAAAAAATCAGTTTTTAGAAGACACTTCATTTGAAAGCTAGATACTATAAAAAAAGTTATTTATTGTAGAAAAAAATCAGCTTTTAGGAGAATAGGGCTTTAATTAGTTGGTGCATAGTGTGAATCCATGATAGCTCATGGCTTTAATACAAAAGAAAAGGGACTTGTTAAGATGGCTTTAACACGTTTTACGGAGCGATCAGATGAGCTTTTTTTTCAGCGCGATGGCTTCGCGTTCACTGTAGCCACGATCATTTTACTGTAGCACTTTTGTCTCCATTTGATTTTTTTGTGTTTTTTGGTTTTTTTTAGTTTTGTTTTTTTTCTCGTATTCCTTTGCATTGTCTGCTCTAGATTAGCGTGCTGCTTTTATTTTTGTATTTTTTTAAATTTAATTATACTCAATAAGTCAACTCACTCTGATGTTTTTTCACCGACCACTGATTTTTTCAAAGAAAAGCCAAAAGCCATCGCTATTCGATCACCCTTAGTCGTAAACTATTCTTTTTTGAAACGGGCCATAGGTACTTCAGGACCTATTTGCCCTTAAAAATTGAAGGGCAGGATTTTCTTCCTTCCTTTTTTTTTGGACCGCTGACCGTCGATTCCCATTACGTAGCCACATGATTACTTCCAGTCAATCTGTGGCAAAACCTTGGTTATTTGACGCTACAATTTCTCGCCATAGGGCGTTGAACTCGGGAGCCATGCGCGCGCGTCACGGTGGCAGTTTTCGCCAATTCGGACTACTCCGAACAGGATAGTACGTACGTACTACTTGGTAAGTGCTCCATTTCAAAGAAAATATTGATCCACGAGTTTGACACTAGTACATTAATTAAAGGAATTTTAATGCCTTTTAAAAATGTATCGGCTTAGAATTTGTTTACGACTTAGCACTTGAGGTCTACCTAGATACGATCAATGCCCGGCTGTCAAAACACGTGACTCCCTGAAAATGGGTACGGTGCTCAGGGCTGTTTTTCTTTGTTGCGGCCTATAATTTTTAGCCCCGCTCTAATCAGTTTTTTCAGTTTTAGTTTTTAGCTTTTTTTCACTATTCAATAATTCATCTTTTTCTAAATTTTTAGATTGTTTGGGCTTTTTGTATTTTTCTTTTTTTCCCGTATTCCTTTGCATTGTCCGTGATGGGTTAACATATTTTTTCTATTTTTATATATATTTTAAATTTAATTATGTCTAAAAAGTCAAATCAGCTACAATAAAAAAAACCAGCTACAGTGAAATTTCAACCAAAAGCCAGAAGACATCGCTAAAACGAACGCCCTCTAGTTGTTCGCAAGAGAGATTATGAAGAGAAAGATTTGCATATGATTTTGATCGCTATAAATAAAGTTACTATAGTATCTATTATAATTAACTTATAGATCTTATCTTTAAAAAATATCTCATTTAAAAGTTAGTTACTGTAAAAAATGGTTTTTAGAAACCGAAAAGAAGAGTCCGCACTCACTCAAAGTCAATAGAGGCTTCGGCATCTCATTGCTACACATGACAAACCCGTTTTTTTAAAAAATATTGAGGACCCGTTTGGAGCGCATGAGCATGAATTTCGCATCAAACCGATCAATTCCTGTGGGAATTGGAATGAATTCTCGCGTTCCAAATAAGGGCTGAAGAATAATTTGAAACATATGCATTGAATTATCTGGAAGGTAACTCTTACCGGGAGTTATTTTCAGAATGGTAATTGACCCTCCATGTTGAACAATGAATAACACGGTAGGAGAAAGGCTAGGGTACGAACAACAGTCACATATGAAAAAATCAGCTTTTAGAAGACACTTTATTTGAAAGATAGATACTATAAAAAAAGTCATTTGTTGTAGAAAAAAATCAGCTTTTAGGAGAATATGGCATTAATTAGTTGGTGCATAGTGTGAATCCATGATAGCTCATGGCTTTAATACAAAAGAAAAGGGACTTGTTAAGATGGCTTTAACACGTTTTAGTCAGAAACTATCCTTTTTTGAAACGGGGCCATAGGTACTTCAGGACCTATTTGCCTAAAAAAATTAAGGGCAGGATTTTCTTCCTTTTTTTTTTTTTTTTGGACCGCTGACCGTCGATTCCCATTACGTAGCCACATGATTGCTTCCAGTCAATCTGTGGCAAAACCTTGGTTATTTGACGCTACAATTTCTCGCCATATGGTGTTGAACTCGTGAGCCATGCGCGCGTGTCACGGTGGCAGCTTTCGCCAATTCGGACTACTCCGAACAGGTTAGTACGTACGTACCACTTGGTAAGTGCTCCATTTCAAAGAAAATATTGATCCACGAGTTTGACACTAGTACATTAATTAAAGGAATTTTAATGCCTTTTAAAAATGTATCGGCTTAGAATTTGTTTACTACTTAGCACTTGAGGTCTACCTAGATACGATCAATGCCCGACTGTCAAAACACGTGACTCTCGAAAATGGGTACGGTACTCAGGCTATGTTTTTAATTGTTCATAAAGGAGATTATAGAGAGAAAAATTGTATATGATTTTAATAGTTATAAATGAAGTTACTATAGTATTTACTATAATTAATCGATAGATCTTATCTTACGAAAATACTTCATTTAAAAATTAGTTTTTTGTAAAATATATTTTTAGAAACCAAAAGAAGAGACCGCACTCACTCAAAGTCAATAGAGGCTTTGCATCTCATTGCTACACATGACAAACCCGTTTTTAAAAATATTGAGGACCCGTTTGGAGCGCATGAGCATGAATTTCACATCAAACCGATCAATTCCTGTGGAAATTGGAATGAATTCTCGCGTTCCAAATAAGGGCTGAAGAATAATTTGAAACATATGCATTGAATTATCTGGATGGTAACTCTTACCGGGAGTTATTTTCAGAATGGTAATTGACCCTCCATATTGAACAATGAATAACACGGTAGGAGAAAGGCTAGGGTACGAACAACAGTCACATATGAAATTGTGGCTTTTTTTTCCTGTGCTTACTAATCATCTTTCTTGGACCTGCTGATCACTATCGATCCATATAACCACAGGAGATTTTACGCGAGACCTGGGCTTGTTCAAAATATTGACGTGGACCATCCCTGCGGTTCAAAGAAATTTTCAGCAAGAAACCAAGTTCTTTGTAGGATCGACCGCCCAAATTGTCCAGATTTCGTCCTGATTCCTGATTGTCCGCATCATTGAATTTGAACACTTAACAGGGATTTTGTAAGATTTTCAAAAACAATCTTGGATTTTCTCACTTGGGGTTGTCAAATCGTGCACCATTATCTCGTTGAACATGTCTAGCTCGCACTTGGTTTCAGTGTTTACACGATGTCAGGAGTCAAGGAACAGTTGCAAACGACGGCGCATCTAAGCAAACTTTTTTTGCACACAGCCCTTGCTGTCTAGTCAAATGGCGAATAGGCACACTGGTTGAACTTGTGTCAACAAGAAAACAATGTCCAGTGCTAACCAATATTCCAGTGGGTGTATCTGCAAGATCACTGCAGCATCATTCACTTTTTCTTGTCATGGTGGTCATGAGATGGAATATTTATCTTACACATCACATAAGCAGGCATCAAGCCCTCTCTTGAAATCATCCAGTATAGTGTCCGGAAGCAGCAAACATTATAAACAAGAAAAGAGATCCTCTCAGATGAGTGTTCATTATTCTATCCTCATAAAAATTTCCTTCCGGTGCACTCAGAGTTGGCAATCAGCCTAAATTTTGGATGCCCGCTCATCCCCAGAATACCCTTTAAGCCATGTCTTGTGGATGTGCGTTAGCACGAAGCCCTCAGGGTTTCAGGCTGAGATCAAAAAACAAAAATAACATAGTTAAACATATGTTTTATGAGCTTATGCAAGCACATCCATTGCAATAAGGGTTTTTTCGTCTTTCGCTGAACAGAAATGATCTACCTTACATTCAGCGCAAGACTAGTCAGACAGCACACCCGCACATCACCTGCAAGTAGTAGTGTTGAACATTCAAGTGAGAATCACTTGCCCAAAAGAAGAACAAAATAGATAATGGGAATTCCAAAGAATTACAGACAGGAGGAAAAAAACTGAAAGTAGCAATTGAAAGCCACATCCCACAGGTTATGCTCTGTTCCCCATTAGATAGAATCAGAGAACACAGCATGCTAATGTAACTCGTATATCACATGGCTGCTAAGAAGGCATCTAAACCAAAAACATAGAAAAGAAATAATATGTTCAATTAGGTACACATGGATACCCAGAAATACTATAACTCATAACTCCCAAGTTCAATAGAATCATATTCAAGAGCTTGCAGCACAATTTTCTGTTGAAATCAGATTTTTTTTTAAAAAAAAAATCTGATCCCCCAGGCACCAGCTGACCCAGGGATCAACGTGGGTAGCCACATGCGCCTCCCCCAGCGATTCTTACTGGAACACATCCCGCCCCATTTGTTGAAATCAGATGTGGCCGTGAAAATGATGTAGTTAGTTTTATACATTCCAAGCTCTATATGACCTACCACTGAATGAAACAGTAGCAACTTATTATAACAAATTTGGCTGCTCTATGGAAGTTTTTTATTTATTGATTTTATTCATACTAATCTATAGACCTCTTATATGGACTGGAGACTAGAGTAACCTAGAATACTTCTGACTCACTCAACCATACAATGGTCATCATAACCTGCTCAAAATGATGAATGAATGATAGATCAAGAGCTCTAAGCTAAACTTGCAAGCTGAAGATGGTTCAAGAATTAAGTGAAGATCCTCTTTAAAATAAACTGGAGAATAACTGAAATAGCCAAGGTGCTAAGATAATTATTTCCATCTCTACCACAAATTTTTAGGCCTGCAAAGTCCAAACCCTCCACAGTAAAAACTCACAAAAGCAATAATCAAACTCAATATGATCCTCTTCCAGTATTTTAACCCCAACATATGACATGCTTTTAGTCCAATTCCCATGCAAGTGCCATTACAAACTAGAAACTACAGTCTACAGCACGTAACCTCTGCTTGAAACTGGCAGAGAAAATCTGAAAAGAGTCCACAATTCAGATTTCAAGCTGTACTTTCTCCAACTGGATGAACTACTTGACATTTGCAAAAGATATAAGGTTATATAACTACTGAATGACCAATGAAATCTTCCAGCCAAATATGTAAACACACTATTGCAAAGCACTTTTTAATCTATGATCATTTTTATCAACTAATGCTTAGCATTTACATATCTAGTGAAGGGGTTCTCTTGTGAAATAAAGATATACTATCTTTGCTAATAACATATAACAAACTCAAAACTATAAGTTCTGGCTGGATATTAGAATAGAAAGTTATACAAGCAGTCTGCACTGCAGATTTGTAATTATACTTTCCCCAACTAGATGAACCAGTCGCTATTTGCAAAACATACAAGGATATGACTAATGAACAACCAATGACAGCCTCCTACATTGGTAAGTTGTAGTATTGTTTGGCATCTACATATTGAGTACTGAAGACATACTACAACACATAGCAAAATCAACAAACTGTAAATGGCACAATCTACAATAAATCTATCAAGATAAACTTCCGCTTGAACAAGGCAAAGTTGGACAAAAAGATAGTACAATTTGAACAAACTGTATACAACAGCACAAGAAGCTAATTCAGTTAATCTGCATAATTCAAAGAACTCACATTCCGACTCCCACAAGTCAAATCTCACCAGCCAACTGTCTGAACCAGTCTGTGAGATAACAAGTCTGTCCACCCATGCACGGTATTTTTTCCCTTGTTTGTCACCATAAATTTGCTTACGACTTAGCACTTGAGGTCTACCTAGATACGATCAATGCCCCGCTGTCAAAACACGTGACTCCTGAAAATGGGTACCGTGTCGCATTCAGGGCTGCTTTTTTTCTGTGATTTATGATTTTTAGCTATTCGTAAGAGAGATTATAGAGAGAGACTTAAATATAATTTTGACCGATATAAATACAGTCGTTGTAGTGTTTACTATAATCAACTTGTAGACTTTATTTAAGAAGATACTTCATTTAAAAGTTAATTGCTGTAAAAAGCGGTTTTTAAAAATTGAAAAGAACTCAACTCTAAGCACTCACAAGTCAATAGAGGCTTCCGCATCTCATTGCTACACATCACAAACCCGCTTTTTAAAAATATTGAGGCCCGTTTGGAGCGCATGAGCATGAATTTCACATCAAACCGATCAATTCTGTAGAAATTGGAATGAATGCTGCACCAAAGGTGTCTTCTCCTTCCGCTCCTAGAGCAAGCGTCCTCCCTGGATGTAATGTCTTCCCACAGCTACACGCCGACGCTCACCCCGGGCGCGGCGGCCACCTCCTCTCACTCCTTTCCCCAGGCGCCGACCTCCCCCACGGTAGGGCGCTTGAAGCGGAGCGTTGGAGGAGGTTTCTCCTCCACCACCCCTGTGGTCTCTAGGCACGCTTCACACCCTTCCTATCGAGATGTGGTGCGGCTTCTTCTCTGTGTCGGCCAGCAAGGTTTCGTGGTGCTCGAGCGCCACCTGCGGTCCACCAATGCCTTGCCCTGCCGCACCTGCCGCCGCGCTGAACTTCTTCATGGTCGGGTGTTGCCTCGAGGACCGTTAGAGGAAGGCTGGCAAGAGGTGGTTGGTCGCTGCCGTTTTCGGAGAAGACCTCGTCCGGTTCCGGCAGACCTTCGCGGAAAATGCTTCAACTGTTTCTCTGCGTTGCACCGCGCTGCGGAGTGTCGTCGCTGGGTTCGTTGCTTTCGATGCATGGATCTTGGCCACCGGTCTTATGCCTGCCCGGGAGCGCCCCCGTCGCGAGAACGTACCTCGGTCTGGCAGCGTATCTCCCCGATTGCGGAGGCATCCTCGTCTTCGTCACCGGCGGTGGGCTTGACTTCCTCGTCTCGGCCGGCGGATGGCGGTGCCGGCTTTGGCAGGCGGCCTCGGCGGTGTCGCAAGCGCCGGCGTCACTTCTGGCGCTGTGGTCACGCTCCGAGCCGGGCGGTCGCCGGCCGTGGAGTCCTCCGCCATGCGCATTGTCACCTCCTTCGCCAGCCGCGACCATCATCGGCCAGTTGCGGCCGTCATCGCCAAAGCCACGGCCAAGCCGACAATCGAGGTCTCTCCACGCGTTCGCAGCGGTTCGGCTGGCGAGGAGGAGCAAGATCTCGAGCAGGCGCATTCGGTCGTGAACCGCCTCGGGCCCATTGAGTCGCATGTCGCCACGTGGCGCCGCCGCTAACCACGTGGAGTCCTCTCACTCGATGGTGCCTTCCGAGTTCCTCACGTCCCTCCCCATTTCTTGCGCCCGGGAGCATGAGGGCATTGGAGGGTGGCATACACAATGATGAAGAAGATCTCCAAGGCGGTAGCGATCCCAATATCGGCTCCCCTCGACCCAACTCGCTCGAGGAGTCCCCACCGTGTTGGAAATCAGCGTAGAGGCCATTCGTGGCCCTCTCTGTCGCGCACACCTCACGCCGCCGCCGACACTGCGGCACTGGTCCCGGTAGCCCGTCGCGTTGACGCGGTTGAACCGGACCCGATGTGCGATGTTGCTTCGAGTCCGCCGCGAAGAAACTGCTCGGCTCCGCTGAACCGGACCCGGTGTGCAATGTGGCTTCGAGTGCCGGCCGAGAAGCCTGTTCGCCCGGTTGTTGGGTCTCGCGCGCCGCCGCTAGTAGTGAGGCCGCTCGCAGGCGGACACCGGATAATTACGCGAGTCTACTTCAGCGCACGGTATCTCTAGCGGCAGATCCAACCCGTCCCTATCAACACCGCTAAGTCCTTCGCTGCCAAGGTAACCCAAGCCACCGATGGTCTGCTTCCTTACCGGCGATTCAAAAGTGGCGGCCCTTTCGGCTCCGCCGATTTTGTCTTACGCCGAAGCAATAGGCTGTTTAAGGGGTTGCGTAAGGATGGGCGCTCCGACGACAGCCACTCAAAGTCAAGCAGTTTTGATGCGTCGTTTGGGTCTGGTGGCAGATCACGAAACCATAGGCGTGCAAGAGTTAGAAAGGTATAGCTGGGTCTTCCATAAGCCCCTCACTCAAGCTCATCTCTCGGCTCTAGCGGCGCTTTTTGGTTGGCAGCCTCCTTCACCAGGAGAAGCGCCACGTGATGTCGCTACTTTTTCAAGTGTGGCCACGGGTGATTGATGATCAGTGGTTGTGCATTGAAAGGTCGTTGGTGTGTTTAGTCTGTAGCAATGGTGTCAAATATTCTTTTTTGGAATGTAAGGGGCCTCAACTGCAAGGCAAAGCGAGACAGTGTCAGAAGTTTGGTTAACTCCACTAGACCTGATGTAGTATGTCTTCAGGAAACTAAGATGGAGTCTTTGTCTGGTCGTTTGATCATGTCAATGCTGGGAAGTGAGTTTGACCAATCTTTGGTATTGTCAGCATGCAGAACTAGGGGGGTGTGTTGCTGGCTTGGAAAGGCAGTGTTTGCAGGGCTTTAACATCTCGAATTGGCACTTATTCGCCGAGGCAGTTTGATTCTCATGAGGACCGCCTTGGTGGTTTACAGGAGTGTATGGATGGCCCTCAAGCTGACGATCAAAAGATGCAATTTATGCAGGAGCTACGTGTTATTCGGCAAGCCTATCAAGGTCCATGGGTAATTGGAGGGGATTTTAATCTCATATATATGGCGGAGGACAAGAATAACACTAATGTAAACAGAGCAATGATGGGTCAAGCTTCGCGGTTATTGGATGACTTGGAGCTGAAAGAAATTTCTCTTCTTGGCCGTAAGTTTACATGGTCAAATGAGCGGAAGTTCCCACTTTGGTCCGTTGGATCGGTCTTCATGACATCCGATTGGGAACAATTGTTTCGATCGCATCCTCCGAGTTTGGCTTCTTTGATTTCAGATCACGCCCTTAATCTCGGTCCAAGGCGAATGTTCAGGGAAGCGTTTTCACTTTGAAAGCTATTGGCCCAAGCTCGAGGGTTCTTGCAAGAGGTGCAAAGCTCTGGTGCAAACCAGTTGTAGCTTATTGCCCATTGCAAATCCTTTCCCTCAAGCCGAAGACTTGCAAGGACCTCCACGATCTTGGAGCCAAAAGAGAATAGGAAATGTTAAGCTACAGCTCCGGTTTGCCACGGAAATCTTACACCGACTTGAAATTGCTCAAGATGCCCGAGTGCTATCCAGCGGGAGGACTGCCACGGCGGCATCCGGCGGCATGCACTCGGTTTAGCATCTCCGAGGTACAATTGCTCGCTACGCTCCAAAGTTGGTTTGGTTGAAAGAGGGTGATGCAAATTCTTCTTTTTTCTTCAGCAAGCGAGGTGCAGGAAGAGAAAGAACTTTATGGCAAAAATCAAAGTGGGAGACAAAATTGTTATCGAGCATGATGACAAACAGCAAGCTGTTTATGAGTTCTACTCAATCTTACTTGGCACCGTGGCTCAAAGACGATGCTCTTTGAACCTGCAGTCCTTCTACCAAGAAGCTCAGGACCTGTCAGCTCTGGATCAGTCTTTCTCAGAGGAAGAGGTGTGGGCAACAATTAAATCACTTCCTTCAGATAAGGCTCCGGGTCCAGATGGATACACTAAATGTTTCTTCAAAACTTGCTGGAGTGTAGTGAAGGTAGATATTATGGCTGCACTAAACAGACTGTTGCAGGGGGATGCCAGTAGTTTGTTCCTTCTTAACTCGGCATACATCATTTTGCTTTCAAAGACACCAGAAGCATTGGAAATCAAGGATTACAGGCCTATAAGCTTGGTTCACAGTTTTGCAAAGCTTGTCACCAAAATTCTAGCCAATAGGTTGGCTCCAAAACTCAAGAAGTTGGTGTCACCAAATCAGAGTGCTTTTGTCCAAGAGAGATGTATCCATGATAATTTTATTCTGGTCCAACAAACAGCTAGAGCGTCAGATAGACAAAGGGAACCAAGAGTTCTTCTCAAACTGGATATTTCAAAAGCCTTCGATTCGTGTCGTGGTCTTTCTTGCTACAAGTGTTAAGCCATGTGGATTTGGTCCAATTTGGTGTAACTTCATCGCCTAAGCTCCTCGAGGTCTTCAACAACTCGGTGTTGGTGAATGGGCGCCAAGAGAGCTAATTCAACATCAGCGGGAGCTTCGGTAAGGTGATCCTTTATCCCCGATGCTCTTCATCTTGGTCATGGATGTGCTTAACTCACTAATCACGAAGGCAAGTGAGATTGGTCTTTTGCAGCCCTTTCTTTCTAGAGGTTCTAGTCGTGGGTCTCCTATATGCCGATGATGTGGTTCTCTTCTTGATGCCCTGCTTGGAAGAGTTTGAGTTGATCAAAGAGATTCTTCGGTTTTTGGAGAAGCGCCGGGTTGATCACCAACTTAAGCAAGTGCTCTGTGACCTCGATCCGATGCCACCAACAGACTTGGAAATAGTGCAAGGATCCTTTCCTTGCAAAATTCAAGAATTCCTTGCAAATACCTTGGGCTCCCATTGTCAATCAAGAAACTCCCAAAACCGCTTTTACATGATAATTGATAAGATTGTCGACAAGTCGCTCGGATAGAAAGTCGCCATGATATACCCAATGGTCGAGCCACACTTATTCGAGTTGTGCTCTCGGCAATTCCTATTTATCCACTCTTTGCACTGGATTTTCCTAAATGGGCTCTTAAAGCAATCGACAAGATACGCAGAGCTTTTCTTTGGAAGGGTCGCAACAGAGTAAATGGAGGACATTGTCTTGTCTCTTGGAGCCGGGTCAAGAGACCAATTGAGTATGGCGGTTTGGGAATTCTTGATTTGGAAATACTCGGATGGGCGCCGCGCATGAGGTGGTTGTGGCTCAAAAAGACGCAACCTGATTGCCCATGGGCCGGTTTGGACATTCAGGTACACCCTAATTCAGCATCTATGTTCTCCATATCGATCAACTCTATTGTGGGAGATGGCTGCATGACCCTCTTTTGGTGTGATAAATGGCTACATGGCAAATCCTTAATGGACCTTGTGCCCTCCCTTTGTGTGCTTGTGCCAAAGAGAATTGTCACTCGGAGGACGGTCTAAGAAGCTTTGAGATAATTTGTGGGTTCATGATATTAGGCGATCTACCCATCAGTAGTCCCGGAGGAGTTTCTTGGCCTGTGGACGCCCTAGCCCACGCGAGGCTCACCCCTGGCGTGGATGATCAGCATGTGTGGAAGCCTTCCTCCTCGGGCAAGTTCTCAACAAAATCAGCTTACCGTTGTTTTTTCGTGGGGGCTGTGGAGTTTGAACCATGGAAGGAGATTTGGAAAACCTGAGCTCCTCCTCGTTGCAAATTCTTTTTGTGGTTAGCTTCACTTAATCGCTGCTGGACCGCTAACCGCTTGGCCTGCTGTGGTCTTGTTCACCCCGAGCTACCCACTGTGTGATCAAGTAGATGAAAATATTCAGCACTTACTCACCTCTTGCGTGATCACAAGAAGTGTTTGGTTCTCTCAGACTTTCACGGTGGGATTGCAGCAGCTAGCTCTGTGTTCATTGATTTGGTCTTTACCTTTAGTGGCATCAAGTTTTGCACAAAGTCCCTAAACAAAGCAGTGTAAGGGCTTTAATTCGCTGGTCGTGTTGGTGGCCTAGAGGGTTTGGAAGCATAGGAATGGCTGCATTTTTATGGCGCATCACCCAATGTTAACATTGTCTTGCAAGACATCGTGATGAGGTCAAATTGTGGTGTTTATGTGCCAAAGGCCTTAGTAACATTTGGCCTTAGGTGCTGTGTTGTTTTTGGTAGGTGGGTCTCTAGTTCGTTGAGACTCCTTGTATTTAGCCTCCTATTTGGTGAGAGATTGTAAGAGTCTTCTTAGACTCTTTCTTCTTCTTTATATAATGATGCGCAGCTTCTCCTGCACGCTCAAGAGAAATTGAATGAATTCTCGCCCAAATAAGGTCTGAAGAATAATTTGAAACATATGCATTGAATTATCTGGATGGTGACTCTTACCGGGAGTTATTTTCAGAATGGTAATTGACCCTCCATATTGAACAATGAATAGCACAGTAGGAGAAAGGCTAGGTACGAGCAACAGTCACATAGGAAATTGTGGCTTTTTCCCTGTGCTTACTAATCATCTTGCTTGGACCTGCTGGTCACTATGGATCCATATAACCACAGGAGATTTTACGCGAGACCTGGGCTTGTTCAAAATATTGACGTGGACCATCCCTGCGGTTCAGAGAAATTTTCAACAAGAAACCAAGTTCTTTGTAGGATCGACCGCCCCAATTGTCCATATTTCATCCTGATTCCTGATTGTCCGCATCATTGAATTTGAACACTTAACAGGGATTTTGTAAGATTTTCAAAAACAATATTGGATTTTCTCACTTGGGGTTGTCAAATCGTGCACCATTATCTCGTTGAACATGTCTAGCTCGCACTTGGTTTCAGTGTTTACACGATGTCAGGAGTCAAGGAACAGTTGCAAAGTAGTGCAAACGACGGCACATCTAAGCAAACTTTTTTCCCCTTGCTGTCTAGTCAATTGGCGAATAGGCACACTGGTTGAACTTGTGTCAACAAGAAAACAATGTCCAGTGCTAACCAATATTCCAGTGGGCGTATCTGCAAGATCACTGCAGCATCATTCACTTTTTCTTGTCATGATGGTCATGAGATGGAATATTTATCTTACACATCACATAAGCAGGCATCAAGCCCTCTCTGGAAATCATCCAGTATAGTGTCCGGAAGCAGCAAACATTATAAACAAGAAAAAGAGATCCTCTCAGATGAGCGTTCATTATTCTATCCACATAAAAATTTCCTTCCGGTGCACTCAGAGTTGGCAATCAGCCTAAATTTTGGATGCCCGCTCATCCCCAGAATACCCTTTAAGCCATGTCTTGTGGATGTGCGTTAGCACGAAGCCCTCAGGGTTTCAGGCTGAGATCAAAAACAAAAATAACATAGTTAAACATATGTTTTATGAGCTTATGCAAGCACATCCATTGCAATAAGGGTTTTTTCGTCTTTCGCTGAACAGAAATGATCTACCTTACATTCAGCGCAAGACTAGCCAGACAGCACACCCGCACATCACCTGCAAGTAGTAGTGTTGAACATTCAAGTGAGAATCACTTGCCCAAAAGAAGAACAAAATAGATAATGGGAATTCCAAAGAATTACAGACAGGAGGAAACAAACTGAAAGTAGCAATTGAAAGCCACATCCCACAGGTTATGCTCTGTTCCCCATTAGATAGAATCAGAGAACACAGCATGCTAATGTAACTCGTATATCACATGGCTGCTAAGAAGGCATCTAAACCAAAAACATAGAAAAGAAATAATATGTTCAATTAGGTACACATGGATACCCAGAAATACTATAACTCAAGCTAAGATAATTATTTCCATCTCTACCACAAATTTTTAGGCCTGCAAAGTCCAAACCCTCCACAGTAAAAACTCACAAAAGCAATAATCAAACTCAATATGATCCTCTTCCAGTATTTTAACCCCAACATATGACATGCTTTTAGTCCAATTCCCATGCAAGTGCCATTACAAACTAGAAACTACAGTCTACAGCATGTAACCTCTGCTTGGAAATTGGCAGAGAAAATCTGAAAAGAGTTCACAGTTCAGATTTCAAGCTGTACTTTCTCCAACTGGATGAACTGCTTAACATTCGCAAAAAGATATAAGGATATGACTACTGAATGACCAATGAAATATTCCAGCCAAATATGTAAACACACTTTTGCAAAGCACTTTTTTAATCCATGATCATTTTTATCAAGTAATGCTTAGTATTTACATATCTAGTGAAGGGGTTCTCTTGTGAAATAAAGATATACTATCTTTGCTATAACATATAACAAACTCAAAACTATTAAGTTCTGGCTGGATATTAGAATAGAAAGTTATACAACAGTCTGCACTGCAGATTTGTAATTATACTCTCCACAACTAGATGAACCAGTCGCTATTTGCAAGACATACAAGGATATGACTAATGAACAACCAATGAAAGCTTCCTACATTGGTAAGTAGTAGTACTGTTTGGCATCTACATATCGAGTACTGAAGACATACTACAACACATAGCAAAATCAATATACTGTAAATGGCACAATCTACAACAAAACTATCAAGATAAACTTCTGCTTGAACAAGGTAAAGTTGGGCAAAAGATAGTATAATTTGAACAAACTGTATACAACAGCACAAGTAGCTAATTCAGTTAATCTGCATGATTCGAAGGACTCACCTTCGACTCCCACAAGTCAAATCTCACCAGCCAACTGTCTGAACCAGCCTGTGAGATAACAAGTCTGTCCACCCATGCTCGGTATTTTTCCTTCTCTGTCACCGTAACATGAACCCAATGCATCAATAGATGCATGAAGCGAACGTTCAAGCCCAGCAGGATGAATAATAACTCCATTTGCATGCTAACACACATAGTAAATAAATAGGAATCAGTTTGAAAGCTCAATAAACAATAATAATGCATTATTGCGCATATTCAACAAAAACATAACAATTTTTCAAAATTAGAATGCTCTGGGAATTTTTTTACTAGATATGCATGCAAGGAGAATAATTACTCTTTAGCATTTATCACTACAAGTTATATGCTAATGGAACACGAGAGAGAACAGAATTTGACAAGTCACAAAAGTTAACCAAATTATTTAATAAGAAAATCAAAGTAGGAAGCAATGTACTTACAGTGATGTTTTTCAAGTGCTGTATAACTGAATCAGACTTTGGAACCTCAGCCCTACGCCACTTCTCATAGAGAACATAGAACTTTACAACGGCATCCGTAGGCTTGAAAGAGTTCTCCTTAAGATAAGGGAACTCCATATCTCTTGGAGAAACATTAGGTCCTAGCTTGAAGTGTCCAATAGCTTGAATAATACCAGCAGCACACCTCTCAGTTGCGTGAATTACCTTAGGATTATCCTTCGCATTTTCTGCATACCACTGAAGTAGTTCCTCTTGGGCATTGCTGACCTAAACATTTTAAAACATTGGAGTTGCAGTAAACTCATATTCATTCAGGCATAAACTTTGCTATTGTATTACTATTGTATACTGACCATGACACCATGTACACCAGGGATGCTGAATAATTCTGCATCATTACCAGAGTCACCGCAAACAAGAGTATTGTTGGGTGGCTTTCCACATGAGCTTAACTTCTTGAGCAAATATGCAAGTGCTTGACCCTTTCCAGCTCCTTGAGGTAATATATCAAGGTCCTGGCCACCACTGTAGATTATTTTCACATCTAGCTGTTTACAAGAAGTAGAGCAGTTAATCATAATATGAACTCAAAACATGCACATTGGTCAAGAAGAAATTGGCCAAAACCGAAACACAATAATATCAAAACGCATGCTGCCTCACCCCACGTTTCTCCAACTTCTCGGAGAGGGACTTTATCACATCCTGAGCACTCTTCTTTTCAACATAAAAGCTGACCTTATGCGGACGCTGTTCTGTCTCTGACTGTATCCATGAAAATGCACAGCAATAAAATGCTATTAGTTTAGTAGCCATTAAAATGAATGTAATTTAAGAGATCAACTGTGCAAGCAATCGAACATGCCTGGAGCTTCAGCTCAGAAAAGTTAGCTGTCTCCTCAACAACAATACTCCTGTCCCACTTATTATTCAGATATTCTTCCCAGCCATCATCAGGAACCATTGCCTCACCATATGTTATTTCGGTACCCACAGACATGATAGTGATGTCTGGAGTTAGCATAGGCTTCTCTTTCCTCAATTCCTTATACAGAGTAGGTGATCTTCCAGTCGAAAATACCAGTAGAGAATCCTGGCAATAAACAGATTCCCACAGGGCACCAAACCTAAGCAAGGACAAGTTCTCCACATCATGATGATCAACCTGCAAGGTTGAATTCGAAAAGAATGAACATTAACAGTACATATTAAAGGCCATAATTAGCTCTAGGACAATGCAAGGAACGAACTGAAAGACACACACCATTGTATGGTCGAGATCTGAAACAATCATAAGACGTGCAGAACCATTGAGCTTATCCATTTTATCAACCTGCAAACATGGTTGTGAGCTTGAGAGGAATTAAGATTCCAAGGCAAGATTTTTGGTAAAACATTAAAAGTGTACTTGACATAATAACCAAATTGTGAATTGAGATTTTCAACGGTCAAAAGAAGAAAGTGAAAGAGTTCCTAGATGGCATATGGGAAAAACTGATATTTTGTAACTTCTCATTACTCCTAATGTCTCCATTTGAATCAGAATGCTAACTCATATGCTGCATATTGTGAATTGTCTTGAGACACTTCTTTAGAAAGTAGACATTACACTCAACTTTGTCCAGGCATGCACTCAAGAAAGCATATTAGATTCTTTTCCGGTGAGAACATTAGCATATACTAAAATACATTGTCCTCCAGTTTTACGAGAAAAATTCCCAAAAAAAAGCTCAACCAGTACTAAATAAAATAACAAAGCAAATTCACTGCAAGTAATTTTTGTCTTTTGATACTGCTAAGCTACTATAGTCAAGGTGATAATATTACAACTTTTACAATCTTATCCCCTATGTTCAGTTCAAAACTTCAAATGGTAGAGGTGTGTCAATATGTCTCGATGGGCTTGAGCCATCCAATCAAAAGGAGAAATACCAAAATGGAGAAGGAAATTTAGAATTACAAAATTCTCTGAAGAAACTCTGCATATCCAGCCAGCTTTTATTCCAGGTTCTGATTTTTGACCGGACAGCGCAACAAGCGTAGTGAACGGCAAGAAGCGTCTGAGTAGCATGGCAGAGGTTGGACCCAACTTGCCAATGGGTGTTG
This sequence comes from Melocanna baccifera, assembly GCA_036346265.1. Classification (NCBI taxonomy): domain Eukaryota; kingdom Viridiplantae; phylum Streptophyta; class Magnoliopsida; order Poales; family Poaceae; genus Melocanna; species Melocanna baccifera. Next base: position 14,325,274 of record CM070677.1, read on the forward strand.
GACTACACCATCCTAGCATCTTCATAGAACTAATAAAGTGAATATTTTTGAAAACCAATATACCGTGCCTTCTAACAACACGTAACCCTGCATGATTAATGGAATGGAATCAAATAGGTAGAAATGCGAAAATGAAATGATCAGCATTGTAGCTACAGGCTCTCTTTTTTTTGTAACCACAAGAACACCTCACGCGTGTCGATGAGGACATGATTCTTGCTCCATTAAATAAAGTTAATATGTTTGTCTTGCAAAAACAAATTGAATGAGAACACAGACGCCTCTCTAGCCTCCACAGCTACGCAATAATTGTCACCCAATTCCCAAATCTCAGAACAAATGCATAAGCACCGATTGCACACGCATGTCCACAGGACTGAAACCCAACGACAAATTCGCTAATTCAGTCGGAAATGCGTGGGTTAGCCAAGAAATCCGGGGTCTGAACTAAGAATCAAGAAACCGTCCCCAAAACAATCAAGAAACCAAACATAACGCCAGGATGAAATCCTGATGACGGCAGAAGCCGATCTAGAGGGAGCAGGCGGGGGAGAGGAGGACGAGGGGTCGGAGGGAGAGGCGGGGCGGTTGCTCTCACCTGCGACGTGCGGTGGCGGAGTGTGTGGTGGCGCGGCGAGGATGGATGGGTGGAGACGGGAGCGTGCGGGAGGGAAGGGGACGGGTGGGGAGAGAGGATGGCGTAGTGGGAGTAGAATGGGATCCCAATTCGTTGGCGGTTGTTTCGGGAGAGTTGGGTCGCGAGCGCCTTTTTCTTTCTGTGTTGCGGTTCCTTCTATCGGCACATCAGTTTATGCCGCTCAAGATTCGATGACACCCAACTTACCCGAGCCAAGGACATCATTCGGAACAACTGAATTTCGTAGAGCAAGAGGTCCTGGTATCTCTTTATACAGCTATGCATTTATCCATCAAAATCTGCGGTCTTCGAGGGATCATATCTACGTGGGCTAACTTTGCCGAAAACCCCACGTCTGGCACACATTTCACGAAACACACCCAATCTCTGGCCCTCACTCTCTCTGTCCCTAACGGTGAGTAAGAGTAAGGCTCGATCTCTGGCACACCCACGCGAGCGCCGAAGATAGCACGACCGCCGACGAGCAGAGAAGGTTGATAGGTCCTCATCATCATGGAGGACGGAGGCGCCGCATTCGGTGTGTTTAGCTTTAAACGTCGTCACTTCGCCTCACGGTCGACTTTCTTTCCCAGCGTCGTCGAGCAAGCTCCTGCAACTTTCTCCCTTATATCCGCTCTCAAGCTAGCAATGAGGAGACCGAGGCGGCACAGCCCTATCAAGTCTGGCCGGCGGTCGTTCACCTCAGGGGTACCTCAGCCTCAACGGCGGTGGTGCATGTCAAGGACGAAAGTGGTGTCAGCGGTACACCTTGAACTGGTGACGGGGCTCCTTAGCCTACTCCATCACCTTCTCCTCGTGGGCCAGCCATTGTCGTGATTGTTGGATGTAAAATGTGGTATAAACAAATATTCACAACAATTACCATTACAAGATTGCATTTCCAGAAGAATCAAATGATGCACTTAACATGAAAGCATGTAAATCAAGATCATATCATTTAATCTGCATAATGTACTTAAAACATGGAGCATGATAATGCTTAAACCGAGCATAAAACTCAAGACATAGAGCAGAATACAATTAAAACAGCATAAAGCTCAGTTTAAAATTGATTATTTTGCTCTCAGATATAGAGTTGCTCAAGACAAAGTCTTGGCCTTCTCAATACTTGTCTAAACTATTTACAATTTAGATATGACAACCTGAATTTAGTCTTTGAGCTCTAAACCATGCAATTTAGCACTATCACAAGATTATGCCACCACAAAGGTAAACGAATTATTGCTGGTTTTTAGATCACAGTAATGAGACAATACTCCAATTGCTTTAGGAACTTAACAAGTTCATAAAGAAAAGGATCAACTAAGCCAGTTCATAAAGAAAAGGATTACATGACCTCAAGACAGCAAGGGTGCCTTCTTCTGAATTTAAACATAAACTGCTGAGTACTGAACAAGTAGTGACCATAGAACTGACAAAAACCAGCACTACCTTTAGTTGAATATGATGGGATAAATAATGATGATAGCAAAATGCATCACTAGTCGAGCTCAAAACTAAAGTAGTTTATCATATCAATCTCAGTTTTAGACAAATCACCTTATTGAGCAGTGACCAAGCCCACAAGAATTTTTAGCATATACTCCCAGTGCTAGAACAATTTCAGTAAGCAATTGACAAGCACTGCACAGAAATTTAGTAATGCTAATAAAGTATAAACAGAGATACTCGCGAAGTGGATGGCAATCAAAGCCACGAAGAAGAATCGAGCAAGTCATGCGAATTGCGCTGTCCTAGAAAACCAATCGCCCGCTGTGTCGCGTAGAACGGACGAGGTAAATGGAGATACAATACCCAAATTGGCAAAGTTGAGGTGTAGGAATGCCGCATAAGGACCACAATAGTGTTCTGGCCAAGAACACCCGAGCACACCATGAATGAATTCCAAGTTCTTTTCCCCTTCGGTCAAGCCAAAGCCAATCACCTCAAGGCATCGAATGCACAGGGCTTCAACTACCCAACAAACCGAGACACCCATGGATGATTCGGTGCTAGGGGAAGCCGAAGGATGTGCACTCAAGGGAATCAAGAGCTATCCACCAAAAATGGTGGCCTTTAAACCCTAAATCCCCTCTAAATCGAAGCCATAAACAATAAGAAAAACAAGCAAGAGGGGAAAGCGGATCTCTATTGCATCTCAAGAAGAAGAAGGGGAGGCGACCTCCGTAGTGGGAGATCGACACTAGGCGACGCGGTGGCCATAAATGGCTGGTCCTAAAGAACCCGGGCTAGCTCGCGTCTCCAGCACCACCTCGCCGAACGCCGCCAAAATCTCCAACTAACAGGTGGGTCCCTCCACATTCTTTTCTTTTTCCACTTATTCTTTTTTAATTGAGAAATTACAAAAATACCCTCATAGAGTCCAACAGTGATCTTGTCACCATTATCACAAGAGAGAGGAATCGGAGATAGGGTTTGGGGAGGGAGGCTGACAGGGAGAGAGAGGGATAGGGATTAGGAGTGTTTTGTGAAATATGCTGCATGGAGCGTTCGGGTTCCTGCAAAGTTAGCCCACCTAGATCTGGTCCCTCGAATGAAAACTGTGCGGACCTAGATGACTGAGTGTATAGGTGCATGAAGATGCTTGTGTGTATAGAATATGTTGTTGTTTTCACAGGGAATATACAATAATTGTTTGATTTTCTACAGAAATTTCTATGTGCTTTAACGGCTGTTAAGACCGAGTGACCGATACTGGACTGGTACAAGAAAAAGGCTTTTTTCCCTTTTGCTAAGTAGCCCTCTAAGGATCTACAATGGAGATGGCCTTAAAAGTCCAGTATCAATCAAGCAATGGGCTATCTACGAAGGCAAGACAGTTTCCAACCAACAGTTTGCCACTTTTTGCCCGCCTATGTGTTTTCTAATTGAACGATTCATGTGTGTTGTGTTGCTGTTGTTATATTTAAATCACATAGATAAGTCAAATTCTGTAAAAATTATTTGACATTTAATATCCAAACGGTGGTGCACTTGAGCTCTACTCCACACCCTACTACCGGAGAGAAATCCTTTGGAAGCGACCCCCAAATCTAGAGGTCATCAAATAGGCTGTACTAGCCAGGTCAGTCCAAAGCACGCGCACTATTGATCCGGTCTAGACACGACACGGTCCATCATCTAAATGAGTTGTGTTGGTCTGGTCTGATAACCCATGCCATGCTTGGGTTGAGACTTTGGTCTAGCGGGTTAGCCCGGTCTATGACGAATAGTACCAAGCCTAGCCTGACACGACCCGTTTTATTTTTTAATATTTATATAATTTTATTTTATAGTTTTTAAATTTTATATAGTTTATTTATATGTATATATAATTTTATTTAGTATTTTTGAATTTTATATATTTCTTAGGATTTTTATTACATTTTTTTTCAAAATTTAAACACACCAAGGTTGGCACGACACAACTCGTGAGACTATCATGCTTGGATTGATGTCTCAACAATAAGCTAGCACGGCATGAACGTCTAAGGTAGCGTTCGGAATAGCGATAGTTTTTTATTTTTGCTGAAATTTCACTGTAACTAGCTTATTTTTACTGTAACTGAGTTAGCTTATTTGGCATAATTAAATTTAAAAAATATAAAAATAAAAGTGGCACGCTAATCTAGAGCGAACAATGCAAAGGAATACAGAAAAAAACAAAACATAAAAAAAACAAAAAAACGAATAAATACAAAAAGTGAACAGTGCATCCAACGTTGAGAAGCCAAAAGCAATCGTTGTACAGTGAAAGAAAAGCATCGCTGTAACAGCCAAACGGATCCATACCGATATGGACCGTGCCTACATGTAGGGCTGGACAAAAAGCTCGAGGTCGCGAGCTACTCAAGCTCGTAGTCGGCTCAGCTCGGCTCGGCTCGAGCTCGAAACTTTTTTCAACGAGCCAAGCCTTGGCTGTAGCTCGGCTCCCTAACGAGCCGAGCTCGAGCCGCTCGCGAGCTGGCTTGCGAGCCGACCAAGACGAAGTGACGATGTATATCTCCTCCCTCCCCGCTCGGACTCCACACTCATTCGTTTGGACAATCGGACTCCACACTCATTCGCTCTCCACTCCGCCTCCTCCCTCTGCGCTCCACCCTGCCTCCTCCCCCGCCGACTCCGCCACCTCCTCCTCCCTGCCGCCCCACCGCCTCCTCCCCGCTCCCGCCCCGCCACCTCTCTCCCACTCCCCCCCGCCTCCTTCCTCCCCCCTGCCGCCCCCACCGCCTCCTCCCTGCTCGGGGTCATGCACCGGGACCTCAAGCCTAAGAACTTCCTGCTTGTCAACAAGGACGATGACCTCTCACTCAAGGCAATCGATTTTGGGCTCTCCATCTTCTTCAAGCTTTGGTGAGTCGATGCGTAATCCACACAAACTTTACATTAATCGTGCTTTAGTCAACGCATCGCATTGTGTTTTATTGCACGGAATGCGTTTAATTGGTAAGAGCGAAACTAATACTGGTATAATTGTGGTTGTGCTTGTGTTAGCTCTGATTTATGCATGCTCGTAGAGTTGGAGGTGGATGGTTATAGGTAATGAAATGCATCTTCCAACTTGCCATTCAAGGAGAGCAGTGGCAACATTTTTGTTCCGTGAGTTTACTACTGAAATTCCAACTTGCCAGGTCTGGAATCACTGGGAAACATTTCTTAGTTAAATGGCAGTGCAAACTGATGGAAGCTGGTTCACATGTTGTTCTTAGGCTCACGAGCCGTCCGAGCTGGCTCGAGCCAAATTTCGAGCCGAGCCGAGCTACCCTTCTGGCTCGTTTCAGAAACGAACCGAGCCGAGCCGAGCCACACTCCACAACGAGCTCGGCCGAGCCTGGCTCGAGCTGGCTTAGCTCAACTCGTTTCCAGCCCTACCTACATGGGCACATGCCGCCCATTTGGCGACCTCCACCCAAATCCCACCTAGAGAGACCCCTCTAGGCCTCTACCGAATCAGACCACCTGTCAAAAGCACCAATCTTAAAAGGCTCATCCTCTTTCCCTTTCTTCTCCAGCAAGAACGATGCTGGGTGGTCTTGCATGGATGATTCTTGTATAGAACCAAGGGAGACATATTGCTCTTTCGTTGCTCCTGTTTGCCATGAAATTGATCTCTCCTTGAGCTTTCTGGCATCACCTTGGACTTGTGAAGCCGCTCCGCTCACGATGTGGTTGCCGAAGTTCCGACGGCGGCTAGCCGCGCCACCGTGCATAGTTACCGGTGAGTTTCCCCTCCAATAACTATCCCATTGTGGATTTGGCGATAATCACCTTACCTGCCGTCGAGCCGCCGCTTTTTGGCCGATGTGACCTCCCATCCATGCTTGAAGACTCTAGATCAAGTTCTTGTGCTACGATTTGGTGCCCAACAAGCTCGAGCTCCATCGAGATTGAAGGCCCCCCTACCATATGTGCTCGGTGGAGGAGGGAGTCTTGCTCGAGTGTATGGTCGGCAGGTGTCTCTGCTGTTGTAGATCCTCAGCCCCCTCAACTTCAACTTCCGACTGCTCCTCAAGAGAGCCATGGAGGCCCCTTCTCACCTCCCACTGCCTAGGACCATCGGCGACGAGGTCACCGCGTCAAGATACGGGCATCACCGGTGTGGAGGACATCTTCCGACGGTCACGTCTTGTCCATCCTCAGTTGCGTTGGTGCAGTTAGGTGTCTGTATGGAAAATGGACTTGGTTTTAATTTGTCATCCTTAAGGGTTCTTTGTGTAAGGTTGGGATGTACAAAAACTTTTGTGACAATCCAGAGTAACTAGGCCAGTTCGGGTTAGGCTTCCTTCAAAAAAATCTACCAGATGGAATGACTGGTATCTTAACACGTACGACCCTAGCAAAGTTTCGCTTGACAAACCAAACAGGTAATCAAGGCCGGTTCTTTTTTTGTTTTGATTTATAGATTTTAGCTGTGGCTTATGGTATTTGAGTTGTTCGTGAGAGAGAATACGAAGTAACAAAAAACTCACGTGTGGTTTTGGTAGATATAAATGAAGCCGCTATAGTGTGTACTTGTTATGATCTAAGATCCCATCGATGCACGCAGCAGGCTCACGAACGACATCGTAGGGTACTGCACCGTGCCTTACCCTTAGTCCTCGACCTATACCTCAATATTTGGTATCAAAGCTATTCACCATAGCTTTTGATGCTGAATTATCTTTCTTGGACATGTTGATAGCTAGCAATGAGAAAATAGGACCTTTACTTGATAATATGATGGCCACTTTGGAGAAGACTATGAACTTGGTGGACAAGTTAAAGGAGCAGGAAGAGACGTCGCGTGCCATTGCAACGGTTGCGCTTCCACCACCTTCCCCGACGGCGGCATTGGCACTGGCCACGCCACCAACGACAACTCTTTAGACTTCACCTTTAATGCCTTTGCCAAAGAGGAAGGTTGTCGCTTTCCAGCAGTGGTCATCTCCATGCGGCCGGTCGATACCGTGCCTCCGCAAGTGTGGAGTACAACGGTTGCCATATGGAGGTCAGCCACATCGTCGTATCTCTCTCATAACCGTTGCATCTCATGGCAAGAAGAATGCTGCTGCTGCCCTGCATTGATTGCCCTTGCTATTGACAACTACTGCGACGTCAACCGACACTGGAGAGTTGCTATTCTCATTGTTGTTCACTTGGACTTCATATATTTTCTTCCATACAACATGACGTTATCATCGTGCTCTCTCATCGATATGGGGTTATGAATGACTTCAACCATAACCGCCACCTGACAGCTCGAGGAAGAGCTGTTTCACTGCGGGGGGGGGGGGGTCTAATATTATGGTCTAAGATTCCGGCGATGCACGCAGTAGACTCGCAAACAACACCGTGGAGTAATGCAACGTCGGATGAATAGTACCCACATGTACTGTAGCACCGTGAACAGTACCGCGCGGTACTGTAGTGCCGTACATCACGTGAACAGTAGCTCATGTGTCGTATGGGTGTTATCTATTTAGATAGTTTCCTTATTATTTGAGTTTGTTTTCTTTTAGATTATTTTTATATATTAGAAATAAATTCCATATTATTAGGAATTAATTTTCTTAATATAAAGATAGATTTCTTATGGATCAAGTCTAACCATCCCTATAAAAAGAATAATATTGTACCTATTATTATCAAGTAATGATATAAACAAAACTCTTTAGTCTTCCTCTCTTCTTCAATAGGCCTTAGAGCCTTAGCGATGGTATGACCAACTGATCAAGGGCGAGTACCTATCCTCGATCCTCGGATCCATACTGCAATTAACTTGTGAACTCCACCTTAGAAACACTCTATTTAAAAATTTATTGTAGAAAAACTAAAAAGTAATTTTTAGGAACTGAAAAAAGATACCCAGTTACCACACAATAAGCAGTTGAGGCCTCATAGAATTGTTAAGCTTCACGCTAACACACATTGACAGCTAATGAAACCCGGACGATCCTACATGAAAAGCAAAAAGATACTGTGAACTTCAATTATGGAGACGAAGGGTGCACGCAATTTCAATAAAATAATGGACCATGCACACAATTTTTGACTTAAAAAAACCATTTTAAAAGTTTTATTTCACAAAATTACCATATTTATTTCTATATTCAAAAAAACCAAAATCCTAAAAAAACAGACATAAAGTTCTAGAAGCCACAACATTTATTCACCATGCTCCCCTCAAAAGAAGGAAGGAGGTTTAGACCCGCTTCTTTCCGACTTCTACTTTTGACTTTTTTTTATAATTAATAGTTTTTCTATATTAACTAGCTTTCATACGACATATCTTTTCAAACTAATATCTACAAAACGATTATAATAGACCAAATTAAGTATCTTTTTAAGATAGAGTCCACAGATCGATTGTAATAGATACTATATCGATCAAAATTACATATGAGTGTCTTACCATACTCTGTCGTGAATAGCCAAAAGCATAAACCGCTCAAAAGAACATGTCCTTATCATGCTGGCACAGCCACTTACAAAGCCCTGTTACATGGCAATTTAATACAGTAACGCACGCATGAACTTTAGCTCACTAGAGTTCTGCGTTTGTTCCCTCTTCAGAAACTCCAGGTAGATGACAAGCTCCAAGTAGCAAGATTGTCTAAAGTGAAATTACAACAACAGAATTCGGTTGTGAAATAATGGAGACTTTGACTTGCTACTCGCGTGTACACGTAACACAACAGATGATACCCGCTTTCCAGATTCCTCTCCTGCTGCGTTAGGCGCTTACTGGTCTCCATGCAGATAATCTTTATAAGCTCGGCAGGATCAATGGTGTCTGTGCCGATCTTTGTCACGAGATGAGTGTGAACTGTAGTAATCACCACGGTCTGAAAAGGTAGCAAAGAAACAAGATAAGAAGCATAAAATTTGGGTAAACAAAATGGGGTGATGAAGGGGAGGCTGCTGTGCAAATACCTCGTGATGAGCGGTGCCTAGGCTTCTCCTTGTCCGAGTATCCTATGTTGGAGGGACAACATGCAATATGAGAATAACATAACACACTTCAAACAAAATACCCTAAAATCATAAACGTTCATCACAATACCTGAACCTTTGTCCCTAGAACGGTGTCTCCGCTCTGCTTCTCTATCACGCTCTCTCTCGCGATCGGAGTCCCGGCCCTTGCTATCACGATCAGAATCCCTACTCCTGCTATCACGATCCCGAATTCTTGATCTCTCTCTTTCTCGTTCCCGAGTGCGGTCAGCATTGGACTCCGACTTCTCACTCTTCAAATTCACTGCTGGGTCTTCCTTTCCATTGAGCTCAGCAGGCAATGGCTTACCTTCATCATCACTTTTCACCTTCCCCTTGTCTGATCCTGCCTTAGCCTGTGAATCCTTCGCCTGGCAAGAACTTGAGGGTACAGCGCTAGCAACAGCAACTGCTGGACTTTCCTGCATAGAAGAGCAAATGATGTAAATTCAGTAATCATTTTAAAAAGTAAACTTCTTAAGTGCAATAATTTGAGTGTTCTTTTTAACCTTTGAAGCCTGTGCATCAGAGGTCCTTCTAACAGTAAAGGAGTCATTGTCTTTATACACTGGTATATATTGTGCCTTAGGGAGGCTGTAAAGGTGAGCAAGAACTCCACAAACTTCCTGAATTCCTGCCTCATCAGCATCAAAGACAGTCCACCAAGGAGGATCTTCAGGAAGGGGAACCCGGTGTCTCCTAGCTGCAGCATATACAACTCCACATGCTACTACTTCACTCTTGAATCGTACACAGAGAGTTGTCCGCAGGCTGATATACAAAATATAGACAGAGCATGTTAGTAGAAGTGCAAATTTAACTGAATACGGTTAAAAAGGCAATGAACAGCGCAATTTGATGCAACGCAAGATGTGCAAGCTTTTAACGTCTGAGCACTACATCAATGAAGGGGGGAATGCATATAACAAAGCAGAACAGTAAGCCTTGATAGTAGATCTATTTTACGGTACCACTAATCCTTTGCTCAGATTCAAAGCACAAAATAAGTTTATTCTCTGTTAAAGAAAATCTGGCATGTACATCCCTTACGAGATGGCAAACAGACTGTATTATGCAACACAAGTCATCATGGGTAATGGGGCATAAATTATGGCTTCATCGAATCCGCATGTGCATCTAGCAAGCTATATTTCCTCTTTTTCCACTCATCCTAATGAAGAACAATTGCACAAATTGAATTTTGATATGATCTGGGCAATAACTTAAAATAAAGTGGAAGGCAGATTGCCAGCTCAACGATTTTTTTGGTGATTTGAGAGTCATAAACCAAAAATGAAACAGAATATTGTCTTCCTCAGGAAGTTCTTACACAAGTTTTACTTGGGTCAGCTTCATATGGCAATCCAATACAGTTGATACTAAAGGTTCATTCTGTTAAGACACCTCAAAGAAATTACACCCATATTGTTTAATCTCCAAACCTGTGGTAGGGTAATGGGAACTCAGTCCTATTCTGGAAAGCTTTGTTAATATTATGTGTTAATGGAATATCTGCAACTCTATACAAACTAAGAACAACACCATATTAGTTTAGGAATTTCAAGAATCTTCACTTGATGCAATTCATTTACCACTGTCTGTACATGCAGAGTTTGCAATTTCTGAAACAATAGGCCAGTTTGATATTGATTCATACTGATCAGAATATTCAGGATTCATGGCATATACATGAGGAATATATGAGTATAGAAAATTAAAGGCAATATCTGGTACTCTTCTAACATCTCGTATGTTTGATTGTGTATGAAAAAACAAGTGTATGTTGAAACATATTAACATCATGTTTTCTTTTGGGTAATGGGTACTGCTCCATGGTAAAGAACGCTAAAGCCATGATAAAGAACACCTCGCTAAAGCCAGAGGACTGAAAGGACCTGTTTATACCCTGTTCATTTAGTCAAGTTTGCTAGTGTTATGGCCGTGGGCCTGCTTCAAGGAACCCTTGGCAGCGGCAGCAATCCCACTAATTAAGGGGAATAAATTGATTAGTTATCATATTTAGTTACAACATATCTTTTTGGAATGTTATCTTTATTAGTTGGAAGATTTAGATTTGTTTGTTAGGTGGCCCGCTCTATTTAAGCATGGCATTGTCATCCCTTTTCATTAAACAAGAAAGAACAAAGTCATTCTCATTTATAGTCTACTCTCCTCCCCAAATTGGTTCGCCGTCCGGCCATCCTTTCGGTGGCGTTTACCCTTTATGGTCTAAGCAAGACCATAACCATTGATATCAAAGCTAATCGTTGCAGCTTCAACCATGTAAGGCAATGATGGTTCCAGTCCCTTCGACAGCAAGGCCATCCAAGCCATGTTCGACCAAATTCAGGCCTCCATGAACACAATGACCGATGCGGTCAACCTCCTTCGCATCGCCATGGAGACCAGGGGGCTTGACCGGGCTCTGGTCGAGCCCCTGGTGCCACTTCCAGCGCAGGTGACGACGCCTCCTTTCTCAGCCTCGCTGCTGGTGGCTGCGTTGATGGGTGCCCACCCCAATGAAGAAGGCAGCTGTCCACCAGCCGTATGGAGAAATCATTTGATGCAACGCAATTTCGCCGTCCAGCCATCCTCTTGGCAGTGTTTACCCTTTATGGTCCAAGCAAGACCATAACATCTAGAGTTTGCTAGGAATTGTTTGGGCTATCTGCGAGATATGTAAAGTACTAACAAGAGCAAACTCAAAAGCTAAGGTAACAAATCTTCTTTTTGGGACAGCTCGTAATTCTGAGATGCCTAGTATTGGGTATCCCCTCTTGTCGAGGCAGACATTGCTCATTGGTTTGGGCTGAAGTTTCTTCATTTCCATTAATTTCTTTGTTTTTGCCTTTATCTTTTAGATAGCTGTTTTAATATTTTTTTAGTGCTCTACTTTGTTTTAATATATTTTTAGTGCTCTACCCTATCGTTTGCCATCTAAAAATAAAAACAAACAGCAAACTAGCAAGGAAGTGAAAGGGTTCTCCATACAGCTATCATCTACATGGCTTGGCTAGAAAATACAAGATCAACGTCAACATGGATTCCAACAACTTGATGGTAACAGATGTAGTTCATAACAGGATAGGAATCGCACAAATATGAAGTTTATGGGACTGAATGGTTGATGCTCACAAACATAAGAAAGTTTCTAAAAACAGATTAACCAATAGTTGCACTTGCCCAAACATACACTGATACACATAGCAGGAAAAATGGAAAAAGCCTAAGAAGACAACGTCATAAATGATACAAGGACATAGCTGCTAAACCAACACGTGGCACTGGTACTTGAGTCAATTGAGAAAGCTAATTAGGAAAGAAAGCTTTCAGTAAATAAATCGAATTACAGTATTGCATTAATCAAAATTCATACTGAGGTACAAGCGTAAAAAGTTATAAACCACCAAAGTGATCCATGTAAAAATATCATCTCCTCGATACAAAAAAGAATAAGCAGATAACATTATAATCTGAAAGTGCTTTAACTACAGTAGATAATCTGGGATAGAATGAAGTACCTATCATTGGCAAGGTTCCATGCCTCTTGTGTCAGCTCAGGCGCTTCAAGTGTTGCAAGGTAGTTCGATATGAACTTATGGGGGTGCTCTACATGGCAAATAAACCCCATCTCCTTCAACAGATGCCGCTCAGTCCTTATTAGATCATGCCTCAATTCTGAATATTTCTGCATCAAAGATGAGAGTTACAGCTTTCAGTTAGCACAATTCTCCATAATAAGTTTAACATATATTTACTTAAAAAAAGAGAAAAGCAACAACATCATAGGATACATCATTAGCTATGAGAAAACAAAAGGAATGATGCCAAGGTTTCAAAAAAAAGGAAAAGGAAACTAAAACTCTGGTTAGTTCAACAAAATATACCTTTGAGAAGACATCTAAGTGTTCTATTGGTAGGTTTTCTCTCCTACATTCCATTCTATGGAAGACAAAGATAATATGCTTTGATTTCCTTGGACTTTCCTCCAACTTTCCTGCCAGCCAAACGCAGCTAGCAGCAACTCTCTGCAAGCAAAAACAAATAGACTCATTAGTTCTACTAGTAAAAATCTTAGAATGGTTTAACAGGGTAACTGGAGACAAAGATATTTACCTTAACACTAAATCGAACAAATGATTTCTTGCAGTAAAAACGATGAAACAATACTTGTGCTGTGGCCATCACTGCCTGTGGCCTTTGGTGTGTCAAGGAATCCACAACATATATAAATTTTAAAAGTAAACGCAAAACTAAATATAGTGAGAATGGGGCCAGCCAGGTTCAAGCTACATACAATTGTAACAAAATCGAAACTTCTAAACAAACTTCTCTATTCATTAGTCATAAATTATCAATATGACTGAAATACTGAATACAGAATACCTATGAAGATTTGGCATGTCAATCCTTGTGATATCCTCAAATAGGTAGTATGAAAACAAGGTTTTACTTCAGCATATCATTTATAATGGAGCCTCATCTTTACTGCTTTTCATAACTAAATGACATTGTAGATGGCATCGCCTCTCTATATTATTCCATCTCACCTTTTTTCTATTTTGTGGTGATCCTACCAGGCAGAAGCTAAGATGGTGTAACAAACACAAAACAGCAAAGTAAACTAATACCACACCATTCACTAAAAGTACCACTTCATTCAGCCTATCTAACCACCGCCAACCATTTCCATTGTTTTTCATGAACCAGGAGAAATCATACGACAGAGGATAGCTAACAGATGTGGATAGTTGATGGCAATCCAAACCCATATCATCCTGACCCAACAAAAATTGCAGATTGCAAAGCTTCTGGTCATCTAACAACACTTGAGAAGATATTAATTCTACAAATAAAATTATCAACCATAAAAAATTGCACGGTGGCCACTAAAACTCATCCCCCAACTTCTTCTCATCTTAATTAAGAAAGAAAGATCCTCATTATGAGTATTCCAAGAAAAAGACAGATCTATTTGCATTTTTCTCCTCAAATCCCCAAATTATCGAAGATGAGGTGATGGACACAATCTTATACAACTTTAATCTGCAAGGGAACCTCAAAACTACCATATAAACAACTTTCAAAAATAACATAGACCCCAAAACAGGATACAATCCAACAAACTTATTTATAGGATATAACATACAACAAGCAATTAAACAATCACGAGTTGGCATTTTCCTAGGTAATCCTAATGTCAAAAGAAAGTCTCCTGGACAAGCAATCTTAACCACAGAAGTCCAAAAGCACAGCTCATATGTAGGCATTTTCTGTGGCAGAAAGGTCCAACTCGCACCCAATCAACCTAAAACGATAACATTGCAACCTTAATATGTACGCTGAATCCCACGGACGATGAAGGGCATCCAGCAACCAAACAACTCGGAGATAGTTAGCATTTCACTCGGCTAGAGAATTCAAAATTGAAACACCTCCTAGCCCAAACCCTTGAAAGGAACTCACATCTCTGACGAAACCAAAAACCCTAATCTCAAGCAAACTCAATCGAACTAAGACTAAGCAAACGTGCTCAACTAGTAACGGCTCGTCCCACGAAGCTAATATCCAAACCCTAGGACCCTTGAGGATGGGGAGAGAGAGGGAGGGAGCAAAAGGATACAGCTTAAGGAAGATGCCGCTCTCCTGGATGAGATCGCAGCCGTAGACGCGGAGGGCGGTCTCGGTGGCCTCGTCGATCCCATCCTTCCGCGACGGCGAATCCCGCAGCTGCTCATCCGTCAGGTAGAACGTGTCGATCGCCGTGTAGATCATCGCCTCGCACTACGCCTCACTCCCTTAGTCCCCCACCTGGCCGCCCGCCGCTACTCGAGCCGGAGCCCCGCCGAGGCAGCGCCGCGCTTGGCCAGGGCGACGGTGGCTTCGGTGATTTACGATGCGCGGTGGTGGCGATGGGAGAAGCTTGATGGTGGGGGCGGCGGCGGCGGGAGAGGAAGATTACGCCGGGGTTTGGACGGAAGCGAGCGATGGATTTGGGGTGGGGGAACTTGAGCGCCGTGTTGGGGCGGTGCGTGGTGCGTCTCTGAGCAATCTGATCTGGTCCGCCCGTTTAAAGTCGACGTCGTATGATGTATATGCCAGGTGTGTGTTAATTTTATGTTGCCGACTACTCCGGTTCAAAAAATACGTCCTTTTGTATATTGATACGGACCCAAAAACAAATTTGACCATTAATTTCTATTTTAATATATTTATAAAAATCAATAAAATTATAATTTTATAAAAGCATTTTTCGAGACATACATACAAATATGATTTTTATGTATACAACAAAAATATTTAAAAAATATTCATAATTAAAGTTTAAAAAGTTTGACTCCATGTATGTCAAAACAACATATCTTTGTGAACTGGAGAGGATATTTAATGGATGATTTTATAGACGACTTTTTACTATCTATATCATTGTATAGATGATTATATATACAACACATCAATTATGTGAGGCTATTACAAACAACTATATGGACAATCTATTATATAAATTGTATTTAGTTCTGTTTATAGATAATTAAGATATATTATAGACAACCGATTTATATATCATTGTACATTCTCTAATATGAAAGAATACGCGTCCGTGCATGGCCAGCCACAAGTGGTCGGTGGGAGTTGCCTGTTCATATTAGTTTTTGCTTCTAGTTTTTGTTTGGACAAATTAGAAATCAATATGAACACACATCTTCTTGAAGCGGTGTCGGACCGCACGATTGGGTACGTGTCGGCCAGGCGTCGGTCGTGCGGTCGGAACGGTGCCAGAAGCGGAATTTCTACGCGAGCGGTGCTAGTTTCGGAATTTTGATGCCATGCAGCGCTATATGCGTCCAAAATTCCTCCTAAGCAACCAACGCGTAGAGTCACAGAGAGGTGCCGCACCTCCTCCTCCCCGTCTGCCTCCCCTCCTCCTCGCCATTCGCCGCTGCCTCCCCTTCCCATACCCTTCCCCGTCCATCTCAGCCTCCTCCTCACCATCCGCCTCTGCATCCGCTTCCCCTCAACCTCTTCCCAGCCTCTGATGCATGGAGTGGCAGGAGCAGGCAAGCATAGAGTCCAAGGACCGCTGAGGGAGGAGGTATTCCATGCCTGCAAGCTTAACATAAGGCATAGCACTGTAAAAAAGTTCATTTATAAATGTCACAGCATCATTAAATTAATTAACTTCTCTAATTGTTTATGAACCAGTTATATTGTATTAGGACCTATTCTCCTGTCATACTACTGCAGTAGCTTGTCCCTTATCTGCACGTCATGCATGGCAAGATTAGCATGTCATGATGCGCAGATAAAATTTCCATATGGAAAATGGAGGGCCCCTATAGCGACATATTTAGAAAATGATGGAGATGCACAGTCAAGAATAGAGTTCGAATGTTGTTTGGTTTGCACGCCAGTGGTAAGCATGATGCTTGTTGAAATATCTTGGGCAACTGTCAGCTGGTTATTGCTGTTCATTGAAAAACAATTTAAGTTGGTATAAGTATGCTTGAAAATCGGTGCCCCGGTTTTTTTTTTTTTTTTTTTGCTAATCCTAGTTCTGCCCAGAATTACTTGAATAGTATGCTTGGTCTCAAATTGAATCATTCCATGTTAGTCTCCCTGTATAGCATACATCACAACAAGGAATCAGATCTTCTGATTTCTGAGACTAAAGACTGCAGCTGGAGTAATGATTTGCTTGTGCGTCTTCTTTGTAATAACAAAAAAAATGACCATTGCAAAACAACCCCTGCTAACATATATAGGTTGTTGATTTTGCCGTTGCTAATTTAGTAAGTATTGAAAATTTCTCCACATGCTTCCAATTAAGTCCAAGCTAGTGCGCTATTGTCATCTTCTCTGTAGAATGTTACATGTTCACAAAAAAGACCTTTTACTGATTTACATGCCTATAGCATACTCTAGTATGATCGTGTATTCAAATATTGAAAAATACTAGCTAAATGCTCGTACGGTACTACAAATCAAAAAGAAATATTACTCTAGCACACCAAACCATCGCCCTCCAGCACTTCTATAACCCAAAACAAGATAAGAATATTGTGTTTGCCACATCTTAATAGGACGGCGAAATGCAGAAGCTAAACGCGTAGCTGATAGTTTGCCACATCTTAATAGGCCGGCAAAATGCAGAAGCTAAACACGTAGCGGATATGCATTTTTGAATTATTTCTGTAGATGCAAAGGAATTTCCTTGTATTTATTGCATTCTTGATGCTTTAGATTAGACAGACAATAATGTTGCAACTTGCAAGTAGAGACCATTTTAATTTGGTAATTTTCTGCCCTAAGTCCCCTTGTAAATTTCTACATTGGACCATGACTGCCTTTGCGAAATTCTTATTCACTTGCATAATGTATTATGATATTGTCTCCAGATGAAATTGAGGCTTGTATACAATCTGTGAACTTTTGCAGCTACCAGGAAAATATGGACACACAAAGTACCCATTGCAAAATCAAGCATCTGACAACACTATGTACCCACATGTTAATCAAGGAAATTCACTTCATGGACTCAACACAAACATATTTCCAGAACATATCCTAAAACTTTAAACCTAATTCAGTCTGCTGGAAACGTGCACCCTCCATTCCCTGCTTTGCAGGTCTTCAGTACCCAGTATCCTATCCAAGTGCCTTTGTGGGAGACAGACCGCCGTGTTTCTCCAATGGCTCAGTAGATATGCCAAATATGGATAACAATCATATCTTACCTTCAGCAAACACAAGGATAGGGAGTAAGAGGCTAAAAATGGAAAGTATTTCCTTATAGTATGTGCTATCAACAGTACATCCATAACGGTCACAATGTCTGCCACACTTATTTCTTTCCCAATTTCAGATGGAAGTGACTTAAAATCATCATTCATGCTATCTAAGTACATCTCCAAATGTATGCATGGTACAGAAAATAAGGGGAGAAAAACCATAACTGAACCAAAAAATCTGACTCAATTTGGTACAAAAACATATGGCATAAAAAAGGAAAGTTGCCAGCCAGCCAGACAATGGGCATGATGAGGCGACGGGGTCCCGATCTTCCGATAGGATGACAACTTCGATTTGGAGGAGAACAACTTTGACGATACGGCTACTAACCGGTCACGATCAGAACGCTAAGCAATCGCTAAACCACACTCCGAGTCGTTATCAACCGTGCCAAGAACGCGGTTGACTTGACCACGAAGGTCAATTCCTGCATGCAACCGAAGAACGTGCAAGAACAAGATAAAAAACAATCTCAAATTGCAAATAGGATTGAAATATTTGAATTTGGTGGGATTCCGAATAAGGATCTTAACAGGTGGTCATCCGACACAACTGAAGATACAAGTTGCAACACAGGCAAACTAAACATAAACGAAATCCAAGAAAACTAGAGGGGTGCGGCCTTCTTAAATAGGAGAGTGGAAGCCACACAAAACCAAGAAAACTAGTGGTGGTACAATTTTATTGTTTACGTGAACAGTAGTGAACAGTAGCACACCCAAAAATTGTGGGGGTAGCACCTTCCTCTTTGGCCCATGCATTAAAAGGCCCGGTTTGGCCCAAATAGGTGGTGTAGTAGCTTCTTTTGACGATTGCAGGTTGTACAGAAGGAATTTGAAAGCAAGGCCAAATCCGTTGGAAAGAGGACGAGAAAAGCTTTCCATCAAGTACTCATGGACCTCAAACGGACTCCGTATGTGAAAGTTATGCTTGTTTGAAGTTGGCCTTGTCAGGCTGAATCCGAGCTGATCTGGAGGCCGAATTGGATTCCAAAACGTGTCCCACTTGAACTCTTGCTTGAATTGGTCCAAAAGTGACGTGGTGACCATAAGGAAGAGTTGGGGGAGACGTCGACATGGTCTTGACATGTTGGTTGGCTTCCCTCTTTGTAGATCCCAAGTACGAGCTCGTATGATTGTAACCGCTGGGGCCATGTCCTCATCAGGGCATGTATAGATGATATTGGTTTTATGTATCCTGTGAACCTTTAGAGGAATTGCACGCCAAGCTTAGACTAAAGGCAAGTTTTAGGGTGCATGCAATTTTAGAGATCTTCAATTTAAGGTCCGTTCATTCTCCTAGCTTCAAGGTAGGAATTCACATCAGTGATTTGAAATTTTTCTATCATTTCCTTCTTCTTCTTTTGTGTGTGTGTGTGTGTGCATGATTATAGATACAGTACGATAAAACCTCAGGCTAAGTTCACCAATCAATGTATCAAGAATCTATGTTCTCTTTTAGTAGTTGGGTAATGGGTACTCATTGACAGATATATGTAATGAAGGGCAAATATTGGCGGTTGTTCAGTATACTGATGTTGCAAGCAGACCCTGAGGGAATTAAGTAATAGTAAGACGAAATGGAGTATGTGTCCGAACAATTCAACACTATACAGTGCACACAGATTAGCAGAGGCCATTAATTGTTGTTGTTGAAACCATTTGAGTCAGCAAGAACTGAGAGCAAAAATAAACTCAATTATCATGGAGATGAGTATAAGGTATCAACAAACAAGCATGCCACTGACATATCATCTAAAATAAGATATTCTCTAGATAGAAGTCAATAGAGCAATGTTCTAAATTTCTAATTATATCTAAGTATCATCCTCAGAAATAGGAAATCACAGCAACCGATTAAAACACTTCTTAAATCTAGAAGAACCATAACAGATTGAAGAAACAATTCGATATCCAATGGCAAGAAAAATCAAAAGCTATCCCAGATATCTCATAAACCAACATCATCTAGATCGGAGGCCAAAAATTCCTTTGCATCTATAGAAATAATTCAACAAAGGGTGTTAGTAACACTACTTGATGAGCTTGCACACCTCTATATTTCGCATGAAGCTCTGCCACTGAGATCTAGCCAGCAAAGGAGAAGGCCCTGTGACTGGTGACCTTGCCCTCTCTATTGGTCACTGGAGGGGTAGAGGAGGAGGTGTGACGACCGCACGGCTGGTTCTGTTGGGCGCTCGAAGGAGCAGCAGTGGGATTTACATTCTATCCAAGACGAGATGCAGGAGGAGAAGGATGTGAGCAAGAGGCTGATGATTGTCGAGGCCGGGGATGTCGTATTTTGGCATCATCATTGCCTCCTGCAGCAGGAGCGCGGGGAAGAGGCGGCATAGAAGGGGGGCGACAAAGGAGGAGGAAGGCGGCGTGGATTGTAGGGGAGAGGTCCGAGGCGGCGGAGGGGAGGCGGGAGCAGGAGGGGTGGGAAGGAAAGGGGCAAGGCAACGGAGTGGTGACGGAGGAGGAGGAGTAGATGGGGGAGAGGGGAAGGCGGCGTGGGTAGGAAGGGAGGGGGCGAGGCGACGGAGTGGCGATGGAGGAGCAGGTGGGGGAGAGGGGAAGGCAACGTGGGTGGGAAGGGAGGGGGCGACACAGCGGAATGGTGATGGTAGAGGAGGTGCAGACGGGGGAAAGGGGAAGGTGGTGTGGGTGGGAAGGGAGGGGGTGAGGCGGCAGAGGTACGATGGCGGAGGAGGAGCAGGCGGGGGAGAGGGGAAGGTGGTGTGGGTGGAAAGGGAGGTGGAGGGAGTTGCAGGTGGAGGTAGGGTTTGGTGGTCGTATCCAAAGAAGCGGCGGGCCCACCTATTGGTGCAAAAATAATGTCAGGGGAGGTGGAGAGGCAGATGAACCATGAAGTAGCATGAACTACCACCAACTCCTCTTTTTAAGTAGTAGAGATTAAAAGGAGAAGAAAAGGACTTACTGAAAAATACACTGCACATAGACGCTGCATAAGTAGTTGGTGTAAGTTGATCAAAAGGAGGATGTTGAGGAGTAGATGTTTGACTTTCAAGGTAAATGTCGTGTACTCCACTCGGTCACAACAACATATCATTTGGATATTGACATGGTCTTGAAAATGTCATTTTGACCATTAATCTCTATTGTAATATATTTGTAAAACCAATAAAACTATAATTTCCATGTATCCAATATAGATATTTAAAAAGATATCGATAGCTGAAGTTTTCAAAAGTTGATCACACATATCCCAAAAGACATGCATTTATGACTAGAGGTGAAAGGTTTACAATTCGGAGATGGTAAAAGGTTCACTACATGAGTCGATGATCACTTTACAAGGCTAGATTAAGCACTCGATCCTCTACAAGCTTGTTAGGGTTTGTTGAAGTAGGCCCATATCTAGGCCAAGCTATATGAATGGAAGCTCCCCAGCTAGCCTAGTTTGAAGAGCATTTGCTTACTGGCTTGCAATAGCTCGTCCAAGCGAACGAGAACCCCCTCCTCACCCACTCTCCTACCATGAAGCACCTTCTCTTCCATGACGGCCACCACAAAGCTTCACCTCCTCCACCATGACTCACACTACCGAAGCTTCACCTCCTTCTCAGGTAATGAATGGAGGCCGACAGTGGGGTTAGGGAAGGCTTCACAGTGCCCACCCCCTCCTGTGCTATAGAGGAAGGGTTGAAGGCAGTGGACTAGTGGTGCAGTGAGATGGTGGTGGCGCTATTGGCTGTAAGTTTGGAGGAGGGTGGTGGGCAGCACGATGACAAGATGTGCACAAGTTAGGGCAGGGGCTTGCATGGTGGCGAGCGAGGAGTGGTAGCTAGGTGGCACCGGTTGTGGGCTGCGCCGAAAGCCGTAGGGGAGGTGCAAGGCGGGGGTGGAGGTCGAGGGGGTGAAGATTGGGGAGCATGGTGATGGTGGAGCATGGGGGAGGAAGGGGCTGATAGAGGCGCGAGCTTGACACGAATGTGAAATTAGTTGTATCCTAGTTTTAAACTATGTTCAACTCATTCAACTTCAACTGCTTCATAATTTTGTTTCAGTAATCGACCTAGTCCTAACGTTAGACTCAACTCAGGCGGCCATGTTGGTATCGATTAAGTCAAAAACTCCCCAATTTAGTTGTATGATTCAAATTTTAATCAAATAATGTGAAGAAACATGGAATTATAATATGAAGAAACATGGAAATTAAAATCAATCAAATTTGTCCTGTCCATCTGAGTGCCTTTTTTATGGACATGTTTGATTCATAGGATTCTAAAAACTTAGGAATTCGAAAACACATAAATATAATATAAATACATGTGGAAAACAGAGGATTGGAAAAATGGGGTTGGAGTGAATATTTTGATTCCTTTTGAAATTCATGTGATTTCATAGGAATGCTCCAATAAACATAAGGAATTCGACCAAACACAACATAAGGAGTTTGATTGAGCATTTCCTTTAAATAAAACACAGCTACAATGCAAAATTATATAGAAATAGGATTTTTTGTTGAAATTTCTTGAATCAAAGGAGGCCCTTAACAAGAAACTACATTGGCAAGCAATATGAGAAGCCAGCTTTATTCCCATCTCAAGACACCTCCATGACTCTCCTTCTCTGGCCCCCTCTCTTTCTCTCTCATTTTTTCAAATTTCCCTAGATCTAAATTTTTTTATTTGGCTCTCATTGTACCACTTAATTTTGAAACTAGCCCCATGCGGCATGAAATTGAAAATGTAACCTATTGCCGAGCGTGGAAGAGCTAACGGCCGACATGTGGCTCCTATCGTGGTAGCATCCGGCCACTTCGGCACTGCTGGCGAGCACGGCACTGGCTGGCCTGGTGTGCCGTGGCACGTGGCAGGGACCAGCCAAGGTGTAGCGCTAAGCACCATGGCCTACATATTGTAGCTTGTCCCATGCCGATCTACCATGAGTGGTCTCGTGTGCATGGCCATGATTTCACTCGCTTGCTTGCATCCATTACCATGCATTTGGCATCCTAAATTTCATGCCCAACCTGTCGGGTCGACCATAATTCAAAGCAGCATTCACTTCCCAATCACAGTGATGATCAAACACGATCCCTGTACGAGAAGTCCCCATATATGTGCACTCACGATCTCTGGAATTTAGACTGATCAATCACAAGGTCATGCATAGTAACTCATTAACCAAACACGAATTAATTTTCACAACTATACATACGTTGTACGTTGAGCACCAAGCTTCTCCCCGATGTGACTGCATATTCTTTTGGCCTTTGTGCTTATTTAGCATTATTTATGGCTTTTCTTCGTTATAGACACTATAACCATTTTTGGCGTAATTAAATGCAAAGGAATATAGAAAAAAGAAAAGGTAAAAAACCAAAAAAAAGCCAAAAACCCAGAAAAGACAAAATTAAGAAGCTAAAAAGCTAAAAACATAAATCCAAATGAGCATGGCCTTAGCCCATGACTCGATAGAGATTAGTATAGGTCTCACAAGCTACAGTACATAGGCCATGGTGCCACACCACCTTGGCTGCTTCCTACCGCACCTGAGTGCTGTGGAAGCGCCCCCATTAATCGACGTGCGTACGAGGCACGCATTGGTCGCTGGCTCTTCACGCTCGGTAAGGATGCTATATTTATAATTTTATATTGTATAGGGTTAGCTTTTAAATTAGAGTAAATTTCAGAAAACACCAGGTTTTAGGGTATTAGTAACTGAAAACCTCATGTTTTGAGATGTTTTTCAGAAAACCACATACTTTCAACCAAGCACCACACATAACCCTACTTTTTATGCTTTCTCGTTCGACACCCACCTGCTCTGTGTTGTCCTGAGGAGGTCGCAGTGCTCCCCTAGCCCTTGAAGGCATGAAAGGTGGAGCCTCCTTGGTAGTTTGTGTGCACAAGCCTCGATGGCACGCACATGGTCTGTTCCTTCCCTCCTCTTTGCTTCTCTTCGTTGTTTCTTCCCTCCTCTTCCCTTTTCTTTGTTGTCTCCGCACGGTGGTGGTGAGGCCGATTGGTGGAGGACGGAGTGAGGCTGGCCAGCGATGCAGGAGCCGATTCGTGCATAGGAGATGATGAAGGTATGTACTTTATTTCTTCTGTAATTTAGGGTTCGAGATTGGACGGATTTTTGGTAGATATGGGAAGGGAATTTTCTTATGTTGTCTGCATTTGTTCCGAATCCAAGTGCGTTGGTAGATTCGGTCTAGGCATTTGGTATGGGAAGGGGATTCTTTCTGAATTAGCTTATATTGGCTGGATTTGTGTGTGTTAGATAGGATGGGCGATGATTTGTTTGGTGGCTACAAGGAGAAGGGTAAAAGTATTATTGAGATTGATGATAAGCAAGCTTTGGAAATGTACTCTAGGAGTGAGGATGTTGAGGCAGACCTTGAGGAGGACCACAATGAACTTATGGAGCACTGTGAGGGGATATTGATGTGGAAGACCTATTCCCAGTAGCAGCTATTGTGTACAATTCGGTACTATCTGATCCAGGCAGTGACAATGGTGATGAAGACTTGCGCTTTAGTAACGATGATGGCTACCAAGCTACACCATTTGAAGCCCCTCAAAAGAGGAAGAGCAGAGCAAAAAGGATTAGAGAATAGAGAATTTAGTTTGATGAATCCAGGATTCTTACACATGAACAATTGTGCTTTAAGGATGTTCATCAATTCAAGAGGGCACTCAAGAGCTACCATATAGTTCAGAGTAGAGATTATAAGTACTTGAGGAATGACAAGGACATAGTGAAGGTGTGTTGTGTGCATAAAACTTGTCCATTCTTCATGTTGGCATCACAATTGCCGGAGAGCCTACTGTTGCTATATGGAAGCTGGTTGATCCTCACACATGTGGCATCACCATGGATAGTAGTAGAGTTAATAGTTCATCGCTGAGCAAAGTTTATGAGGAGGAAATTAGAAGTGATCCGGATTGGAAAGTGACTACATTGATGGATGATGCCATGAGGAAATATGAGGTGGAAGTTTCTAAGATGATGGCTTACAGGGCAAGGAGCAAAGCTGCTGAGGTAGTATTAGGGAATCACAAGCAACAATATATGAGGATTAGGGATTACCTACAGATAGTGTTAAACCATAACCTAGGTAGCAGATGCATTGTAACTACAATTCTGAATCCCTAGCCTAATCTTAATCCTAGATTCCATGGCCTCTTCACATGTCTCAATGCATAGAAAGAAGGCTTTATAAATAGTTGTAGGCCATTCATAGGTTAGTGAGTTGTATTTATTTATAAATTTCATTGCTTTGTACTGTCATATGTTGTGATGTTGATTTTATTTCCTTGTGGCTTGAATCAGGAATTGATGGGTGTTTTGTGAAGCTAACCAACGGGGCTCAAGTGCTGGCTCCAATAGGAAGGGATGACAATAATAATTTGTTCCCTTTGGCTTTTAGGGTACTGGGGAAAGAAGATGTTGCCAGTTGGACTTGGTTCCTTACGTAGCTCAAGTATGCCTTTGGTGGACAGTGTGGACAATATGGAAGATGGATGATAATGACAGATAGGCAAAAGGTGAGTTTGACATTATCATATGAGAGATGCCAGTATTTTGCCAAACATTCTATTAACCACTTATAATGTCAGATAGGCAAAAGGTGAGTTTGACATTATCCCACTCAGAGACTATCATCTGAACCTTTATCATTCCAGCCTATTAAGTGTGTGACCCTATAGGTTATGTATATTTAGTCATAGACCGAAAATTCCTTTCTGGTCCATAAGTCGGTAGTAGTCCCTAGTAGGACATAATGACTCCCAAACATACATAAATATCATCTCGGATGAACCTATATAGTGCTTTTGTATCGATCCCTTTGCCTCATGATACCAGATCGAACTTAAAGTGAGAAGCATGCCATCCTATGATAGCTCGATCCTTCACTCGAACCTGTAGTAGATCATTCAGCTGTGATTGATCCTTCAACCACATTCGGCATGACCATGCACTTTCTTAATCCAACCACATTAAGGGGTCCAGAGATATCTCTCCTGCTATATAGAAGGGGCAAATTCTATCTTGATTGCTCATATTTCTTCTCATATTTTATAGTAAATCCGAAAGCTACCTTTATGACTACCTAGTCACGGAGTAGTATTTGTTAACCTCTAAGTAAACTATTACACATGTAGGAAACAACGACGACCTCGAGTCTAAGGATCCTACATACACAAAGTATCAGACCAATTGATGACACTTAAGAATATAACAATTCCTTTAGTATCTCATGGTGGGTCAAACTAACATCATGTTCTCTAACATGTGTCCGTATTATTGATTTGATATCACATATCTATGATCTGTGAAATATGATCATCAATTAATACATGTGTTGATCTATAAATCATACTTGTCTCACATAATGATATAAGATTAGGAATAATTTAGAATAACATCAAAACATAAATAAAGAGTTTCATAAACAAATCACATACTTGTTGATCAATATGAAAGACATTTATTTAAGAGACAAAATAACATATTATTCAAAAGATTATAAACATAGAAATGATACAATCATCTCCATGATTGCCTCTAGGGCATATTACTAACAATCTTCCACTTGCACTAGAATCAATCATGTAAGTATCTAATGCCCATAGCTCTTGTATACACCTCATGTTTTGGCTGTGGAAGAGGCTTTGTCAACGGATCAACAATATTTAATCCGTGTGTACTTTGCATATCTTAACATCACATCTATCTATAATCTCATGAATGAGGTGAAAACACCATAGTATGTGCTTGGATTTTTGATGTGATCTAAGCTCCTTATCTTATGCAATGGCTCTACTATTATCACAATAGAGATTCATTGGACTAGAAGCACTAGAGACCACACCTAGCTCAGAGATAAATTTCTTTATCTAAATAGCCTCCTTTGCAGTTCCCGAAGCCGCAATATACTCAGCATCCATTGTAGAATCGACAACCATCTCTTACTTGGAACTTTTCCAGCTCACCACTCCTCTATTAAAACAAAACACTAACTCAGACTGCGATAAAAAAATCATGTTTATCGATGTGAAAGCTAGTATCAGTGTAACTATTTACGACTAGCTCTTCCTCACCTTCATAAACAAGGAACGCATCTCTAGTCCTTTTCAAGTATTTAGGATGTTCTTTACAACTATCCAGCGACCTTCACCTAGATTTGACTAATATCTGCTTGTGACACTTAAAACATATGATACATCTGGGCGTGTATAAAGCATGACATACATGATAGACCCAATAGCGGAAGCATATGAAATCTTACTCATCTGGTCTCAGTCACCTGGTGTCGAAGGACACTGAGTCTTGCTAAGACTAATACCATGTGACATAGGCAAGAAACCCTTCTTGAAATCCTGCATGTTGAACCGCTTCAATATTTTGTCAATGTACGTATCTTGTCTTAATCCAATTAGCCTTTTAGTTCTATCTCTATAGATATTTATGCCCAAAATATATGCTGCTTCTAAATTTTTCATAGAGAAACTATTTCTTATTGAAGACTTGAAAGATTTAAGTATAGAAATATCATTTCCAATCAATAATATATCATCGACAGATAGGATTAGAAAAATAAATGCGCTCCTACTAGCCTTTTTGTAAACACAAGGCTCTTCTTCATTCTTGATGAAGTCAAATCCTTTAACTACCTCATCAAAATGAATGTTCCAACTCCAAAAAGCTTACTTCAATCCATAGATAGATCTCTGAAGGTTGCATATCTTTCCAGCATTTTGAGGATCGATAAAATCCTCAGGTTGTGTCATGTACACATCCTCACTTAGATTTCCATTTAGAAAAGCCATTTTGACATTCATCTGCCATATCTCATAATCGAAATATACAAAAATAGCTAGAATGATCCAGACAGAGTATAGCAACGGGCGAGAAGGTTTCATTAGAGTCAATACCTTGAATTTGTTTAAAACCCTTCGCCACTAATCGTGCCTTATGGATATGAATATTTTCATACATGTCTATCTTTTTCTAAAAAACCCGCTTGCACTCAATGGTTTTTACACATCAGGTGGATCAACCAAGTTCTAAACTTGATTATTATGCATGAATTGAATTTTGAATCTCATGGCTCTAAGCCATTTCTCAGAGTCTGGACCCATCATCGTTTCCTTATAAGTCTTAGGCTTATCATTGTCTAACAATAAAATGCCATATCGATACCTTATCGGCAATTAACATGGCCTTTCAGACCTACAAAGGGCTGGTGTCTCTTTCACAGTTTCTACAATATCTTGTACAGTCTGTAGAGATTCAGTAGGAGTTAAAATATTTTTTGATATCTCTCGAATTTCTTCAAGTCTCACCATGCATCCACTAGCTCCTTTTGAGAAAAATTCTTTCTCTAAAAGACACCATTTCAGGCAACAAACACTTTGTTCTCATCCCTATTATAAAAGTAATATCCTTTAGTTTCTTTAGGAATACCATGAAGAAGTATTTATCAAATTTAGGTGTGAGTTTGTCAGATGTTAAATATTTTACATATATTTCACATCCCCATATTTTGAGAAAAGACAACCCAGGACGCTTCCCAGTCTATATCTCATATAGTGTCTTCTCTACGTCTTTTGATGGAACCATGTTTGATGTGAAGCAGCTGTTTCTAGAGCATACCCCCAAAAAGACAATGGCAGATTAGATTGGCTCATCATAAACCAAACCATGTCTAGCATGATTCGATTCCGTCGTGCAGACACCCTATTCCATGGGGTGTTTCCGGCAGAGTTAGTTGTGGAATAATTCCACTTTGTTTTAGATGATCATCAAACTCATGGTTCAAATATTCACCTCCACGATTTGATCATAGGGTTTTAATTATCTTACCAAGTTAATTTTGTACCTCATTTTGAAATTCTTTGAACTTTTCAAATGATTCAGACTTATGCCTTATTAGGTAGATGTATCCATATCTACTAAAGTATTCGGTAAAAGTTATGAAGTATTGAAAACCACCTCTGATCGTTGAGCTCATTGGTCCACATATATCTGAATATACTAAGGCCAACAAGTCATTTGCCCTCTCATCTAGACCAGCGAAAGATGTCTTAGTCATTTTGCCAAGTAAACAAGATTCGTATGTTTCAAATGATTCAAAATCAAATGAGTTTAGAAGACCATATTTATAGAGCTTCATCATGCGCCTTTCATTTATGTGACCCAAATGACAATGCCAAATATAAATGGAATTCAAATCATTAGGCCGAAGTATCTTAGTATTAATGTTATAGATAGGCACATCCTCAAGATTTAAAACATATAATATATTTATCAATGGAGTATAACCATAAAACATATCATTCAAATAAATTGAATAACAATTGTTCTTTATTCTAAACTCATAACCTTCTGCTTCCAAACATGAAATAAAAATAATGTTTTTTCTTAAGGTAGGAACATAATAACAATTATTCAATTCCAAAACTAATCCTGAGGGTAAACATAATAGCAAAGTGCTAACAACCAACACAACAACTTTTGCTCCATTGCCTATGTGAAGATCAACCTCACCTTTTGCTAAACTCCTACTCCTTATCAGCCCCTGCATTGAATTACAAATATGAGTAACCGATCCGGTATCAAATACCCAAGAACTAACATGAGAGGTAGAAAGATTTATTTCTATAATATTTATACCTGAAGTAGAAGTCTTACTTCTCTTCTTCTTTTCCAAATCTGCCAAGTATTTCTTGCAGTTCCTCTTCCAATGTCCAGTCCCTTGGTAATGGTAGCAAATGGCATCAAGTGCAGCACCAATCTTAAGCTTCTGAAGCTTAGATTTGGTACTCGAGATTTCATCTTAAGTTTTGCCCATAACCTTTCTTTTGCTCAAAGCCTTATAATTCTTCTTTTTGAAGTGGTAGTTTTCTGAACCATCATCACATGATTAGAGCTTTTCTTAATGCTCTTCTTTGCTGACTTGAGCATCCCATGCAATTCGGTTTTTAACTTCTCCATGTCATTCATAGAAAGTTCAAAATGACTGGATCAAAGCTCAGAGGGAGCAACTGGAAAATCACATCAGTAGCCAACTCTTGGCTAAGGGGAAAACCAAACTTTTCTAAACTCTTAATGTATGTAATCATCTTGATTACATGAGGGCTGATTGGACTTTCTTCAGCTAACTTGTACGCAAACAACGACTTAGAGGTATTGTACCTTTTAGCATTTGTCTAGTTCTCAAACATGACTGTAAGACCCACAATCATATTGTAGGCATCCGTATTCTGATATTGCTTCTGAAGCTTAAAGCTCATGGTGGCAAGAATGAGACAGCTAACATCAGGGGAGTCATTGCAATATTTCTCATATTTATTCTTTTGAGCACAAGTAGCATCTTTTGATGGTTCATCTGGATATGAGACCTCTAGAATATATTCCTTCTTTTCTTACTTGAGAATAATTCTTAAGTTGCGATACCAATCAATGAAGTTTATTCCATTTAGTTTTTCTTTCTTAAGAATAGATCGCAGGTTAAAACTGGGTGCGGAGGAAGTAGATGGTGGCATTATCTACAACATAAAAAGTATATGCACAAATTCAGTACTATGTTTATGTGAAATCTTCCATTAAATAATTTAATAAAAGATACTCCCAATATATATATAAAATCATGTACCCTCCATTAACATATAGTGAATCAAGATCCATATTTCACGAAATCCTAGTGAGCTTTAGCGTTATTGGTAGAAACCTAGCGACATAGGTAAACAACCCCTTGCTAATTGCATCACATGCAGCTCTTATTTGTTGAGTGACATCCATATGTCCCGGTCTCAACATTATGCCCCTAGACCTAAAACTATTTTGATAATCTAGTCAAGTTAAACCAATATTACGCATGAAGTGTCCAACACTTTACCCTATCTTATTGAGATAATTAATGGCACTCTACTTTGGTACACCTACCAGTTAATGATCAAAATTTTGATAGGTGCAACTATTAGAAAGGCATCCAGTTTTACTTAATTTTTCTAGAGAGATACTATTCTATCATGTTAAAAACACCCAAAATAGTAATAATATGAATACTAGTATAACAAGAATATAAAAGTATTCATAATTAAACATATTAAACTGTGATATAGTATGACCCTTAGCACGTCAATCTCCATCACCACGCTTCTTGTCCATCGAGCTATCAATACTCGAGTTCAGCACATTCATCTACTTAGCTATTACTCCTAACAGCTAACAATGAATTACATATGAAAATATCAAGCATCACATGTCGACACGTAGATCGTTATACAATAATATGTAGCACATGGCTATAAATCAGCATGACACGCAGGCCATAAAAAACTCATACATGCATCATATACACATTGGGCTATACTATTCACACAACCTTGCAAAAACGAGTTATATGTAGAATCCAATTCTATCGCGTGATATAAACACATAAAACTTATAATGCATGGTATGATTACCTAGTACGGTGGTCCCACTAGCCAGTTGCGGGCGGGGATCGAAGGGGCAGCACCCTTGGAAATTTTTTCAGGACATAAATCCTATTCACGAAATCGCCCTGAAAATTTCATCAGATTAATCACATTAACCCAATTTTTTTAGGACATGAATCCTATTCACGAAATCGCCCTTGAAAATTTCATCAGATTAATCACATTAACCCAATTCCATCTACTATCGTCGAAACCGATTGATCTTATCAACCAGTGTCTAAACCAATTCAACAACATGAACCAATTGATGTGACCACGTCACATACGCATACGACCAAAGTTCCACAGAATAAACAAAAGGTAAATTCGTTTCTTCGGTTTCAATTTGTTTTAAGGGAGAATATGGTGCTATCTAAAGATAAAAGTATACATATATGCAGCTATACATTCCTTTTGTGCATGACGCAATCATCAAAACAATCTTCGGTTTTGGAAATAGAGATATAATCAGTTATGATTTGAATACTTTCCATATGTTAAGAATTTTCCATATGCAAAGGCCTACGTGCTCCTATAAATAGAGGCTCAATTGACCATGTAACTCAGGCTTGTTTAGATTAGTTTTTCATCATGAAACTTCGTCGTGTGTTCTTGTGTCAAGGGCCTACGTGCTCCTATAAATAGAGGCTCAATTGGCCATGTAACTCAGGCTTGTTTAGATTAGTTTTTCACCGTGAAACTTCGTCGTGTGTTCTTGTGTCGACTAGACCAACAACTGCGATTGCAGGCCTCAACCCCTTTATGTTCTTCATTCATATATGCAATATTTAGATTGTTCTTTATCCTGTTCTTGCTTGTTCTTCGATTGCTTGCAGGAATTGAACGTCGTATTTAGGTTAACCGCATTTTTGGCATGGTTGATATCGACTAGGGTGTGGTGTAGTGATTGCAGGACGAACTTGGTCGTCTCGGTCAAGTAGCCTCTTCGCCAACGTCATATCAAATCGAAGTTATCATTCTCATCGGAATATCGGGCCACCCACTCATCAGTTGGTATCAGAGCACAGATTGCCTAGTGAGATTTTAGTTTTAGATTTGTTTTTCATACCTGTAACCAGAAAATTGGCCTACAAAAAGAGTTAATTTCCGCTGTCCAAACACCGTTGTGCCTTTTAATTTGTTAGTTTCGGTTTTTTAAATTGAATTTGTGTCTGTTTTAGCATTGTCTTGTTGCTGGTCATATTTTTGGTCCCATGAAACTCTTAAAAAAAAATCTCACATTCAAAACCATCAAGAACACATCAAACCCTAATTTCTATTTTCGGCCAGAAGACTCCCTCTTGTGCAGCTGCCACCAAAAATAGCATAACTTTTGATTCTTTGCTCCTTTTTGCGTGAGATCACTTTCATTACACTCATAACTTCCATATCCATCGACCTTCAAAATTTCCCTTTCATTCCAATTCTGCAAGTAAAAGATATATGCTTTGAAAGTTGACCCAAATTTCTGTTCTGAATCTGCAATAGTCAACACTTGTGATTTTTGTGCGAATTGTGCTGTTGGTTTTCAGAAGTTGGCCCCAAAAGGAAAGTTGTAGAAAAGCCCGTCAGTAAACAAGAAAAAAAAGGATCATTGAAAAAGTGGCAACTGACAAAAAGTTACGGCCAAAATACCGACAACTGGTCCAGTGGACAGAAATCTGCCATTCTCATATTTGGGTCAATACTTGTGCTTTCCACTTCCAGTTGCATTCAATTGAATTATCTTGTGTCTACCACTCCTATACTTGGATATCCACTTGTTTTAGCCTTTATCTATCATTCTTTGATCAACAGCATAAAGCTAAGTACTAGATACGAACTATAATTCGATTCCATGCAATTTCTGAAATTAATCGATTGTTCTCCATTGCTACGTATCTAGAGCCTTCCAAGCTTACTACTAACCGTTACAGGCCTTGACGTATCGGCAATCGCTATACTCATCACTCAAGTCAGGACTATCACGAACCAGCCACCGGTTGCGCCATCTGTTTGCATTAGTAAGAACTTGTAAGAGTTTGGTAAGAGTTTGAGAGATGTGTGACTTGTCAAGCTCCACTTCCTAATAATTTATAGGGACTTACATAATTCTCGTGTATTTTCTTGTTTTCTACTAATCATAACAGGTTCAAGATCACATAGTAGAAATTTTCGTGAGACCAACAACGTGTTGGATCGGCTTAATAAAACCCTCACCACCATCAACAACAGAGTTGAGAACCTTGATAAATGTTCATCCCCAGCTACTCGATGTGCACTGTTTCCTCCGAACCGTTCATCTCCAAATGAGAATGATGATGCATTAACTAAAGTCAAGTATGCTTTCCCATTCTTTGCAGGTAAATTTGATCATGATGCCTATATTAACTGGGAGATAACATTAGACAAAGAATTTGAATATTATGATTGATCAGATAGGCAAAAGATTAGAGCTGCCACTAGTGTTTTCATTGATAATGCAATAATTTGGTGGAAGTATCTTGGTAAACATGGTAGAGTGCCTCAAACTTGGAATGCATTGAAGAAACTTTTAAGAGATGAATTTGTTCCTAAAAATCATGCTGATTATTTGCTAGCTAGATTGCAACATTTAAAACAAGGTAGTAGAACTGTAAGAGAATACTATCATGAATTGAAAACTCGTTTATTGCGCTGTGGTTTAGAGGAACATGCTAAAGCTACGAAGAATAGATTCTTAAGTGGGCTTAATCTGGAAATTCAGGGCCTTCTTGTTCAAAAAGAATATAATTCTCTCTCTCATTTGTTTATACTTGCTTGTAAGATTGAGAGTCAGATTGAGAAAGAATTGAGAATACTTCATAATAGGACACATGAGAGCAAACCTGTGGTTGTGCCTTTTTCTGTGAGTAACAACTTGCAATAAGTTGAGAATCATGCTGAAGAGAAGAATGAGTTACTTGACCTACCGACCCCATTACTTGAGAAGAAAGATGAGGTGATGGATGCCCCTACATCATGTAAAGAGAGCCAGATAGGTAAGTATAATGGAGCTATCATCACTCAAGGTGAGTATGCCTGTGAAGAACAACTATTGTCTACTATTCATGCTACATTAGAGCAAACTATTGTGAAAAGTAATTCTGATATGCACATATTTCAAGTAGAGAATTTAGACTATATTGATTTGAGTGTTGATAATGAGTTGCGTGCTTGTTCCTTGCATAAATTTTTGACGCAACCAAAAATAAAACTTGATTCTTCAGTTTTAATTCCAAATCGATGTGCTAAAATAAATGCATTTGATTCTATCTATGTGCAATTGATACATGCTAGAGATCAGCCGAATGAAATTTCTTTTTCGAACAATTTAAGTTATATTGAGATTGATCATCCTTATGAACTAAGTTGTTTAGAGAAGAAGTTATTTGAGATTCCCAATTCGTTTTCATTGTTTTGTTATAAATTTTATCTGAAAGGCGAGTATGATGAAAAGGAAAATTACATGGTTCATATAATTTACATAAATTCAGAACTAAAAGGTTCAACTTTAGAGAAGGAACACTATCATGTAGAGGAAACTAATGGTACTAACCTTATAATTTCTTGTTTATCTACTGCTGTTTGTGAGCTACAGGAAACCTTTCAAGAAGGGGAGTGTTGTGGGCTGCTTCCATACACCACAACCAATTCTCTATTTGCGCCGAAAAAGAATTTGCCTATCATTGAGATCACCAATACCACCTTTTCTAAAGAATGGGAGCAAGATGAAGCACATACACCATCCAATGATAATACTACCAATCAGGTATAATCGTTTCAAAGAGGTTTTACTTTGTTTGATAAAGAACTTATGATATTGCATAATAAGAGTTTGTTGTGTTCTTTGTCATGTACCGAGATATATGATCAAGATCATGCAATACGTGAGGCTACACATCTATTAAAACCGAGGACGGTTTCCTGTCAAGAAGGGGAGGATGATGTGACCACGTCACACACGCATATGATCAAAGTTCCCCAGAATAAACAAAAGGTGAATTCGTTTCTTCAGTTTCAATTTGTTTTAAGGGAGAATATGATGCTATCTAAAGATAAAAGTATACATATATGCAGTTATACAAGGAGAATTGCATCAACGCTCCGCGCTCGTGGTTGGGGTCCACCTAAGGGGAAGCCAATCAACATGTTAAGACCAAGTCAACACCTTCCCTATCTCTTGCTCAAGGTCACCACGTCACTTTTGGATCAATTCAAGCAAGAGTTCAAGTGGGACACATTTTGGAATCCAATTCGGCCTCCAGATCACTTCGGATTCAGCTTAACAGCGTCTACTTCAAACGGCCAAAACTTTCTATCCAGGAGGAATTTCGGGGCCCATGAGTACTTCTTGGAAAGCTTTTGAAGTGTACTTTCATATGGATCTGGCCACACCTCTAAATTCCTTCTGTGCGCACCACAATCGTGAAAACAAGCCGACACTGACTCAGCTTGATAGGATCAACTTTAAATGCTTATAGATTTTGCATTAAGAGTCCATTTGGAATGTGTAATTGCAGCATGGAAAGCTTATTTTGTCCTCTTTCCAACGGATCTGGCCCCATCCCAAAATTCCTTTTGTGTGCGACGCAATCATTAAAACAATCTTCGGTTTTGGAAACAAAGATAGAATCAGTTATGATTTGAATACTTTCCATGTGTTGAGAACTTTTCATATGCAAGGGCCTACGTGCTCCTATAAATAGAGGCTCAATTAGCCATGTAACTCAGGCTTGTTTAGATTAGTTTTTCACCGTGAAACTTCGTCGTGTGTTCTTGTGTCGACTAGACCAACAACTGCGATTGCAGGCCTCAACCTCTTTGTGTTCTTCATTCATATATGTAATATTCAGATTGCTCTTTATCCTGTTCTTTCTTGTTCTTCGATTGCTTGCAGGAATTGAAGTTCGTA
Source organism: Melocanna baccifera (assembly GCA_036346265.1). Lineage (NCBI taxonomy): Eukaryota > Viridiplantae > Streptophyta > Magnoliopsida > Poales > Poaceae > Melocanna > Melocanna baccifera. Next base: position 14,361,547 of record CM070677.1, read on the forward strand.
TTCAGTTCAACCGCGTTCTTGGCACGGTTGATATCGACTAGGGTGTGGTGTAGCGATTGCAGGACGGACTTGGTCGTCTCGGTCAAGTAGCCTCTTCGTCAACATCATATCAAATCGAAGTTATCCTTCTCATCGGAAGATCGGGCCACCCACTCATCACCAATCTATGCTATCATATCAGATCAGTAATAGATCCAGTCTACTACCATCACATATCAACAATATGCGACCAATCCAGATCAAATACTATGTAGGATGGCTCCGATACCACTGTTGGGATATAGGTAGGCTAAATTAGCGTAAATTAAAATTTTTCTATCGTATAAACTAGGAAGCCATGCATGTAAGAGATCATAGATCGTTACCACTAAACTCTAGTGCAGCGGAAGTAGAGTTAAAGCAGCCGATTCAACGAAGAGTGCGTCAATTAGTGGAAGTAGCTGATCGTCCTCCGGCCAACCGTCTCCTCCTTGCGATCGTCTAGGGAGTTGTAGCAGTTGTAGCAGCGCCTCTACCGAGATTCACACGTCACACCAGAACGCAAGGTAGGGGTTATGAGAGGTAGCAACTAGGGTTTTGATGAGTGTGTTTCGGGATGCCTCTCTCAACCCTCGCACCTCTCCTTATATAGCCTCCAATAGGATCTTTATCCGATACGAGTAGAGATCGTATTCGCACTCAGAGACTATCATCTGAACCCTTATCGTTCCAGTCCATTAAGTGTGTGACCCTATAGATTCACGTATATTTAGCCCTAGGTTGAAAACTCCTTTCCGGTCCATAAGTCGGTAGCGGTCCCTAGCAGGACATAACAACTTCCAAACATACATAAATATCATATCGGACGAAGCTATATAGTGTTTTTGTATCGATCCCTTTGCCTTATGATACCAGATTGAATTCAAAGCGAGAAGCATGCCATCCTATGATAGCTTCTTCACTCGAACCTGTAGTGGATCACTCAGCTGTGATTGACCCTTCAACCACATTCGGTACGACCATGCACTTTCTTAATCTAACCACATCGAGGGGCCTAGAGATATTTCTCCTGTTATATAGAAGGGGTAAATTCCATTTTGATTAAATTCCATTTTAATTGCTCATATTCCTCCACATGTTTCATAGTAAACCTGAAAACTACTTTTATGACTACTCAGTCATGGAATAGTGTTTAGTAGCCTATAAGTAAACTATTACACATGTAGAAAACAATGATGACTTTGGGTCTAAGGATCCTATATACACTAAGTATGAGACCAACTGATGACACTTAAGAATATAACAATTCTCGCAATGTCTCATGGAGGTTCAAATCAACATCATGCTCTTTAATATGTATCCATATTATTGATTTGATATCCCATATACATGATCCGTGAAACGTGATTATCAATCAATACATGTGCTGATATATAAATCATAATTGTCCTACATAATGATATAAGATCATAGATAATTTAGAATAACATCAAAACATAAATAAAGAGTTTCACGAACAAGTCACATACTTGTTGATCAATATAAAAGACATTTATTCAAGGGACAAAATAATATATTATTTAAAAAATAATAAACATAGAAGTGATATAATCATCTCCATAATTGCCTCTAGGGCATATCACTAACATAAGATACATATGGACTCTGCTTATTATGCCTATAACAAACATGACTTTGACATTACAATAGAACAATTAAAAGATGAGAGTGAAGGTGCATGGGAGTGGCTATATAAAATACCCACAAAACATTGGGCTAGGCATGCATTTGACACAACATGCAAGACATATTTAGTTGTCAACAACCTCAGCGAAGTCTTTAATAACTACATTATTAATGTGAGGGACAAGCCTATTGTCACAATGCTGGACATGATTAGGACAAAGCTAATGTCAAGGTTTAACACCAAAACGGAAGGTGTGGCAACATTAGTTTGGGAAATAACTCCTCACTATGCAGAGAAGTTGGAATGAGAAAAGAAATATGCTAAGTATTTGCAGGCCTGTATGTGCAGGAATGGGTATATGGCAAGTGACATGTGGGGAAAGGACATATGCACTGAATCTTGAGGCAAGGACATGTGGATATTTCAAATGGGATCTCACCGGTGTCCCATGTAAACATGCCATTTCGGCTATCTACAAGTCTAGGCAATATCATGAAGACTTTGTCCATGATTTTTTCAAGAAACCAACATATAAGAGAGCATACCTAAGCCTCATATATCCAGTCCCTAGTCCTTATGATACCCGACGTAGATCCTCCCAAATTCACAAAACATCCAGGCAGGCCAAAGAAGTGTAGAAGACCGGCAGCAGATGAGCCTTCACAATCTAGTGGTAGGGCGAGGATGACTACTATTACATGTTCCAACTGCCATAAGAAAGGGCACAAGTATACAAGTTGTTCACAGATGCTGAGGCCAGACCTACAGATCAGGAAAACCAAGCATAAGGTAATTTGCAGTGTAGTGTTTCTTGTTTTTGAACTCTTGCATTTGCACATTTTCCGTACTACTACTACTACAACATGTCCACTCTTGTTCATGCAGAGTAACATATCCATGCCAGAGAATTTCAACCACGAGCAAACACCAACTTTATTGCAAACATGCATAAAGGTTTGCCGGCTGGAAGGGTAAGGGGAAGAGCAACCAAGTTGACCACCATAAGAGGCAGAAGTGGGGCGAGAGGGAGAGGCAGAGGGAGAGCTAGGGGGTAGCAAGAATAATGGAATGGCTAGGGCAAGTGGCCATGAGTAAATTCAATGAGTGACTTCGTGGGGATAGTTTTTGGGGTTTCTTTTTGTGAATGACAACAACATATACATCACTGTGATGCCAAATAGTATTTTGGTTAGGGTTGTCACTGTAGAGATAGTATTTTGGGCATATTTTGGTTAGGGCCATCACACTTAACCATGTAATAATCTAGAAATGGTTAACATGTGATGCCAAATAGAAGTATTATTACTTTACCTTCTAGTTGCACTATGTCTCAAGCACTCTTAAGTATAGGATTCAGATGCTATGTTACCTTCGCCTATTCTGTCTCAAGCTGGAACTAAGACCTATTTTGTAATTTAATTGAGGATGTTATGTCAATTCTACATGGATGTTCTATGCTATTATCATGTCCTTTAACTTAGTAGGCCTTTCTGTTGGTGTCCAAGTCAGATTTTCAGAAGAAGTCTGCTTTGATATCTACATAGTTATGAATGGATATGGCTATATATAAATAACAAAGTCTTGTTGATAAATGATGACAGTTCATATGTTCACAAATTTTCAACTGGTTTTTGTCAACCTAACATTATATTTGTTGACTACTCTTAACAAATTTGCATTTCTGTCCAATGGGTCCATTGCCATAAAAGCAACGCACTTGAATCTTAGATGGACACTGGTAACTGTTCTCGGCAATTCTTTGCTGAAGTCTTTATACCTGTGGAGTTTTTGGACAAAATTATTGAGATACGGCAGTCCTTCAAGGTGCTCTGACAGTGATTGGTAACATAACAATGTGCATAGCTGCATTTCTCATCTTCAAAGCGTCCCAGGAAGACTCAAAGCTCATAGGTCACAACTTGTATGCTAATGCTGTTGTAACTGGTTCTGACAATATAAATGAGTGGTATGGTCCTGCCTTTTCTTGACATTATTGCAAATGGATTACTTCTAGTTGAAACATTTGTCAGGTAGAAGCTTTTTGATACAGGCATTCTCCTACTGCACAAAGGGCTCAACCGCTACAGCCTATGTTGAACGGGAAAGCAAAAAAAAAAAAAGTAGCGTCGTGTACGGTTTTTGTCTGAAAGTATATGGTTTTCTGAAAAATATATCAAAACATGAGGTTTTCGATTCCTAATACCTCAAAATCTGATGTTTTATGAAATTTACCCTTGAAATTAAGACGGTACAATTCTCCGGAATCCAGCGCGAGCCCCCCCTTCTCCCCCTCCGTCTCGGCTCGCCTCCTCCGTTTCCTCCTCCCACTCAGATTCATTCCGCGGCGCCGCACCCCAACCCAACTCGAGTCGAGCTCGATAAATTCACGCACCAAACTCCCGAGGAATTCGCCACAAAACCCACCGCCGAGGCCAAGGACCGAACCCAACCCAACGGCTGCCGCCATGATCCTCCGCATCCGCAGCCGCGACGGCACGGACCGCATCACGGTGCCGGACTCGGCCTCCGCCACCGTCGGCGACCTGCAGCGCCTCATCGCGGCGCGCGTCACCGTGCCCGTCCCGCTCCAGCGCCTCTCCCTCGACCCGGCCCTCCTCCTCCCCGCCGGCGCCGCCGCCCCTCCGCGGCTCCTCTCCGACCCGGCTGCCCCGCTGGCGTCCCTGCACCTCGCCAACGGCTCCTTCGTCTACCTCTCCTACCCGCTCGACGCGCGCTCCTCCCAGCCACCGCCGCCCAAGGGCCTCTCCCCCGCCGGCTCCTTCGGTAAGAAGATGACCATGGACGACCTCATCGCGCGCCAGATCCGCGTCACCCGCCAGGAGGCGCCGCTCTGCGCCGCGGCCTCCTTCGACCGCGACGCCGCCAACGCCTTCCAGCTCTACGTCGCCGAGGCGCTCGCCTTCGCCGTCAAGCGGGCGGGCTTCCTCTATGGCCGCGTCGACGCCGACACCAAGGAGGTGTTCGTCGACTTCATCTACGAGCCGCCGCAGCACGGCGCTGAGGACGTCGTCCAGCTGATGCGGGACGCCGACGAGGAGGCCCGCGTCGATGCCATCGCCGAGGGGCTCGGGATGCGGCGGGTGGGGTTGGTGTTCACACAGGCCGTCGGGAGGAAGGCGAGTGAGACGGGAGAGTACACCATGTCGAACCGGGAGGTGGTTCAGGCCGCCGAGCTGCAGGCGGAGGTGGGATCCCGGGTGGGTCACCGCCGTGGTGAAGCTGGAGGTGGGGATGATGGCTCCGGGGATGTGCACTTCGAGGCGTTCCAGATGAGTGAGATTTGTGTGAAGCTGTTTAAGGACGGTGTGCTGGAAACGGAGGTTGGGGACACTGACGATCCCCGGCTGTCCAAGATGCGTAAGGAGGTGGTGGCTGGGGGAAAGGATACTATGGAGGTGGACAATGATTTCTTTCTCGTGCCCGTCAAGATCTCTGATCACCAGGTATGCCTTTTGTTATTCAATTGCATAGTTACAGACTTATAATTTGGTGAACTAAGTGGGCTAAAAAGAAAAAAAAAGCAAACTCTAGGTGAAAATAGGACATGCACTGTTTGAATTGTATATGGTTTGGTTGAACTGGGTGACAAATTTAGGTGATCAAAGCAGATAGCTATTTGTTTGGCTTTGTGTTGTTGAATTTAGTGGCAAAAACGTAACCTTTTAAGCGAACCAAGTCGATGTGCACTTGAATTAGATGCCATGAAACTTAAAGAGTTAGTGAACATTGTAGAGGTACAGCATGAGTTACATGTAAATTTGTCCATTCAATGGCAAAATCTTAACCTTTTTGTTAACAGGAGTGAATGATTTACTTGCAGTTGGTTAATTCGTTATTCATGAGTTATTTGTTTCCTGCAAAGTCTATGCTTCCTGTTAATTACAACATGCCATCTTTATGTAAGGCAGATTGCATTGTTTTGAAAAATTGAACCTAAGGAAGGATATATGGGTTTTTCCCCTAATGTTAGGACTGTCGACCACAATAATTTACAGTTTCAGTTAAGAATGAGGATTTGATGGCAGACATAGTCTTTTCAGGGAACAGTAATTGAGCACACTATATTAGATTATTAGTAGAAAAAGAATGTCTGATTTCAGTGCGATGCTTTTAGTGATTCAACCCAGTTCATAGATGCGGCTGAATCCATGAATGGCAGATTAGATGTTTGTTCTTATTATCTACTATGGAATCGTGGTTTGGATCAGATGTGATTATATTTATTTTATTTCTCAGTGGCAGAATCAAGGGCTGATATTTAGTGCTTAGGAACCTGGCTAGTGGGTGAAATTCACAACATTGGGAGTTAGTGAGGTGACAAGGATTTGCTGTTCTAGTATATTTGATTTCTGGCATGTACTGCTTTACATGTAGAACTGTGTTTACAAAAATGTTTGCAGTAAGCCTGTAGAAGAAAGGAAAATTGACATCTATGACCTGGCATGCACTAATGGTTTTCTTTTTCTCAAATATTCTATGGATCTACCTTTAAAAGGAATATCAGAATCTCCATCTTATGGGATCTACCTTTTAAAAGCTCTAAAATCTTACCTTTTTATCCAATTCGTGATTCCCTACCTTCGGTGGAAAGAAACCAAAAAGGGAAACCAAAGGTTGCAATATGACCAGGATGCAATTTTTTAACAATGAAGCAACTGGAATTTTCTGACATTATTTCTAAAAAACTGTGTCTAGTCTCCAACTGGAATTTTTAACAATGAAGCAAAGAGCAAGAATGTTGGATTCACATGAGTTTTATGTAACAGGGAGATATCTAGTGCACAAGTGCAAAACCATTTGGTTTAGGCATCAAATTAACATAAAATTCCGAAAAGGTATTCTAAGACCTATGTAACATATGAACATATTATGTGAATTGTACTTAGCATTATTCTAAGACCTATGCAATATACCATACCAGATTGCAGGGACCCCAAATTTATTAAACTTGCTAAGCACTTGTAATTGTGAGTGAGTTTCTACTTTTTTGTTTGCCAACAGACTAGACTTACAATTCTCTCACTACAATCATGCAAAAGCATGCCATTCTATATATTTTAATCAAGCAGTTTTGTATGGTTACAGTTAATTGGATACCACAATTCTCACAATTTTGGCATGGTGAAATTACAGATGGTGAAATTATTGTAAATTGTTTATCTGTTTCCGAAATAAACCACAAATCTTTGTTTGTGATGAGATTCTAAACTTAACATCAATAGGGTTTCAGCTTCTTAATCAGTTACTGTTCCATATATCCTATTGACCACATCAACATATTCCACCTGGGGAATAGGGGAAATGGTTCGTCGCACCCATTTTGTTAAGTTGATTGTACATATACTTTTTACCCCTTTAGATGCACTATCCTTGTGTCTGCTTTTTGTCTACAGGGGCCACTCTCAACGGGCTTTCCTATAGAGAATCGTGGAAGTCCTATAACAATGAGCGCCCTTAGGAGCCACCTGGAGCGTACGAAGCATCTGCCATTTGTTAAGCGGATCTCCGACTTCCACTTGCTTCTCCAGGTTGCTAGTTACCTAGATGTAAAAGCAGATGTTCCTGCCCTCGCTGCATGCGTAAGAAACCAAAGCAAGGTACCTGAGGGCTACCAGCTTCTGATCGAGACCTTGGCTGGTCAACCATAATGTGGTTTCTGAAAGCAAGGCACGGTGATGTTTAATTTACTAGCATATCGTGTGTAACTTATGGATGTCCCAGGTGTGTAAGCCTTGTTCAATTCATATGCGCTTACCTTTGTGCAAGCGCGATATCTATATGTGATGCTGAATATCTTGTCCTATACTTGACTGAAACCCAAGTCTTCTGGAGTTGCTTGCAGGATGCATTACCTGGAGTTGGAGGGGGAACAACGTTGATATTTGCATGGCATGGTGAAACCCTGCTAAAAACTGTGATAATATGTATCTTGTTCTGCATGCATTGCTTAGTTCAAGTACAGTTGAAGCCTGAAGTGTAATAATATCTGTTGTGGTCAATATATTGTTACTGGTTTACGCTGCTGTCATCCATCTAGGAGAAGTTATGTGATGATGGCCTCATGGGTTTAAATGTGCTTGAATAATTCATGTTACACGCTTTGGAGTTTGGATTGCTGGAAAATACTTAATACATTTATGCATCAAATCTAGATAGGAGCTAGCAATTGTATGTATAAACAGTGCGTCGATCTACGAGTTGACGACGCTGCATTTCTCCCTAATCTGGCCGTTGGCGCCGGTGAGTACGCCGATCTGGCCTATGCGCTTGATGGAGTTCTTGAAGTGGTCGAAGAAGACGCCAGTGTCCTGCAGCTTGTTGACGACGGCGGCGGCGCGGGCGTTGGCGAGCAGCGGGGCGTCGGAGGTGAACATGCCCTGGCGCGCCTTGAGGTTGACGAAGTAGTGGTTGTCGAAGGACAGGCTGCTGCCGGGGTCCATGGGCACCACGGTTGTGTTGTCGTTCGGGTTCTGAAGGTTACGGCTGCGGCTGCACTGACCCTGCACACACATACATGTATTGGTGTGGTTATGGTTTTGTTTTGTTTTTCGTTTGTTTTTTTTTTTTTTGCTTTTCAGCAGTTTTTGGTTTCTGTCAACCATATTATTAGACTAATAAGTCTCAATCAAAAGTCATAAGCCGCAGTCTAAAATAACAGCCGCTCATGTTTTGCAGGTTATAAGTTATTAATACATAACACTAGACCTCAATATTCCAATAATCCAATTATAATGATACAATTATAAAGCTGATTACCTGGAGGAATTTGGCGTAGGATGGGTTGAGGGACAGGTCGATGTCGGTGGGGTTCTAGCCGGTGAAGTTGAAGAGCCTGGAGCTGAACAGGTTGCAGTGGCCTATTCCGATCGTGTGCCTGCCTGGCGTGCACAAGGGCCATATGTGCATGCAATCCGAAAGGGTTAATTACGTCGTCTTTACTTTCACTCCGAGTGGAGGAAAGGAAACGAGCGTAGTTACAGTGCTATACCAATACAATACATTTATGCAAGAGTTTTTCACAATTCCTAAGAGAAATTGAACCATGTCTGGTTAAATTCCTACGAAATTTCTGGATTTCAAGCGGGCCATGAAAGTTTTATTTTCTAGCTACCTTCCCCGCTGCACTCACTCGTTTACTCCCTGTTTTCAATACCCCACTATCACCTCCATTGCCACCCAATGGCAGAGCCAGGATTTAGGAACAAGGAGGATCAAACAATTTATATAATATAATTACATTTTATAAGAAAAGCTAAATAGCACTAACAATAACAAAAATTTTTAAAATATAGATGACTATACTACAAATTTATAAAACCATGAAGAGGGCCAGCCCTGACAGCACCCCTCCCTCTGCCCCTGTTGCCACCTCTCCATTGATGCGTTCTCTTCTTCCACCACGTTGTCACCGGTCACCACCACCCACTCTGCAACCCCCTCTTTTCGGTCTTCAGAAATGACACACTATTCCACAGCCAAATTTGCCCCCTCGTGCTGCTGCCCCATCGCCCATCTTCGAGGCTACAAGGTTTCATCACCAATCGTCGCCCCATCGGCCACCTAGGTTTAGCAATACGATGATGACCCCGGTAAGGGATGTGCATGAACCTCAAGGCACACCATCAATAAACATTGAGAGAAAATTGTTTTTCATTTGAAAAATAGGAAAGACGATCCCAGCCATTCCACCTAATTGAACTCTACCAACTGCAAAACCAGAAAAGTCAGCCTTGGCCCAAACTTAGCTCAGCCTATCTAGGAACGATCAACCAAAAGAATACAAGACTTTTTTGGCCCTGTTCTTTTTGTTTTTTTTTTATTATGATTTTTGGTTTTAGATTCTCCAAAAGCTAAAATAAATGGAATGGATTCTCAAAACCATTTCTCCAAATGATTTTTAAACCTAAAACCATATACGCTGTTCACGTCAACATCTCCACCGTCTTAAAAATTATAGTAAAAAACTATTGACTATAGCCAAAAAATGTGACTCTTGCTTTTGTGCATAGATTCCACCTCTGTTGCTAACTAGGTAAGCAACCTCCTAACTTGCCTACGAAACGACTTCCCATCGAAACATAGCCAATTTTGTCCTGTTAGCAACCACATGTCGCTCCATTCTTTTTGTCTTTTTTTAGCTTTTGACTTCAATGTTTTGAAAACCAAAATAAATTCTTCAGCTTCTTTAAATGACTTTTCAGGTTTAAAATTGTGTGCGTTGTCTACCGCCATCTCAAAAATGTAGTAAAAAAAACCATTAATCATAACTCAAAATAACATGGCTAGTATCTCAAACTTGCTAGCTCATAAACATCTCTCTGGTTTTCTTCCCTTTTTCTTCATTGACTTCGTGTTCGAATGCGATCTTTTTCTGCAACCAATCAAAACAGAGGCTGAAAGCCCTAGAAAAAAGCCTACTCTTGTCTTTGATAAGAAAAGACAAATAAGCGCGCACAATGCTTACCTCTCACTCTATCGTGAGTTGTGACCATCTGATCGAAATCCAACGCTCTGAACAAGAGACGCAACATTACAATCTTACTGTATCCAAGCTTTATTATTTCCCTCCCTTTGATTACCTCTCTTGTTGCATTGCATATTTGCATCCAACGGCTGCTCCTACATACTATGATACTACGTCTATAGGTAGAGGTAGAAAACGATAACGGATAATCTATTTTATTCGATATTTGTATTCAAGAAAACACGAATGTAGTAAGCAAAATTCTTTATAGGTTAATATTTTTTTTCTATTTTTACATTTTTTAATTAATTATACCCAAAAAGTCAAATCAGTTACAGTAAAAAAACCAACTACAGTAAAATTTTAGTCAAAAATTATAAATCATCGCTAAAACAAACACCCTCCAGGACTATTTCATCGTGTCCGATCCGATTTTATAACTATCGATAGGTTCGTCTAGCTTTACTCAATAGTAGGCCCAGAAATAGACTCGTCTAGCACTATGCGTATCATCAGAAAGGAATCAATGGTGTATGGCAAGAGGCAAGCTAATTAACGTCTCGTTGCAATCAATCGGATTTAATTGGATAGGTACGGTACATGGAACACACGTCAAAGAGGTACGAGAGAAGCTTTCCGGGAGAAACGGATCGATCTGCTCCAAGCCCCGGCTTCTCGATTCTAGAAGCCACTCGGGAGTTTGTTAATTTCAGTTTTTTTTATATATTATTTATGATGATGTAATATTTTTTAATTTTTTAATTTTAAAAAACTAACCGCCGTTTTGATATATTTGTAGCTAAAAGTTAATAGCTAAAGTTAAAAGCTGGGACTTCAAAACCGTTTGAAGCAACCCTTTAATTATAATTTGTTTTGATAACATGGGTGCGTTTCAGTAGAATCGTAATTTAATCGCCAGTCTTCTTGCGTGTGGTGTGGACGTGTGTGCGTTAAAAAAAAACTAGCGATAGAACCATGCATGCACGTGCGATGTACCCTGACCTGCCTTGGCTGTGGGGACATTTATTTGCCCACACAGACAATTTCATCTTTTTCAGCTGAGCTAGCCAGCAAGCAGTTGTTTTCAAGCTATCGGAATATTTATTTTGTTAAGTGGACAGGTTTCATGCAACAGTACATGTTGATGTCATATGGACACTACTTGGGAACTATTTCCCCCACTGCCCTACACATGCTATATAGCTTTGAACACACACTGTTTTGCACCAGTACAATATTAATAAATGGTAAATTACTACTAAAACCATTCGTTAATGAAGTTTTCCACAAAAGTTACATTATGTACACACTACTGGAATGCCATCACTGAGACTTAGAACCTAGGTAAATTACACTGTTTATGTATCATCATCACGATGAAGGATTTGGAAACCGGAACTAGGCTGCTTCTGGTTTTCACCCGGTTTGTGCATGCCTTTTGATTTTGTGTACATTATCTCATAAGCACTGAATATATATATATATATATATATATATATATATATATATATATATATATATATATATATATATATATATATATATATATATATATATATATATATATAGGAAGCCTATTTATTACACAGGTGTAGTTACACCCATAGTATCCACCGTCCATCTATCTTGGGATACCACCAGATGATTTGAGTTATTGGGTTGGTTTGAAGTCTTACACTACCCATGAATGCTGCAAATGAATAACCCGGCAACCAGCCACAGTAAATACTGTCGTAAGTATCGGTTGATTGCCACAAGTCGTAAGTATCGGTTGATTGCCACAAGTATCTCGGGCCGCCATGATGTATGCCAATTTAAATATTCAATCACATTGTACATACTCTCCATTTGTGAGAACATAATGATAGTTTCGCCATACTGTATCTTGTGAAACCAAATGGGCTGCAACCAAATTGCCTGAAACTATTTGGTAGTATGTACATATGAGAAACAAAGGAAATAATGTTTTGACCATGTTCAGGGAAGTATGTTCTTACGAAAACAGGGAGTATCTAGTAGTATCTAATAACGAAAAAAATAAATGGAGCAATGTTTCACTAGGGATATTACTGCATGGTGACACAACTGGCACACTCTCAGAGAAAAGACACAGTAATCTCAGCGGAAAACTCCTTTTTCGTAGGGAGTATCTAGCAGTATGTACTAACGAAAAACAAATGGAGCAATGTTTCACACGGGGATACTAGTGCATGGTGACACAACTGGCAAATTCCCAGAGGAAAGACAGAGAGTAATCTCAAAGAGGCCAAAAAGTTCTGAAACCAACTGGCTAAAAAGTTCAGGGAAGTATGTACGTACGAAAACAGAGGAATGAATGTTTTTAACTGGATACTCCTGAATGTTGTAACATACTGTACATCGTGAAACCAAAATGGCCTGAAAATTGACATGTTTTGCTACATCAAGATATGGAGATGACTGGGAGTATCGCAAATGTAATCATCAGGATTTAGTCGTGTTAGTTTGCGTATTTTATGGTGCACCGAAGGGAAGGCAATGACCGAGTTATGGAGTATTGGTTGGTTACGTAACCTTTGCCATATTAGTCGGCGTTAATTAAGCGCGATGCTGCATCACCACTTCTGATATTTAGATTGGGTCTCCCCAAACCCGTGTGTTACAGCTCCGTTAAAACTCTTAAGCGCGCACGAATCTCCAATCAACAGCTACGGTGGATGTCCCAGGAGTAATTAGTATTTTTCCTATATATATATATATATATATATATATATATATATATATATATATATATATATATATATATATATATATATATGTATGTATGTATGTATGTATGTATGTATGTATGTATGTATGTATGTATGTATGTATATATATATGTTGAATAATGGGTGGAATATATGTATTGTTCATGTACTGACTGCAAGAATTTAAAGATGTTTAAGAATTGAGAGCAGATTGAAGCGCACTTGATTCGGAGGGGTTTCAAAAAGGAGTATATGTGTTGGACTAATCATTGCGAATTCAATGATATATCACCGGTGCAGTCAATGATATACCGCCGGATGACATCACCGATGAAGTCAATGATATGCCGTCGGATGATGTCGATTGTGGTTCGGATTCGGATAGGCTGCACGATGACAATCTGGATCAGATGCTTCGTGATGTAGAAAAGAACTATGATGAGAAAGAGTATGTTAAATTTCGAGGCTTGATGGAGGATTCGGAGAAACCTTTGTTCACGTGCTGCAGGTCAAAGTACACAAAGTTGTCAGCTGTGCTCGAACTGTTGAAATTGAAGGCAAGCAACGGTTGGTCTGACAAGAGTTTCACAGCGTTGCTAGGTTTTTTAACGGACATGCTTCCGGAGGGAAATGTGTTGCCTAAAACCACGTATAAAGCCAAAAAAGATTTTTTGTCCATTGGGAATGGAAGTAGAAAGAATACATGCATATCCGAACGACTGTGTCCTCTACCGTAAAGAGTATGGAAACATGCATGTATGTCCGGTGTGCAACGTATACCGATAAAAACATAACAATCAATCAGATAATAGCGAGAGAAAAGAGGTGAAGAAAGGACCTCCTGCAAAGGTGGCATGATATCTTCCTATAATTCCCCGTTTGAAGCGGTTTTTTGTGAATCTAAATGATGCAAAACTGCTACGTTGGCACTCGGAGGAGCGCAAGAAGGATAGAATGCTAAGACGCCTTGCTGATTCTGCCCAATGGAGAAATATCGATAAGAGGTTTGCAGATTTTGGTGCAGAACCGAGGAATATAAGGTTTGGATTGAGTACAGATGGAATGAATCCTTTCAATAGCATGAGCAGCCAACATAACATTTGGCCCGTGACTCTCTACATCTATAACCTTCCTCCTTGGTTGTGTATGAAGCGAAAGTATAATTTGCTGTCGATATTTATCTAATAGCCAAAGCAACCTGGAATGATATTGATGTGTACCTAGCACCGTTGGTGGAAAATCTAAAAGTACTGTGGAACGAAGGGGTACAGGTATGGGATGCATACAAACGAGAGAACTTCACTTTGCGCTCCTTATTGTTCTGCACCATAAATGATTATCCTACCCTTGCTAACCTGTCGGGCCAAAATACAAAAGGTGTCAAAGCTTGTACTCACTGCTTAGATGGTACCGAGAGTGTGTGGCTGAAACACTCACGTAAAACCGTGTACATGCGTCACCGCTGGTTCCTTCGGAGGGCTCACCTAAACCGCAAGATGAAGAAAAAATTTGACGGAGAGAAGGAGGACGGTTCAGCTCCAAGGCATTTAAGCGGAAAAGAGGTTTATAATATGGTTAAGAATTTAGATGTTGTTCTCGGAAAAGGACGTAAATTGAGCGCTTATAAGAAGAACATCTAGAAGAAGAGATCCATATTTTGGGACTTACTTTATTGGGAGTACCTAGATATTCGGTACTGCATCGACGTCATGCACATAGAGAAGAATATATGTGACAGCTTGATTGGTCTTTTACTGAACATTCGTGATAAAACAAAGGACGACGTCAAAGCACGGCTTGACTTGGCTGATATGGACATCAGGACTGAGTTAGTACCGACAGAAACAGATAATGAATGAACGTACCTTCCCCCTACGTGTTACACTCTGTCCAAGGCCGAGAAAACAAAACTGTGCTAGTGCTTCATGGTGTCAAAGTTTCGTCTGGTTACTCCGGTGACATGAAGAAACTTGTTTCGATGCAAGATTTAAAGTTAAATGGCATGAAGTCTCATGATTGTTATGTGCTGATAACACAGATGCTCCCTATTGCAAATAGAAATATTTTGCCGATCAAAGTCCAAGAGACAATCATGAGATTATGTTATTTCTTTAACACAATTACTCAGAAGGTCATCGATCCCGAAGGACTAAATGCTCTGCAGGACGAGGTGGTGATGACCCTATGTCATCTTGAGATGTATTTCACTCTTTCGTTTTTCGATATCATGGTTCATCAATTTGACGAGTTACCACCTTTTAGAAATGGCATAAGGGTCGATGACAAACAATGTGATGAAACTAGTTACATACGCATTGATCATCATAAAAGGCTAATTTTCAAAGGAAATAAGCAAGTGGAATGAGAATGTACGATATATATGTTGGCATTTGCATTTATATATATAACAATGCATGTATGTGATGTGTATATATGAATTTGCATTTATGTATATAACAATTCATGTGTATGATGTATTTGTGAATTTATATTTATGTATATGTAAAAATGTGTGATATATCGGTGAATTTTGAGAATGAGTCATACATATGTATCTCTATGTTCATTGGGCTGTTGTAAAAAAAATATACTAGGCTGTTGTAAAGTAATACACTCTGTGATGTCTTATTACAGTGTCTGCTGGTTGGTGTAGGTAATAACTCAAGTGCGTGGAAAGAAAAGGCTTATTACATTTTAGAACCGTATATGATATCTTTATCATAGACGATTCTTAACTAAGAACCGTCTGTGATAATAAATATCACAGTATAAGCTTACTAGAGTATTCATGTGTGCGTGCATGTATGCGACTGTTCGAGCGTTTGACGCTCTTGTCATCGGATTAAAGTGAGCATATGGCCCGATCCATAATCACTTTATCGGGTTCGCAACTACCGGGCTATTAAGGTGGATCATGAAATGACGTGAACATTTCAACATCTGCACATGCGTCAGTGCTCCATTAGCTTTGAGCTTCATGCATGCAGCATGCATGCCCGAGTGGTAAGTGGTAAGCATCTCTTTTAGGCCTGCTCCAACAAGGTTCTGTGACTTCTACCATCTTAATTATGTTTTTTTATTTTTTAGACTTTTTATCTTTTCTTTTTTCACCTTATTTCTTTATATTATTCATGATGATATAACATATTTTATATTTTTATTTTTAAACTTAATTATGCTAAAAAAACTAACAGCAATTATAGTGTATTTTCAGCTGTTACAGTGCAAAAAAAAGCTAGAAGTATAGGCTTATGAAGCACAAATGAACACTACCACTAAATCCTACACCTCTATCTAAGTTTATAGGACATATTTTTTAAATGGTTTTGTCCATAAATATAAGATGTTTTTATGTTTCAATGCAAAACTAGTGTTATATTTTCTTTATGTCCCTAATAAATATATAATTTTATTTGCTATTCTCTACATACATACATTGACTATTGTATTTAGAGATAATAATTAGAGATAATCTAGCCATTTTCACTATCTCCTTAATCTATATGCGAAAAGAAGATACATCTTATAAATTTGGACAGATGGAGTACTTTTGTGATTCTACCTACCCAGCTTGCGCCGTTGATTGTTGCCCTAGATGCCGCCACCGCTCGAGCTAGTGACATGGGCTGTTGCTACATCTACTAGTGCTGCTGCCACTAGCAATTGAGGATGAGAGGAAGGGGACACACACCACTGGTTTGTGTTGCCACCATCAGGGGTAGAGCAAGTATTTAAGAACGAGGTGCCAAATAGGTTATACAATGTAATTATATTTCATGAGAATGGCCAAATAGCACTAACGGCAACAAAACTTCTAAAAATATACAAAGCTACAGTGCAAAATATTCAAAGCACAAGGAGGGCCTAGATCCTGCTAGCCCCCCTCTCCCTCCGGCTTCTAGCCACCAACGTTGTCGTCTTGGACCAACATTAGCCATTGCCTTGTGCTATCTCCAACCATGGTAACATGGACCAGTGAAGGACCATGTGAGAGGGTTCTGAATTATGTTGTGATGAATCATTATAATTTGGGAAGGTTAGAAATTTGTTTTGCAAATTTGTCAAAACATTTTGGTTGGTTTCGAATGCCAAGTGTGGCCGACCGACTCAAGGGGTCTGCTGAAACTCACCACTAGTCTGACTGATGTTGACTTGCGATACAAACTATGTGTTTTTAGTAGTCTAATCGCTACAGGCTACGGTCAGATCGACTGGACTATGTTTCTTCAGCCATGTTTTTGATTTAAGGGTTTTGAGTCGCGGGAAGAATTTGAGTGACCTACGTTAGTGGATATAGGTTGCATACATATTACTCCTAACGTGGGTCAAGTTGTGTAACATCATGTTTTTCTGAGATTTTTTAAAGCCTAGAATTTAAAAATGAATTTTCTGGAATTTTCTGAATTTAATTCAAGCTTCAAATGAATTTTCAGAATTTTCAAAGATTTAATATGATTAAAATAAATCTTAACATAAGTTGAAAATATTTTATTAGTGTTCTTCAGGTCTCAAGGAATTTTCTGGTATTTTTGGTGAATTTTTGGGATTTATTTGCTATTTTCTAGATCTTTTAGAAGTTTATTTGAATTTCGGAAAAGAAAAGAAAAGAAAACCTCCCGCCGCCCGATCCGCGCCATGCCACGCCGCCGCCCATCCGCGCTGCCGTCGCGCGTAACCTTTCCGCGCCTGACTCTCGCGCGCCGATCCGCCGCGCCACGCGTCGCAAGATCTGCGCGCGACGCGCGACAAAGACAAGGCGCGCGCCGCGCCGCGCCCGCCGCGCCCTCGGCCGCCCGATCGCGCGCCCACGCGATCTCCGCCGTCACGTTCCGCCGCGCGATCGAACCCTAACCTCTCGTGCGTCCGGCCGCCCGATCTCTTCGCGTTGAATCCGGCCGCCCAAACTTGTCGCGTTGCGACTGCCGCCAGAATCGGATTGGACCGCCTCGGTTCGCGTGATAAAACCCGTCGCCTCACCTCGTTTTGCGTGCCGTTCGCCGCCGCTTGCGAACCCTAGCTCCGCCTCCGCGCGCTCGCGCGCGCCGTTCCCGAGCCGCTCGCTGTTACTGCGGCGTCGCGTCGCGTCGCCGCCGCCGCCGACCCCGACGCCGTCGCTCCCGTCGCCGGTGAGTCCCCCGCGCGTCCCCGTCGCCGCGTCGTTCCCCGGTCACCGCGTCGCGGACGCGCCTCGCCTCGCCTCGCCTCGGCGTCGCGTCGCTTCGCTTCGCGCGCGGCGAGCCGCCACGCGTCGCCGATCCGCCCGTTGCCCGCGCCGCTCAATCCCCGCCGTCGCTCTAGATCTGGACCGAAGGTCCAGATCGCGCTGCGTGCCCGCACCCCCGCCGTCGGATCCCCGCCGTCGCGCCTCGCCGGGCCGCGTCAGCCGAGCCACGTCAGCCCTAGCTGACGTGGCATCCCACATGGCATGCCACGTCAGTGCCACGTCAGCCGAGACCGCCCCCAGGTGCCACGTGGCAGCCACGTCACCCGTGCCGCGTGGCGGCATATCTTCGCTTGCCGCGTCGGTAGCGTCCCGCCGCGTCGACCCGCGCCCCGTGCACTGTTCCGTGGACCGAGTCCACGGTGGACTCGGAATTTCATGGACCGGGTCCACAGCACAGTAACTTTTCTGAATTTCTCGATTTAATTTTAGGATTAATTTTTTGAAAGCCCGTTCTCCTCCATCCTAGCTCCGATTGACCCCGTTCTTTTTTCTAAATTCATCTAAAATCGAGCTCTAGCTGCTGGTTTTGGTTTTGTGAATTTTGGAGTTCATTTGCTTATCATTTTATGTGTTTCCTTATTTTCGATCGTTTTCTCTCTCGTTAGATTCGGATTCCGGAGGAGCAGGTTTCGCGCCCGAAGACCAGGAGTACCCCGCTGAGCATGACGAAGGCAAGTCGTGTCCTTTGATCATGTTGAACCCAGTTTTGCAATCTATTATTTAATTATTTTGTTTTAAATTATGTCGCATTGCTATTTTTATTCAAACCTTTGCACTGGTAGTTGTCGTCCCAATTGAGATTTCTCCTCCTTGATAATTTGGAATACCATGATGCCATTGTCACCATAGGTTGGGTAATTATTTAGTGATGCTAGATTATTTGTCACATGGGTGGTTACGATTAGACTGCTTAGCTGGCTTATATTTACGATTGATCTAATCAGCACATGTTAAATTATTAATTTGACTTAATGACATATGGAACTGTGACTGGTGCCACGTGTATTAAAATTTGTGCCACGTCATTGGTGTGACGTTGGCTTGGTTATACAAATTGGTTTTCACTCGGGTGAGTGATCGTGCAGTAAAGGGGGAGGTGCAGTTGCACTTCGGGGATGTGGTAGCCTCGCCCGGGTAATGTTAAGGACTTAACTTTGTGCGCCATTGATCTGAGCTTAATCGTGCAAACCACATGTCTATTATGGGATGGACCTGGCTGAATAATTTGTAATATTTCAACTCAATTCTGCCATTGTGATGGACATGGTTGCTGATTCCCATGTGGCGCAAGGGGGGTGTGATGCGAAACCCTAGCGGGCAGGATTGTGTTGAGGTAGAGCATTGTAAAGGCCTTGTTGTGATTTCCTGAGATCGAGGCTAATCACATCGTGTGGGTACAGTTGTGCAACCTCTGCAGAGTGTAAAACTATTCGAATAGCCGCGTCCTCGGTCATGGACATTGCTCGGGGCTTTCACACGAGGGTTAGTGTTTCACTTATAACTTGGTGGTTTATGTTGGGAGTGGACATGTAGTTCACTGTTGGTTTAACTTGTGAATTGGTGTTCACAAGTGATTCATATTTACTCCTTTGATTATCTAGTATTACTGTTTTCAGTTAACTTTCGCTTTCAAGTTATTTATTATATTTCATTATGAAATGTCTTTATGCAAATTAACCTTTCAGCCCTCCTTTGGTAAGCCTTGCATATTATATATTGCATTCATTTGTTACAAACGACTTGCTGAGTACCAATGTACTCACGGCTTTACGCCTATGTTGCTCGATTGAGGAGAGGAATACTATCGCCAGGAGGTTCGGAAGGAGAGTACTACGACGACTTCACGGATTAGGCTTCGTTCTCCACTCGATAGCCTGTGGGCTTGTCGATTGGCCGCTACGCTTTATTTTGGATTTCCGCTGCTATTTTGTTAAGCCCTTCCGGTTAGAAATATTGTAAGCTTGGCCATAAGGTCGTACCCTTGATATTTTATCGATATTCGAGTTTTCCTTTATTATTGTCGTGTGTATGACTGTGATAACATCTATGTTTGACTGTGTGCACTAGCGTGATTCTGGACTAGTGCAGTTTACACAGAGAGACCGAATTTGCATATTCGGATCTCGACAGAGATGGTATCAGAGCCATATCAACTGTAGGACGAAGCCCTAGTTAGATTGGTCGATAGCCCAAAAATTTATTTTCTAAATCAAACCAACTAAATTTGATATTTAGTAATATCTCTATCGTCTTACCTCATTCTTAAGGATTCTTGTCTCTCGCCCCAACTCTTGCAAAAATTTGTTTTCCTAAAGTTATAAACTGATCTTTCCTTTATAAATGCATTAGATGTCCCAAGCTTCTTACGACCGACAGAGGATGGAGATCATCGCTACGCTGCGTTACATTGCGGAGCCTCGGAATGAAGAGATTGCCCGTCTACCTCACCAAGGATGAGAAGCATAAGGGTCAACGCATCGTTAGCATCTCCAGGCTATACTTCACCACCCGAGTCGGCAAGCGGTGCTACACCACGGCTTCAAGAATGCGGTGCGGTGGAGAGATGTCGGCAAGGAGTTGCGCACAAAGCCATCCGTCGACTTTGCAAGCTATACAAGATCAATATGGCCGACTCGTCGGAAGTTCAAGGAGCGATGACGGAGCCACCCCGAGACTACGAGAGATACCAGGAGGAGCCCGACCGTAGTCGCCAAGACTCTACCGTCGCCTACACCGCGAGCCCGAGCGTAGACGTCGTATCACCGGAGATCGCCGAGCTTAACTCGCCGTTCACCCAGCCCCGGGCCAGAGAGCCGCCACCGATCCGCAACTCGTGGGTTGTCTACAGCGATTCTGAGGACGATAGCAGTATACCCTATTTGTCAGGACCCGAGTGGGAGCCTTCAGACTAGATAGTGCGAGTAGACACGTTGGATTTTATTTGCAGTTGTGTGTGATGTGAGCTGCAAATATTGCCTTAAAAGCATTATATTGCGATCATGTAAAACTTTTAATGGAGTTTAGTTTTGTTCAATTTCTTTGTTAGCCTTTTTGGCTAAGTATTTGTTTAGTTTAGGTTTTCATTAAGCAAAACCCTCTTAGACGCATTTACCTCTTATCTATGCTTTTCCCTCTCGTCTTTTATCTTTGGTCAGTCAGCAGTTGTTTTCTTTTCAGAGTAAGATGGTTGATACCAGGAACTCCTCCAGCCGCAATCAAAGTAACCAGACCCGAGAGCAGTCTGCTGCCACCGGTGCCACCTACCTTGGACCCCGCCTCGATCGCTTTTTGGTGGCTGCACCATGATGCAAAGTATGCGAGACTATGATGCAACACAAGACCAGGAGCGATACCACCAAAGACCTCATCGCCGATCTAGCTATGCAGAGTTCATGAGGACGAGACCGCCTGTTTTCTCCAGTTCGTCCGAGCCTCCAGAGGCTGATGATTGGATCCGTTCAGTTGAGAAGAAACTGAACTTGGCTCAGTGTACCGACAGAGAGAAGGTATTATATGCAGCACATCAGCTTGAGGGACCAGCAGCAGAGTGGTGGGAGAACTACTATGCCGCCCATGAGAACCAGAACAACATCACTTGGAAGGAGTTCGCCAAGGCCTTCCATACTACCCATGTCATGGATAGAGTGGTTGAGATGAAGAAGGATGAGTTCCGGGAGTTCCAGCAGAGGAACCTGTCAGTGAGTGAATATCTCAATAAATTCACTCAGTTGACTCGCTACGCGCCAGAGGATGTAGCGTCAGATGCAGCTCGCCAGAAGAGGTTCAAGAAAGGCTTGAACCCAGCTTTGAAGGTGCAAGTCGAGGCGCGACTATGCCGATTTTCAAAGAAGTTGGTGGACATGGCCATTCTCATTGAGGAGAGTCGCCGTGAGCTCGAGGAGTCTCGCAAGAGGAGGTTGATCCAACAGGGGGTCACAGTCACACCAGTCTCAAAGGCCTCGTTTTGGTTCCTACCAGCCTACACGAGTGCCACAGCAGCAGCAGCAGCAGTCCTCAGCTTTCAAGACCCCACTCGGATACCGCGCGATTTGGATCGGGACCGCGTCCCGGTGGTTTCGATGGTCGGCAGCAGCAGAAGAACAAGAACTCGAAAGATCGTCACTTGCTTCAAGTGTCATGAGGTGGGACACTATGCTAGCAAGTGCCCTCAGAGGTAGGCCCCGACGCCGCCCGCGCCGACTTGGGAGCCACACTGGTCGCACTCCTACCCAGGAGCAGACGAGAGCACCCGGCATCGGGACAAAGCGGCAGGACACCGGTGGTGAGAGGTCGTGAATCACGTCACCGCAGAGGATGCCTGAGCAGCACGGACGTTGTGATCGATGCGTTCCTAGTACATTCGGTTCTCGCCATAGTTTTATTTGATTACGAGCTTCGCATTCGCTTGTTTCTCGGAGTTTTGCTTTAAAGCAACAATTGAAAACTGTTGCTCTTGGATCATTCTTTTAATCCAATCCCGGATCCGAGTTGAGATCCAACCTAGGTTGTCCCGGAGTTAGGATAACCATTCAGGTGTTGAGTTCGGGGCGACTTGATTTTGTTGGATATGCGGTCCTAGATGTAATCTTGGGAATGGATTGGCCGAAGCAGCAGTGCTGTTAGACTGTAGGAGCGAGCGGTGACCTTAACCAATTCGGATGGAGTTAATGTGCGATTCAGAGCCGTGAGTGTCACCAGAGCTACCATGATTTGCCGAGCAAGGTGATCCAATTGGAGGATGTACGGTTGTCGTGAAGTACCCGACGTGTTTCGCATGACCTTCGGGTATGCCACTAGAGAGGGAGGTTGAGTTTCGTTTGAGCTTGTGCGTGTACCGCTCCGATTTCAAGAGACCCACCGGATGCGGCCAATGATTTAGCATAGTTGAAGAAGCAAATTCAGGAGCTTTTGGATAAGGGTTATATCGCATCGAGTTCATCCCGTGGGGAGCGCCAGTGTTGTTCGTCAAGAAGAAGGATGGTAGTCGGCGCATGTGTGTGGACTACTGAGCACTTAATGAGGTCGCCGTCAAGAATAAGTACCCTCCGCCCGTGATTGATGACCTGTTTGATCAGCTTAAGGAGCAGGAGCGTTCTCCAAGATTGATTTGAGGTCGATATCATCGATGAGGATTCGAAGGAGGACATACCCAAGACAGCCTTCTCGACTCGTTATGGTCTATACGAGTTCACAAAGTGATGTCATTTGGTTTGACCAATGCTCCAAGATATTTCATGTATTTGATGAATAAGGTGTTTATGGAATATTTGGACAAGTTTGTCGTTGTGTTCATTGACGACATTTTGATATACTCAAGGATGAGAGAGAGCATCAGAGCACTTGAGATTAGCATTGCGAGAAATTGAGAGATAATCGGTTGTATGCAAAGTTCAAGCAAATGTGAGTTTTGGATGAAGAAAGTCGCTTTCTAGAGCATGTGTTGACAGCAGAAGGAGTCGCAGATTGACCGTGAAAAGTGAGTGATGTTTTGGATTGGCAAACACCCACTTCAGATTACCCAGTCGAGTTTTCTGGTATGGCAGATACTACCGTCTGCTTTATTGAGGATTTTCGGTGTGGCGGACTCCTCACGCAGATTGCTCAAGAAGGAAAAGAAATTCACTTGGAAGCCAGAGTGCGAGAAAAGTTTTCAGAAACTTAAGGAGAGTTTGACCACAGCCCCAGTGCTTGTGTTGCCTAATATTAATAAGGATTTTGAGATATTTTGCGATGCCTCTCGCAAAGGTTTGGTTTGTGTCTTGATGCAAGACAAGAGAGTGGTAGCCTATGCCTCACGCCAGTTGAGACCGCATGAGGAGAACTACCCCACTCATGATTTGGAGTTAGCAGCCGTAGTGCATGCTTTAAAGATTTGGCGTAATTATCTGATGGGTAACAGATGTGAGGTTTACACGGATCATAAGAGTCTGAAATATATCTTTACCCAGTCCGAGCTTAACCTCAGGTAGAGGAGGTGGTTAGAGCTGATAAAGGATTATAATGTAGGCATACATTATCATCCTGGGAAAGCTAATGTTGTTGCAGATGCCTTGAGCAGAAAGGTATACTGCAATTTAGTGATGGTTCGAGATAGTCAGCCAACTTTGCATGAGGAATTTCAGAAGCTTAGCCTTGAGTTGGTTGAGCCAGGATTTTTGGCAGCTATGGAGATGCAGCCTACTTTGGATGGTCAGATTCGTCAGGCTCAGTCAGATGATGAGGCATTTCAGCGGATCAGAAAGAACTTAAGTGAAGGTAAAGAGTCGATTTTGGTGGATCGACCAGTGAACCTTGTGGTTCAAGCAGCGTTTGTGTGTGCCCAGTAGGCAAGAGCTAAAGGATGTGTTGTTAAAAGAGGCTCATGAGTCGTTGTATTCGATTCATCCAGGCAGTACCAAGATGTACCAGGATATTAAGGATAAATATTGGTGGCCAAGCATGAAGCGTGAGATCGCTGAGTATGTAGCCCTTTGTGATGTTTGTCAGAGAGTAAAGGCAGAGCATCAGAGACCTGCAGGTTTGCTACAGCCATTGAGAGTTCCCGAGTGGAAGTGGGAAGAAATTGGTATGGACTTCATAGTCGGTCTGCCTAAGACCAAAGAGGGCTATGATTCGATTTGGGTCATTGTGGACCGATTGACCAAGGTTGCTCATTTCATTCCAGTTAAGACAACCTACAGTGGTGACAGATTGGCAGAGCTATATATGTCCAGAATTGTCAGTTTGCATGGTGTGCCCAAGAAGATCGTGTCAGATCGTGGATCGCAGTTTACCTCTCGTTTTTGGGGTAGTTTCCATAAGGCTATGGGAACTCACCTGAACTTCAGTACAGCATATCACCCCCAGACAGATGGTCAGACAGAGCGAGTAAATCAGATTTTGGAGGACATGTTGAGAGCCTGTGTGCTTGATCATGGTTCCAAGTGGGACAGTTGCTTGCCTTTTGCAGAGTTCTCGTGCAACAACGATTTACGAGCCGGTTTGCGAGATGTCACCGTTTGAGGCATTATATGGCAGGAAATGCACGACCCCTCTCAATTGGAAAGAGACGGGGGAAGGTCAGGTTTTTGGTCCAAACTGTTTGAAAGAAGCTGAGGATAAGGTCCGCTTGATACAGGAAAGGTTGAAAACTGCCCAGGCCAGACAGAAAAGCTATGCAGATACCATACGTCGAGAGCTGAGTTTTGAGCCAGATGATTTTGTGTATCTCAGGATCACACTATTCAAGGGTGTGAAGAGGTTTCAGTTAAAAGGAAAGTTTGCACCGAGGTTTGTTGGTCCGTTCAGGATTCTGAAACGCAGGGGAGAGGTTGCTTATCAGTTGGAGCTACCTGCGTCCTTCAGTGGGGTACATGACGTCTTTCATGTGTCCCAGCTGAAAAAGTGCTTACGTGTACCAGAGAAGGTTGTGCCAGTTGAGGCCGTTGACCTGCAGGAGGATCTATCGTACAAAGAGCATCCAGTCAAAATCTTGGAAGTGTCAGAGCGAGTCACCCGGAATAAAGTGGTCCGTTTTTGCAAAGTCCAGTGGAGCAACCATTCTGAGGAGGAAGCCATGTTTTTGATTTAAGGGTTTTGAGTCGCGGCGAGCGGTCAGATCGACTGGACTATGTTTCTTCAGCCATGTTTTTGATTTAAGGGTTTTGAGTCGCGGGAAGAGTTTGAGTGACCTAGGTTAGTGGATATAGGTTATATACATATTACTGCTAACATGGGTCAAGTTGTGTAACATCCTGTTTTTCTGAGATTTTTTAAAGCCTGGAATTTAAAAATGAATTTTCTGGAATTTTCTGAATTTAATTCAAGCTTCAAATGAATTTTCAGAATTTTCAAAGATTTAATATGATTAAAATAAACATTAACATAAGTTGAAAATATTTTATTAGTGTGTCTTCAGGTTTCAAGGAATTTTCTGGTATTTTTGGTGAATTTTTGGGATTTATTTGCTATTTTCTAGAGCTTTTAGAAGTTTATTTGAATTTCTGAAAAAAGAAAAGAAAAAGAAAACCTCCCCGCCGCCCGATCCCGCCACGCCACGCTGTCGCCCATCTCGCGCCGCGCGCTGCTGCACCCTTTCCGCGCGCCCGATCCCGCTTCGCGCCACGCGTCGCGCATCTCGCAGCGGCGCTGCGGCAAGACTAAGCAAGCGCCGCACCGCCCGCGCCCTCGGCCGCCGACGCGCGCCGCGCGATCTCTGCCGTCCGTTCCCGCCCGCGCGATCGAACCCTAACCCTAACCCTCTCGTGCGTCCGAGCCGTCCGATCTCTTTCGCGTTGAATCCCGACCGTCCAAACTTGTCCGCGTTGCGACCATCGCCGTAACCGGATTGGATCACCTCGGTTCACGTGATAAAACCCGTCGCCTCGCCTCTGTTCGCGTGCCGTTCGTCGCCACCGCCGAACCCTAGATCCCCGCCTCCGCGCGCTCGCGCCGCCGTTCCCGAGCCGCTCCACCGTCGCCTACGCGTCCGCGTGCGTCGCCCGTCGCCGCCGA
Organism: Melocanna baccifera; assembly: GCA_036346265.1. NCBI lineage: Eukaryota > Viridiplantae > Streptophyta > Magnoliopsida > Poales > Poaceae > Melocanna > Melocanna baccifera. The sequence goes on from CM070677.1 coordinate 14,388,144, forward strand.
CCCGACGCCGTCGCTCCCGTCGCCGGAGAGTCCCGCGGCGCCCTCGCCGCCGTCGTTCCCGCCGCCACGCGCCGTGGATCCGCCGTCGCCGCGCGCGCCGCTCAATCCTCGCTGTCGCTCAGATGCGACCGGCGAAGTCCGGTCGCGCCGCGCGCCACACCCCGCCGTCGGATCTCGCGCGCGCCGCCGTGCCACGTCAGCCGAGCCACGTCAGCCCTAGCTGACGTAGCATCCCACGTGGCATGCCACGTCAGCGCCACGTCAGCCGAGACCGCCCCAGGTGCCACGTGGCAGCCACGTCATCTACCACGTCAACCGCCACGTCACCCGTGCCACGTGGCAGCATATCTGCCGCCGCCACGTCGGTAGCGCCCCCGCGTCGCCACCCGCGCCCCGTGCACTGTTCCGTGGACCGAGTCCACGGTAGACTCGGAATTTCGTGGACCGGGTCCACAGCACAATAACTTTTCCGAATTTCTCGATTTAATTTTAGGATTAATTTTTCGAGAGCCCGTTCTCCTCCATCCTAGCTCCGATTGACCCCGTTCTTTTTTCTAAATTCATCTAAAATCGAGCTCTAGCTGTTGGTTTTGGTTTTGTGAATTTTGGAGTTCATTTGCTTATCATTTTATGTGTTTCCTTATTTTCGATCGTTTTCTCTCTCGTTAGATTCGGATTCCGGAGGAGCAGGTTTCGCGCCCGAAGACCAGGAGTACCCCGCTGAGCATGACGAAGGCAAGTCGTGTCCTTTGATCATGTTGAACCCAGTTTTGCAATCTATTATTTAATTATTTTGTTTTAAATTATGTCGCATTGCTATTTTTATTCAAACCTTTGCACTGGTAGTTATCGTCCCAATTGAGATTTCTCCTCCTTGATAATTTGAAATACCATGATGTCATTGTCACCATAGGTTGGGTAATTATTTAGTGATGCTAGATTATTTGTCACATGGGTGGTTACTGATTAGATCGCTGAATGGCTTATATTTACGATTGATCTAATCAGCACATGTTAAATTATTAATTTGACTTAATGACATATGGAATCGTGGATGGTGCCACGTGTATTAAAATTTGTGCCACGTCATTGGTGTGACGTTGGCTTGGTTATACAAATTGGTTTTCACTCGGGTGAGTGATCGTGCGAGAAAGGGGAGGTGCGCTTGCACGGGGATGTGGTAGCCTCGCGGGTAATGTTAAGGACTTAACTTTGTACGCCATTGATCCGAGCTTAATCGTGCAAACCACATGTCTATTATGGGATGGACTGGCTGAATAATTTGTAATATTTCAACTCAATTCGCCATTGTGATGGACATGGTTGCCTTGATTCCCATGTGGCGCAAGGGGTGTGATCACGAAACCCTAGCGGGCGGTGATTGTGTTGAGGTAGAGCATTGTAAAGGCCTTGTTGTGATTTCCTGAGATCGAGGTTAATCACATCGTGTGGGTACAGTTGTGCAACCTCTGCAGAGTGTAAAACTATTCGAGTAGCCGCGTCCTCGGTCATGGACATTGCTCGGGGATTTCACACGAGGGTTAGTGTTTCACTTATAACTTGGTGGTTTATGTTGGGAGTGGACAGGTAGTTCACTGTTGGTTTAACTTGTGAATTGATGTTCACAAGTGATTCATATTTACTCCTTTGATTATCTAGTATTACTGTTTTCAGTTAACTTTCGCTTTCAAGTTATTTATTATATTTCATTATGAAATGTCTTTATGCAAATTAATCTTTCAGCCCTCTTTTGGTAAGTCTTGCATATTATATATTGCATTCATTTGTTACAAACGACTTGCTGAGTACCAATGTACTCACGGCTTTACGCCTATGTTGCTTAGTTGAGGGAGAGGAGTACTATCAGCAGGAGGTTTCAGAAGGAGAGTACTACGACGACTTCACGGATTAGGCTTCGTTCTCCACTCGATAGCCTGTGGGCTTGTCGATTGGCCGCTACGCTTTATTTTGGATTTCCACTGCTATTTTGTTAAGTCCTTCTGGCTAGAAATATTGTAAGCTTGGCCATAAGGTCGTACCCTTGATATTTTATCGATATTCGAGTTTTCCTTTATTATTATCGTGTGTATGACTGTGATGACATCTATGTTTGACTGTGTGCACTAGCGTGATCCTGGACTAGTGCAGTTTACACAGAGAGACCGAATTTGCATATTCGGGTCTCGACAAGTTGTAAAGAACTTGTACTCAAAAATTATTTCTTTATCTTTAGATATGCAGGGTTGCTTGGAGTCAACAATGGTCAATGACGAGGTTAGGATGCCTAGTGAGGTGGCAAGCTCAAGCATGGCATGAGAAAGACGAAAAATATTAAAAAAAAGTTTGACTGGCGAGTTGTACCATGTGCCTTGGTTGGTCCAAGTGTGGCTCAGTTCGGTGGAACCGAAACAGGAGACTTGCCGACGCGTGGCAAGCCCATGGTGCACCTACACGAGGTAAGCATGACGATTGCTTGCAATAGAAGGAGATATGATTAGGTTAAAAAAATGGTATTTTGGTAGTTTGACTAAAATATCAGAAACTATCTTGAAGCAAAATTGTGGTGCTTAGGAGAGCGGTTTAGATCAAAGAGAAGCTGAGAAGATAGTTAAATCACGACTAAGAACTTAGTGGATTCAGACTTATGCGCTTTGAAAAGCGTGTATAAGTGTAGTGTGTGAGTTAAAACCCATATATGTGAAGTTATCGGGTTTCTCCATTATGCTAAGTGGATAGAATCTATTAAGGGTTAGAGGTGACTGGCTAACCCATATATTAAACAGGTTAGGATTGAAACTTTTTGTTAACCATTCAACTATCCTCTCATTTGAGACCAACTATTCACAAGTGTAAGGGTTTGTGTTTGAGAGAAGTTGAGTATTATAGTATGCTCTCTTATCGTTTGGGTAGAGTGGCTATAAAACCTTTATCCTCAAGTATTAATATATCAATGTTTGTTCATCTCTATGAATATCTCTTGTGTTAATTGATTTGCTCTTGATTTGGTTGGTTCTTTCTCGTCTCTACCCTTTTCTTGATCTTATTGTGCCAAGGATATATAAGAGATAGAGATATCCTCTAAAAATCAATCTCTACTCATCTAGACACTTTGATAGCGAGTTTATGAAGAAACTCGATTTTGCATGATTTTGGCCTCATTAAGTGATCGATTTCGTCATCCGATGGTTTTTAGCTTGATTTCTTCGGTGATCTTGCTTGCTGTGATGTGGGAACATATTTAGAGCCTTCTTGGCTATCTTCTACCCACAAACAAGTCATATTCACCGTTTTCATGTTTTGTCCAATTTTGGTGCAATCTAGCTTCAATATAAAAAATGTTTGAACTTTTTCATGGATTTCTTCTATCTGTGGATAAAATAGGTTCTTAAGACCTTAAGAAAGATGTATGCAAAGTTTCATGATATTTGGACTTGTATTTTAGAAGTTGCACCAATTTTAATGTTCGTCGGGTTGATTCCAGACAACAATTTGACCGGCTTCCCCTGAGCGGTCTGACCAGCAACCTGTTGGTGGTTAAACCTCCAGGGTTCCATGTTTTGCAAAGTTTGATTTCTTGAGCTATTTGATTTGGAATTTTGGTTGAGGATTCTATTCTCTATAACTCTACAGTTATTTGAGAATATGATAAAAAAATACTTAGAAATTTTTTTGGATGATATCACTTATCCTCTCTATTGCCTATTCGGTGCGCCATCAGCGGAAGAGAACGACAGAGAGAGAAGAAAACAAGATGGGTGGATCATGACGTGCGGTGTAGTGATAAAAACTAAAAGTATGTTTGCGGTTGCTGTGCTGTGTATGCTGGCACTACTTCAGAAAGCCTATTACTAAACGCAACATCACACACGGTTTCACAAAACTGTCTGTGATGTATACTATCACAGACGGTTTTAATTTAGAGACCGTTTGTGTTGTTGCCATTGATAAAAACCGTCTGTGAATATTTAATATCACAGACTATTCATGGTAAAAACCATCTGTGAAGTATCATAGACGTTTTTTTTATCATGAACCGTCTGTGATACTAGCGAATATTATAGACAGTTTTTTAGTTTGAACCATCCGTGAGTTATCACAGACGGTTTGTATTATGAACCGTTTGTGATAATCCTGCTATATTAATTGCGCTAAGCAGAACCGTGGATGAAGTATACCCTCTGTCTTCAATTCTAGATCTAGGCCGGTGCTCTGAGCTGGAGGCAAGGCTTTCAGGTCATTTGGTGAAAGGAGACTATTTGACAAGAGAGATTGAAGATTCATCAAGTTCTTGATTACTCTAAATATGGTTAGTAGTGTAATTTATTTTTCCTTGCATCAAAATTTAGATATAACTTTTGGTGATTAGAATTGAAGATGTTTTACATCTACTTGGCCATGTATAATCAGTTCCCATCATGTGAGTAGGCCAAATTTGCCAAAATCGTTGGTTATAATTGGTTCCTCGTTGAGAAAATAGCTGTTGTGTTAATTAAGCTAGCAAAGTCTCAATGCATGAGGTATATATGTAGTATACTAATTAATTAATTTAATATTTAATACTAAATTGTTATATATATATATATGCATAACGTAGGACCGAAACTAGATGTATATCGCGAACCATGTGAGTATAGAGTATATTAATGATGTGTCTGCTTTTACAAGAGCTGTCGAGGAGGACATGTTGAATAAAAGGGTGGAATATATTTTTGTAGTTAAAACCGTCTGTGATAGTTTTATCACAGACGGTTTCTTTCATTACTAACCCATAAATTCAGATAGTTCACGAAATCGTCTGTAATGATATTTTTCAACCGTGTATAATAACGTTTTCTATAGTAGTGTGGGATTTACTTAATTAGGAGAATTTTTACTAATTTTAGTAAAATTTTTCTATTACAGCCGAAAAAATACTTTCAACTAACTTTGACATAAAAAAAGAACTAAATAAGTGATTTTAAAATGATACCGTGACGCCGGGGCGTTCGTTTTAGCGATGGCTTCTGGCTGAAATTTCACTGTAGCTGGTTTTTTTTTACTGTAGCTGATTTGGTTTTTTGGGCATAATTAATTTTAAAAAAATGTAAAAATAGAAAAAACATGTTAACCCATTAGGGACAATACAAGGGAACACAGGAAAAAAAATACAAAAAAGCCTAAAATATCTTAAAAAATTCAGAAAAGATGAAATACTGAATAGTGAAAAAAAGCAAAAGCTAGAAGTAGAAACCGAAAAAAAGCTGAAACAAGCAGGGCTGGATCCTTCCATTTTTCACTGATGGTGGGACCATTGGTTCCGTGTGTCCAAGAAATTGTCCTTGATTATAAATTAAAATTTTGTGTTGATTAAGCTCCTAATATTTCTAGAAAGAATTCCTTTGTTTCCCTTTTTATCCACCCAGCAACCAGTTTTTCTTTATTTTCGCATCATACTTTTACATGCGCATTTTTTGTGTTTTAAGGCCTGATTAGAATACAAGAATTTTTCTCGATCACTATAAAAATGTTATTATTTTGTATAAGGTCTCTGTAAAACTTCCGTAAAATTCACGCTTTCCAAAGTCGAAACCCAATGTTTTCGATCTCACACATACCAGTTTGCCCACATGGATCAATCCTAAGCGTGGCTGGTGCCATATTAATCCGATTGACGGTTGTCTGTGACGTTCGGGCATCAGATGGCCGCCGGATCAACAAGTCGTTTGTTCGAACATTGGACTCAACCGGATGACTATCATGTTGCCAGGCTTGAACTTTATTGTTAGCAGTTGTGGCTATAGGACAGACGGATAGATCGGAAAAATATATAATATAGTTGCATTATATATATATATATATATATATATATATATATATATATAATATTATAATAATGCGAATAGAACTTACAGTATCTTCTGAATCTACTGACTCTGTCCTCTCTCCTCTGACATCAATTCTTATATAGTTGACAAAGCGATGACCATTACCGTACGTGTGACATCTCGGCCCATAATAGCCTATGTGTGTATGTACATGTGGATGTGGATTAGTCTCATATTGTTAGCTTAGCATGAGTAGCACCAATATATAAACCCATAGGCACCATTGGTAATAACATCCGGTTAACCGTTTTACACGAAGCGAGGACGAAAGCGTAAGCAGATTGTTACGTGTGCGTGGCTTATCTATAATGGGGTTAGGCCTAAATCGATTTAGTTCCTAAGGCATTACAAATGGTATTAGAACAGATCCTCGTGGTTACACAGGTGCGTACGGGTCAGGGGAGTGCACATATAACGCATGACGCGTATGAGCCCGGAGTGGTCATACAGTATGGTATATGTATTAACACTGGACGTACAGACGTGTGCTAAGAGGGGGAGATCCTAGTCATTTGTCACAGTGTGGGTATGTTGGACCGACGAGAACGTCAGGTTCTTTAAGAGGGTGTATGTGACACCCCGGCCCATAATGGCCCATGTGTATGTGCACATGTGGATGTGGATTAGTCCCATATTGCTAGCTTAGCATGAGTAGCACCAACATATAAACCCATAGGCACCATTGGTAATAACCTCCGGTTAACCGTTTTACACGAAACGAAGACGAAAACGTAAGCAGATTGTTATGTGTGCGTGACTTATCTATAATAGGGTTAGGCCTAAGTCGATTTGGATCCTAGGGCGTTACAGTACGCTAAGAGACATCTTAATGTTTCAGGAAATAACCGCTAGTGGAAGGTTATTGTCAGAGAGACGTAGTTAGCCATTCACCGTATGACGGTTGCTGTCAGATAGAGTTCGTGTACGGTTATTGAGTATAAACGTACATTCTATTGGCTCGTCAGATGGACCCGCTGCGTGGCGGATCGTTGTATAGGCTAGTCGAAGATATACTAGTAACAGAGAGGTCTACGACCACAAAGTGGTCATCAGACCATTTTACGACTATTTCGTGCTCGTAGAAAAACTTACAACTATGAGAATATCATATAAGAATTGAGACCAGGTAATCGTAGGATAGCTTACGACCATTAGATAGTCGTAGAAGAGTTTATGACTATGAGTTAGTCATAGAAGAGTTTACGACCATTCTACGAATTTTTTCTCTTTGATATGGGGTATATTTAAAGTATATGATGATATTATAATTAGAGGATTACTCTATCCTTATTACTACTTAATTCGAGAAGATCACAAACGGAGAGCTATAATTTCTTTCTGTTTTTTTTTTGGTTGCTTCCCACACAAAACACAGACAATGAACTGCAGATCCATAGTGCCCCTAGATATTTCCATATTGCTGCGACCAAATCCAAACCCTAGATTTTCCTACACCGGATGAGAGAGTCCCATAGTAAGGCCCGTTTGTTGATTTTTGTAGGCCGGAACTGGGAGCCAGCACTTCAGCTCCAACAAGGTTTCAGTCTCCCAGTTTCTCCTCGATCCCTTCTTTTTGGATAATCAGGTAGATAGCTCAACCGTCGCTTGATCATTTCTAGATAATCAGGTGTCGATTTTCTGTTCCACTTTACTATCTCCATCAGCTTCTCCACAAATTTCTCATGGGCAATGGGAATCTGGAAACGGCACTTGAAAACTAGTCTGCAGTAGAAATTTGTCTGTCATAAATCTGCAGAGCAAGGCGTAGTAAGGCAGACAGAAACAAACAAACAGAGTTTTAGGAGTAAGTTGCGTACATGCTGATGAATAATGCGATGGTTTCGATAAATGTAATAGATAGGGGATACAGCATCCACACGATTACCCAGTTGAATAACATTTCAAAACAAAAACATGGACACAGTCGAATACAATAAAATCTTAACCCACAGGGCTAAAGTTCGATTGTTTTTTTTCCCGCACAAAACATACATAAGGCAAACTACTGTTCGTACTAGTGCACATCCATGTTGCTGTCTAAGGCTGTGGCGTAAGAATCAGACCATTCGGCGTAAGAATCAGACCATTCGTTGTCTGCACCAGGGACGAAAGGGTCTCATAGCTGGCCGTGTCAGCGACACTGCCAGTGAGAAGCATGCACCGTTCCAATTCCAGCATGGTTTCTTTGGCGTTATTCAGCACCTCGTCAATCTTTTCTTGCTGGAAGGACTGATTAGGGATGTGGTTCCCCTCCATTATCCAGGTAGACAGCTTAGCCGTGGCCTTGATTATGTCTAGACAATCAGGTGTGGATTCGCTGTTCCTTTCTACTATTTCCTTCAGCTTCTTCACAAATCCGTCGGGTGCAATGGGAAGCAGGGGGCTGGCTGTTGGAAGCAAATATGTGGTAATCATCTGCACAGCAAGGCTTAATAAGGCTGCCAGCAACTTCCTTTCGTTAGGTTCCGTCTGGTTTTGACGACTTTCACGAAGCTCGTGCCTTCGTTCATAAATAGAACGAAGCTTACGCAATATTCGTCGAACTTTATTTGGTTCATCCGTTGGCTCTGGTTCGGCACCACTTACAACTCGCAGAACCTATCACAAGAAATCTCAGTTAGAAAAATTGGATTAAGAAGTTGATGTCTACCAATTGACAAACAACATTACAACAGGTCAAACAAACAGCACATGTAGTATTCGAGATTTATTTTCCATTAGAGGAAGAGAGCCTGATGTACTGTTCGTTTTTATAAAGCGATTTATTCCTCAACAATCTGTTTGAAATTAAGTATGGTTGCATCATGCTTACCACTGTAAATTTGCTGCGAAGTGGTTCGAGGCAACCCGTTTGTTCTTGTGCATTTGTGCTATCACAGTTCGGTGTTTTACGTGAGTAACAGTACCAAGCATGCCTGCAAGCCTGTCAATCAGTGTTTGCCCTGTCCCTGTCGTTGCTCTTGCTCCTATAATCATCCTACGGTAATCCTCACTGCTTCTTGCGAGCGAAGTCAGTGCTTGCCCTGCCTCCACCGTTGTCGCGTCTTCACTGTTGTTGGCATCAAAGAACAAACTAGCAGCTCGGCGATGATTCTCCCCACTCTATCGCTGTTGTCGCCAAAACATAAACGCAACAGCTCATCGACGAAGTCACTCATCTGCTGAAAATTTCCTCTCCTGACCTCATCCAGAGCTAGAGTTTTAGCGATATTTATCAATATAGTTTCTGACCGCTGTTCGTCGCCAGTGATGTTCCGTACCATCTCTTTGATGTTGTTGGCATCGCCCAAAATTTGTCCCGTTAGCACTCTACCGTTTTCACCAGTGCCCCTGACAAGCTTGGTCACCACGCCTAATGATTCTTTAATTATTTCAAGGGATGCACCGTCATCCGTTTTGCCTGGATAGAAGCCGTTACGGAGTGGTGCTATGATCTTGGATACGAGGCCCTTGTTCTTGAGTATCTCTGTGCAGTTATCCGGATCACCACAAAGCTCAGAAAGAATCAGCAGGCCGTGGGCAATGAGAGCCTTGCTTTCTGTTGTATTGGTTGTGCCTAGATTCTGATCCTGTACCTGCTGGTGCTGGCCATGGTTAACGTCAGTAGCTTGTTTCACCAAAGGAGGGTCGAGCAGGGATGATATGGATCGTATTGCTCCGGGTATGTCAGCTAGGTGCATGTCTCTAGCAATCTTTGCGACAACCGCAGCCGTGTACTTCTTGGTCTTGTTATCAACTAGGCTCTTTGAGCTCAGCATCCAAATCAGCCTGCCAATACTTTGTTCTGAAGATTGAATCTGGGAAATTGCTCTTGCTCTATGGGCATCTTGTTCCATCAATGTGTGCAGTACGGAGACTGCGGTGATGTGACCATCATCGGATTCATTTTTCAGAAGGTCCTGAGCAAAGGAAACTAAGTTCCTCTTAATGGTGTTTGACACGCCGGCTTGGATGCATCTGTCAAGGGTGTTGTCCATGTATTTATCGATCAGTTTTGTTGTGTCCGGCGTGTCAAATCCACACTTCTTCCTCAGTGAACGTGCAACTTGCAGACGATGAACCCAGAGTCTCAGGTACAGTAAGTAAAATGCACCCTGGGTAAGCACTAGAGCGTAGAAGAAGATAAGTGCCGGCTTCACATTCGCTTTGCTCGCGTCGGTGCTGGCGCCTCCGTAGTCTTCCCCCGCGATGGCCACGAGGCGAACGATGGATAGCACGATGCAGGTTAAGGCTGGAGCCACCGGAGCTATGCTGATCAGTAATACTACCAAGGCCAGTTCGCCCATGAAGTCTGGTGCCTTTACCAGGAAGCTCAAGATCAACAGCAGGACGTGTTGATTTCGACCATTTGCTGGCCGAGTGCGATCCTTTGTCATTGGTTCAATGTACAGGTCGATGTAGGCTTGCGGAGCTTCGGAGAAAAATTTTGCCTCGGGATATGGATTGAAGCCAATGATTCTGCCGTTAAATGGTGGTAGCAAAATTCAGTATGAGCCGTGTCAAGATAAAGGCAAACAACAAGATCGAATCAGCTTCTTCTATCCTAGGAAGCTTTTTTTTTCTTCAATAAATATAAACTTTAAGCAACCATTATAGGTTAGAGACTGTTATTGAGCAGTATTCTCTTTCATTTCAAACAAGGGCCTGCTTGGAATACAGCAATTCTGTGCAAATTTTACAGGAATTTCACATTAAACATTCAATTTTCATAAGAATCAGAAATTTTCCCGTGTCCTAAAAACGGCTGTAGGAATTGTAACTTGAAAGCCTAGAAAAATGCCTACAGTGCTCCACTAGCTGTAACTCGAATTTGAGTTAAATTTGTCCATTGAAGACGATATGTTAAAGTAGAGGAGCTGTTGGCCGGTGGGGACAGTGTAATGCCCTTGCCGAAGTATGAGGTAGCCCATGATGCCTAGGTGTATTACGAGTGGAATGAATCCCACGTAGAGAGTTTAAAGAGAACTAGAATGGTAAGAGCAAAGCGTAATGTAATGGTGGTTGAAGATCTACGGGTAGGCTATGCAAGCATAATTTTAAAAATTCTACCGTGTAAAAGGGACCTCCTCTAGTAATAGATCACGGGATTACCTCTAGACGCCGCAGGACTCAGAGCGGAAGTAGAGTCGATGTAGCGCGTTGATGCAGTTGTAGTCGTTCTTGCAGAACGTCTCCTCCTTCAAGTCCTTGCGTTCATCACAAGTTGCGGATCATCCTAGTGTTGAAGCTTCGCATCAACACCTCCAAGGTATCTACACGTACGGGGCAGGAACACCACGCGCCGGAGTGCTAGCGCCGGCGGCGCGGTATTAGATGGGGATGGTGTGGCAACTAGGGTTTCGGGAATTCCGAAATTGTCATGCCAACCCTATGCCACCTCCTCTCTATTTATAGGCATCCATCATAATGGGTCTCGAACTGGAGGCCCATTAGGAACTCATGGCCCATAAGAATTCGGATCACTATCCGAATTAAGTCCCAGCCCTTTAAGTGTGCGACCCTATAGGTTCACATACACTTAGACATAGCCGAGTACTCCTACTCGCCCATTAATCGGCAAATGCCCCTTAGCAAGACATATCGACTCCTAAGTATATGCAAAGATCATATCGGACGAACCTCAACAAAACTTATGCATTTTCCTTTACCTCACGATATCGGTTAAAAGGACGTGTAGGGAGAAACTTGGATCAGTGGAGGCGGGTATTTTTGAAAGGACGTGCTTGCTTTGGGCGCGTGCGTGCGTTCATGAATTCCTACGCACACCCTCACCTACTATGCACGCAATCTAACTCACACCCTCACCTACTATGTACGACGTAATTGCTGATTTGACTATACTATATACGATATGATTGCTGATATGAATATAAACCGTAACGTAAGGCTCGCTCGTTTCCGCGACGATTTTTAACATCTATTTTTAGTTTATTATTTTTTAATTTCGTTATTTTCTAATTTTTTTAGTTTTTTATTTTTTTTACTGGTTCTTTTTTTCGTATTTCTTTTGTATTGTATGTAATGAACCAATCTATTTTTTATTTTGAATTTTTTTTAAATTTAATTATGCTAAATAAACTACTGTAGCTATAATAAAACATAAATCAATTACAATGAAAAACCATAACCCATCGCCGTACATAACACCACTTAAACTACTTATTCATACAAGGTGGCATCATCCCTCCGCCCTCATGGGTACCATTCCCATGATTTGTTCGGCCATATACCTTTATTTTTAGGGGGCGTTCGGAATAGCGATAGCTTCTGACTTCTGGTTGAAATTTCACTGTAGCTGACTTTTTTTACTGTAGCTGAGTTGTCTTATTAGGCATAATTAAATTTAAAAAATAGAAAAAAATATGTTAGTCCATCACGGACAATGCAAAGGAATACGAAAAAAAAAGAAAATACAAAAAAACCCAAAATATCTAAAAAATCAGAAAAAGTTGAATTACTAAATAGTGAAAAAAGCGCTAAAACTAAAAGTTGAATCTGAAAAAAAGCTGAGTTGAGCAGGATGGGTATGATTCCCAAGATGGGTTGGCAGTGCGTAGTGAAAGAGAGGGAGATGGTTGTGTTGCAGGAATACGCCTTCAAAAGGAGAAAAAGTATTAAAATTTTCAAAAGATTCAGCATTAGTATTACATTTTGGTTATTTCTAAAAAATTTCAAGCGTTGCATTATTACTTTCAATTTTCAAGATATTGGACAAGTATCAAATGCCTTCTCAAAGTTAGTAATTATTAATAATTTATAAATATTTAAGAATTTGGTGATGTTACGTTGACATAGAAGACAATAGCGGGCGGTGAGCAACAACTGCTCTGTGATTGGGTCAGTCGAGGAAAGTTATAGCATGCCCAAAAGGGTTGGTTAATAAAACATTATTAGGAAAGATTAACTAATAAAAAGTTTGATGTTGCATGAAACCCTGTTTGATTAAATTAGCAAAAGCAAAAGGCGTCCCACTAAAGAATAAAGGAGATGCTACCCCACGTTATACTGTTGGATCATTTCCAAGTACTGTATAAGCACATTTTCATCCATGTTCACTAGGTTTCAAAAGGGCTCCAAAAGTTTTTGTTGCAAATAATGCACACAAAAAATAGAGACAAGTAACACGAATTTTTATGTGGAAAACCCTTACGGGAAAAAACCACAGGCGTTCAAAGGCAAATCACTATAATAAGGAAAGATTACAATGGAGAGTTTCTCTTGGGGCTTTCCCTTCCTATGGACTACTGGAGTACTTATATAGTATAGGGGATAGAGTCCCAACGGAGAGCAAACCGAATCGGAGTCCTACACGGACACCGTTATGAATTCAGATCACTTTTCAACAATATTCACCTTGAGCCGAATTCCCTCCAGTAGTCAAAGAATATCATGAATTCCTCCAATAAAATCAACATGTATACCTTGAGCGCCGAAAATCCAAAGGACTAGTGAGTAAAACCAACTAAGTTTGAGCAAAGCTCATACTTAGATGCAGGAACTAGATTTGTCAACATATCAGCTGGATTATCATGAGTACTTATCTTGCAAACTTTAATATCACCTTGAGTAATGACACCTTGAATGTAGTGATACCTAATATCAATGTGCTTTGTTCTCTCATGGAACATTTGATCTTTTGTAAGACAAATATCACTCTGACTGTCACAAAATATTGTAGTGCAACATGTACTTCCACAAAGCTTGTAGTGCAACATGTACTTCCACAAAGCTCAGTAAATAAATCTCTTGACCAAATAGCTTCTTTGCAAACTTCAGAAATAGCCATATACTCAGCTTTTGTAGTAGACAAGGCAACGGTAGCTTGCAAACTTACTTTTCAGCTTACAACACACTGTCCAATAGTAAACACATAACCAGTAAGAGACCTTTTATCCAAATCTTCAGCAAAATCAGAATCCACATAACCAATGAGTCCATCTCTTGTCCTTCCAAACCGTAAACAAGCATTAGATGTGCCCCGCAAATATCTAAAAATCCATTGAACTGCTTTCCAATGCTCTTTTTCAGGATTAGCCATGTATCGTCGAGACCCGAATATGCAAATCCGGACTCCCTGTGTATACTGCACTAGTCCTACTATCACGCTAGTACACACAGTCAAACATAGATGCAATCACAACCATATACACGATAAAATAAAGGAAAAGCTCAAATATCAATAAATATCAAGAGTACGACCTTATGGCCAAGCTTACAATAGACTAGCCCGAAGGGCTTAACAAAATCCAAAATAAAGCGTAGTGGTCAATCGACAAGTCCACAGGCTATCAAGTGGAGAACGAAGCCTAATCCGCGTAGTCGCCGAAGTATTCTCCTTCTGGAACCTCCTGCTGGTGGTACTCCTCTTCCTCAACTGAGCAACATTGGGCATAAAGCTGTGAGTATATTGGTACTCAGCAAGTCGTTTGTAACAAATGAATGCAATATAGTATGCAAGGCATAACAATAGAAGGTTGAAAAGTTAATTTGCATAAAATGACATTTGAAGGTAAATACAGTAAATAGATTGAAAGCGAACTTTAAGTAAAGCAATAATAAATAAGCAATCAAAAGAATGGAAATAAACAGCTTATGGACTTCCCATCCATAAGCTAAACCAACCACTTATGGACCTCCCATCCATAATCTGAACCAATAGTGAATTAACCATTCACTGTCTAACCATAATCCTCAAGTTTTCAGAAATAACTATACCCCGTGTGAAATCACTGAGCATTGTCCATGACCGAGGACGCCGCTATTCGAATAGTTTTACACTCTGTAGAGGTTGCACAGCTGTACCCACACGATGTGATTAGCCTCAGCTTAAGGTAATCACAACAAGGCCTTTACAAAGTTCAGTTACAACTCAATCCACCCGCTAGGGTTTCGCATCACACCCCCCTTACGTCACATGGAAATCAGCAACCATGTTCATCTCAATGGCAAGATTAAAGTTGAAATATCCCAAATTAATCAGCTAGATCTATCCCATACTAGACATGTGGTTTGCACGGTAAGGCTCAGATCAATGGCGCACAAAGTTAAGTCCTAATTCTACCCGGACGAGACTACCACATCCCCCGAAGTGCTCCAACACTTCCCCCTTTACTGCACGATCACTCGCTCGAAGTGCAAAACCAGTTTTGTATAACCACCACCGATGACGCACCAACGTCATGGCACAATTTTTAATACTGTGGCACCAACCACGATCTGTTGTGGCTCCAACCACGGTTCAATATCTCATTAAGTTAAATTAATTATTCACATGTGATGATAAACCCAATCGTAAAAATAAACAAAGCTAAGCATTCTATCGACCAACCCATGTGACAAATAACCTAGCATCACTAGTATGTTTTCCAACCTAGGGTGATAATGGTATCATGGCATTCCAAATTATCAAGGAGGGATGAATTCAATTGGGACGATAACTACCAATACAAGGGTTTGAATAAAAATAGCGATGCAATGTAATTTAAAATAAAATAATTAAATAATAGATTGCAAACTGGGTTCAACAGGATCAAAAGACATGACTTACCTTGGTTATACTCAGCGAGGTACTCTTTGTCTTCGGGCGCAGCTCCTGCTCCTCCGGAATCGGAATCTAACGAGAGAGAAAACGATCGAAATAAGAAAAACACATAAAATGATAAGTAAATAAACTCCAAAAATCATTAAACTAGAACCAAAAGCTAGAGCTTGATTTTAGATGAATTTTGGAAAAAGAACGGAATCAATCGGAGCTAGGACGGAGGAGAATGGGCTCTTGAAAAATCTAATCTAAAGAAAAATAAAAAAAATCCAAAAAGTTATTGTGCTGTGGACCGGGTGCACGGGGAACCAAGTCCACGGTGGACCCGACGCGTGGAACAGTGTGCGCGGGGCGGGGCGGTGCTGACGTAGCGTGCGCTGGTGCTACCACGTGTCAGCTGACGTGGCGACATGTGGCACCCGGGGGGCGGACTCGGCTGACGTGGTGCTGATGTGCCCGGGAGGCACGTGCTTGGGCGCGTCCGACGCGGCAAGCAGCGACAGAAAGGGCGACGCGGCGACGGGGTGCGGCGCGGATGCTCACCGGCGGAAGTGGCGACGGCGGCAGGTCTCCGGTGAAAATCTATAATGATTTCCACACCAAGAATCTTATTCGCTGCACCGAGTTCTTTCATCTCAAATTTACTTAATTGTGCCTTCAACTTTGAAATTTCAGCCTTATCTTTTGCAGCAATCAACATATCATCAACATATATGAGCAAATAAATAGCTGAACCATTAACAATCTTGAAATAAACACAACTATAATAATTAGATCTTTTAAAGTCCTAAGATATCATAAAGGAGTCAAATCTCTTATACCATTGTCTAGGTGACTGCTTTAAACTATAAAGGATTTCTTCAATTTGTAAGCAAAATTCTCCTTTCTTGGAGCGACAAAACCTTCTGGTTGCTCTATATAAATGTCGTCTTCTAATTCCCCATGTAAGAATACAGTTTTCACGTCTATCTGTTCAAGCTCATAATCATGTATAGCCATAATGCTGAATAAAATGCAAATAGAACTATGCTTCACAACAGGGGAAAAGGTATATGTGAAATCAATACCTGGAATTTGACTATATCCTTTAACAACTAACCTTACTTTGTACCTAATCTCTTTGGTTGGTGAAATGCTTTCCTTTTTTTCTTCAAAATCCATTTGCAGCGAATAGGTTTCTTATCAATTGGTAACTTGATCAGCTCCCAAGTGCCATTCTTGTCAAGAGATTCTATCTCATCATGCAAGGCAGCCATTGTAACAGCCCAGCTGTTTATTTCAAAATATTTGATTTAATTTAAAATAAAACAATTACTTTTGGTTTCTTAAGTTTTTAAAATTTTAATTGTCTGATTTTCTACTTTAAAAAGGGGTTATTTTTATGGAATATAATTTAAGAAAATAATAATAATAAAAGTAAAAATAAATAAATAAATAAGTTAGTTTAAAATATAAATCAAAGTTATTTAGTTTCTTGAAATTTTAAGATTTTTAGCTAACCTGATTTTCTGCTAAAGAAAATAGTCTTTCTATTAAACAAAAAATATTCTATAAAGAAAAATATCTAAATTTTAGTTAGAAATTTATTTATAAGTTCAAAATAGCTTTAGAAACCTCTATGAATTTTTCTAAGAATTTTAACCTTTATTTGTTATTTATTGTATTATTTAAAGCTAGAAAAAGGAAAAGATTTTTAAAAATTAAAATAAACGTCAAAAAAATTCTAAAATTATTTTTTTGGTCTTTTTATGTTCCAAGGATTCTAAAAAATAGTTTTTCGGAATTTTTCCAATTTTTATTTTTATTTTTTTCCTTTTTCTCTTTTCTCTCTCCTATCTAATTCCTTCTTCCTCCCGTGTGCATGCGCGTACAGACCAGAGAACAGCAGCCATGAACTCGGTTTTGAAGCTTTTTCAACCTCCAATAACTCATGATTTACTCAACAGTTTTTAGTGAAATAAATTGCATTGAACTCGCCTCATCAACCTCTTTTATTTCCCCACCGTTTCCCCTCCCATTGATGACCATTTTTGCGGGATTTAACCATGCCATTCAAAGACATGCCCCCGTCGATTTCCCTTCTCGGGCCACCTCCACCCCTATAAAAAGGAGCCCCGTGAGCCTCTCCTCATCCTCACTCAACCTCAAAAATCTCAAGTCCTTCGGCCTTTTGTGCCTCTCCTCATCCCCACTCGTTTGGCCGCAATCGGAGTTCTATTTTTGTAGTTCAAGCGGCGTTCTTCGGCCTTTTGTGCCTCGTCCGGTGATGCTCCACCGCGTTTGACCACACCGTTGGCTTCGCTTCGCCGCGTTCTACGCAGTGCTCACCTCGCCTTCGCCGGAGCATCGTCGGCACCGTGGGCCACATCGGGTCGCCGTTCCTCGTGTCGCCACTGGCTGACCGTGCATGCCCGACAAAAACCAAGGTGAGCATTACGATTCCCACGCTCTACTCTTCGATTCGTCGCAATTCTCGCATGTTAATTCCTCTCCGTTTGCCTGGAACACCGATGTCAGCCTATAGGCTACATAAAGTCTTGTCCACCGTGTTTCGCTAGTCCGTTGGCCGAGCCGTCTGCAGCGTTGAGTTCGTCTTGACGCATTCTACGCCGTGCTCCCCTCCGTTTGTCCAAAAACCTTCCCTAAATTTTTGCGCCCGACACCTCGCCATGGCCGCAAATGGCACTTCGCGTCCCCGCCTGTCTGGGAATGCTTTCAACAATCCGTTCACGTCAAAACGTGGCAAACCATCCCAGGAGGCTACGTTTCAGACGGTTTTGGATTTGCCGCACCGAGCGGAAAGATATTGAGTTTTTAGTATTTCGGTACCGACGTCGTTCAAACGACGATTGCATCGCCTCCGGTGAGTTTTCGGCTTAGTCGATATGTTTTCTAGCTTCGCCTCGCTGCGCTCTATGTCGTGCTTACCTTATTTCTCCTTGTCATTTGCCCAAAAATTATTCTTCTCTCTACACCCTATGTCGTTGTCGCCGTACACGTCGTTACCGTGCTCCGTTTGACGTACCGTCACTTCCTACATGTGCCTCAGGTCATTAGCAACCCATTGGCTTCACCTCTCGTGCCTTTTCTCGCCGACGATATGGCCAAAAACAGTGAAAATGACTGCTGTCCATTACTGTTCACGGAGGAATATTGAAGGAATATTCCTGATTTTTCCTTTTTCAGCATTTTCTGATCCGACAATCTTCCAATCGCTCGTTCTCCTCCGTTCGAACTCCGAATCAAGTGATTCAAGTTTCTAAATTCATCTAAATTCATAATCTATTTTTCAATATATATTTCATAATTTTTGGATTTTCTCAACCGCCCTTGGTTGAGTCTCCTCATCGTTGGAACACCGTCGGCACCACCGCCCGAGTTGCGCCACTGCTTCACCTCACCGCCGACCACCTTTCAACCACTTCTGGTATTGCACAAGAGCACCAATGCACTCCTCGCAATCCCCTCTCTTTTCTTCACCTCGCCACCCCTCCGCCAAGCAATCCCGCCGTCGAAGTGTCTCTTCCGCCGATGCCGACGCCACCACCGCCAAATCTTCGATGGGACCGCACGCACCTCCTTCACCCTTTTTCCCAAGCCAAAGCATGACCGGAGTACCCCACCGCCGGTAACCTTCCTTAGGCCCGCGCGAACCTTCGACGCCCCTTCTCCAAGCAATCCGTCGTCGGAGAGTCTCCGCCGTCGATAATCGTGTCCCGCCTTCGCTACACCCTCGCCGCCAGCTAACTCTATGCACCCCAAATCTTGCGCCAAGGTAAAACCGGACTCACACTCTTCTCCTTCTTTTGTACACCTCCCCGGTCTTCGCTGCCGTTGGATCACTCGGATCTCATCACGTGAAGCCGTCTGACGTCTCCCAGCCATCCAATTCTTAGACTCTGACATCCAAAGACACTTTAGACTCCGCTGTTCGGAGGCTTCTTAGACTCCGATTGCTCGGAGCTTGCGACTTCAACCTTCAGAGACTCCAATTTTGGCTTTGACCTTTGAAGACTCCGATTTTGGCTTTGACCTTCGGTCTTCGATCTCGGGGTCTTCGACTTCGACCTCTGTCTTCGAGCCGACCAAGGCTGTTAGACCATTTTAACCTCCGCACCCTCCGACCTCTCTGAACCCTCCAATCTCTCCGACCGCTCGACTCCGACTACCTTTTGTTCTCGACTGCTACAGTATTCGTCGACCACTGTACATTTTCGATTGGGTCTTCGTCTGAATCTTCGACTTCGCTTTCACCCATACTTAGAGTCTTTGTCTTCGACTTAGACCTCCGCATCTTTAACTGTTGTTTCGACTATGGTTGTCGAGACCCGAATATGCAAATTCGGTCTCTCTGTGTAAACTGCACTAGTCCAGAATCACGCTAGTGCACACAGTCAAACATAGATGTCATCACAGTCATACACACGATAATAATAAAGGAAAACTCGAATATCGATAAAATATCAGAGGTACGACCTTATGGCCAAGCTTACAATATCTCTAGCCGGAAGGGCTTAACAAAATAGCAGCGGGAATCCAAAATAAAGCGTAGCGACCAATCGACAAGCCATAGGCTATCGAGTGGAGAACGAAGCCTAATCCGTGAAGTCGTCGTAGTACTCTCCTTCCGAACCTCCCGCCGATAGTACTCCTCCCTCAATCGAGCAACATAGGCGTAAAGCCGTGAGTACATTCTGCATCAAAGAAGTCGCTTGTAACAAATGAATGCAATATATAATATGCAAGGCTTACCAAAGGAGGGCTGAAATGTTAATTTGCATAAAGGCATTTCATAATGAAATATAATAAATAACTTGAAAGCTAAAGTTAATCAAAAAAAGAATAATAGATAATCAAAGGAATAAACATGAACCACTTGTGAACACCAATTCACAAGCTAAACCAACGATGAACTACCTGCCCACTTCCCAACATAACCACCAATTTATAAGTGAAACACTAACCCGTGGTGAAATCCCGAGCAATGTCCATGACCGAGGACGCGGCTATTCGAATAGTTTTACACTGCAGAGGTTGCACAATCTGTACCCACACGATGTGATTAGCCTCGATCTCGTGAAATCACAACAAGGCCTTTACAATGCTCTACCTCAACACAATCCCGCCCGCTAGGGTTTCGATCACACCCCCTTGCGCCACATGGGAATCAAGAACCATGTCCATCACAATGGCGTAATTGAGTTGAAATATTACAAATTATTCAGCCAGGTCCATCCCATAATAGACATGTGGTTTGCACGATTAAGCTCAGATCAATGGCGCACAAAGTTAAGTCCTTAACATTACCCGGGCGAGGCTACCACATCCCCCGAAGTGAACCCGCACTTCCCCCTTTACTGCACGATCGATCGGCCGAGTGCAAAACCAAGTTTTTATACCCCGCCAATGACACACCAATATCATAGAACAAATTTTAGTTAATGTGGCACCAACCACAGTTCCATATGCCATTAAGTCAAATTAATGATTTACATGTGATGACGAAACCAATCGTAAATATAAGCCAGCTAAGCATCTAAATGTACCAACCCAAGTGACAAATAATCTAGCATCACTAGTATGTTTCCCAACTTAGGGTGACAATGGTATCATGATATTCTAAATTATCAAGGAGGGATAGATTCAATTGGGACGATAACTACCAGTACAAGGGTTTGAATAAAAATAGCGATGCAATGTAATTTAAAATAAAATAAATAAATAATAGATTGCAAACTGAGTTCAACATGATCAAAGGACACGAATTGCCTTGGTTGTGCTCAGCGAGGTACTCCTGGTCTTCGGGCGTAGAACCTGCTCCTCCGGAATCCGAATCTAGCGAGAGAGAAAACGACTGAAACCAAAGAATCACATAAAATAATAAGCAAATGAACTAGAAAAATCATGAAACCAGAACCAAAGGCAAGAGCTCGATTTTAGATGAATTTAGAAAAAAGAACGGGGTCAATCAGAGCTAGGATGGAGGAGAACGGGCTCTTGGAATATTTAATCTAAAGAAAATCGGGAAAAATCAAAAAGATTACTGTGCTGTGGACCAGACGCACGGGGGACTCGGTCCACGGTGGACACGGGGCACGGAACAGTGCCACACCGTGCGCGCGGGCGTGGCTGACATGGCACGCGCTGGTGCTGCCACGTGTCAGGTGACGTGGCGCTGACGTGGCACCGGGGCTTGGGTTTTGCTGACGTGGCAAACACGTGGCTGCCACGTGGTGGGTAGGGCTGACGTGGCCGGCCACATGGTAGGGCTGACGTGGCTGGGCTCGGGCGCGGGCGGCGGCGGCGGGATCCGACGGCGGAGGAGTGTACGCGTGACGCGGCAGGCGCGGGCGCGCGGACGGCGCGGCGGGCGACGCGTGGTGCTCGCACGCCGCGCGCGGCGCGCCGCGCGCGGCGCAAGCGCTAGGGTTTGCGAGGCGCGCGGTCGCGGGCGATGGGAGCGGCGACGCGGGTGACAGGGAGGCGATGCGGGCGACGGGGAGCGGCGGAGGGGCTCACCGACGGCCTCGACGACGGCGACGACGACGGGCGACGCACAGGGACGCGCGGGAGCGGAGGGAGCGGAGGCGATGGTTCGGCGGCGGCGAAGAATAGGCACGCGAACCAAGGCGGGTGGCGGGTTAAAAGCACGTGAACCGAGGGAGTTCCGATCGAACGCGGCACGGGCGCGATGCGGACGATGTTTGGACGGCTCGGATCGGCGGAGGGAAGATCGGACGGGCGAGGCGCAGCACGGTTAGGGTTAGGGTTTGCGGCGCGCGCTGTGGATCCGACAGCTGGGGAAGGGCGGCTCTGCTGGTGCGGCCGCGCGGCACGCGCGGATGCGCGATGCGCGTCCGGGCGGTTGATCGGGCGGCGCGGAGAAGGGGAAGGCGGGAAGGGGTACGGCGGCGGCGGGACGCGACGGATGGCTAACGTGTGGAGGAGAGAGAAGATCGGGCGGCCGAGATTTTTCCCCTTTTTCTTTTTAAACCGGAAATTCAAATAAATTTCTACAAGCTCTAGAAAATAGCAAATAAATCCCAAAAATTCACCAAAAATACCAGAAAATTCCTTGAGACCTGAATAATCTAGATAAAATATTTTCAACTTATGTTAATATTTATTTTAATCACATTAAATCTTTAAAAATTCTAAAAATTCATTTGAAGCTTGAATTAAATTCAGAAAATTCCAGAAAATTTATTTTTAAATTCCTGGCTTTAAAAATAGCAGAAAAACAGGATGTTACAAACCTTACCCCCTTAAACGAGATCTTGACCCCGAGATCTGGGCCAACTATGAAAATAGATTTGGAAACTCTGCTTTGAGGTCCTCCTCGCGCTACCAGGTTGCTTCCTCCTTGGAATGGTTGTTCCACTGGATCACTTTATTCCGGATGACTCGCTCTGACACTTCCAAGATTTTGACTGGGTGCTCCTTGTACGACAAGTCCTCCTGCAGGTCAACAGTCTCAACTGGCACGACCTCCTCTGGCACACGTAAACACTTCTTCAACTGGGACACATGAAAGACATCATGTACCCTACTGAAGGACGCAGGTAGCTCCAACTGATAAGCAACCTCTCCCCTGCGTTTCAGAATCCTGAATAGACCAACATATCTCGGTGCAAGCTTCCCTTTTAACTGAAACCTCTTCAAACCTTTGAAGGGTGTGATCCTGAGATACACAAAATCATCTGGCTCAAAACTCAACTCTCGACGTCTGGTATCTGCGTAACTCTTCTGTCTAGCCTGGGCAGTTTTCAACCTTTCCTGTATCAAACGGACCTTCTCCTCAACTTCTTGTAAACAGTCTAGACCAAAAATCTGACCTTCCCCCGTCTCTTTCCAATTGAGAGGGGACCTGCATTTCCTGCCATACAATGCCTCAAACGGTGACATCTCGTGAACCGCTCGATAATCGTTGTTGTAATGAGAACTCCGTAAAAGGTAAACAACTGTCCCACTTGGACCCATAATCAAGTACACATGCTCTCAACATGTCCTCCAAAATCTGATTTACTCGCTCTGTCTGACCATCTGTCTGGGGGTGATATGCGGTGCTGAAATTTAGGTGAGTCCCCATAGCCTTATGGAAACTACCCCAAAAACGGGAGGTGAACTGCGATCCACGATCTGACATAATCTTCTTTAGCACACCAAGCAAACTGACAATCCTCGACATGTATAGCTCTGCTAATCTGTCACCACTGTAGATTATCTTAACTGGAATGAAATGAGCAACCTTGGTCAATCGATCCACGATGACCCAAATCGAATCATAGCTCTCTTTGGTCTTAGGCAGACCGAATATGAAGTCCACACCAATTTCTTCCCACTTCCACTCGGAAGCTTTTAATGGCTGTAGCAAGCCTGCTGGTCTCTGATGTTTTGCCTTTACTCTCTGACAAATATCACAAAGGGTCACATACTCAGCGATCTCACGCTTCATACTTGACCACCAATACTTATCCTTGATGTCCTGGTACATCTTGGTACTGCCTGGATGAATCGAATACAACGACTCATGAGCCTCTTTTAACAACACATCCTTTAGCTCTTGCTTGTTGGGCACACACAACCGCTGCTTGAACCACAGGGTTCCTTGGTCAACTACTGAAAATCCTGACTCTTTACCTTCACTTCGCTTCTTCCGATCCAATAAACGCTCATTATCCGACCGAGCTCGACGAATCTGACCATCCAAAGTAGGCTGCAACTCCATAGCTGCCAAAAATCTTTGATCAACCAACTCAAGGCTAAGCTTCTGAAATTCCTCATGCAGCGCGGGCAGACTCTCTCGAACCATCACTGAATTGCAATATACCTTTCTGCTCAAGGCATCTGCAACAACATTGGCCTTCCCTAGATGATAATGTACGCCAACATTATAATCCTTTATTAGCTCTAACCACCTCCTCTGCCTGAGGTTAAGCTCGGACTAGGTAAAGATGTACTTCAGACTCTTATGATCCGTGTAAATCTCACATCTATTACCCATCAGATAATGACGTCAAATCTTCAAAGCATGCACTACGGCTGCTAGCTCCAAGTCATGAGTTGGGTAGTTCTCCTCATGCGGTCTCAACTGGCGTGAGGCATATGCTACCACTCTCTTATCTTGCATCAAGACACAACCCAAACTTTTGCGAGAGGCATCGCAGTAAATCTCAAAATCCTTATTTATATCAGGCAACACAAGCACTGGGACTGTGGTCAAACTCTCCTTAAGTTTTTGAAAACTTTTCTCGCACTCTGGCATCCAAGTGAATTTCTTCTCCTTCTTGAGCAACTGCGTGAGAGGTCTGGCTACACTGGAAAATCCGTCAATGAAGCGACGGTAGTATCCTGCCATACTCAGAAAACTCCTGATCTGGGTAACTGAAGTAGGCGACTGTCAATCCAACACATCTCTCACTTTCTCAGGGTCAACTGCGACTCCTTCTGCTGTCATCACATGACCTAAGAAGGCGACCTCCTTCATCAAAAACTCACATTTGCTGAACTTAGCATATAACTGATTATCCCTCAATTTCTGCAATACCAACCTCAGGTGTTCCTCATGCTCTCTCTCATCCATGGAATATATTAAACTATCGTCAATGAACACAACGACAAACTTATCCAAATATTCCATGAACACCTTATTCATCAGATACATGAAATATGCTGGGGCATTGGTCAAACCAAATGACATCACGGTGAACTCGTATAAACCATAACGAGTCGAGAAAGCTGTCTTGGGTATACCCTCTTTTCGGATCCTCATCTGATGATATCTTGACCTCAAGTCAATCTTGGAGAAAACTTCTGCTCCCTTAAGCTGATCAAACAGGTCATCAATCTTGGGCAAAGGGTACTTATTCTTGATGGTGACTTCATTAAGCGCTCTGTAGTCTACACACATGCGCTGACTACCATCCTTCTTTTTGACAAACAACACTAGCGCTCCCCACGGGGATGAACTCGGTCTGATATAACCCTTATCCAAAAGCTCCTGAATTTGCTTCTTCAACTCTGCCAAATCATTGGCTGGCATCCAATAGGGTCTCTTGGAAATCGGAGCGGTACCTGGTACAAGCTCAATTAGAAACTCAACCTCTCTCTCTGCTAGCATACCTGGAAGGTCATCTAGAAACACATCAGGGTACTCCCTGACAACTGGTACATTCTCCAACTGGGTCACCTTGCTCTGGCAAACCATGACTGACTCTGGCTGACACTCACTGGCTGCGAACTACACCTTAACCCTATCTGAGTCGGTTAAGGTTACTGCTCTGCTCCCACAGTCTAACACTGCTTGCTGCTTCTGAAGCCAATCCATCCCCAAGATTACATCTAGGTACTACATATCCAACAAAATCAGGTCGGCCCTGAACTCAACTCCCTGAATGGTTATCCTAACTCCTGGACAACCAAGGTTGGATCTCAACTCGGAACCGGGGGATTGGATTAAAAGAACAGATCTAAGAGCAACAGTTTTCAATTGTTACTTTTAAAGCAAAACTCCGAGAAACAAACGAATGCGAAGCTCCAGAATCAAATAAAACTGTGGCAGGAACTGAATGTACTAGGAACGTACCGATCACAACATCTGGTGCTGCCTGGGCATTCTCTACGGTGACGTGGTTCACCTGACCTCTCACCACCGGCATCCTGCTGGCCTGCCCTGATACCGGGGGTGCTCCTCGTCCTGCTACTAGGGTAGGAGTCCGACCGGGTGTGGCTCCCAAGTTGAAGCGAACTGGCGTCAGGGCCTGCCTCTGGGGGCACTTGCTAGCATAGTGTCCTGGCTCGTGACACTTGAAGCAAGTGATGGACGCTGCTGGGTTGTTGCTCTTCTGCTGCTGATCGCTGGAACCACCAGGACGTGGTCCTGACTAAAACTGGTGCAGCATCTGGGCTGGGGTCCTGAAAGCTGACGACTGCTGCTGCTGCTGCTGCTGCTGAGGCACTCGTGCGGGCTGGTATGAACCAAAACGGGGCCTCTGAGACTGGTGCGACTGCGATCCCTGCTGGATCATCCTCCTCTTGCGAGACTACTCGAGCTCGCGGCGACTCTCCTCAATGAAAATGGTCTTATCCACCAACAGCTGAAAACTGGCATAGTCGTTGCCTACGACCTGCACCTTTAAAGCTGGGTTCAAGCCCTTCTTGAACCCCTTTCGCGAGCTGACCGTGGCTACGCCCTCGACGCCAGAAGAGCTAATCGAGGAATTTATTGAGATATTCACCACCGAGCAGATTCTTCACTGAAATTTCCTGAACTCCTTCTTCATCTCGACCACTCCATCTAAGACGTGGGCGTTATGGAAGGCTTTGGCAAACTCCTTCTAGGTGATGCTGTTCTGATCCTCATGAGCTGCATAGTAGTTCTCCCACCACTCTGGCCTGTTGGTCCTCAAGCTAGTGTGCTGCATACAACACCTTCTCCCCGCCGGCAGCATCGAGTCAAGTTCGCTTTCTTCTCAATCGAACGGATCCAATCGCCACCTCCAAAGGCTCGACGAACCGAGAAAATAGGCGGTCTCGTCCTCATGAACTCAGATAGCCAATCTGCTGGCGAGGTGCCGTGGCGGGTGGAAGCCTCGTGCTATCACTGCATCATAGCTCGTGATATTCTCAGATCATGGTCTACATCATCTCGAGTCCGCCACCAAAAGCGATCGAGGCGTGGTCCAAAATCGTGGAACTAGCCGCAAAGATCTGTTCTCTGGTCCCGGTTCGCTGCTACGGTGGAAGAAGTCTCGTATCAACCATCTTACTCAAAAGAAAACAATCGCCGATCGACCAAAGGCAAAAGACGAGGGGAAACAAAGATAGATAAGAGGTAAATGCGTCTAAGGGGTTTTGCTAATAGAAACCTACTCTAAACAAACACTTAGCCAAAAGACTAACAACAAAACCGAGCAAAAATAAACTCCATTAAAAGATTGACATGATCTCAATATAATGCTTTTAAGGCAATATTTGCGCTCACATCACACACAATCGCAAATAAAATCCAACGTGTCTACTCGCACTATCTACTCAAGGCTCCCACCGGTTCTCGACAAATAGGGTACATTGCTATTGTCCTCTCGAATCGTAGACAACCCACGAAAGTTGCGGATCGGCGGCGATCGCTTCGACCGACCGAATCGAACCGGTTGAACTGACGAAGATATGATCGACGATCACCGGTGATACGACGTTTCGGTCCGGGGCTCGACGGTGTAGGCGACGGTAGAGGTATCGTGATCGCGGTCGGGCTCCTCCACGATCGCTCGTAGTCTAGGGTGACTCATACCGCTTCCTTGAACTTCCGGATAAGTCGGGCCATGTTGATCTTGTATAGCTTGCAAAGGCGACGGATGGCTTTGTGCGCAACTCCTTGTGCTGACATCTCTCCACTGGCACTGGCATTCTTGAAGCTGTGATGTATAACTTGCTTGCCGACTCGGGTGGTGAAGTACAGCCTGGAGATACTCCCGATGCGTTGTCCTTTATGCTTCTCATCCTTGGTAAGGTAGACGGGCAGTCTCTTCAATCCGAGGCTCCGCAACAGAACGCGTAGAAGTGCTCTCCATCCTCCTATCGGGCTATAAGAAGCTTGGGACATCTAATGCATTTATAAAGGAAAGATCAGTTTATAGCTTTATGAAAATAAATTTTTGCAAGAATGGGGCGAGGGACAAGAATCATTAAGGGTGAGATAAGAAGATAGAGATATTACTAAATATCAAATTTAGTTAGTTTGATTTAGAAAATAAATTTTTGGGTTAATGACCATTCTAACTAGGGCTTCATCCTACAGTCGATATGGCTCTGATACCATCTCTGTCGAGACCCGAATATGCAAATTCGGACTCTCTGTGTAAACTACACTAGTCCAGGATCACGCTAGTGCACACAGTCAAACATAGATGTAATCACAACCATACACACGATAATAATAAAGGAAAACTCGAATATCAATAAATCTCAAAAGGTACGACCTTATGGCCAAGCTTACAATATCTCTAGCCGGAAGGGCTTAACAAAATAGCAGCGAAAATCCAAAATAAAGCGTAGCGGCCAATCGACAAGCCCACAGGCTATCGAGTGGAGAACGAAGCCTAATCCGTGAAGTCATTATAGTACTCTCCTTCTGGAATCTCCTGCTGATAATACTCCTCGCCCTCAACTGAGCAATATAGGCGTAAAGCCGTGAGTACATTGGTACTCAGTAAGTCGTTTGTAACAAATGAATGCAATATAGTATGCAAGGCTTACCAATGGAAGGCTGAAAGGTTAATTTGCATAAAAGGCATTTCACAGTAAATATGATAACTAGATTGAAAGCAACATTTAACTGAAAAAAAAAGATAATAATAAATAATCAAAGTGATAAATATGAACCACTTGTGAACACCGATTCACAAGTTAAACCAACAGTGAACTACCTGTCCACCTCCAACATAAACCACCAAGTTATAATTGAAAACACTACCCCTCGTGTGAAATCATCGAGCATTGTCCATGACCGAGGACGCGGCTATTCTAATAGTTTTACACTCTGCAGAGGATGCACAACTGTACCCACACGATGTGATTAGCCTCGATCTCAGGAAATCACAACAAGGACTTTACAATGCTCTACCTCAATCCAATCCTGCCCGCTAGGGTTTCGCATCATACCCCCCCTTGCGCCACATGGAAATCAGCAACCATGTCCATCACAATGGCAGAATTGGATTGAAATATTACAAATTAATTAGCCAGGTCTATCCCATACTAGACATGTGGTTTGGACGATTAAGCTCAGATCAATGGCGCACAAAGTTAAGTCCTTAACATTACCCGGGCGAGGCTACCACATCCCCCGAAGTGAACCTGCACTTCCCCCTTTACTGCACGATCGCTCGCCCGAGTGCAAAACCAAGTTTGTATACCCCGCCAATGACACACCAATGTCATAGCACTAATTTTAGTTAACGTGGCACCAACCACAATTCCATATACCATTAAGTCAAATTAATGATTTACATGTAATGATGAAACCAATCGTGAATATAAACCAGCTAAGCATCTAAACGTACCAACCGAAGTGACAAATAATCTAGCATCACTAGTATGTTTCCCAACCTTGGGTGACAATGGTATCATGATATTCTAAATTATCAAGGAGGGATAGATTCAATTGGGACGATAACTGCCAGTACAAGAGTTTGAATAAAAATAGCGATGCAATGTAATTTAAAACGAAAAAATAAATAATAGATTGCAAACTGGGTTCAACATGATCAAAGGGCACGAATTGCCTTGGTTATGCTCAGCGAGGTACTCCTGGTCTTCGGTCGTAGAACCTGCTCCTCCGGAATCCGAATCTAGCGAGAGAGAAAACGACTGAAACCAAAGAAACACATAAAATAATAAGTAAATGAGCTCCAAAAATCATGAAACTAGAACCAAAGGCAAGAGCTCGATTTTAGATGAATTTAGAAAAAAGAACGTGGTCAATCGGAGCTAGGACGGAGGAGAACGGGCTCTCGAAAAATTTAATCTAAAGAAAATCGAAAAAAATCAAAAAGGTTACTGTGCTGTGGACCGGGCGCACGGGGGACTCGGTCCACGGTGGACGCGTGGCGCGGGCTGATGCCTCCGGCTCCGATCCGAACGGACGGTGGCGATGCGGGCGTGCGGAGGCGGGACGGCAGCGATGGGCGACGCGTGGCTCGGGCACGCTGTGCGAAGCGTTGTGCGCGGGCGCGAGCACTAGGGTTTGCGTGGCGCGCGGTCGCGAGCGACGGGAGCGACGACGCGGGCGACAGGGAGGCGATGCGGGCGACGGGGAGCGGCAGAGGGGCTCACCGACGGCTTCGACGACGGTGACGACGACGGCGACGACGGGCGACGCACGGGGACGCGCGGGCGACGGCGAGGCGGCCCGGGAACGGCGGCGCGGACGCGAGGGTTCGGCGGCGGTGAAGAACAGGCACGCGAACCGAGGCAGGTGGCGGGTTAAAAGCACGCGAACCGAGGGAGTTTAGATCGAACGCGGCGTGGGCGCGATGCAGATGATGTTTGGACGGCTCGGATCCGCGGAGGGAAGATCGACGGCAGGCGCAGATCGTAGGGATTAGGGTTTGCGCGCGCGTGGATCCGACGGCCGGAAGAAGCGGCGCGAAGATCGGACGACTGAGGAAGGGCGAGGCGCGGGCGAGGGTGGCTCTGCTGGTGCCGCCGCGTGCCACGCGCGGATGCGCGACGCGCGTCCGGGCGGTTGATCGAACGGCGCGGAGAGCGGGAAGGCGGGAAGGGGTACGGCGGCGGCGGGACGCGACGGATGGCTGACGCGTGGAGGAGAGAGAAGATCGGGCGGCCGAGATTTTTCCCCTTTTTCTTTTTAAACCAGAAATTCAAATAAATTTCTACAAGCTCTAGAAAATAGCAAATAAATCCCAAAAATTCACCAAAAATACCAAAAAATTCCTTGAGACCTGAAGAATCCGGATAAAATATTTTCAACTTATGTTAATATTTATTTTAATCACATTAAATTTTTTAAAATTCTAAAAATTCATTTGAAGCTTGAATTAAATTCAAAAAATTCCAGAAAATTCATTTTTAAATTTATGGCTTTAAAAATAGCAGAAAAACAGGATGTTACACATGGCCCTTGCAGCAGTTGGTGTAGTCAAAATTAGTCCTCATAAGTCAATGATCTTGATTAATTTTGATGGACTGAGGGTCGGTTACCTCCGGTGATGGAGAAATTCGAGCGGCGAAGCAAGCACAGCATGGGTGGAAATGGAAATCAACTATAGGCTCCCTCACCTGACAAAATGAGGGATGATAAAGATATGGTTGAAATGGCATTAATAATATATTAACGGTTGATAGAATCAACGGTCTAATCAGGAACGAGTGAACTGAAGCCTCTTTGTTTAGGCTTTATATTTTGTTTAAAAGCCAAAAATTCAAAGCTCAAACTAAAAAGAGGCTTTTCAATTAGGCTTTTAAAAAGCCTAAGCTACTCAATAGGTGGGGTTTTTTTGACTGAGATTTATGGTTATGACTGAGATTTAAACGGTGTAGGGATTGCGCGGTATGGAATGAATTTCAGTGGAAGATTTGTATGGTATATTAGCGGTTCAAGTGAAAGTTTTGTGTAAAATTTTTAGCTCATTTGTACAATAAAATGCTCGTTTGTATGGTTGGCAGATACGATTAGTGTAGGGGAAAACACATGTGTTAACTTCAATTATTTTTGTTTGCAGCATGGAATGAATTTCAACGATGAATTTTTATGACACGTTATCAGTTCAAGTGAAAGTCTGTGAAAATTTCAACTCATTCGGACAACGAATGCTCACTTGTATAGTTGACGTACACGAACGGCATAGGAAAAAACGCATGTGTTGATTTCCATTTTTTTGCTGCATAGTACGGAATGAATCCCAAGCGAACATCTGTTGTCTGAGTGAGCTAAAAATTTTACAAAAGACTTTTATTGAAAGTGCTAACATTCTATAGAAATTTGTTGGTAGAATTCATTTTATACTATCCCTACCTTATTCCTGGAGTGAGACGGTAGTAAGAGGAGTAAGTTTTGAATTTTACACATGATCAGCTGAAGTGAAAGCCTTTTGTGTGCACAATAAATTAGCACTAGATGGTTGTGCTAATTAAATACGATTAGAACGAAGTAAAATACTGCTAATCTAGTGATGTAGATAGAACTGAGTAATTACTTTCTGAACTAAGTACTGTGCTTAGTGCTAAGTAATTGCAGTAATTAATGGTGAGGGCGCTAAGTAATTGTGCTAATTAATGGTGAACAACATTGCGAAGTGGTGTTGCACTGTGCTGCAGTAGCTGAGGCCGTGCGCCATCAACTGCTGATTGGGAGTGCTCAGCAACATGCGCATACGCCTCAGTTAGAGGGAAACCAAAATCGACGTGGCATAGCTGGCTAGTCAGAGTTCTCTATCTCTAATATACGGAGTATTTAGTGTCAGTACAAGGGATGAAAAGGTCTCGTTAAGACTAAAGGCATTTTAGAAATCTTAACTATTATAAAAGAAAGAGTTGGTGGTTGCCGAAGCCTCCTTTTGATTTTAGCCATTCAATCTGATAAATAAAATCCGAACCGTCCACACCTCTCCCTCCTCCGCCGCCCTCGCCTCCTCCCCTCCCTCCGCCTCACCGCCTCCGCAAATCCACTCCCACTCCTCCGTCCCTCACGCCCCACCCGCCGACCGCCTCGCTTCGATCCGCGCCGCGCCCTCTCGCCCCGACGGCGGCCGCCCGTCCCTCCTCCCTCCCACTCGCCGCCCGCCCCGGCCCTCCTCTCCTCCCACCCGCCACCGCCCACCTAGATTCGCCGCCGCGCCTCCTCGCCCCGGCCGGTCGCCCCGCCTCCTCTCTCCCACTCGCCGCCGCCGGCCCTCCTCCCACCCGCCCGCCGCCTCGCCCGCATCCGCCACTCGCAGCCCTCCTCTCCGCCCACCGTGCCGCCCCATCCACCTCCCACCGCCCCCGTAAGGCCCCTCTCCGCCTACCCTCCTTCCCCGCGGATCCTCCTCCCCCCCGCGCCGAGTCCTCTCGCGCCTTCCTCACAACCGCCGACCCCACCGATCTCTACCTCTCGTCGCCACCGCGCCTCGCCTCCCGACTCAAGGCGACCACGCCGACCTTTGGCTCTCTCGCCACCGCCACTCGTGCCCTCCCGACTAATCGCTCCCGTGCTGCCCGACTCCTCTTCTCCCTCCTCCCAACCCGTGTGTGGCTTCCCGAGCGAGCAGCTCTCCGCCCATCTCCCGCATCCTCAAGGACTTCGACGCCATCGCACGCACCAACCCCAGTGCTTCCTCTCCCTTTCGATTCCCGCCTCAAGTGAAGTCTAGGGTTTGGACTTGGGCGCGACACCCCTTACAGTGCTATCACACGCAAGCCTAGGAGGAGAGAGCTAGGGAAGAAGAAGAAGCTAGAAGCCTCGGATTGATGCCTCGCGTTGGCCTATCGGGGTCACTGAGCTCTCGCTGGAGGAGGTGAACATGTACATCGAGCTCCCCAAGGGCGTGCCCACCAAGCTCTTCCACTGCGCCATGCAGGCCGGCCACATCGAGGTCGGCATCCGTGGCAATCCGTCCTACCTCAACGTCAGTCGGTGGTTTTCACTCTCTTCCAATTCGATTCCACTCGAGCTCATGCTAAAAGGTTGATATTTTCTTGGGTTTTGTTTGTGTGATTAGGGGATTTGATTTTTTGGGTTGTTTTGCAGCACGACCGGATTTACCGGATGAGCTTTACCCTTCAATGAGCTTTACCGGATTTCGTTTGCCTGTGCTGCGGCCAACCTATGGGCATAGGAAAATATTATTTTCTCCAAGTCAATTTATAGAATATCTGAATGTGGGGAAGGCATGCTAGATTTGAGAGTCAAGACACTCCTATGAAATGGCCACTAATTTGTGAGTTGGTCATAGTATAAGATTGATTGATTTGATTCATAAGGATATACTAGCAAGGACGAGCAGTCGCTCATACAAGTTGTAGCATTAGGGAGATTTCTATATTCTGACATTTATGTCATTAGCACCTTTTGCTGTATAATTTTTAACATGGACAATGGCTTTTGCTGCAGACAAGGGGAAAACATGGTCATCTCCAATACAAGGCCAAGGTAGCTTATTATGCTGTAGACCAAGAACAAAAATGGCTTATGCTGCAAAGGTTTCAAGAAGAGGTATAACCAATTTGTTGTATAGTTCCCTTGCTGATTGCTGTGCATTCCTTTTTCTTTGTACTCATCACGCTTCACTTCTGGAACATATTAGTTTGAACAGTTATTTTCTCAATTATGCATGCCTATTTGTAGTATGTGATATGAAGCAGTACCTGATGTCAATTGGATCATAGTTGGTATGATCATGCTAAGTCAGATTACAGCAATGATCGAAAGAACTCATTTGACTTGCTTGTGATATATAATGAAATATATCTTTTGGCATGTATCAAATATGAGATGATAGGATTACCTACACATATGTGTACGCATGTGATTCTTGGCATGATTTGTCTTGCTTGTAATATGAATTTTTATGCTATTTAAAATTTAAGCTTTAACTATTTTTCCACGACGGATTCATAGCGAAAAATTTGAGTCCCATGAGCAATTAACTCATAGATGTAGGAAAAATTTTATATTAAAAAATGGATGTAGGGAAACTCATATTAGTTTGTTTGAGACTTTAGAATTTGCGTTATCAATTATTTAAGATCCGTTACAACGCACGGACACTTGACTAGTTTTAACAATAAGCTATAGTTCAGAAGCTAGTCTGCCAAACGATCTGGATTGGTTTAAAAGCAGTTTTTTTAAAGATGTTTAAATTAAAAAGATGACTTTAAGCTATAAACTAAAAAAAACTAAACCCAAATAAAGAGACCTAGTATGCCGGTGCCAGAAGGCAGCACATTGGCAGGCTGCGGACGCCGTCTACTCTGGGCCTCCTATTCCCTCGGGTGGGCCGCCTTCTGCATGCGCAAGCAAATGAAATGGGCCTCACCGAATGTCATCACTTTTGTGCCGCTGCAACAGATGTTTTGCTTCAATCCTCCGCTAAATTGGCAACCCGGCATAACGAAGAAATGGAGGACATTTCAGTTGCAAGAGATCGAGTGTTGTTTATCAAGCTCATCAACATCAAAGGACAAATTCTACTCAATTCGAGAAGATCACAAACATAGAGCTATAATTTCTTTTCTTTTTTGTTGGTTCCTTCCCACACAACACACAGACAATGAACTGCAGATCCGTAGTGCCCCTAGATACTTGTATATTGCTGCGACCAAATCCAAACCCTAGATTTTCCTACACGCGACGAAAGAGTCCCATAATAAGACCCGTTTTTTTATTTTTGTAGGCAGGAACTGGGAGCCAGCACTTCAGCTCCAACAAGGTTTCTTTCTCCTTGTTTCTCCAACAAGCTCTTTTCGGAAGAGCTGGCTATAGTTGCGGTTCTGCTCGATTAATTCAGATAGATAGCTCGACCGTAGCTTGATCATTTCTAGTTAATCAGGTGTCGATTTTCTGTTCCATTTTACTATCTCCTTCAGCTTCTCCACAATTTGTCACTTTGCAAACTAGCCTGCGGTAAAAATCTGTCATAAATCTGCAGAGCAAGGCGTAGTAAGGCCGCCAGCAACAAACAAACAGAGTTTTAGGAGTAAGTTGCGTACATGCTGATGAATAAAGCGATGGTTTGTCGAGCACACAGAACAATGCATTATTCAGGTTTCGATAAATATAATAGATAGGGGATACAACATCCACATGATTACACAGTTGAATAACATTTCAAAACAAAAACATGGATGAGATCACAACCCACAGGGCTAAGTTCGATTGTTTTTTTCTCCGCACACAAACATACATAAGGCAAACTACTGTTCGTACTAGTGCACATCCATGTTGCTGTCTAAGGCTGTGGCATAAGAATCAGACCATTCGTTGTCTGCACAAGGGATGAAAGGGTC
The DNA here is from genome assembly GCA_036346265.1 of Melocanna baccifera. Taxonomy (NCBI): domain Eukaryota; kingdom Viridiplantae; phylum Streptophyta; class Magnoliopsida; order Poales; family Poaceae; genus Melocanna; species Melocanna baccifera. The sequence continues at coordinate 14,424,057 of CM070677.1, forward strand.
TCATAACTCGCCGTGTCAGCGACACTGCCAGTGAGAAGCATGCACCGTTCCAATTCCAGCATGGTTTCTTTGGCGTTATTCAGCACCTCGTCAATCTTTTCTTGCTGGAAGGACTGATTAGGGATGTGGTTCCCCTCCATTATCCAGGTAGACAGCCGAGCCGTGGTCCTGATTATCTCTAGACAATCAGGTGTGGATTCGCTGTTCCTTTCTACTATTTCCTTCAGCTTCTTCACAAATCTTCTTCGCTGTTCAATGGGAAACAGGGGGCTGGCTGTTGGGACCAAATTTGTGGTAATCATCTGCACAGCAAGGCTTAATAAGGCTGCCAGCAACTTCCTTTCGTTAGGTTCCATTTGGTTTTGACGACTTTCACCAAGCGTACCCAGTATAGCTCGCAGAACCTATCACAAGAAATCTCAGTTAGAAAATTTGGATTAAGAAGGTGATGTCTACCAGTTGACAAACAACAATACAACAGGTCAAACAAACAGCAGAATGTAGTATTCGAGAATTATTTTTCCATTAGAGGAAGAGAGCCTGATGTACTGTTCTTTTTTTATAAAGCAATTTATTCGTCAACAATCTGTTCGAAATTAAGTATGGCTGCATCATGCTTACCACTGTAAATTTGCTGCGAAGTGGTTCTTGTGCAATGGGCATTGCGCAAAAATGAGACAGCATTTGTGCTATCACAGTAAGGTGTTCCACGTGAGTAACAGTACCAAGCATGCCTGCAAGCCTGTCAATCACTGTTTGCCCTGTCCCTGTCGTTGTTATTGCTCTTATAATGATCCTACGGTTATCCTCACCGCTTCTTGCGAGCGCAATCAGTGCTTGCCCTGCCGGCACCGTTGTAGCGTCTTCACTGTTGTTGGCATCAAAGAACAAACGCAGCAGCTCATAGATGATTATTGCTCTTATAATCACCCTACGGTTATCCTCACCGCTTCTTGCGAGCGCAATCAGCGCTGCCGGCACCGTTGTAGCGTCTTCGTCGATGAACAAATGCAACAGCTCATCGACGAAGTTACTGATGTGCTGAAAATTTCCCCTCCTAGCCTCATCCAGAGCTCGAGTTCTAGCGATATATATCAATAGAGTTTCTGACTGCTGTCTGTTGCCAGTGATGTTCCGTACCATCTCTATGATGCTGTTGGCATCGCCCAAGATTTGTCCCGTTAGCACTCTACCGTTTTCACCAGTGCCCCTGACAAGCTTGGTCACCACGCCTAATGATTCTTTAATTATTTCAATGGATGCAGGGTCATCCGTTTTGCCTGGATAGAAGCCGTTACGGAGTGGTGCTATGATCTTGGATACGAGGCCCTTGTTCTTGAGTATCTCCGTGCAGTTATCCGGATCACCACAAAGCTCAGAAAGAATCAGCAGGCCGTGGGCAATGAGAGCCTTGCTTTCTGGATTCTGATTCTGTACCTGCTGGTGCTGGCCATGGTTAACGTCAGTAGCTTGTTTCACCCTGTTCACCAAAGGAGGGTCGAGCAGGGATGATATGGATCGTATTGCTCCGGGTATATCAGCTAGGTGCATGTCTCTAGCAAGCTTTGCGACAACCGCAGCCGTGTACTTCTTGGTCGTGTCATCAACTAGGCTCTTTGAGCTCAGCATCCCAATCAGCCTGCCAATACTTTGTTCTGAAGATTGAATCTGGGAAATTGTTCTTGCTCTATGGGCATCTTGTTCCATCAATGTGTGCAGTACGGAGACTGCGGTGATGTGACCATCATCGGATTCATTTTTTAGAAGGTCCTGAGCAAAGGAAACTAAGTTCCTCTTAATGGTGTTTGACACGCCGGCTTGGATGCATGTGTCAAGGGTGTTATCTATGTATTTATCGATCAGTTCTGTTGTGTCCGGCGTGTCAAATCCACACTTGTTCCTCAGTGAACATGCAACTTGCCAACGACGAAGCCGGAGTCTCAGGTACAGTGAGTAAAATGCACCCTGGGTGAGCACTAGAGCGTAGAAGAAGATAAGTGGCGGCTTCACATTCATTTTGCTCGCGTCGGTGCTGGTGACTCCGTAGTCTTTCCCCGCGATGGCCACGAGGCGAAAGATGGATAGCACGATGCAGGTTAAGGCTGCAGCCACCGGAGCTATGCTGATCAGTAATGCTGCCAAGGCCACTTGGCCCATGAATTCTGGTGCCCTTGCCAGGAAGCTCAAGATCAACAGCAGGACGTGTTGATTTCGACCATTTGCTGGCCGAGTGCGATTGTTTTGCGTCAATGGTTCAATGTACAGGTCGATGTACGCTTGCGGAGCTTCGGAGAAAATTTTTGCCTCGGGATATGGATTGAAGCCAACAATTCTGCCGTTAAATGGTGGTAGCAAAACTCAGTATGAGCCGTGTCAAGATAAAGGCAAACAACAAGATTGGATCAGCTTGCTTCTATCCTAGGAAGCTTTTTTTTCTTCAATAAATATAAACTTTAAACAACCATTATAGGTTAGAGACTGTTATTGAGTAGTATTCTCTTTCATTTCAAACAAGGGCCCGCTTGGAATACAGAAATTTTGTACAAATTTTACAGGAATTTCACATTATACAATTCAATTCTCACAAGAATCAGAATTTTTTCTCCGTGTTCTAAAAACGACACTAAGAGTTATAACTTGAAAGCCTAGAAAAATCCCTACACTGCACCGCTAGCTGTAACTCGAATTTGAGTTAAATTTGGCCATTGAAGATAGTATGCTAAAGTAGAGGAGAGCTGTTGGCCGGTGGGGACAGTGTAATGCCGTTGCCCAGGTAGAGGTAGCCCATGATGCCTATTATGAATATTGTGTGTATATTGATATAAGACCTAAGAGACTATATATATAGGAGAGTACAAAAAGATATGCTATATAGAGATAAGACATATGTGGAATAGAATACAAACTCTATATCCTAATACAACTATATATCCTTAACACCCCTTCAAATACAAGGCGTATGCAATAGTATTGTATTTGAAAGAGTTGACACTAAAATCCAAAATCCAAGTCTTGAAACGTCGTCGTAGCATACAGCTCTTGAAAATTATATCGAAAATAGAAGATCTCCATCCGAGGTTGTATAGTAGCTCATAAGGTATGTTGACAGGCTGGTAGCCCATAAAGCATATCGAAACCTGAGACGGCGACGCAGTGCATAAGAAACGCAATAGAAACGTAGTGCAGAAAAAGCGTGGCGGCTTTAAAAGCTCGGGGCGACGGCTGAAAGCATCTGGGCCCCTAAGATTAGGGTTTTGGTAACTAATGACGAATTATGAACATGGGACTAATGTGTGTGCTAAGATTGTATAGATAAAGTCTCATGTGTGCAAAGGTAAAGAACAAGCTGCAAAGAATATTAACGTCAAGAATTCGAAGATGAGGTACATAAGATTTTGGGTCTATTTTTCGAGAGAGCACCCTTCCAGGGACTTAGACTCAAATAAAATCGGTAGTTCCGGTTTTACAATGACGGAACTACCGCAGCGCGGTAGTACCGCATGATTTGCGGAACTACCGGTTTCCGGTATGTTTTTTCCAGAAAGTACCCCGAAGGAAAACTAAATTATCCAGAAATCGGAAGTACCGGATTTAGCACGGCGGAACAACCTCAGTGCGGTAGTACCGTGTGTCCAGCGGAACTACCGCAGAGCGGTAGTACCGCACTTATAACGGCGGTAGTACCGTGCCGAATTTCAAACGGCTAGTACTGACCATCTGACATAGCCGTTACGGAGTGCTACAGTAAATGCGGTAGTTCCGCACTTTGCACTACGGTAGTTCCGATTTCTCAGATTTTTCAGAATTAAATTTTTGCAACGGCTATTTTTGGTTGGTGAGGATATAAATACCCCCCACCTGCACTTGAGCAGGTTGCTGAGCATTGTACTGATCTTCTTGAGCCCTAGAGCATTCACTCCACTCATTTTTCTCATTTGTACACTAAATTTGAGTGGTGAAGTATTTTTCGAGTGCATTCATTTCTATCTTGATCCAATTACACTCAAGCATCGTCAAGTGGAATCATTGGTCTATTCTCTTGGTGCTTGCCGGCACCTAGACGGCGAGAAAGTTATTTGCCGGTGATTTCTTTAAGGAAGATTGTGAAGAAGTCCGAGTCAAATTGTGAGTGGTTTGGAGCTCACCATCTCCGGAGCGGAGGAAGAGCTACCAATAGTGATCGAGGTGTTTTTGGCTTAATTCGTGGAGCCAGTCCGATTCGTTCGGGCTAACCTCAACGTAGACTAGTAGAAACCGGCATGTTTCTGATACCACGATAAAAACATCGTGTGTCAAATTGTGTTTGTTTCTTGTCTATTATAGCAATTGCTCTTGATCACTTATTGCTTATTGTCAATTGCTTAAAATTGCTTGAATTGTGTAGGATTATTTTTCACTTAGTTTTCTTGCTTAGTGATCATCTTGTCATTAATTGCTTAAATTAGCCAAAAATTTTAAAACATCTTATTCACCCTCTTCTAGTCGGTTATCCTTGATCCTACAAGTGGTATTAGAGTTTGATCTCTCATTTTTAGACTTAACCGTCTTGAGAGAAAAGGATGGCTAGTGAGGGAATTGCAATAGCCAAGGCACCTCTCTTTGATGGCTCAAATTATTCCTATTGGAAGATTAAGATGTCAATTTACTTAAAGGTCATGAGTCCTAATATTTGGAAAATTGTAAATGAGGGCTACGTGATGCCGCTTGATCCATTGCACTTAACGGAGCAAGACGGGCGTAACGCTCATTTAGATACCCAAGCTACGAATGTTCTCTTTGGCGCTTTAAACGCGGACGAGTTCAACAGGGTAAGCAATTTAGAAATCGCTCACGCCATTTGGACAACCCTTGCGGAAATTCAGGAAGGGACGTCCACGATTAAAGAGGCAAAATTACATCGGTTTAGGATAAAATATGAGACATTCATAATGTTGCCCCATGAGGATATCAATGAGATGTACTTACGGCTTAACAATATTGTGAATGAGCTCAAAGGTTTTGGTACTAACCTTTCTGATCTTGACATTGTAAGAAAGATGTTCAGGGCCTTGCCGGAGAAGTATAAGGTGCTAGTGACACTCTACCTCAACTCACCAGAGTTGGCAAGGATGACACCAACATAACTCTTGGGTAATCTAATTACCAACGAGTTGTACAAAAAGGACAAGGAGAAACTCTTGGAACAATCATCCTCCAAAGGCAAAAAGATACCACGGTAAAAACATCGTGTGTCAAATTGTGTTTATTTCTTGTCTATTATAGCAATTGCTCTTGATCATTTATTGCTTATTGTCAATTGCTTAAAATTACTTGAATTGTGTAGGATTATTTTTCACTTAGTTTCTTTGCTTAGTGATCATCTTGTCATTAATTGCTTAAATTAGCCAAGAATTTTAAAACCTCATATTCATCCCCCTCTAGTCGGTTATCTTTCATCCTACAGCGACTCAGAAAGAAGAGCGGCGGCATCATAGATCGAGACAGCGGCAGCGTAGTGCACAAGAAACGCAATAGAAACGCAGTACATAAGAAGCGCGACGGCCTTAAAAGCTCAAGGATGCGACGTGAGAGGCCGCCCATGGAGGAGTCCGGATCCAGCACGAATGAGGCTGGATCCGAATGGGGCAAGGCCAGATCCGGCAAAGACAAACCGGAGAAGAGCCATACAGGTGCGAGAGGGGCAGCACCGACCATACAAAATCCTAAAAGATGAACTGAGACTTGCAAAGCAATCGACTAAAAGACACAAAAATTTTTGGACTCACATGGCGTAGACGTATTGGAAGATAAAGACTATGGATTTGAAATGGACGCAGAGGAAAACTCAAAATCGTAAAAGACTCAAAATTCTGCGTGGCAAATACTAAAGCAGCAACTGAAAGCTCTCAACACCACCAAAAGATATCCTTCTTCCTCATGTGAGCATCACAGCCTTCAAAGACCACCATGTAATAGCAAAAAGATGCTGCCTCTCTTCCACCGTTAAACAACCTCACGGTCCGCACGGCAATAAAAGAGGATAGAGAGAGCAGACATCGCCCGCCGGTCTTGGCAACGGAGATGGATTCTTCGGTCGAGAAGAGGAGCGGGTTGCTCGATCCGGACGATCGCACGACCTCCAGCGAGCCCAAGGCTGGGCACAGAGCGCGGCGGCAGCCCCGATCTGACTCGGTCGGAATCAAGCAGCGAAACAAGAAATCCGGCGGCGGCGGCAGCCACGATCCGGCTCATTCCGACGTCCTTCGCGCCCGCGCGGTGGCGCGCCTCGATGCATGTGCGGGAGATCTAGTGGTGACAGGGAAGAGGAGTTGGCCAAAGGCGAGGCCAAGCCAGGCCCGATCCAGCTGGATTTGATGAAGAGCAGTGTCTCCCACAAAGAGAAAACCGAGGCGAGGACGCCAGCGATGTAGAGCGCCATTGGACATGAGATCCACGGCAACCAAGAGACGCCCTCGAGGTCCTTGAAGCCGAGGTCCTCGTCGAGCACGGCATCAGCATGGAACTCAGCCCGCCTGGCGGCGCAGTGGAGCAGTATGGCGTGTGCGTCACGGATGCGGAAGTCCCGCGCGCGGACGAACGTGAGGAGCCCGACGGACGCTAGAGGAGGCCTGAAAAACGAGGTGATCACCCCCGGGAGTAGAGGTGATCCTCCCAGAGGCAGCGGCAGCGGAAGACTTGTGGAGAGACTAGGGTTAGAGAGGTATGAATCTTAGCTCTGATACCATATTATGAATATTGTGTGTATATTGATATGAGGTCCAAAGGGTTATATATATATAGGAGAGTACAAAGAGATATACTATATAGAGATAAGGCATATATGGAATAGAATACAAACTCTATATCCTAATACAATTCTATACCCTTAACAATGCCTAGGTGTATTACAAGTGGAATGAATCCCACGTAGAGAGTTTAAAGCGGAACAAAGCGTGATGTAGTGGTGGTGATCGATCAACTGATCATTCATGGCCTTAACTAGTAATCACACAACGAGCAATCGAGAAACTTGTATACATGCCTTGCAGATTGTATGATGACAATGACCGTCACGAACCAGAAATCCATCTTCTGAAGTAATCGACTGTGGCCGCCAAGCAGTACGACCGTGGCCCAGATAGAGGCGAGAAAGCCGAAGCCCGTGGCAAACAGCTGCAGGAACGCCTCGCCCACCAAGCAAAGGTTAAGCGGCTCCTCCAGTGGTGTTGTATCTCCGTACAAGTACCGCCCCCTCGCTCGTTCCAGCTGCAGCCTCCGTGCGCCTAGTCGGAGGGCCGACCCCAACGCGACGGCAAGGAGCTTGTGCGTGGCCATCGACACCACAGCCACCTCCATTGCTGCCCGGTTGATAAGTAACAAGTGCCAAGCGGCACTCCTTGCCACAGCGGAACCGTCTTCTTCTTCTAGACCGAGGCCTCTTCTGAGAAGGAGCTACACAAGCTAGGGAGAGAACTAGCTTCTGGTTGGTCTTCGACTTCCTCTGCAGTTGGGATACGAGTAGGGAGAAATTTGGATCGATGGGGACGGAGAATAGTTTAACGCGTTGCTAGATCCGGAAGTTGGGATATCGTTATACGGAAGAGCTCAGGGTGGGTTTTTGTGTCTAGTACTACTATACTGGCTTAGCTTGGTGGGGCCTTCCATTTCTGTTAATTGCTTTGTGGTTTCTGAAAAAAACCTGGCTGTTAATTACTATACTACTACGATATCTTTCTGGCTTAGCTTAGTTGATTAGTCGTTAGCCTAAAAAATTCATTCGGCCTGATTGGTCTTCCCGTGGACAATTCAAAGTAAGAACAGGGAGAAAGAACTACCCTTCGCTGTTGTAGTATTTTTTGTTTTCGTTACAAGTTGGTAGTCTAAAATTTGGTTGGCATCCGTCAGTTAAGCACTTAAATATATTCAGTCATCTGACTATTCATATGCAACTAGGGGTGCAAACAGATTGAGTTTTTCTCGATGGATCCGGTACTGAATCCGGTTAGTAGCGAATTTGGTAAGCTAGTTTGGTATCTGGTCGGATTCGGTACGGTATACGGATATGTGTAGACGGATTCGGTAACAAATTCAGTATAGTTGATATCCGACCGAATAGTATCCGAATAAATATCCGAATAGCATGAAATAGGGCGTCCGCGTATATGACAGAGATGAACGAATCCGACGCGACAGCCGGCAAGCAGGCCAACGGCGAGGCATCCAGTGGCCGCGCGGTGGAGGTCTCCGACGAGGAGACACTCCCCGGGGTGCTCCGCAGCTTCGTCAACGCCGTCTGCTCCCCGGGCGCGGGCGGGGAGCCGCTGCTACGCCAGCTTCGGGCAGTGTCCTGTGAGAGCGCGCCACGGCTACACGAGACGTCCAGGAACTCGGCGCGTGACCTGCTCGCCTGGACCAGGCTAGGCAGCGGCCTCCATGCCATCCTCATCCTTTTGATTTTTGGACGCCTCTTGATATGTCCAGAAGAGAAAAAAATGTTTCTTGCTTTGTTCACTAAATGGGACTCATTTGTCATATTTGCATCTGTGTTGATTAATCGCCAAAGAGATGCTCACGTAGTGGTTTGCTTGTTCTATATTAAGCAACTAGTCGGAGTTTAATAACTGACTGTTTTGCAATACACATTAATTGAGACATGTTGGTTGTTATATTGGGGTATGATTTATTGTCATGTGAAACTGGATAATTATATGTGCCGTGGACCACCAATGTTTACAGAATTCTGTAGTGGTAAAGGAAGTATGGGCTGAATTGTATTATCTATGTTGTAAGTGAAAACACATGGCAAATTATAGTTATACGGTACGTCAATAACTTTGTATAAATATCTGATTAAATATCCGAATAAACTTCTCCACATTATTTTATTACACAATGGTTACTCAGTGTGCAGAATTGGATCAAGGACTTCATATGGAAACAGCTTAATCTAAACTATCCAAACATGCCCAGCCTGCCTATATTTAGATATATAAACTGAACATTTGCTTACTCATTGTGCAGAATTTGCTGATTTGTTGCATTTTGAAACTATAATCATCCGTATTATCCGCCTATATTATCCGTTTCTGAGCCGAATCTGTTATATATCCGTCCCGACAGTACCGTATTCGAAACTTCGAATATTTCGAATTCGTATTCATATTCGGTCTACCGTATTCAACTCCTATCCGGAAAAAAATATAGGTTAGGATACAATTTAAACAATATCCGTCCGAATACAATCCGTTTGCACCCCTATATGCAACATGATGAGGGAGTGGCCCGATCTTCCGATGAGAAAGATAACTTCGATTTGATATGACGTTGACGAAGATATTACTTACCGAGATGACCAAGTCCGTTCTGCAATCGCTATACCACACCTTAGTCGATATCAACCGTGCCAAGAACGCAGTTGACCTGAACACGAGGTTCAATTTCTGCAAGCAATCGAAGAACAAGTAAGAACAAGATAAAGAGCAATCTGCATATTACAAATATAAATGAGGTACACAAAGGGTTGAGGCCTGCAATCGTAGTTGTTGGTCTAGTCGATACAAGAACACAGACGAAGTTTCACGGTGAAAAACTAATCTACACAAGCCTGAGTTACATAGCTAATTGAGTCTCTATTTATAGGGGCACGCAGGCCCTTGCTTATGGAAAATTCTCAATACATGGAAAGTAATCAAATCATACCTGATTCTATCTCTATTTCCAAAGTCAAAAGATTGTTTTGATGATTCCGTCGCGCACAGAAGGAATTTTGGGATGAGACCAGATTCGTTGGAAAGAAGACAAAATAAGTTTTCCATGCTATACTTACACATTCCAAATGGACTCTTGATGCGAAATTTATGAGCATTTAAAGTTGATGCTGTCAGGCTGAGTCAACGTCAGCTTGTTTTAATGATTGTGGTGCGCACAAAAGGAATTTAGAGATAGGGCTAGATCCATTGGAAAGTGGATGAATTCTTCTTTCTATGCTGTACTTGCACACCTCAAACGGAGTTCGTATGCAAAAGTTATGCACAATTGAAATCGGACCTGTCAGCCTGACTCCGAATTGATTCGGATGCCAAATTGAATTCCAAAATATCTCTCACTTAAACTCTTGCTTGAATTGATCCAAAAGTGACGTGGTGACCTTGAGCAAGAGTTGGGGAAGGCATTGACTTGGTCTTGATATATTGGTCGGCTTCCCTTTGAGTGAACCCTAACCACGAGCGCGTAGCATTGATGCAATCCTTCTTGTGTAGCTTTTGTTTATTCTTGGAAACTTTGGTCTCATGCATATCTGGCGTGGTCGCATCATCCTCCCCTTCTTGACAGAAAATCGTGCTCGGTTTTAATAGATGTGTGGTCTCTCGTATTCCATAATCTTGGTCATAAATCTCAATACATGACAAAGAACGCAACAAACTCATATTATGTAATATCATAAGTTCTTTATCAAATAAAGTAAAACCTCTTTAAAATGATCGTACCCAATTGGTGGTATTCTCACTGTATAATGTTAAAACTTTGTATCTATGTGTCTCGTCTAGTTTCCCTTCTTTAGAAAATTGGGTATTGCATTGTGACCCGATATTGTTGATCTTAATGATGTGCAATTTTATTTTTAATACGAATAGAACAATGTTTGTAGTGTATGGAAGCAGCCCACAATGCTCCCCTTCTTGAAAGCTTTCCTGTAGCTCACAAATAACACTAGAGAAACTAGAAATAATAAGGTTAGTGACATTAGTTGTTTCCTTTACGTAACAGTGTTTCTTCTCAAAAGTTGAACTTTTTAGTTCAGAAATTATGTAAATTCTATGAACCATATAATTTTTCTTTTCATCATACTCGTCTTTTAGATAAAATTTATAACAAAACAATAAAACTGAATTAGGAATCTCAAATAACTTCTTCTCTAAAAAACTTAGATCACAAGGATGATCAATCTCAATATAACTTAAATTGTTCGAAGAAGAAATTTCATTCGGCTCATCTCTAGTATGTGTCAATTACACATAGATATAATCAAATGCATTTATTTCAGCACAAGGATTTGGAATTAAAACAGAAGAATCATGTTTAATTTTTAGTTGCATCAAAGATTTATGTAAGGAACAAGCACACAACTCGTTCTCAACACTCAAATCAATGCAGTCTGAATTCTCTACTTGAAACATGTGCATATCAGAATTACTTTTCACAATGTTTTGCTTTAATGTAGCACGAACAGTGGACAATAGTTGTTCTTCACAGGCATACTCACTTTGAGTGATGATAGCACCATTATATTTACCTTTCTGGCTCTCCTCACATGATGTAGGGGCATCCATCACCTTATCTTCCTTCTCAAGTAATAGAGTCGGTAGCTCAAGTAACTCATTCTTCTCTTTCGCATGGTTCTCAACTTGCTGTAAGTGTTAGTCACAGAAAAAAGACACAAACACAGATTTGTTCTCGTGTGTCCTATCATCAAGTATTCTCAATTCTTTCTCAATCTGAATTTCAATCTTACAAGCAAGTATAAACAAATGAGAGAGAGTTATACTCTTTGTGAACAAGAAGGTTCTGAATTTCCTGATTAAGCCCACTTAATAATCTATTCTCCGTAGCTTCAGCATATTCCTCTAAACCACAACACAGCAAATGAATTTTCAATTCATGATAGTATTCTCTTACAGTTCTACTACCTTGTCTTAAATGTTGCAATCTAGCTAGCAAATAATCAGCATGAGTTTTCGGAACAAATTCATCTCTCAAAAGTTTCTTCAATACATTCCAAGTTTGAGGCACTCTACCATATCTACCAAGATACTTCCACCAAATTATTGCATTATTAATGAAAATACTAGTGGCAACTCTAATATTTTGCCTATCAGACCAATCATAATATTCAAATTCTTTGTCTAACACTATCTCCCAGTCAATATAGGCATCAGAATCAAATTTACCAGCAAACAATGGAAAAGCATACTTGACTTTAGTTAACGCATCATCATCACGTACCTCTCTTTGTAACCTATACATACCTTGTTGATTTCGTTGGAGTCGATAACGATCGGAGCAATCAACTTTAGTGTGGCTGATGTAGTTGTTCTCTTCAATATCGTCATCCTTCTTCGATGAAGGGTTGGGAGGAAACAGTGCATGTCGAGTAGCTGGAGATGAACGTTTATCAAGATTCTCAACTCTGTTGTTGATGGTGGTAAGGATCTTATTAAGCTGATCCAACACGTTGTTGGTCTTACAAAAATTTCTACTATATGATCTTGAGCCTATCATGGTTAGTAGAAAACAAGAAAAAAATACGAAAATTATGTAAATTCCTATAAACTACTAAGAGGTGGAACTTGATATGTGACATATCTCTCAAACTCTTACCAACCTCTTACAAGTTCTTACTACTCTACTGTCGCTAAGCATCAAGGGGTCTCCAAAAGAATGTGCTAGTATTTGAACCATAGCATACAGTTTACAAAGCAATATAGTTGAAGATTTAGTATTTCTCAATGAAAGCCATTTGAGAGTCTATAAATAAAAAACAAAAGAAAACCATTTGACCTTAGCAACAGTATATCTCAATTTCAAAAATAACATATCAAAATTAAAAAAAAGCAGGAAGAACATAGTTCAGTCAACATGCAGACTGTTGAACTAATAACAGTATGTTGAAATTAAACCTTGATCCACATGATGATACCGCTACGATTAATACCAGTTCACTTTAAACCAGACCATTACTCCTGTCAAATGTGAATTTATATATAACCACATCAATACCAAAGGAAATCAGGTCCCTTACCGGATAGATCGAGCAAACCCTTGCTTCTTAACTTGAATTCTTAACCATAGCGGAACATTACAGACACGCTAAGCGTGTGCACCCCACCATCAGCACCAACCCCAGCACCAAGAATACCACCCTATGGAGCAAGAACTCTAGTGTCAAAGGATTTTAGCAATGCAGCTGTAAGTATCTAACATCTGAACTTTGAGTTGATCGGACATTAAAGTAACTCATTTGGTTTCATATAATGTTGTAGCCCTGAGAAGAATGACAACGATGAACATCTAGTGCACCAGTTCAGGCACTTGCAAGGTTCAATGTTCATCAATTTTGCTTTTAATACGTTTGTCAGCATGTTTTGAACAGTTGGGGTGATACTGCTACAGTTCTTGTCATTATTATTCTCCAACATGAAGGGCCTCCATGCACAATTAAAATCAGACATCTAACCCAAGACCAGCTTTACCAATGCACAACAAGCTAATAATTAGAAAACTCCTACCAGTTGCTGCGCTGTTAGTGTGCTCCCTTGATATCAGATTCGGGACAATTTTGCCAAGCCCGGTTGATAATACCTAGAAGAGCATAGCCACAGAAGGATTAGTTAGGCTAAACTGCAATCCCATTTTGCCCCAACAATCAGCTACTGCAAAAGCTGCAGTTTCACGTACTGTCACAACAACCAGCGCCGAGAGCGCCCCCGAGAGCACCATTGACTTGGGATGCCGCATCGCCATCAGAGCCGCAATGATGAACATCTCTTCACCCAACAAGATAGAAACACGCAACACCCAATAAGCACACAAATACTACATCTATACGCAGACAAGAAAGCAGATTCACGAACATTGGAGTTGCATCCCAACTCACCTCGTTGGCGATTATCGTGGACAAGTTGGCAAAGAAGGCATAAAAGAGCCCCAGTCCTGCCTCCTCTATCCCCGCGGCGCTTCCACCACCGCGCGGCCATGCCGTGCGGAGGAACATTTGAGAAGCAGAATAGATGGGACATGCATGATCATCAGAGACCAATCCAGCTCCCGAAATACAATCCACGCAAAGAGAGGGGGAGAGAGAGAGACGTGTAGCATGCTATGTCACCTTGGTGTGGCGGTCCAGGCGGGCGTTGCATTGCCAGCGGCGCCATCTTCATCCTAAAGAAAAGAAAGGAACCACGCAAAAGTTAAAAGAGATCTCGCGGGACAGCATGAATAGCGAAGAGATGACGCCTGGTCGGGAAGTGAGAAATGCTGACTTGGTCCCTGGTGGTGTAGGCGACGAGAGGGGCGAAGATGGAGAGGACGACGAGGGGGGAGGAGGAGGCTAGGGACACGCTTAGGCATTGGAATGGGGTGGGGCGAGATCTGCGGCATGGCCGGTGAGGCTTGCGTTGCTGTACGGAGAAGGCGGGCTGGGAGGTGGCCGTGGCATAGGTTGACGCGGCGACGGATGGTGGTACAGGAGGAGGCGAGCGGACCTAGGAGGAGCAGCATGGAGGGCCGAGGAGGAGCGCCGCGTCAGCCCACGCCGGCATCGGGGGCGGGGAAGAGGGGGTGGGAAAGGAGGAGGGCAGCGAGGCTCTGGGTGTTGGGATTCCACCTAGGAGGGAATCGCAGAGGATGTCGATGGAGGCGATCGAGGAGGAGGAGACAGCGAGGGAGATGGGGTGGGGGATGGAGGCGGTCGTGTGAGGCGGGCGACGGCGGTGGCAGGTTGTAGGGTTAGGGATTAGGCGAGCAGCGAACAAGTAGAGGGAGAGGGAGGTTGCCTATGCGCTGGGGTGGAACTCGACGACGGAGTGGGTGGAGGGAGAGGAGGATGGGGCTGTGGTAACTCAATTTTTGCTTTTTAGTCCAAATTTTGAAAGATTGTTACAAATAGACCCCTGGGAAAACAATTTCCAAAAATGGACCTACCCCACGGCGCGAAAACACCCGACGAGGATACATATCACGGCGCCATGATATTTGGCGCCGTTCTATGCCACGTAGGAGCGGCGTGGCATAGCACGCGCCAAAGGACATGGCGCCGTGGTATCAACAACGGCGCCAAAGGCCATGGCGCGTGCTTTGGGACTTAAGGCCGACCGCGCCCGCCCCGGCCCCTCACCCTTCGTTGTTTCCTGTTCTTTCCCAAAGAGCGCGCCGCCCCTCCTCTTCCTCTAAATCCGTCGATTGTGCTCGATTTTTGGTGATTTTTGTTCCAAATCGAGAAAGCAAGGTGACCTCCCTCCCCTCCCCTAATTTTTTCGAATATATGTTGTTTATTTGAGCTACATTTTGTGGGGGAATAGTTGAAACCCTAGATGAAATGTGATGAATTTGGCTCGGTTTTAGATTTGATTTGCGTTGAATATGCGAAATATAAGAGTAGTTACGCGTGTAGATTCGTTTTTAGGGTTTGATTTGAATGAAAGTGATGAATCCATGTGGTAGGTTTAGAAATATGATATATGTTTTATTTTAGGGTTTGATTTGATATGATATGAATCAATGTGGTAGGTTTTGATTTTAGGGTGTAGATATGATATGGTTTGATATGAAATTAGGGTCCATTTCTTGAAATGTTAGATGTAGGGTTTGATATGATTGTAGAAATAGGTTTAGAAATAGAGTTTAATTTTCGTTAAAAGTCATAGCATTTTTTTGTCGTGGCCTATTGGACTGAGGTATGTTTGTTTATTGATTATAGATAAATAAGATTGTGACTTTGCACCATGGTGGAATTGTGAAGAGAAGTCACAATGGAGGTGTTGATTTGGAGGGTATGGAAGAGACCACGTTGCTATTTAGGTCAAGTCCGTCGTATGGTGATGTCATTTGTCGCTTGAAAGAGAGGCTGGGATGGACAGATGAGCATGGTGATGTCGTTATGGAAGGATTAATTGATGTTGGGTCATCAAAGGGGCCGCGTATAAAGAGATTGGTTCCGATTGGCAGCGACGGTGAATGGGATGACTATGTGTCCGTCATTTTGGGCACAGAGGTCAGATCACCTGACTTGTTTGTGCGCATGGTGGTGAGAGATCCATCACCTCCTAGGGCTGCATTCGATTGCAATGACTCATCGTTGGTTGGGTCATCGGGTCATGAAGAGGTCGAGTTGCAAGTTGAACCCTCGGCTCAAGTATGTGAGGTTCCATTGACTCAGGTAGAAGCTGACTTTGAGGATGTCGATGACCGGTCTGTTGGTGGATTCGACGAGGAGGCAGTGTTTGAGGAACCCATGGTTTGTGTAGCATCTAACAGGGTGAATGTAGAGCTTGCGGGAGATGAGGCTGCTTATGAGGATGCGAGGGTGTGGACTCGATGATGATAGGCGGTCCCGTGTTTGGCGTCCAATAAATTGAGCTATTGAGAAGAATGTTTCCTGGCCGTGATCCGCTGGTGTCCGATTACAATGACCTAAGCAACGCACATATGGCTGTAGCGGATGGAGGGCAAACGCAAAGGGATATACCTAGGCCTGGGGCTAGTATCATAATTCAGAAGGGTCATGTCTTTGAGGATATGTCGGCATTGAAGATGTGGTTGAAAGAGTACTCGATCGTGCACAACCGTCCATACCAGGTTAAGAACTCATACGCCCAACGTCGATACACCATCAAGTGTGAGAGTGCGGGGTGTGCATGGAAAGTCTGTGCTAGGAAGGTGAAGGGTATGAAGAAGTTTAAGATTACAACTGTGGATGGACCGCACAGCTGTAGGTCCTCTGAGCCCGACCAGAAACATCTTCAGTTGATTTCTCGGTTTATTGCAACCCGCTTGTACCCTATGATAAAGCACATACCGATGATGCGCGTGGCAGCAGTGATAGAGGCCGTTAAGCTAAAGTGGCACTACACAATCAAGTATGGGAAAGCATGGAGGGCACAACAACGTGCTTGGAAGTTGATTTATGGTGATTGGGAGGAGGCGTATGAGCGTTTGCCGGCCATGTTAAACGCAATGAAAGCGGTGAATGCAGGAATGCAGTATGAGTACGTGCCTAAGCCCGATGTATGGGTTAATGGGAGGCAGGTTTTCTTTCGAGCATTCTGGTGCTTTGGTCAGTGTGTTGAGGCTTTCAAACATTGCAGGCCTGTTCTGTCAATAGATGGGACGTTCTTGTTGGGCAAGTATGAGGGGACATTGTTGATTTCTATTGGTTGTGATGCGGACAACTCGCTTGTGCCGTTGGCTTTTGGTTTGGTGGAGAAGGAGGACAGATCAAGCTGGGCTTGGTTTCTACGGCTTGTACGAATCCATGTGGTTGGTCCGGGGAGGGAGGTATGTGTGTTGTCTGACAGGCACGCTGGGATCTTGAGCGCCGTTAAGAAAGTTATACCAGAACATTCTCCTGTGCATCATCGTTGGTGCACACGGCAACTTGCGGAGAACTTGTTCAAAAAAGATGGGGTGAAGGACAACTTCGCACTTTTCGAGGAGGTATGTCGGCAGAGGGAGGTAAAGCTGTTTGAGGAGAAGTTGGAGGAGTTGAAAACGAAAACTAATGCCGAGGGCCGTGATTGGATCAGGGGTTTAATGAGAGATGTGTATAAATGGTCAAGGGCTCATGACGCAGGGGGGAGGAGGTACGGGTTCATGACTAGCAACATGGCAGAATGCTTCAACGCACTGCTTAAGGGATCACGGGGATTGCCAGTTACCGCAATTGCCGCCTTCACTTTCTACAAGTGTGTTGCATGGTTTGTTAACCGGCACCGGGAAGCCTCGGACATGTTGAGGGCACATGCACGTTGGCCACCTCGTCCTCACGGCTTCCTTGAGAAAGCGAAGCTGCAGGCCAATGAACAGGAGTACCAGTGTTTTGACCATGTGACGGGCTCGTATGAGATTATTGAGAGTGGGGGGACGACCGAGGATGGAGAGCTCCGAGAGGCCCGAAGGCATAAGGTCATGATTACATCATTCACATGCACGTGCGGTGTTCCCGACAAGTTCCATTTTCCATGCTCCCACATGGTGACCGCATGTAGGGCCCGGAATGTCGATGTTGACACCAAAGTCCCGACGGTGTTCAGTGTGACACCAAAGCCACGACGAGGAGGAGGTGGAGCAGCATGACGTCGTGGAGGAGCACGAGGACGCCGTGGAGGCTCCTACCCACGACGAGATCGGGTTATCGCAGATGCTCGACGCACCATCCACTCAGGCTTCGCAGCGGCCTCATCGTTCGACTCGTCCCCCACGCACGTATACTCCGGGGACTGATGCTCTGGCCAAGGGCAAGGGAAAGGCCAAGAGGCAATGAGATTGACTCTATTTTGATGTTCATATCATTACGTGTTTCGAGACACATGTTATTAAGTGTTATTGAATGTTTTTATAAATATGTGATGGTGTTCAGCTGTTTTTGTATGTGTACATGTATCTATGTATGTGCATGTGTTTCAGAAACGCAGCACTCAGCTGTTTTTTTTTGCAGGGTCAGGTAGCACGGCGCCATAACATACGGCGCCATGCCTGAGTATCTCGGCGCCATAATCTATAGCGCCTCACTATACAAGTACGGCGCCACAGGTTATGGCGCCGAGGTACTCAAGCATGGCGCCGTATGTTATGACGCGTGCTACGACTCGCAAAAACAATTTCGACTAGACTAGTATTTCGTGCGATAGAAACTTTTTTGAAATATGATGGAGTCAATCTTTGTTTTGTTTTTCTGGAGTTGAGCATTTGTCATGTCTCTGCATAAAGCAGCCCTCATTTGTCATGTCTCTCTGCGGAAAGCATCCCTCTTTTGTCATATCTCTGGGCAGAGCAGCCCTCTGTTGTCATATCTCTCTGCGGAAAGCATCTCTCTTTTGTTATGTCACTGCACAAAGCTGCCCTCTTATGTCATGTCTTTGTACAAACCTGCACTCTTATGTCATGTCTCTGTACAAACCTGCACTCTTTTGTCATGTCTCTGCGCAAAGCAGTCATCTATTGTCATATCTGTGCGCAGAGCTGCCCTCTTTTGTCATGTCACTGCACAAAGCTGTTCTCTTTTATCATGTCACTGCGCAAAGCTGACCTCTTTTGTCATGTCGCTACGGAAAGCAGCCCTCTTTTATCATGTGGTAACTACAGTACGTTATCTCGTTTGATATAAATAGCACGGTTGGGGTGCCATGCCATTGTATCTAGAGAACCCTGCAAATCCAACACTGCGAGCTCATTCTCTTTTGTTGTGTAACATACCATGTCGAAAGATCATGGGCCAGTCGGATATGGGTCACCGAAGGAAGACCTTCCCTTGGAAAGGAAGGATAACTTCGGTCCACAGTACCGCCTGATGCCAAACCGGCGTGCTCAACCAGCGTGGCCGAAATGCAGACACAATGAGGACACGGTCGTGCAGGTCATCAATGCCCATTTGGAAGGTGGGCGACATTTCTTCAGATGCCCACGCTCCGGAGTATAAATTGCTAGTAGTACATATTTTGTTATTGCTTATGAAGTCTCCATGTTTACCATCCTTTCCTACAGATGGCGAAATGCGACTTCTCCCGCTGGATCGACCCTCCTCATCAACTTTACATTATCATTTATGTGAATGCATTATGGGATCGGATATTTGAGTTCAAGGAGCGAATCGAGACTCTAACTGAGGAGAACAACGACCTCCGCCAACAGATACAATGCGAGAGGGGCAACGAGGAGGTGGTGAACATAGGAAGCTCGTATGATCCCACATGTTGCTGCGCGAACCCTAGTTGCATATGTGCGTGCCACTACCACGACGACCAGCCACGTCCGAGACGGCCCCCTCAACAACACTCCATGTGGGTGCCACGAGGCTCGTTTGGCATATAGTCAACGAGATGTATGGTTGTATCTTCTACCAGTATGTACGGTCGCTATGATATGTACTAGAGAGAGTTATTAAGCTTGTAGTACTTTCTATATTTTCTGTATGTGCGTCGTGCCATGTTGATGATGGAGTACTTTCTATTTTAACTATCAACATAAGATCTCCTCATCTTTTCTCATTCATTTTTTCCACGTGTTCAATATCACTTTCCTTCCTTTCGTCCGATTATTCCTATCACAGTTGTCCTCAAAAAAAATATCATTAAATTTCTTTCAATAAAACAACATAACATGATCGCAAAATGTTATTGCCAGTTGATCATATTTTTCACGGTCAGCATTGTACGAAATTCACAAATAGCATTCAAGTCTCAATAACGTAGAACAATATCAATTGAAATTCCATTAAATACATAAGCACGATACATAGCATTACGACACAATATCATAGAATATTTCACAGATTCTAAAAACATAAATAGGTCCACATACATAGTTCATAAATTCTCAAAACATACATATACGTCCAGATCAAACATACATATCAATAACCTACTGAGTACATCGAGGCCACTTCCCCTTCCTCTGTGCATCAGGGTACTCCTTAAGAGCTGCCTTAACATGTCGCGCTCTCTCTATCTTCTTCTTCCTTTCACCCTTGCGCCTTGCGCGTCCCCCTCCTACTCCTCCTCGCGGTGCTCCTCGTGGCCTCCTCCCTGTTTCATCTCCTTTCCCACCTATCCTTTCTTTCTTCATCCCACTTCTTGGCGGCGTTAAGGTACTTCTTGTCATCCTCAGCGATCTCAGTGTCGATCCACTGCTCAAAATCACAAAGCGGTGGAGGCTCCTGGAGATGTACGCATTCGTTAAACCAACATGATTAATACCAAATCGATGAATCGACAATACAACATACCATCCGTCGAGGACGACGGCACCACGTGGTGGATCGAACTCCGGTTGCCGCACATCCAGTACCTCGCCTATATGTCTCGGTTCGTCCGACCTCTCGACCTTGCAAGGATCGCGCAAAACACATCGCACGCGGCACACGGTGGAGGTGGCAAGCGGGTGAAGCCCATTACAACCTAAAACGCAAAATTAATAAAACAACTATAAACGAGTATCTATCATCGTTACCCAAATCAAACCCTAAATCAAACCATAAAAATGAATTACACCTACAACTATTCTTATATTACGCATACTCAACGCTAATACAACCTAAAACCGAGCCAAATCAAACTAATTTTATCTAGGGTTTCAAATCTTCCCCTCACGAAATGTACCTCAAACACAACATATCTATTGCAAAAAATCAAGGGAGGAGAGGGAGTTTACCTTGCTTGGTCGGTTTGGAAGCAAAATCGCGAGAAAAAACAACGGATTAGCGTGGATTTGGAGGGGAGAGAGTGGGGGGGCCGAGCTGTGTTTGCTCGGGTCAAGAAGGGAATGAGGGGTGAGGGGGCGGCGCGGTCGGCCTTAAGTCCCAAAGCACGGCGCCATGGCCTTTGGCGCCGTTGTTCGACGCCACGACGCCATGATATTTGGCGCCGTGCTACGCCACGCTGGCTCCTACGTGGCATATATCGGCGCCAAATATAATGGCGCCGTGATATGTACCCTCGGCGCCATTTGTTTTGGCGCCGTGGGAGGGGTCCATTTTTGCAAATCGTTTCCCCAGGGGTCTATTTGTAATAAACTTTCAAATTTTGGACTAAAAAGCAAAAATTTTAGGCTGTGGTACACTGGTCGGTTTTGCAATCGTGAGAGGAGAGAGAGAGAGAGAGGAAGAGGGGAACGAAAGAATGAATATACTTAATATTAATTTTTTGAAGTAGTAAAGATTATATATAGAATTTTTTTAGTGTAACATATCACATAATCTTTTGTACTGTAAGAAAAAATTGTACTACAGTTGTAATATCAAATTATTATTTTGTTAATTAATTTCTATTAAGTTTATAACCTAATTCTAAGGCATTGTTCAATTTAGCTTTTGCCTTCTACTTTTTTCACTATTTATTAATTTCATTTTTTCTTTTTTTATATATATATTTTTGACTTTTTTACATTTTTCCTGTATTCCTTTGCATTGTCTATGATAGACTAACATATTTTTCTATTTTAAATTTTTTTTAAATTTAATTACGCCAAATAAACCAACTTAGCTACAGTACAAAAATAAGCCAGTTACAATAAAAAAACCTATAAGCCAATGCTATTCTGAACACCCCCTAAATTTTAGCTTAGGGCCTCTCAAAATGTTAGGTACAACCCTGCTCAGTTTCATCAGACAAATAGGGATCTGAATCCTTCTTGATCGAGAGTGAGATCCAATTCTCTACTCTACACGAGTGACTCTAACTCATGGCACGTTCATATTGACCGTACAGACCCTCTTCGTAAATGGCTTTTCTGTAGTACCTATTTTTTAAACAAGTGTTTTTCAATACAGGATCTACTAGTCGATTATAGTACACGCTATAGTGATTTAATTTATATCGGCTAAAATCGCACACGAGTATCTATCTCTACAATATTATTTACAACATGTTATTATTTAAAAGCCAAAGATAAAAGCTAATATTAACGACCCCTGTAGCTAATAGCTTTTGGCTAAAAATAAATAGTGGTGGTTGTAAGAAGTGGCTTTTAGAAGAAGACTGTGAATAATACAAAAAGTGAGAGAGAAATGTGTATGTGAGATAGGAGCGAGAGAAGTGAGGTGTGTGATGTACTTATGATTTCTGTCTTATCCTCAAAACGAAATTAAAATGAGAGAAGTAGATAAACTACTTTAAAAAATAAAATGTTTATAGGAGCTTCTAATTATTCCAAGCAGAAGATAGAAAAACAAACCTAATATGAATATGCCCTCTGAGTTCGGAAAGGAACCAGCCGCACAGTCTTGTGGGCCGTTGGATCAACATCCGACGCTCGAGGTCAATACCAAGGATAACTGAAGCCCTTGGAATATCGCCCACGTCGATCCGGGCCATTCCGAGGATTGATTGAGCGCACACATATAATTGCCTCCTCGGGTGCGAGAGGAGCGGCACCGCAGCGAAGGGTTTCTCCTTTCTCGCCGCCTCCCACTGCTGACCATCCACCGCCCGCAGCTGCCGGTGTGCCGTCAACGGGTGCCTCGCCGCAACCTTCTCCACGCCGACCCCAAAGGTACAATATTCTTGTTCTTGCCCACCAAAACCAAACCTTTTCCCGATCTACTATTCCACTTGCTCGTGCTCGCTTACTCTCTCAAATGGATGGCGAATCCTGATTAGTTCTTGGAATACGCATCGTCGTGTTCCCGTTGGAGAAAATCTATGCGTTAGCTCCGCGATTAGCCGATTAGCGAACCTCGATTTTTCTTCCAGAGCAAATCTTGGTATTTGGAGGTACCGGATTGGGCACTGTTTGGGTATGTTCACCTTGTTGCCAAAACTGAGCGCTTGGGTATGTTCAGACTAATGGATTATTGCACGTTCTGGCAGGGTTTTAGTAAAGGGTTGTTGAACCAAGTTGTGCACGGTTTTATTTAAGCAATGCGCAGTGAGGATGTAACGGCCGTCGGGTAAGAAGTTTGGGATTGACAACATAGATGCAAATTAGCTGAGGAACTGGGAGAGTAACCACCAGTCAATGAGTGCTGGGAGGATTACAGGAAACTGGTATTTAGAGGAGCTAGATGTTGGATAATTATTGTTTGTTTTAAAGCTCCTGGTTACTCATCAAAGTCTGCATGTACCCATCAGTTTCTAGCAGCATTACTTAGCAGTTTCTAGCAGCTTTACTCATCAGTTTCTAGCAGCATTACTCATCAGTTACTACCAGCATGTAATACTTCAGTTTTAGCTGTTTTGCATTATAAAAGGAGAGGAAAACGTAGTAGTCTTGGAGAGGGAGGGGAAGGAGGGTGATTCGCCTGTATGCATATTTCTTACTAGCAGTCTTTTCTTTTTCTTTTGTTCAGGAGCAAACAATGGTTAAATTGTGTGCCACAGAAATTCAGCATCAACAAGTCAACGTGTATCCATGCACGCTCACAACAACAAACAAAAACCATAAGAGAAGAAAATAGAAGCCACCAACAAGATTACGATAATTATGCAACTATACAGTGATAGATAAGGTGCTAAATATAATCATGCCTCTTACCAGAAGTCCAATATTGGATATTTACTTCTTAGCTGATGATATAACTCGAGTTCAAGAGAGGTAAGAAAATGTAGCTATTTCATGGAGTTGGTCATCTTTACACCCTAGTTAGTTACAAATAAGTCTTACTCCCTCCGTTCAGAAATGTATGATGTTTTAGAAAGCGTGCAGTCAAACTTTTGTAACTTTGACTACTTATATATAAAAACTATTTAGATTGGTTATCATTATATTGCTTATGAAAAATATTTTCATAATGTAATAATTTTGTATTTTTAATGAATTTATTCATATAAAAAGTAGTGGTTAAAGTTGCATATTGGAGACTGTGTTGATGTCTAAAGCGTCATATATTCTTGAACAGAGGGAGTAGTTCGTAGAGTTGACATGGTTGTGTTATTCCGTAAATTGATCATTTTGTTTCTATTGGCGCATGATACGTTGAGGTCATCTCGCCTAAAACCCATCTTATGTGAATTCAAACAAAATTTTAGCTTGGGATATTCACAACCATATTTTATGAAAAGGCATTTTTCCTTTTTGTGGAACGTCTTTTATTTATGCAAGTGTAGATTTGTTGTTAAATATTTTGTTTTCTGCTTCTTATGAATACCTTAGGTCAGTGTAATGGATATCTCATGTTCTTGAATTATGTTTCAAGTACTTTGTTTATGAAAATATGTAATGTTGAATTAAAAAAGAAAGAACAAGAGTGTTTTCTTTAAATCACTCGCACCTCTTTTTTTATCAGATAAGTCAACTTTTACTTGGGTGTCAGCTTCAAAAGATAGATGGACCCCAACAAGTCCAACCCCAAGAATGCGATAGCTGCTAGTAAGCTAACTGATGATCTGGTGGTGGAGGTACTCTCTGCTCCCATACAGGTCCTTTTGCCGATTCAAATGTGTCTGCAAGGCTTGGCTTTCCTTCTCCGCTGATTCATTTTACTGCCAAAAGCTGCCCAAAACTATCACTGGTGGTCTTCTCTACCAAGAGCATAGCAGCTATGCCATCAAACTGGCCAGTGCATGCCCAGATGACGGATCAATTGATGCAACTTTGAGTTTCTTGCCACACTATGAACAGTTAGAACTTGTGGATTGCTGCAATGGTTTAGTCCTGTGTAAATACGTAAGCAGCTCGTCCGCTTCAGACATTTCCCAGTTCATTGTGTGCAACCCAGCAACACGACAGTGGATAGCGTTACCTGAAACTCATCTAGAACCAAACGGCTTTTATTATGCAGCTATGTTAGCCTTCAATCCATCATGGTCCCCACACTTCTCTGTCTTCAACTTCCAGGAGAAGTATTCCCCAGGCGAAGGAATAGTAGGTGTCACTGCAGTTGGGATCTTTTCGTCTGTAGATTTCACATGGTTTGTGGATGATAGGTGGGAACCTAAGAATGAGGCTAACGTCACTTGTAGGCCACACTTCCTTCTTGATGGAAAGTTGTTTGTGCAGACATCAGACGATCGAGTTTTGGTGATTGATGCATTTCACCTTAGAGAGTGGCCGTTTCATTGGACCATTGAGCTACCAGGGTACAAGCCCAGCTCCCCCTTGGATGATTGTTTATATGGGTGCCTTGGCCAGTCATCAGGTGTTTTACACTATGCGCAGCCAGAAAGGGATGGTTGTACAATTCTAATTTGGTGTCTAGAGCACAGCAGTTGGAATGTGAAATACCGTCTTAGCATGAGCGATGCATTTGGAAGGGACGTCTTTCTTCGACGTGGTTGTGATGGATTCTGGTATTGTGATTACGACATTGAGACTTCCGACTTGGAGAGAGGGCATATATTCCTTCGTGACTTCCTAGCAGGTAAACTCCTCTCATATAGCCTGAGCACAGGGAAAATGAATGAGATTCATGATGGTGTTAGGCGATATATGCACTATGCACCATACTACTCAATGTTTCCAATCCAAGAAATTCAGAGAGATCAAGATTTATCAGAGGAGTCATAACATTATTACACCAAATTTGGTGTAGCCCATAGCATCTTTGTGCCAAAGCGGTCAAGATTTATGTTGGTGGAGTTTTTCATGTTGCCCCGTATGTGCTGCAGGCAGTAGCATCTTCTGTGCAACAAACGACTGTCGTGAAAGACTATAACATGTGTCCTTTTGTAGTTTCATGTGTACATTTTATTCCCGAAAAGAAGCTCCTGCGATTTCTTTTTGTCGTGTTAAAAATGTTTCCATTGCTGCAATGGAAGTTGCTGTTTTGTGTTGATGTACTAAACACAAATTAGCACATATACTTCTTTATCAGTGATGCCAATTAATGATGTCGTTGGAATTCTGAACTTTGCAGCGGCATGTCCATATATGATATCTCACCCCAAAAAGTGAGACAATACTTCTTTATCAGCGATACCAGTTAATGATGTCGGTGGAATTCTACTTTGCAATGGCATGTCCAGATATCTCACCCAAAACTTGTAAGGCTGATGGCTTCTGCAGCACTGAACTAATAGGGGCGATATGGCTGAACGAGACAGAAGAGGGAAACAACATTGATTGTGATGGTTATGATTGCTGGATGAATGTTTCGATTTTGATTACATCTCAGTTGATGTTAACGTTGACTTCGAGTAGTAGTCGTAACCTTTGTTTGCTGCAGTAGCCACGAGTGCTACAATATCTTTATGAGTGCTACAGTAACTTTACGAGTGCTATAGTAACTCTCTGGTGCTACAGTACTTATGAATAGTATTCGCAGTCTCCCGAGTACTCAAGACTCCTTTGGTACTCTGTTTTACGAACACGGCGACGATAACACGAGAACAATTAAGTGATAGAATAGATATAATTCTTTTGATGGTGCTTAAATCGCCACATATTTCTTTTGGTTTTCTCCACTATTTATACACAACTTTACAAATTAGACTCAGATGCAGACATCGAATCTAAAACATAAATTTCTAATTCTAAACTGAATAGATTAAAAATTTTCGCTGTGCGCTGCAATCATTCACCCCCCTCTGATTGTCATCGACGATCCTACAAGTGGTATCAGAGCAATCAATTCATAGCATGCATGCATACTAGTTTACACGTCATGGGAATCTACTCATAGCTTGCATATATACAAGTATACTATACCAAGTTGTTTGATTAGCTTTTGCATGGATCGGTTGTTGGTCAAAGGAAATACAACTTTGTTTTATGCTTCTTTTTAGTTTGTTGTATAATACACACACACACACACACACACACACACACACACACACACACACACACACACACACACACACACACACACACACACACACACACACACACACACACACACACACACACACACACACACACACACACACACATATATATATATATATATATATATATATATATTGTTTTGCTGCATTTGTCCTTTTTGTTCTTGCTGACTTAAACAGGTTGAAAGAGCAGAAAATAATAGATTAAAAATTTTCGCTGTGCGCTGCAATCATTCACCCCCCTCTGATTGTCATCGACGATCCTACAAGAAACAATATATATATATATAGACTCAACTCGGTATAGACTCTGAAACGGATTTGACAGGATTATTTTCAACAAATACCCCCTAATCCTTGCCGACTTAACCAACTTTCTTGACGCTGAATAAGTTAATCATACGATAAAAATTGACTTGTCCTAACGCTTTTGTGAGTGCATTAGCCCTCTGTTCTTTTGTTGAGATATGTGCAACAGTCACCAGTCCTTCTTCAACATATTCTCGAATAAAATGATATTTAGTATCAATGTGTTTACTTCTCCCATGAAACACTGGATTCTTCATAAGTGCTATTATTGACTTGTTGTCCACAAATAATATGAAAGGTTTGATGGTCTGTTTAGTCAATTCATGAAGCAATCTCATCAACCAAATATCTTGACATGCGGCCGAAATTGTCAGCTGAACTTATAGGTTCATCTGAGGTTGTCAGCTGGAGTTCTTCGTCTAACTCTATTGGCTCAGTCTGAGCACAAATCTCAGCTAGACTTCGATATACAGGTGTTGTACTCGGAGGAGTTTCTATCTCCTCTTGTTCAGCTTGAGGAGAGGATGAAGTATCCTCTGTAGCTTCTTTTGGACTAGTAGATGTACTTATCATGGGTGTAACTAGTTCTTGTAGAAGTGATTGATCTATTCACTATTGTTTTCTCCTTCAACTGAAAAAGTAAGCTATTTCTGCAGATTGATTTCTTCTAATGATTTTGCCACCCACTCTCATGTTTTATCTTCACAATAGATCATATCTCGACTTACCATAATTTTATCTTCATGTGGACTATATAACCAGCTAGCTTTAGTTTCTAATTCAACTCCTAAATATATCAGCCCCTTTGATCTGTCATCTAACTTTTTTAGATGAGTGAGCACCTTTGTATATACCAAGCAACCAAACACTCTCAAGTGTTCTAGACTTGATTTTCTTCCACTTAATGTTTCATACGGAGTCTTCTCTCTCAGAGCTTTTGTGGGTACTCGATTGAAAATATACACAGTGTGTCTAATAGCCTCAGCCCAAAATTTTCTAGATAGCATTATGCTTTTGAGTAAACTTCTAGCCATATTCATAACTGTTCGATTTATTCGTTCTACTACTCTATTCTGTTGTAGACTATAGGAGGTTGTGAAATACCTTTCCATTCATTTCTCTTCACAGATTGATTCAAATTTTTGTAACAAGAACTCTCCTCCACGATCGGATCTTACTGACTTTACTTTGTGATTAGTCTCTTTTTCAACTAGTGTCACAAACTTCTGAAATAAGTTTTTGGTTTCTGATTTCCTTTTAAGCATGTAAACCCACATAACTCTAGAATAATCATCAACAATAAGCAGAAAGTAATTGTTACCTCTATTTGACTCATGGATAATTGGACTGCATAGATCAATGTGAAGCAGTTCCAGATGTTGTGTGGTTCTATATTGTGCTTGTTGAGGAAACGAAAGTCTTGCCTGTTTGGCAATAATGCAGCCTTCACATATTTGAGATGGATGATTGATGAAAGGCAATCTATGAACCATCCTTTTCTCTGTCATCAGCTTCAATTACCAAAAATTCACATGACCAAGTCGATCATGCTACAACCATACTTAATTGTCCACCCTAGAACTATAACAAGTAGAATTGGCAGACTTAAATTCAATCTTATATAACTGATTTGGTGTTCATTACCTTCATCAATAGCTGTCACTCGCTATCATGCATTAATAAGTATGGTCCACTTAGAGACACATCACAACCTTCTTCAGTTAGCTAACCCAAGCTAATGATGTTATTGCACAAGCGTGGTATATAATAAACATCAGTCAATGCTATTTGCTCTCCATTCTTACTTTGCAATAAAATAGTGCTCTTTCTTTCTATATGAACGACTGATCCATCTCCAAACTTTACCTTACCGCGAAAGTTTTCATTCAATTCAATTCAATGAATTTTTCTTTTTGTTTAGTCATATGATTGGAAACACCATTGTCGAAATACCAAAGATTTGACTCCACCATCTCTTCTCCAACTTGCTCTTCTGTTAGCAACATAAGTTGTGTGCTCTACTCTTCACATATGGACAACAGAAGTGCTGCCTCCTGCTCTATTTTGGTTTGAATCAAGTTTGCCTCTTCCTTCTTCTTTTTGTATTGGTAGTCAGCAATGTAGTTTCCAAACTTGTAACACTCAAAACACTTAATATGACTTCTGTAGACTGCAGCATAATGATCTTTTTTTCTACAGGTAAAGCATTTGATTCTGGGCTTGTCTTGGTTGTAGGACTCACCTCGCATAACTTTATCTCCACGACTAGCAGTAAAACCATGGCCTCCTCGACTAAACCCGCAACCACCTTAACCACGACCACGACCGCGCCAATTGCTAAATCCACAGCCACTTCCTTATGATTTGATTTTCGCCAAATTTTGTTTTCAACTTTTGCTTCACTTTTTACTAGCAATACTTAATCGGTTCTGATCTTACACCCTTTAAGTAATCCCTCATGAGTTTTGAGAGATCCTGCTACCTCTTCTATTTTCATATCTTGAAGATCTCTTGAATACAGAAGAGGTGTTACCACCGATATGAACCTCTCGGGCAGGACTCGTAGATACTTTTTAACAACCGTAGTTTCTTCCATTTTACCTCCAAAAGATCGAATCTCATTGACTATAGCAGTTAATTTTCCTGCAAACTCATCTACTGACTGTGTTTGACCCATATGTAACGCCTTATATTCTCCTCAAAGAGTTTGTAGCTGAACTTTCTTTACTCAATCTACTCCTTCATGCATAGTTTAAAAAGCAACCCAAACTTCTCATGCTGTATCTTTTCCGACAAGTTGACTGAGCATCGAGTCGGGTATGGCAGCATAGATGAGAGCTAAAGCAGTTTGATCGGTCTTCACGTCGACTTCTTTAGCCTTTCCTTTAGGATTGATCTTTCCATTAGCGTTGATCGGATTAGCTATAGCGTCCTAGATTCCTTGGGCACGTATATTCACCCGCATCTTCATAGACCATGCTGGATAGTTATCTGAATTGAGAACTAGATATGGAAGGGAATTTGGTCCTTCCTTTATTATCGACGAAGATCCGCTCCCTACCATGTGCTGCTTCTTCTACGAGTTGTTCGGTACCTACTCTGATACCAAATGATGGTTACGACCACGAGAAGAATGTTCTGACTTCGACCACACCTTAGCTGATGTTGACTCCGACTTCGAGTAGTAGTCGTAACCTTTGTTTGCTGCAGTAGCCACGAGTGTCATAGTACTTTCACGTGCTATAGTAACTTTACGAGTGCTACAGTAACTCTCGAGTGCTACAATAAATTTGCGGGTGCTACAATACTTGTGAATAGTACTTGTAGTCTTCCGAGTATTTGAGACTCTTTTGGTACTCTGTTTTTTTAGTACGACGACGATAACATGAGAACAATTGAGTGATAGAATATATACAATTCTTTTGGTACTGCTCAAATCGCCACACCTTTTTTTAGTTTTCTCCACTATTTATACACAACTTTACAAATTAGACTCGGATACAGACATCGAATCTAAAACATAAATTTCTAAATCTAAACTGACTCGGACTCAACTTGATATAGATTTTGAAATGGATTCAGCAGGAATATTTCGAACAGGTTGTACTTGGTGAAGATTACTTGTTTAATACATCGGAGTTATTAAAACCTGCTGTGGTTTGCTCGCGCGAGAGCGCTCCACACAGCTCCACTCCCTTCGCGCGGCGATGCGTGGCGAGCGCTTGCGCTCGCTTGCGCTCACGAGCTGCGCTCGCTGGTTCTTCACCCCGCCTTCTCCTCGTCCCCGCCGCATCCCCTCCCCCCTCCTCCCCTCCCCGCGCCTCCCCTCCCTCCTCCTCCCCCTCCTCCCCGGTCCCCGCCGCCTCTCCTCCCCGCCGCCTCCCCTCCCCCCTCCTCCCCTCCTTCCCCTCCCCGCCGCCCCTCCTCCCCGGTTCCCCGCCGCCTCCCCCTCCTTCCCCCCCCCGGTCCCCGCCGCCTCCCCCCCGCCCCTCCTCCCCGTCATCTCCCGCCGCCGCCCGCCGCCTTCCCCCTCCCCCTTCCTACCCTACCCCTCCTCCTCCCCGCTGCCCCCTCCTCCCTCCTCCTCCCCCCTCCCCGCCGCCCCCTCCTCCTCCGGTCCCCCTCCTTGGGTGCTTTGAGGCAAGAGATTTCGTGCCAGGCGCGGTGGGGAGGAACAGTGGTTGAGCGAGTGGAGGCGGAGATGGTGGTGAGGCGGAGGTGATGCATCAGTCGTGCCTGTTGGAGGCTTCGTTCCACCCGTGCTCCATTATGGGGTCGAGGAGGTGGCGGCGTGTCGTCGCCGACGCGATGTCTCCAAAGGCGGATTCGGAGGTCACCGTCGAGGTGCCCGATCTGGTGAGTTCTTGATTCGACCTAACAAAGGTTTCGGCTTTCTTGTTCGTTTTGATGTTTCGATAGGAGTTCTTCAAACATGTAGTCGTTGTTCCGGCAAGTTGGATATGGTAGAGATTGGTGCTTGTCAGTTAGGACAGCTCGTGTATTTTGGGTGGCGCCGTCGAAACATTTTAGATTATTAATTGGTGAATTTAACTGAATTTTTGTGTACAATTGATTCTATTTCGAGTGCTCTTGTGGTAAACTGAGGAAATTACTTGCTTAAAAATTTAAAGGTTCATCCTTTTCTGTTGCTACTTTCTAATCCAGGTGTAATTTCTACTGTTGATGGTGTTTGGGAACATGGAGTTGGAAATGGTTGATGGAATGATTGGATCGATTTGTCGAGCGTGTGGAATGATTGGATCGATTTGTCGAGCATGTATTGATTGATTGCCTATACAATATAGGTAGTATGATTTGCCATGGTTAAATTCATCGCTGGCCATAAAAGAATTATGCTATCTTGTTTTGAGTACTGCTGTCTTGTACTTTGGAAATGAAATGTTGTATACCTTAAGTAATTGTTTGATCAATACAGTATTGAAATGTTTGTTCAATTAATTTTGCGATCAATTGAGTTAGTTTGTAATAATGACATGTGAACGATTTGGATGATTGGCATGTGAACGATGCTGCAACCTTACCTGAAGGCATGTGGACAAATGACGACAGTATGAAGTAGTTCTTTGGGAATTGGATGTTCATATCAATAGGAATATCTAAGGAAGGCAATGTACATTGTACAATGATGACTTAGAGATCAGTTTAGAATGATTATTGATGTGTGTAGTAGGTAATGATAGGTCTTCTGTATTCTGCCATACCGTGTGAACCAACAATGATCCTTGTCAGAGCACCATCAAAATGTCACATTACTTCACGAATCTAAACTTGAAATGGCTTCTGCTTATGCTAGATGTGAACAGCGCGTATGTCTTTCAAAGAAAATATGCGCGAAAGTATAATGATTCTGCTCAATCCTTTGGGAACATAAGAAAGAATTTTAGGTTGAGATTTACTCATACAACAACTGAATAACAATGTTGTCTTGTACTGTTGCAGTAAATTCATTGTTCTTTTCAGTGCACATCTTATTGTTCTGTTCTGATAATTGTAAATTGGATGCATTCTGGTTCTATTAAAGTAAACATGTGTCTACTTTACTTTGGACTATGTATTATGCCACTGCTGTACTGACAAGGTGTATGACACATTTTGTTCAGGCAAACCATCGTTTCACGACAAATATGCAGAGGCGACTCTATGGACGTGCAACTGGCATTCACATTCGGCCCCTGAATGAGGAGAGAGCTATTCAAGCTGCTGCAGATCTTCTTGGTGAACTGTTTGTTTTCTCGGCAAGTATTCTTGAGCTCCATACTCTGAATGTGCAGTTCATACAAAATTATTAAACGATTTTGCTCTCATGTAATGGAACAACCCAAACACTCTAGAATTTGCTTCCTGTTATCTTTGTCCTAACTCTTCATACCATAGAAATACTTGATTATGTCAAATGATTACAACTGACATGAATTCTCACATAATTTCTTAGGTCGCTGGTGCTGCAATTATCTATGAGGTGCAAAGAAGTGCTAGGTCAGAAGCCAGAAAAGAAGAGATCCGCAGGCAGGAAATCCAGGTAAGATGATTGGTTCCAATAATTCTCATGGAGAAATGACTATCATCAGGCTTTCATCTTTTAAATGGAAGACATGAGATTTCTAGAGATCTCATAAGCAAGTGCGCGACAGAAAGTAATCTGCTTGTGGACTCTCTGTCCATAGAGTTCAGATTTATCTTGGTAATTTGCAGTTCCTTCATCCTGGAATTACGTGAGCACTGCCAGGTTGTGAGTAATACAAACTGTATACTACTGTATAGTTCATCTCCAAGAGAGAAATTTAGATAACAATATAGATCATGTGCTATAATCTTCTTAAGAATTTGTAGATATAATTAACTGTTCCTGTTCAAAATGGCAGGCAATCGGAGTTATTAAAAGTCACTGCGTTTTGCTCGCGCGAACAGCCATAAGCGACAGCCCAAAAGAACTCACCCAATATCATTGTTGAGCTTTCTAGTTTGGTGTAAATAATGGCTTTTCGACACCAAACATGCCATCCATTTTTTCTGCTTCAGGTGCCCAGAGTTTTATTATGCAGACCTCAACGCTGTTTTCAGTGAACCAACAACCAATTCTCTATGGTACTTTTCTGATTTTTGTCATTAGTCTCTGTATATATACACGGTATTCCTGTTTGTTTTTTATTGGAGAGATAAGGCTTTGAATTGTAGTGGCTTATTGCAACTTTAGCACAAAGGTTGTAGGATTGATGAATCATCAACCATCCAAATCTACTGGGCTATGGTTGTTTATATGTTTCATCGTTCTGTTTAGAAGTTGACCAGCTCATTACTCTTGAGAACCATTTACGTTCTACCTACAAGACTCAGTAACACAATATCCTTTATGTGAGTAATGACAAAGAAAAAAGAATACATATGAGGGCTAATATTCTTCAATATCCTGTGGCATAGATGTTATTCCTGTATGTGTGCTTATATTTGCTCTAAATATGATAAACATTTTTTATGCAGTACAGCAAATGAAATTATTGCAATTCAGAAAAGCAAACTTTTTATTGGCCTGAGAAATTTCTTTGTTTTTCTTGACGTGCAACTCCACCTTATCCTGCAATTTACATTTGAAATTCAGATGATAAAGGCAGTTCAATTGTTCTATGGACAGCAACTCAATATAGCAAATTATGTATTATGTGCCTGTTATTTTTATGGAATATTAAGTTTTTTTGTTGTTGCTTTGTCAGAAACCAAAATCTGCTGAAACTTGGTGATGCAGATGTAGGTGAGTATCTAACAATTTATTTGTCCTTTCCATGTCCAGGTTGTTACTTTTGGTTTTATATAATATTTTCTCCACTTAAAAGAATTTATTTTCTCTTTAAATGTGAAAATTCCCCCTTTCGCCACCTTGTCCATAATACATAGTCTCTCATTTGAATGATCGATCTTTGAACTGAGCAATGAGCAGCCCATACGTGAAGAAGGCGTAAGAGAAAGGAATAGTTGTTCTTCATGAAATCAAATGCAAGGTGTATGTGAAGGTATCCATTCTTTTCTGTATACCATCTTTCTTTTGTTCCTAGAATTATAATTTGATTTTATTGATGCTATCACCCAAGTACTGTGTTATGCTTGCTTAGCACGTAGTTTCACAATTCTTTCTATATTGAAGTAGAGATTAATTTCTACGATGGCATCTATCTGTCATCTGCTTGAAGTGTTTATATTAAAGTGTGAATTAATTTCTGCAATTGAAGTCATGACAAGGCGCGCGAAACGCGCTCGATGTTCTAGTATACATTAAGAACTAGAAAAATAGACTCCCCCAGCCACCCCGGTTGGGCCCAGCAATGGCAGCACGTGTTCCCAACTAAAAAAATAGACTTCCCTCCCCCGTTGGGTCCGACAATGGCAGAACACGACAGCTTGATGTATACTACAAAGCTGATGTATACTACAAAGTTATTGGGGGTGCTTTGTATCGGATGCTGGAATAGCTCAGTTGGTTAGAGCGTGTGGCTGTTAACCACAAGGTCGGAGGTTCAAGCCCTCCTTCTAGCGGATTTTATATTTTGTTTGCAGATCAACAACCCATTTTGTATATTGAAGTTCACCACGCTGTATTAATAAGTTATATAGAAATTATACTCTTTTGTTGTTTTTGTTTTCCTTTTCCAAATAATTTTATGAGCAGAACCCTAAGCTGGGCCGTTCTTTCGAAATTAAATGCTACCACAGTAATATTGCCACTATTTATGCAAAATCTTAGTCCTCCTTCTAGTGGATTTATTTTGTGTTTACAGCTTAACATTTTTTGTATATTGAAGTTCACCTGGTTGAATTAATAAGTTATATAGAAATTATCCTCTCTGGGTGCTTTTGTTTTCCTTTTTCAGATTAATTTTATGAGCAGAACTCCAAGTGAGCCGTTCTTTCAAAATTAAATGGTACCACAGTAATATTGCAGCTATACAAGAAAAATCTTGATTATCTGTCCTGGGAGAGACGTGCGCCCTGTTGTTAGTTGCCTTGATGAGCGGGTTTTCAGCTTGGCATGACACGTGGACAGAGCTGTACCCACAAATGTTTTGCATAGGTACTTAAAAACATTACATTTATATATGGAGTAAATTTCGTACAACTTTAAATTTACTGACAATATCATCAATTTACTGTAACGTTTTGCAAGGATTTCAAGTAACTACATCTTTAAGAGACCAAAAATTCAAAAAACCACACTGGAGCCACCTGACAAGCCGGACGTACATGTTATTCTCTCTGGGCATAAATTGAGCAGTTACGGATTGCCACATTGGACCGCCACGCAAGCAGGCCACGCATCAGATTAGCGGCCCAATATGTAACGACCACCGTGTGGGTTTCTATTCTTACATTTAGGCACCACTCCTTTTGACTTCAGCTTATAACTTCTAATATATTTTTTTACTATTCTTAAATTTTATTTTGTTATTTTTTTAGTTTTTAAGACTTTTTTATTTTTTATTTTTACTGTATTCGTTTATATTGTCTATGATAAATTAACTTTTTTATTTTTTTATAAATTTAATTATACCAAATAAGCCTTCATCAGTTATAGTACAATTTTAATCAGTTACAATACAATTTCAATCATAAGACATCTTATTTCAGTTAAACCGAGCGGTCTCTAGTTTCCATCATATATATTGGTATATAATATATATAGGCATTTGTAAATGTATTTAATTTATTAATTCCCGGCGCTGATCCAAGAATTTTTTACATCCTGCCATCCATAGACTCGAGCATTTCCGGTTAGCCTCTACAAAATGGTCGCATCCATCTGCTATAAATACTCTACAAAGGTAAAGCTAGCTCGCTACAAACAAAAAATACACAAAGGCAATAAGCAGTATCACAAACCTATACAGCTATGTACGACCTGTTGTTTTGACCTTTTTAGTCTCTACAAAAGTTAAAATAAATAGAGTGATTTTTAAATTACTTCTTAAGTCAAAAATCTCTATTATCTTCTGCTATCTTAAAAATTATATATAAAATTCATTAGGCGCAAGTTAAAAGAACAGGGCAATCCTAGATTGCTCTTTTTCTCGTCCTGGCAATGGCTGCCGCCATGTCCGACCCCTCCAGTGCCAAGAACTCGCCGCAAGACTATGTCAGCGCCCACAAAGCCGCGCGCGCCACCGTCGGCGTTGGCCCGGTTGCCTGGGACGCGGCCGTCGTGGCTTACGCGGCGAGCTACGCCAAGCAGCGCACTGGCGACTGCAAGCTGGAGCACTCGCAGGGCAGTATGGGGAGGACCTGTTCTGGGGCTCCATCAAGGACTGGACGGCGGCGCAGGCGGTGAAGCTGTGGGTGGAGGAGAAGGCAGACTACAGCTACGCCTCCAGCAGCTGCGCCGCCGGCAAGGTGTGCGGGCAGGTGGTGTGGCGCGACTCGACGCACATGGGCTGACAAAACAATAATGATATCAATAATGAGGTGTTAGCTGGATATCAAAACGATCATTAATTCGTTGATGAGTCTGGCATCTATACTTGCATACAGCAGAGCTCGTCCCGAAAAAGTATTAATTGGGCGGAAATAGCCATTTTCAGCCATCGACATCACTGATCCAAACCATGACGCTTGATGGTTGCATGACAGGGTGAACAAGGTGCATGCATGCTTCCGAACAAGGTTGTCAGGATGACGATTTCTATATATTTTACTAGACCATTCGATTGTGAGCACACTTAAGATTGCCCTTATAAATACGGTCCAGATCTTATAATATTCAGAAACACGATTTTCGAGGTACTATACTACTAGGCCCTACATCCGATTCTATCGATGTGGAAAATGATCCTGCATGGGATCCCTGCCCTGGTAACATGATTTTCGCCGATATTGAAGTTTGCTCGAGCATATAACACGAGAATGCATATTAGCATTGCTTCAGACGTGAATATAACACAGATAGAATGTAATCTGATTAATTATATTGTGCGGGTATTGTTAACAAGAAACATATGTTCAAGTTGAAACATATTAGCATTGCACATATACGTGCCTAGCCGTATGGCCTTTTTCCATCACTCAGCTGACGAAAAAAAATTGGCAACCTAGAACATTAATGTTTGCAAGTCCAACTACGCATGCTCCTCTCGACCGGAACAACGTGCCAGCCAGGTAGTAGACTGGCTCTCCTAATTTCTAGTTTCTACGTAGAATATTACACATGTGATGACTTTGACTACGTACCCCCAACTCCTTTGTACTAATGTAGCTCGCTATCTAGGTAACCGAACCGATCGAGTTGCCTCGGCGCCATGTCTTGTTCGTGGAATTCCTTACCCTTGTGCGGCAAATTTCTTCATGTATTGGCAACATTTGCTGCGTTTTTCCATGCCAACTTGAGAA
Organism: Melocanna baccifera; assembly: GCA_036346265.1. NCBI lineage: Eukaryota > Viridiplantae > Streptophyta > Magnoliopsida > Poales > Poaceae > Melocanna > Melocanna baccifera. The sequence goes on from CM070677.1 coordinate 14,462,201, forward strand.
AATTCTCACCATCATCCACTATAAATACACATGTACTTTACAAGCTACGTAGATATAGAAAATACAGATACATATAGTGCAGGAGAAAATACACATACATACAGCATTTGAGCTTATGGAAGCATCCAAGCTGGCCATTCTGCTGGCCTTGGCCATGGCAGCCGCCATGGTTCACCATTCTCAAGCTCAAAACTCTCCCCAAGACTACGTCAGCCTCCACAACGCCGCCCGTGCCGCCGTCGGCGTGGGACCCGTGACCTGGGACGCGACCGTGCAGGCGTTCGCCGAGAGCTACGCCAGGCAGAGGGCCGGCGACTGCAAGCTGATTCACTCGGGCAACTCCAACTACGGGGAGAACATCTTCTGGGGACCGGCCGGCAAGGACTGGACGGCGGCGGACGCGGTGGGGTTGTGGGTGGACGAGAAGAAGGACTACGACTACGCCTCCAACACCTGCGCGGCGGGGAAGGTGTGCGGCCACTACACGCAGGTGGTGTGGCGCGCGTCGACGAGCATCGGCTGCGCACGCCAGGTCTGCGACAACAACCGCGGCGTGTTCATCACCTGCAACTACAAGCCTCCCGGCAACTACGTTGGACAGAGGCCTTACTAACTAGTTCGATCGTATTTTCACGCTAGCTATTACGTACTACGCGTCTAATTACTTAGCATACGTACTCGACCTTAAGTGCGTGCATGGATGCATGGCGGTGTATACGTTGCATCTCTACATCTTCTTTATTTTAGCATAAATAAAGCCATGAAATGTACCAGTGCCTCATCAGCCCACTGAAGAGTTAATAAAATGGTTTGCATATATATGACGCTTCCAAAATGGAAGATGAATGCTCCTTGCATAACCCTTCTCCGTTGGGATTTGCTATATCATCAATCACATAATTCCTACACCAAAAAAATAAGTTGTACTTTGAGCCACTGGATTATACCGTGAGATTCGTGCTTCGACAGCTGCGTGGTGGGGCGCCGCTGCAGTGCCATGAAAAAAAGGATATTCAGGTCGATTAGTCGGCCAGCAATCGTTTGCGATGTGTAATTAATTAAACTGTCGCTACACGTATCCACACGTATCGACGAGCTCCTGCCTCTTATTAAAAGAAAGAGAATATATTGTGCGGGTATTATCTTTACTACTTTAAAAGAAGGAGTTGGTGGTTGATGAGTCCTTCCTCACTTCCTCTTAACCATTCGATCTAATTATAAGATACAATCCGAACCGTCCCCACCCCCCAACGCCCCCACCGCCCCGACCCTGAAGATCTACGGGTAGGCTATGTAAGCATAATTTCAAAAATTCTACCGCGTAAATGGGACCTCCTCTAGTAATAGATCACGGGATTACCTCTAGACGCGCAGCGGACTCGAACGGAAGTAGAGTCGATGTAGCGTTGATGCGATTGTAGTCGTTCTTGCGTAACGTCTCCTCCTTTAAGTCCTTGCGTTCGTCACAAGTTGCGGATCGTCCTAGTGTTGAAGCTTCGCATCAACACCTCCAAGGTATCCACACGTGCACGGCAGAACACCACGCGCCGAGTGCTAGCGCCGCGCGCAGTATTAGATGGGGATGGTGTGGCAACTAGTGTTTGGGAATTCGAAATTCACTTGGCAAACCCTATGCCACCTCCTCTATTTATAGGCATCCATCATAATGGGTCTCGAATGGAGGCCCATTAGGAACTCATGGCCCATAAGAATTCGGATCACTATCCGAATTAAGTCCCACCCTTTAAGTGTGCGACCCTATAGGTTCACATACACTTAGACATAGCCCGAGTACTCTTACTCGTCCATTAATCGGCAATGCCCCTTAGCAAGACATACCGACTCTAAGTATATGCAAAGATCATATCGGACGAACCTCAACAAAACTTATGCATTTCCCTTTGCCTCACGATATCGGTTAAACTCAAAGCGATACGTGTCATCCTTGTTTGGTTAGCTCAACCACTCTTTCTCGATTATGTGACTTGAATTCCGATTACGGTTAACTCTTTAACCGTGAATAGCATGGCCATGCATTTCTGGAATCAATCACTCGAGAGGCCTAGAGATATCTCTCTGTTGCTTGGAGGGGCAAATCCTATCTTGATCGACCATGCCTCAATGCATGCATCATAACAAAACCCAAAGCTACCTTTATGACTACCCGATTCACGGAGTAGTGTTTGGCAACCCCTAAGTCGGTCATTATGCATCTTGAGTACGTGCGGCGATCTCAAGTCTTAAGGACATAGCATACGCTTTGTGAATGAAACCAATCGATGACGGTAAGAATGCAACATTCTCGCGGTGTTTCATGGTGGGTCGATCCAACCCCATGTTTGCTAACATGTGTCCATATTATTGGTTTAATATCTTTATATCTATGACCCGTGAAACATGGTCATCAACCAATACATATGCTAGTCTATTAATATGTGTCCTCATATGTTTGACTAGGGATCATCTAAGAATAATCATCGCAGCAATATAGAGTTTCACAATCAAGTCACACACTTGATAATAAATATTGACGATATTATTCAAGGAACAAGATAAATTATCCAATAATTCATGAACATAATAAACAGAATCATCTCTATGATTATCTCTAGAGCATATCTCCATCAGACCCGACTCCCCCGCCGCCCCGATCCGCCTTCCCTCGCACTCCCCCCGCCGCCGCCGCCTTCCCCTCGCTCCCCCCCCCCGCCGCCTCCTCCCCCACCCTGCGTCGCCACCGCCGCCTCCTCCTCCTCCCACCTCCCAAGCGCGCCTCGCTCTCCCCGCCGCCCGATCCGCCTCCCCTCGCTCTCCCCGCGCCTCCTCCCCACCGCGCCGCTGCCTCCTCCCCACCCCGCGTCGCCGCCTCCTCCTCCCCACCCCGCGCCGCCGCCTCCTCCCTCCTCCCCACCCCGCGCCGCCTCCTCCCCTCCTCCCCACCCAGCGTCGCCTCCTCCTCCTCCCCAACCCTCCACTCGCCGCCACTTTGTCCTCGCTGCCTTCTCGCCCCGGAGACGGCGCGTGCTTGGCCATCGCGGATCTGGTACAACCTCCTGAAACCCTAACTGTGTCCTCGTCCGCCTCTTCCCCTCCGAGAGAGAGAGAGAGAGTAAAACCCTAGATGCTGCTGCTGCTATGAAGGATCGGAAACGGCAACAGAGGGGGGTGAATGGTGCCTTTTAAAATTACCCCGAGGTATTCAAACAACTTTCTTCTCCGATAGCTATAAAAGCTATGAAGTAAGAAACTAAAAAACTACTCAAAAAGAACTCACCCCAAGCAATCAAACAAAGTCTCTTCTCCTTTGGCTAAAAAGCTATGAAGCAAGAGAGACAGGTACTGAATATTAACTGCACTAAGGGAAAACGAACAAAACTACAGAAAACTGAAATTACAACCAAAAATCTAGAAGCTGCAAACAAGTAAGTAAACTGAACTAGGCTGCTGGTACTAAAAGCAGACTAGTAACCAGAGACTAGAAAACAGTCAGAGGTTAGCTAGCCAAACAAATTATAGAAGAAAACTCATTTTAGATTTGCAAGCAGGCTCCCAAAAAGATTAACCATAACATGGTATACTGGAGCCTTCCACCAATCAAGACAACACACAAGGGAGACTACACTTGCTGCCAAATAGCACAAGCACAAACCGTAACCAGAGAGATTAAAAAGAGACCATTAGCTGTCCAGAGAGCAGGGAAAAAGCAATTGCTACCAAAAGCAAAACAGGAACTGCTAATGACTGTTACTGCTGCCAATAAATAAAACACACTGCAGAAAACTGGACAGCAAATAACAACTGAGAAAGACACAACTAGACAGCCCAAAAAAAATTAACAATAAATAGAAACAAAAACAACTCTCTACTGCTCTTCTTGAGTAAGATGAAATGAACTTTTAACTCAAAGGAGAGATCGGCTTCACACACACAGAAAACGTATTTTTGCTGCTAGAAACTAACCAGGGAACAGCCACAAAGGTAGATTAAGGTGCTGTCCAAAAAGAACAAACACAGTCCAACAACAACTGAAAAGGTGAGAACAGTCTGCTGTCCAGAACCTGTGACTGTCCCCTCAAACTGAACAGCAGAACACCAGAGAGCAATCAAACCTTATGGCTGCCGAACAGCACAATCAAAACATAGCATATGCAACATCCGACCCAACTTAAATGCTGCCGCTACTGCTGAAAATCTGTCAAGACTGCTCACCAAAACAAACACTGCTGCAAGGGACATGAACCGAACTGCACAGGACAGAGAAAGATCAAGAGACTTGCTGCTCCTCCTTTCGGCAGAAAACAGAGGACATAGACTAGCAAGCTGCGGCCAAGAAGAACAACATTCTGATCAAAGTCTAACAGGACTGTAGAACCGAATAGCTAGCAGACAGCCGAACCAATGAGAAATCTGCAGCTCTCTACAATCAAACCGAACATCAAAGCAGTCCCTAAAAAGCACTTACAAACTGAAATCTGCTGGATGAAGAAGATAATGGCTGCAAGTGAAAACAGCAAGAAAAGGAGATCATACGTGCTGCCTGGAATGCTTAACCGAAAGCATCAAGGGGCTGTAGCAAACCAAAAATAGCAGGGAGAACAACACAAAGAGCAAAAAAAATTGCTGAGACTTGCTGCTACTTGCATGCAACCGAAAGGATGGTTCTTGATTTAAACTAGCAGTAGCAAATTTCTCTGGAGAGGAACCATAGAAACAGAGAAGAACAAGATAGAGTACTTGCTAGAACTGCTGAAATAAACCAGTACGAGACTAAGAAAAGAATGAAGCTAGAGACTTTGCTTTCGTGATGAACTAGCCAAAGTGCTTTGAGATAAATTCCTGTTCAAAGCATATATATATATATATATATATATATATATATATATATAAAGAAGCACTAGAACAAGAACATTAATTGAAAGTAAAGCAAGTAAATGGCACGAGATATAAAACAATAATTTTCATCTTGAGACGAAGAGCGATGAACGATTATAAACAATGAATGTTTGCATCAACTCTTCCATGTCTCACTCAAGAACACCCACAAGGAGAGAATAAAACACTAAAACTTGCATACAAATTTTCTCTCCCAAGAGCACAAGCATTAGGAAACCCTAATACTCATACCCATTTCTATTTCTCTCTCTCTCAAGTGCACTTCTCCACCTAGAGAGCACCTCTATTTATAGCCTCCACTAATGGGTTTAGTAGCCTACTTTACCCATTAGGTCACACCAACTCTCCACTAATGGGTTTACACATTATACCCATTAGGTCTCAACACCTCTCCACTAATGGGTTTCACACATTATACCCATTAGGTCACAACACCTCTCCACTAATGGATCATTTCCAAATAAAATCCGCTTCGTTTGTGCAGCTTTGCGTATTTTCCAAAACGCCCCTCCTGCACCTTCCTGGAAGCTTCCTCGAATCTTGCCGCGCACGCTTCGCAGCTACCTCGAGTCCATGTCGTCTTGACACATCCCGATCGTTCGACCTCAGCGCCACTGCGCCTAGTCCGATCCGCCGTGTCTTGCCACGACTCCACTCGGCGTCCTGCGATCACACAGACAAGAAAATATATTTCATAGCACCGCACCAGATGATTTAAATAAATATCCGCGTCAGTAATTAAAATAATGCCCGGAACAAACTCAGACTTTAGTACACGAGTCAATTACTCATCACACAACTGAGGCTACCACCACATGGTCTCTCATGCTAGGCTTAGTTCGGGGGCGATGAAGATCCAATGCAACGCGTGTGGTGCGACAGAGGCATGGGTGCTGTGCTACACCGATGAGGTCGTGCTCTTCACCGTCTATGACGAGGAGGTGCACGCCGCGAACAAGCTCATTGGGAAGCACCAGCGCGTGCCGCTCCTCTCCAAGGATGGATATATTGTTTGTATTAAAAAGAGGTTTGCCTTCCTTACAATTCTACATATATTCTCCTACAAAATGCAAATTGTTATAGAGATAGTTAAACTTGTGCAACAATACATGTTAAATTTTGCTCAAATTGTTGGGGAGCGAAGAATTATAAGACAACCATTGATACTCTGTAATACACCATGGCCAATTTTAAGGTACTAAGAATGGGATTTGATCTTGATAGCATCAATGTTATGTCCCTTAAGTACAAAGGTGGATAGTTTGTGTAGGATATTATAAAGAAGGGGTGGAGCATGAGTATATGTGTTTTTTTGGTAGGAGTGTAAGTGATGGTGGATGTTGTGGAGGTATACTCTAGCAAATTCTCTTAACTTATTCTCTGTGTAACTAATTAAAATTCTACATTGTCATTATCTTTGGTGTAGCTAAAATGGAATTAAGAAAAGGTGGCCACTTTACGATATCGCTTTTGCTTAATGTTTTGTTTTCTTTTAGTTTGCTTGCATGGCAAATTAACTTGGAGGTCTTGGACAAAGTCTTACAAACAGAACTTTTTTCCAAATTAGCTAACATTTTGGTTGTTACCTGATGTCATAGTTGTGGCATCGTACTACTGTATCATTTATCAATGTATCTCCTTTGATTTTTTTGCAATCCACAGCTATTTCACAGTTGTGTACCTGCTTCTTGCCCTGTTTAGTAGGATGGATTTCCGAGTCTGGTGAGCTACGTACTGCGCTAAGATCACACAATTTAATCGTAACAACGCACATATGCTTCATTGTTGAAACACTGTTTTCATATAAGATGTTAAAAGTTTGAAAACAATTTGCTCACAATAAAGCAATTGTGTTTTTAATATATCCAAAGATCTTTTTTTCTCTTGCTTTCTTTGTGTGGTTTGACATGATATTTTGACTCAACGAGCCTTCAGAGAGTCAGCAAATCAAACAAGTTCACCATCTTTTCTGTAAGCACTAATCACAGTCAAGGTTAGTACTTGTATGATTTTTCATGAATTATTTCCCTCCATGATATCCATTCCTTTTGTGGAGTTCAGAAAGCATTGTATAGAGCATATACCTTAAGGTAATGGTGACTTTTGAGCAAATGGCAAGGATTATGCTATTATTATTGTATAGAACAAGATCACCAGTCATGCATGGATTGGATTGCCTCCCCTGCGGGTAGTAGTTATTGTGAGCTTGCGGTTGTTATGCACCCATCCACGCTGGAGCCAACGAGGCAACATATTATTCTTTGAGGCTCTGTAGTGTGGATAACAGTGCAGTGGTGCACAAGTGGTTGAGAACATTAGCTACATCATTTCATTCTTTTTTTGAAATAAAATAAAATTAATAAATACATCATTTCATTCTTACTGAGAAGAGATATAATAGCTTTGTTCTTTGACATGTTTGGTTAGTTGATTGTGATTTTACCCTTTTTTTAATTGACCAAAAAGTTATAGATACTTGTAATTTAGCAAGTTTGGAGATTGTATGTCAATCCTCAAGTGTTGATTGCAGTCCACAATCTTTTAGACCATGTCACTGGTTGCTGGATTCAGAGTTACGTTCTGTCTAAAATGACTAAATTTTATATTGTTGGTCTAACTATATTTTGTTGGGCAGCCTGAAAGCTGCACAATAGAGACTATCTCTAAGATGAAATCGATCAATTCTGCCTTTGCAATATGTGCCTTTATCAAATATTGGTTAGGTTTGTTAAAAGAATAATACTGAGGAAGGCCTGGTAGCTGGATAAAGCAAGTTCGAGCAGTTGCGGCAGTGGATGAAAATGCCTCACGGGGTAACGAACTTTGATCCTAAAGCTAGCTAGAATTACGTGCAAATAAAGTCCAGGTGTTTATTTGATCTTCTGGAGAAGTTGAGTTGTGTGGTTTTTGTAAGATTGCTCTCAAGTGTGGTTAGCTCGGTACTTTCCATTCCATGGTTTTTTTGTTTCTGTAAACTATGGTAAACTTTTTCAACTCTGTTTTATACCAAGTGGAATATAGTATTCACTTTATCAAAAAAGAAATGTTTCATTTGTTGTCAATATGAATTTGGCTATAACACATTTGTTATATCTGAGTATTTCAATTTGAATTTTACATTCTGTATACAGAGAGAACTACATTGGTTTGTTCTTGGGGTTTGTAAGAACACACAAGTATTGTTTATTTCGGAACCGTTGCAACGCACGGGCACTTTGCTAGTTAGCAAGAAACATATATCTCGTGTACAAAGGAAACTTTTTTTTTGTAAGGGCGTCCACTTCAGAATAATTTTAGGTATGTACATATGGCCGGATAGGTCGTATGATCCACCCTATTTCCAGCCTAGTGGCACTTTTATCCAGCCTAGTCGGCCCAACCCGGGGCTTGCTCACAGTGCCCGGCCCATTTTCCTAGCCGGCAATATGCTGGAGTAGATTCCCCGTCCGCTTCTCGCCGTTTTTGTGGCGGTGGTCACTGCCGCCGTCACGATTTTCTTCCGAAGACGATGAGGTCGGCCCGATGGTGCGATTCTTGTGTCCATGGCGACCTCGATGGTGCGATTCTCCGGCCTGCCATAGTGCCGGTCAGCGTAGTCCAAGGTGCAACCGAGATCAGCCCCAATAAAATGGTTCACCCTCTAGATAATCCAGCCGGATTTGATCGCCTCCATGGCCAGATCAGCAAGCCGGGTCTCTGGATCTGGTTGCTCCCCCCTTTCTCCCCTTCGCCACCACTCCAAAACCGGATCGCCCCGGTTGCTTCAGAGGTCGATACCTTTTTGTGGCGGCTTGCCGTCGCTGATGTGGTTCTTCCCTGGCACAAATTTTCGGTAGAACAAATATACGATAGCATTGCCATAGATGTGAACAATAATATGTGATTGATTGATGATGTATTTACGGCCACTACAGTACTATTTTTTTTTATAGTAACAAGTAGCGAACGAAGTTATCATTTGAAACTGATTTCACTGGAAAAGCAAAGGGTAAAATCACCCGACCGCACCTCATCTTTTTCTTGATTTGTTTGCGTAGTACTCTTGAGTCTCGGGAGACGAGCTGTTGCGTAGTAAAACATTGCTGCTTTCAGACGCCGCTTGGAGGGCGTTTATTTAGGTTAAAAATTGATGATTTATAGTTAAATTTATATTATATCTAGTTATTTTATATTGTAACTGATGGTGACTTATTTGATATAATTAAATTTAAAAAATCTAAAAATAAAAAAGATTATCCCATCACGTATAATATAAATAAGTATGAGGAAAAAGAATCAATAAAAAAATAAAAAATCTAAAAGATCAGAAAAGATAAAATTTAAAAATAAAAAAAAATAAAAAAAAACTAGAAACTCAAATCAAAATGTGCGAGACCTTAGGCACATCGGAGTCGAGTGTTTCTGCAAGAGCAATAAATCCCAAACGCTGCCCCGCGCCGCCGCCAAATTGATTAGTGGACGCACCACTGCGGGTGTACGAACTGAGGGCGCGCAAACGCGGCAAAGCGCCGGAGTGCACCTCCTTCCTCGGCGGCTGTTTGTCGGACGCGCTCGGAAGGTAGCGTGCGTACGAGGGCACGAGGCGGCCATGGGCGTACGGAAGGGACGGTCATACTAGAAGGAATGTGTTAATGTTATGTTCTTGAAAAATCGGTAATACCTTTTAAAAATATATTTAGAACAAAAAGTCTATAACGCTCCTAAGAAATAGATGATCGGTAGGCTCTGCTCGTTTCAGCCTTTTTTCAGTTTCAGTTTTTTTTTCACTATTCAGTAATTCATCTTTTTTTGAATTTTTTTAGATTTTTTGGGTTTTTTTATATTTTTCTTTTTTTTCCCGTGTTCCTTTGTATTGTCCGTGATGGGCTAACATTTTTTTACATTTTTTAAATTTAATTATGTCCAAAAAGCCAAATCTGCTACAGAAAAAAACCAACTACAGTAAAATTTCAGTTAAAAACCAGAAACTATCGCTAAAACGACCCCCCTAAACCATCACCCTTTAATACCGCTATACCTTCAACTTCCGTGCATGTGTTTTTAATTATCAATTTTGCACATGCTACACCAAACCTATTTCTGTGATTTTCCTTGTCCTCATGTTTTTTTTCAATTACATGGTTGACGCGTGCACACCACCACACGTGCACGCTAGATGTACATACACATAAGTCCACCCACTTAGCACACACCTAGAAATATGGGTCGATCGAGGATAAATCTGCGATCTCAAAAATTCTTATTAAAACACCCCCGTATTTTTATTTTTGTATTCCAAAATAGGTCCCAACCAAATGCAGCCTTAAATTTTTGCTGGGTGGTTGGAAAGAGGGTGTTAGTTCCTATCCATCTGCTAGAATGAATGCCACACGTAGTTTTTAGTCTGATTAAATAATGCACACTATCAAACCTCATCTATTTAACAAGTTAAGATAGAAGCTTGTAAGTTAACCATCTTTTATTCTAGCATTGTGTTCTAGAATTAGAGTTTGAGTTCTCAAAAAGGCCTCAAAAATAAAAATCTTTCGACTGGCAGAACATCGATTGTACTGAAAAGGTCTGATTGTTCTCACACATCCAAGAATTTCCTACCCAAATTAAGCATCCAGGATGCTCATCCTAGAAAATACAAAGATAGGAGGTTTGTATTAAACTTATACCTGTAGATGTGATAGATCGAGGCCAATAGTGGGGGAAACTGTCCTCGTTCTTGTTCTGTTCGTCTTCTTCTTCTCTTCTTCAATAGAGAGCAGTAGGGGTGTAATCAGGGTAGATACGATCGGATATTGCTTATTATGTATTTTATCTCGGTGTTAGAGTCAAACACGAATAGTGTCAGATATTCATAGGACATTGGACTATAGGGGTGCACTTAGAGCAAACACAGAGAAACTAATCGTCAAGATGTCGAAGGAAGAGCACTCAACCTTCCCCGTCTTTTTAGATGCCGTAATCTGTTTATCTGTTATCTTGTTCTTAAATGAAGTCACAATAGACTTTCTCATATCACTCGACATACGGATATATACAGATAGATATCGCTTATCTCGTATCCTATTTTGTATTCCTTCTCAGAGTAGGAGTCGGATACGGATAATGTCAAATACCTATTTACCCTTTCTATATTTATTCTGTAAGCTTTTGGTCGGTAAGTCAAATGAAAATTATCTGCTCCGTTTACATCCTTAGAGAGTAGCTTCTAATCTCCATCCATGGCCGTAGCATGGTGGTGACGGTGTGAGGTGGTAGTGGGGCTCTTCTCGTCTGCTTCCGCACCCATATCGGCTTTGCACGACTGCGCACTCGCTGCTGCAATGCCTCTAGGGCTGCAGGCTGTGGCGGCGCTGGGCTATGAGCAGGGATGCGGTGGTAGGCGGGATTGGGGGCTTGGGGCAGTGGGCTAGGGGAAGAGGTAGGGGTAGTTGTCGGGATGGAGGGCCTACTGGTGCTGGAGTTGTACGGATGGAGGGGGCAAGGCGCTAGTGGGATTGGGGAATAGACTGAGGAGTAGGGGTGAAAATGAATCGGATATTTTCCGACCGACCGACCGTCGAATCCGAGTCGAATCGGATTCGGATAGTTATATCGGATAATTATCGGATTCGGATAGTTGTTTTTGGATATGAATTCGGATTCAAAAAAGAACTATCCGATGGATACAGATATATCCAAAATTTTATCAGATAATATCTGAATTTTTGTATCGGATATTCGACCCATCAAAGCCTATCAGTCCCGATTCAGCGGCACGCGCCTGTCCCAGTTGGGCCGCGTCCGAAGGGGAAGAGAGAACCGAAAGGAAACGCATGGTCGGGTGGTGCCACAATCTCCCGCGCGTGGCGTTCATAATTTGTCTTCTTCCCGCCCCACCCCGCCCCTGCGCAGGCGACAATTTATGGCGTGGCGCCAAACAAGCGGCGGTACGGCCAAAACTAGCAACAGCCGCGCGGCCCGCGCACGAGGAGGCTCGCGGCTGCATAGATTGCGATGCGTTTGATTAGCAAAAAGCATTTTGATTAGGAAAACGCGGCCAAGGGCCTTCACAGTTGAGAATTCGTCCACACATACTTCTTTGTCCAGCTTCACCTGAACAGAGAGAACAAAGGTTACAAAAAACAAAAAAAAATCGTATGATTAGCAAAAAGCATTCAATATCATCTGACGCAAGATTACTTCGATGATAGCAGCCTGTTACTTTAGATTGTTGATTGTAGATTTGTAGTGGAAGAATCGAGCTGTGTGATCGGTCGGTGTTTGATTCATTTCTAACTTGTTGGATGTGATTAAAATGAAGCACATGTGAGTATGTGAGTCTAATTCTGTAATTCATATGACTATGTGAAAAAATGGATTTGGTTCGGATACTCCAAATAATATAGCTGTGTGATCGATAGACGTTTCACATGATGTGACTATGTGCCTGTGAGTATTTGGTTCATGGTGGATGACTGAATGTCATGCGCATATTATATATATCTTTTGTATTCCTACGTAATATCCGACGAGATATTCGTTATCATATTCGCATTCGCTCCATATTCGTTCCGTATCTGTGATCGATACTATTTGGATTCGTATTCGTATCCGGTACTATTTGTATCCAACTCTAAATCCGAGAAAAAAATATAGGATAGAATATAGAATAAGCAATATCCAACCGAATTCGACCCGTTTTCACACCTACTGGGGAGGGTTTGCATAGTCGGTGGGGATTTTTTCCTTAGAGCATGACATTGCCGCTTTGGATTTTCAACTCACCGAAACTCTTCTCTTCCCGTTCTATCACAAATGTCGCCAGATAGATTGTCCCTGCCTTTGCAAAAGAAATTCCAACAGATGGTTTATCCTGCATGTTCAGAATTGCCGACAGATAAGTTGACACTAAAAATTTATAGAATTACCAACGGATGGTTTGTTCCTAAGCACAGTATTACCGACAGTTAGTATGTCCTTGAAAGTTGACTTTTGTCGGCAGATGTCTGACATTAATACTGGATTATCGTGTGGTGAAAGCGGGCACAGGTTAGGGTTGGTACAAAAACTTGTTAGTGGGGCTCGTCGGTTCGATTTAAAATTGATTTAATTATATTTATTAATTGGTTAAATATTAAAATGAGTTGATTTTAAATGAATTTGAATTTTGTTCTAGCTCAGTTCGACTCGGTTCGTTTCTAAAATACTTCTAAATTATACGTAAAATAATATTAAATTAAATTATGTTAATTTTGAAAAAGCTAGATAAAACAAGAACTTAACTCGATATCCAACTGGTTGGAGATTTTGGTTGGAGATTTGGCGTCGATGAACATGCACACGGACACAATAAATAGGAGTGTACCCATCTCTATTAGGGTTGTTACCTAAGAATAATTGGATAATCGGGTGAGATTGCCATTCCTAGCTAAGGATTCTTCACCAACTAAAAGAAGAAACCGATCCAAGTCAGGATGGATCTCAACTCCACTGTTGCTGATTAGTGATTAGCCACCCCTACCGATTAGCCCCCAGTACCAGGTCTCATATTCAATCTGGGAGGACAATGGATTGGGGCTCCGCCTTCAGATATCGCCATTGTGAGTTCACACGTATATACGTTAAGTAGGAAAGTGTATGTACGCTATGTAAGACTTCACAAAAGGAAAAGATCATGTGCATCCATTGGATGGCCCACACATAATTATAACGGTGAGGATCTAATGATCTGTGAAAGAGTCCTTAGGATAACCAGTGGTGAGTAGAGGTGGGACTTGGGCCGGGCTTTTTTGGGCCAGCCTGAAGCACGGTCGGCACGGCCCGACCCAGCCCGACACGTGGCGGGCCGTGCCGGCGCGGCACGAGCGGTGGGCGGGCGGGCCTCAAAATCGCACGGTGGCGGCGCGGCCTTTGCGACGGCAGATCGGGCGTGCTCGCGGGCGCTGCGGCGACGGCACGCTCGGGCGGCACACAATGGCTCGGGCGGCAAGACGGGGCACGGCCACGCCCGACCACCTCGGCCTCCCGGCTCCCCTCCAGCGTCCCCCCCGCGCTCTCGGCTCCCCCTCCCCTCCGCGTCCCCGCCCCCCTCCCGGCTCCCCATCACACATTCACATCACATCACAGAGCAAAGAGAGAGAGAGAGGGAGTAGAGGGGATTAGGGAAGGAGAAGAGTACCGTGTCGTCGCTCGGGCTTCGGCCGGAGAACCTTCACCGCGAGGCACACGAGCGCCTTCACCGTCATCGCCAGCGACGGGAGGACCAGCCGCCGCATGGCGGCGGCCCAGCACCACCACGAGCGCCCTCGCTGCGCGCGCCACGGCCGCCTAGTCCACTGCACCGGCAGCTCGCGAGGGGAGGAAGGGGAGGAGGGGAGGCGGCGGGAGCGGTGGAGGTGGGGAGGAGGAGAGACCGGGAGGGGGAGGCCGGAGGGGAGGGGGAGGAGGGCGGCGGGGAGCCGGGAGGAGGGGCGGCGGGGCCGTGGGGCCGAGGGGAGGGCCGGAGGGGGAGGAGGAGGAGGGGGGAGACCGGGAGGGGGAGGGCGCAGGGGGAGGCCGGGAGGAGGCGGCGGCGGGGGGAACCGGGGAGGGGAGGGGGCGACGGGGCCGTGGGGTGAGGGGGAGGGCCGTGGGGGGGAGGGGGAGGGGAGGGGGCGGCGGGGCCGTGGGGGGAGGGGAGGGGGCCGGCGGGACCGTGGGGGCTGGGGAGGGAGGGGACAGCGGGGCGCGGGGAGGGGCGGGTGGGGAGGAGGGGTGGAGGAGGAGGCGGCGGAGGAAGGCGAAGGGAATGGGGTCGGCCGTCGTCCGCCGAATGGATAAAGAGGGAAAATAAAATAAAGAAAGGAAGGAGAGATAGAAAAATAAAGAAAGAAATAAAATAGAAAAATAAAAATAAAAATAAAAGTAAGATAAAATATAAGTAGATATATTGCTATTAGATTTTTCAAACGCTTATTGAAATACTCACTTTGATGATTAGTAGATTAAAGCAATATTGTATCTCGATTAAATAATGTATTGTCATCTAAATTAATTAGGATTGTAATTAAATACCTAATTAACCTTGGCTTGAATATTACAATATTTAGAGATGAAAAAGTTCTAATATAACTACACCTTATTACAATTAGATTCCTTAGAAACTATTCCGGTCATCACCTCCACCTTCTACTCTTCTTATTACGAGTCCATAGTATTCCACCCCGGGTAGTACTTAAATCCATTCATGTAGTCTTCACTAGATCCTAGCAATCATTCGGTCTCATATGTCACTCGGGTATTATCGTTGTTTGATCCTTCGGTCTTCACTAGATCCTAGCAATCCTTCGGTCTAACATACGCCACTCTGGCACTATCGTTGTTTGATCCTTCGGTCTTCACTAGATCCTAGCAATCCTTCGATCTAACATACGCCACGCTGGCACTATCGTTGTTTGATCCTTCGGTCTTCACTAGATCCTAGCAATCCTTCGGTCTAACATACGCCACTCTGGCACTATCGTTGTTTGATCCTTCGGTCTTCACTAGATCCTAGCAATCCTTCGGTCTAACATACGCCACTCTGGCATTATCGTTGTTTGATCCTTCGGTCTAACATACGCCACTTTGGCATACTCGTTGTTTGACATTATCGTACTAGCGGGTATGAGAGAAAGGAAGATGACGGACGTCGCCACAATTGTCGTCGTCGTCTTCGTCATGCATAGTTACTTTGGGCTGGGCTTGGGCTGGCACGGCACGAATGCCGACACGGCGGGCTTTGGGCCGTGCTTGGGCTTGGCCGGAGGTGAGGCGGGCCGGCACGGCACGGCACGGTGGGATGACTGGGCCGAGCCGGCACGACACGAATCGGCCCGAAGCACGGTGGGCTTGGGCCGTGCCGGCACGGCACGGCCCAACTCCCAGCTCTAGTGGTGAGTTTAAAATGCTATCCAACACACACGTGTATATGTGTGTGTATATGTGTGTGTGTCTATATATATATATATATATATATATATATATATATATATATATATATATATATATATATATATATATATATATATATATATATATATATATATATATATATATATATATATATATATATATATATATATTAGAAAATATCTTGTGGGAGCATTACGTAAAACAGTAAAACCTATGGATCTGACATCTCCCTAAGACTGTACCAAGGGGAAAACAAGCCGAATCTCGACGCCGCTTTGTTATGAATTTGCCGGCGTAGGGGACATGGCTAAAATACAATTCATATCAAATTCCAAAAACAAAAAGGAAGAAAAGCGAGAGCAATTGCGTGCTTGCCATTGGCTCTTGCAGCACGAAAAAGGAACAAATCCGGTGAGAACAAGAGGCATTCGGGTGGAATCTTTTTGACGGGGGCTTATAATTTTTAGCTTAACGCGAACACTTGTGCAAATAAATTAAATATCAATAAGTTGATAAATTATTTCAAAAAATATGTCTTGATAAGCCTTTTGAAAAGACGACAAAGAACCGTTATATTTATTAGTTCAGAAAAAGTCATAAATAAAAAAGAAGAGGACTTAATCATGTATATCTCATGCTGCAAGGTTAATGTGCACAGTTGGTAAAGGACACAAGGTCTTTTACATCACAATGTATTAAATAAATGATGAATTCATGCCAATATCACTACTACAAAAAAGTTTATATTAGACGCCTCATCATAGACGATTTATAAAAACCGTATGTATTAAATACAATTACAGACGGTTCTTGATAAGAACCGTCTGTGATATTGCTAATATCACAGACGGTTCTTAATTAAGAATCATCTGTGATATGTTTCCCACCTCACACACTCCTAAAATTTTATAATTTCTCGCCTGAGTTCGAGTAGGATTCCGTTTTGACACACCTTCAGTAAAATGAGCATAACTTTTGTATACGGTGTCCGTTTTTGATGTTCTTGTACTCGTTGGAAAGCTAACGACGAGCTCGATCCAAAAACAATAACCCTCTTGCGCTAGTTGCTTTCAAAGACCCCCAAAATCGGCTATTTGTAGCCTCAAATTCGAATCGCAAGTTTTTGATTTTTGTTTTTGCCAAAATTTTTGATCTTCCTTTCGAAATTTGAGGTTCGTCTCAACTGCAAAGTTGTATATCTCGTCGAAACCTTTCAAATGAGTATATATAAGCCATATAAAACTTTGTTATTTCATATTTTGAGACTAGTTGTTTATATTGTATCGGTATATATATAACCAATAACACAGACAGTTTGTGGTTTAAACCGTTTGTGATACTATTACAAACGGTTTTTACCAAAAATCGTTTGTGATAATTTGTTCCCTGACCACTGGGCCCGTCAATCCTTCTCAACCCAATTCCAGCCAATAGAAACCGACCAACCTACACCTCACGGATCGTAGCTCTCCCTCCTTTATAAATACTCACCCGAACCTATCCGCTCCCTCCCTTCAAATGCGTCTTAAGCTTCCTCACTCCATTGTTTCTTATAGTATTTGATTCTGTGAGGTTTAGGTCTCCATCGTAGCTTCCATTGTTGCTACTTTATTGGGTTTAGGGCTGCCCAGGAGCTTACAGTGAGGCGACCGCTAAGAAGGCCTACTCGAGCTGTATCAGGGACGAGCTTCCATTAGGATCTCTGATTCTTTTATTTTCTTTCTTCTCTGTTGCTCGATTTGTAATGGAAATAAAATATTCTCTGCTATGTTTGTTGTCCTGTGATGGTGGATTGCTGCTCTATTGCTATTGTAATGGTGAATTATAGTCCTATGATGTTGTAATGGTGGATTGTAATATAAATAGAATGTTGTAATATAAATAGAATGTTCTTGCTATGTTTATTATTGTCGTATTTGCTTGTTTTCAAACAGCATACCTAATATTTCCTGAGGCTAATTCAAAAATAGAAAAAAAATTTAGATATAGAATGAACTGTCACAGAAGGTTTTGTAGTATAAACTGTTTGTGAAGAACATCATAGACGGTTCTATATATAGAATAGTCTGTGATACTTTTCCATCACGGACGGTTCTATATATAGAACCGTCTGTGATACTTTTCCATCATAGACGGTTCTATACATAGACCCGTCTGTGATATGTGAGTATCACAGACAGTTTATGGTTAGAACCGTCTGTGATAGTATTTTTCACAAACGATTCTAGTTACAAACCGTCTGTATTGTATTAATCACAGATGGCTCACAAACCGTCTGTGATAACCTTCGATTATCACTGACCCATAAATTCAGACGGTTCAGAAAACCGTCTGTGATGACGTTTTTGAACCGTTTGTGATGATGATTTCTGTAGTAATGCATACAAATGACTAGAGAGGTTGTTTTCAATGTTGTACCTAATTGATATGGAAGCGATAGATACAACATATTGTGAGTGTCCTTATATTGTGGGACGGAGGTAGTAGATAAATATAGTTTGACTGATATATTCCAATGCTAATATATTTTGTACGAGACTATGGTAATCCAAATATATGGTAGAACAATTATTTTTGTTAAAAGTTATTTATTTTATACCTATATCAGAAAACTCAGCATAGAAAAATCAATTCATGAAACAAGACAACAGGAAATTCATCAAAAAGTAGGTTGGACACTGTAAAATTAAAGATAAAACAATAGGATAAGGTGGCTTTGTCACTAAAATTTTTTTTCTAGGCTCACTAAGAACTTGTTATGAAGAAATAAAAACAATAATAAAAATACAACCTTTGTTCCATGACTAATTATTTATTCTTATGTCTCTACCATCTCCAATTGAAGAACATCCAAGACCTAATAGGTACACAATAATACTCACTGAGGGCAAAGCGATCCTTTTCCATGGCTAAAAAAGTGGAAAAGACACTAAATAATGGGAAATAAGAGGTAATGGTATACACTAAATCTAAATTTGTTGGAGTGGCATATGGTGGAAATCAAGCTTTAGAACGACGTCCCAAACCATGGCACTTTTTAGAGTGGTATATTCTAAATTTTCCCTAGATTATATTTGCATATTCAGATCAACGAAATTCTCGATCATTCGGTGGATTCAATAGACTTATTGATCGTAATACTACAATCATTGCTGCTCCTTGCAGGTGAGCACTCATCGCCACAGGGACAAAAGCAGGGGTACACTACTACAAAGAAAGTTATACTGGACACCTCATCATAGATGATTCCCCAAATCTGTTAGTGTTGCAATTGTCATAGGCGATTATACATACGTGACTATCTATGTTAGTAGCGATGGATAGAACCATCTATGAAGTCTCCCATTATCACAGATGCTTCATGTTATGAATTGTCTGTGATAATTCACAGGTGGTTCTTAATAAGAATCATCTATGATAAATAATTATCACAGATAGTTTGTGGTTGAAAATGTCTATAATACACTGCATTAGCACTAGGAGGAACGTAAGAAAGATAGAAAGATAAGATACACTGCTGATTCTGCCTAGTAGAGGAACATCGATAGGATGTTTATAGACTTCGGTGAGGAACCAAGAATATAAGGTTTAGGTTGAGTACAGATGGAATGAATCTTTTTGGTAACATGAGTAGCCGGCATAGCAACTGGCCTGTGAAATATATGTATGTATAGCATTCCTCCTTGATTGTGTATAAAACGAAAGTACATTTTAATATTACTACTTATCCAAGAGCCGAAACAATCTAGAAATGATATTGATGTGTACCTGGTACCATTCCTAGAAGATCTTGTGATACTATGAAACGAAAGGGGCACATGTATGGGATATGGAAAAATAAGAGAACTTCACTCTATGTGCTATGTTATTCTGCACTATCAATGATTTTTCTGCCTTGGTAACCTATCGAGGTTGAGTACAAAAGGACCCAAAGCCTGTCCATACTAGTTAGATTATACTGAGAGTGTGTGGTTGAACAACTCGTGTAAAACTGTGTACATATGTCACCGTAGGTTCCTTCCAAGGTATCACCTATACCGCAAGATGAAAAAAATAATTTGACAAAAAGAGAGGATGAATCAGCTTTAAGGCCTTTTAGTGGGAAAGACTTCTACGATATGGTTAAGGATATCGATGTTGTACTTGGAATGGAATGTAAATTAAAGATCCGTCAGAAGAACATGTGGAAGAATAAATCAATATTTTAGAACTTGCCTTATTATGAGCACTTAAAATTCACAATTGCATTGATGTTATGCATATAGAATAGAATATATGTGATAGCTTTATTGGTTTCTAACTGAATATTCATGATAAAACAAAGGATGGTGTCAATGCATGGAGTACTTGGTTGCTATGAACATCAGGACCAAATTAGCACCGATGGAGACTGATAAAGACTAGATGTTGTAGGATCAAGGATAACCGATTAGAGGGGGGTGAATAGGAGGTTCTAAAATTTCTCGCCTTTTTAAAATTAACCTACAACAAGTGATTACTAGGCAAGATTGGTAATTAATTTCAACCTACTCAATTTTAATTACCTAAGGCACCACAAGAAATAATGTTTGCAGTTAAACTTCTAACACAAGAGAATATAACAATATCGACAATTGTAAAGCTATGAATGTAAATGCAAAAATAGGATCAAGAAATAACCACAAGCAGACGCAAGAAAATTTTCCCATGGTATTGAAGACTTGCTGGTCTTCACTAGTCTACGTTGAGAAAAGCCCAAGTGCTCTTGGACCGGCTCCACAAATTAAACCTCAACTTCTCAATCCACTATTGGTTGTTCTTCCTCCTCTCCAGAGATGGCGAGCACTGAACCACTCACAATCTTACTCGGGTCTCTTCACAAGCTTTTTAAAAAGATCACCTCGCGATCAACCACCAGGCCGTCTAGGTACTGGGAAGCACCAAAAGTAAAAGATCACGCTTTGCTTAACGGCTATCAAGTGTCAAGGATTAATCTAAATGATTATGTACTTGACTTTGGCTCAAGACACCTTAAAAATGAATGCACTCAAGAGAAGAGGTATGAAATGAATGTCAAAACTCAAAGATGTTCAATACAAGTTCAGCAATATGTCCTTGAGCTGGTGGGGGGTATTTATACCCTTACCAACCAAAACTAGCCATTACAAAAATCAATTCTAAAAAATCAGAGAAATTAGAACTACCGACGTGCAAAGTGTGGTACTACCGCAATATACTATAGCACACAGTAACGGTTATGTCAAAATGTCAGAACTAGCCGTTGAAAATTGGTGCGGTACTACCGTCGTTGTATGTGCGGTACTACCGCACTGCGGTAGTTCCGCTTGTCGGTGCGGTACTACCGCACCACGGTAGTTCCGCTGTATAATCTCCGGTACTTCCGATTTCGCGGCACTTAAGTCTCAGCGGGGGTGCTCTCTGGAAAAAAACGTACCATTGAATTTTCTCGGTACTTTCGAAGATCAGTAGTTCCGATTTCTGACGCGGTACTACCGCACTGCGGTAGTTCCGTCATGTAAATCCCGATACTACCGATTTCGGCAAGCCCAAGTCTCAACCGGGTTGCTCTCTGAAAAAAATATACCGCTGAAAAATCCGAAACTACCGGGGTCCGGTAGTTCCGCAGTTTATATGACAGTACTACCAGACTCCGGTAGTACCGCGTTTTATACGTTGATACTTTCGATTTTTCTGAGAGAGCACAGTTGATTTTTAAACTCAATTTTATGTACATACATGATTCTAGATTGATCCATATGGCACAAGAATATGCTATCAAGCTATTTTCTATTATCCCTCTTAATAGTACGATGACTATCCTATAATATGGTCTTCTACCCTTTCTCCTAAGACCGGTAAAATATGAAAAAGAGATCATATATTTCTTGTACCTTTGATTTTGATCCATCTTGATTTTCTCTTCGTCTTTTCGTATGCAACTTGCTTTCTTCATGCACATTTATGAGACTTAACCTGTGCAATCCTCAACAAACATATTAATCCCATATTCATAAAACGTCGTTAATTACCAAAACCAATTTTTAGGGGTCTAGATGCTTTCAGACGTTCATTCCACCAGCTTACTACACTCTGTGTAAGGCTGAGAGAACTGAACTATACCAGTATTTGTATGGTGTGAAATTTCCATCCACTTACTCCACCAGTTTGAAGGAACTTGTTTTCATGGAAGATTTAAAATTAACATGAATTATTATGAATGTCATGTGCTAATAACACAGTTGCTTCTTGTTGCAATTAGAAGTATTTCGTCAAACAAGATTTGAGTGAGGCTATGTTATTTCTTTAACGTAATTTTTCAAAAGGTCATCGATCCCTATGGACAAGATGCTCTGTAGGCTGAAATAGTGATGACTTTATGTCATCTTGAAATGTATTTTTCATCGTCATTTTTCGATATTATGATCCATCTCATTGTCCACCTTGTGAAAAGATAAAGATATATGGCCCTGTGTTTCTATGTCTATGTACTTGTTTAAGAGGTACATGGGAATTCTCAAGTTCTATGTACGAAATCGATCTCGGTCAAAGGGTAGTATGATCGAAGGTTATGCAATTGAAGGTTCTTAAGCTAGCTTGCTGCTTTTATTAAATGCACACTCATACTAATTTATTGTGATAGTACCAATTAATTATAATTAGTACTAATTAAATATGAATAGTGCTAATTAAATATGATTAGTGCTAATTACAATGCTAATTAGGCACGTACAATGCGTATAAACCCATCATTTTCTATAGATTTTTATAATCGCTCAAGACCAATAAATATACACATGCAGAGATATATAAAATTATTTTAGCTATTTTTTGACCCTTATTTTTGCAGCTATTTACAATAAGTAAACATGGCTACTTATAGAAACACGTCCGTCAACTAAACATGTCTACCTAGCATATTCCACATTATAAAACCATAGTTATGCCAACAAAATGCTAACAATATATTAAACATGTTGCGCACATGTGAATGAAGCATACCTTTTTTGAAGGTATTTATCAGCTCCACAACGCTTCCAACAGTAAAGGATTACACTTGCACTCTCGCTCGGCAGTAATGCGACACTTTTCTTTCCTTCCCATCCCTAGTTACGCTCTCTCTTGCTCAGCAGTAATGCGACCACAAGTCGTATTTTATATGCATGCACGAAAACGCAGCATAATTACCATGCTAATTAAGCGAGAATATCATCGTGCCGCACCACGTCACATCGTGTAATTATCCACAAGATTCTCGAAGGCAAACCGTGCACGACGTTTCCACATGATTCCCTGGCCCTGCTTCATTGTGCCCACTTGTTCCTGCTGCCAAACACAAATACACACGCGCGCCTACTACCCACGCGTGGTTGCTCCCAATGAACCTTAGCCGGCTATTGAGCTAGGGCTGCTTGATAGCAGCCTACTGAGTAGGGGCGGTTTGGTAGGCTGCTGCCACACTGCTCTGGCTCAATAGCACCAACTACCACACCTACACACCGCTCAGTCGCACGCCATGCCTCCTGCCGAGCTACATTGGCGTGGCAGTTGACACGTGTTACTTGCCATGCCTTCCAAGCTTAGAGAGAGAGCTATTTTTGTAAAAACGAGTATTATGATGCCAAAATTGAGAAAACATTGCTATAGGGCCATATGCATGAACAGCTCGCTTGGACGATGCCTCCATTTGCGTTCACCTATCTATGATTCTATGTGCCCTGGACTATGTATCTGTATCTAACTTTGCTTTTGTACGTAGCTCTTGTAGGTATATAGGGGTACCACTATCACAAAAAAGCTTATATTAGACAGCTCATCATAGATGGTTCATAAAAAACCGTCAATGTTAAATGCATTCACAGACGGTTCTTAACAAGAATCATCTGTGATATTGGCAATATCACAGACAGTTTTATAAAGAACCGTCTGTAATACTTTACAGACGGTTTATATTATAAACCGTCTGTGATATGTTTCCCGCCTCTTACATCTTTAAAATTTCATAATTTTCCATCTGAGTTCGAGTAGAGTTCCGTTCCGACACACTTTCAGTAAAACGGACATAACGTTTGCATACGGTGTCCATTTTCGACGTTATTGTACTCGTTGGAAAGCTAACGACGAGCCCGATCCAAAAAAATGACCTGCTTGCACTAGTCGCCCTCTAAGACCCCTAAAATCGACCACCTTTAGCCTTAAATTTAAATCGCAAGTTTCTTGCTTTCTGTTTTTGCTAAAATTTTCAATCTTTCATTTGAAATTTGGAGTTCATCTCAACTGCAAAGTTGTAGATCTCATCGAAACCTTTCAAATGAGTATATATAAGCCATATAGAACTTTTATATTTCATATTTTGAGACTAGTTATTTATATTGTATCGGTATATAAATAGTCTTTATCATAGACGGTTCGTGGTTCAAACCGTCTGTGATAATTACAGACGGTTCGAATCTCAACCCGTCTGTGATAATTTAGTCTCTGACCGCTGGGCTAATCAATCGTCCCTAACCCAATTTCAACCAATAGAAACCAACCAACCCACACCCTGCGGATCGACCTCTCTTTCCCCTATAAATACTCACCCGAACCCTGCATCCCCTACCCTTCATACGCTCAAAATCTCTCTAGGTTTCCTCACTATCCTCCTCCTCGACCTCTCTGTGCAGACGATTTGAAGGTCGCATACCAGGTCAACCAGCCAGCACCTCTTTGTGTTTGATCAAATGCGTCTTAAGCTTCCTCCTGCCTCTATTGTTTCTTCTAGTATTTGATTCTGTAACTTTGTGGGGGGTTTTGGGCTGCCCAGGAGCTTACAGTGAGGTGGCCGCCAAGAAGGCATACCCGAGCTGCCAAACTGTGCCATACGAGTACTTCATGTGCAGTGTAATGGAAATGGAATGTTCTCGGTTATGTTTTCTTGTGATATTAGGTGGATTGTAACCTTTTGATGTTGTAATGGTGAATTGTAATAGAAATAGAATGTTCTCTGCTATGTTTACTATTGTATTTGTTTATTTTCAAAAAGCATAGCTAACATTTCCTAATGTTTACTGAAAAATAAAAAAAATTTAGATATAGAATGAACTATCATAGACGGTTTTGTAGTATAAATCGTCTGAAGAATAATATCACAGACGGCTCAAAACAAAAACCGTCTGTGATATTCACACACCACAGATGATTCTATTTATGAACCATCTGTGATGGAAAAGTATCACAGACGGTTCGTAAATAGAACCGTCTGTAATAACTTTTGATTATCACTGACTCATAAATTCAGACGGTTTAAAAAACTGTATGTGATGATGTTTTTAAACTGTCTGTGATGATAATTTGTGTAGTAGTGTACGTATTTATAGTGGATGGGTGCGGGAATTTTCTCCAGTTTGCTTGGAAAAGTCTAGCACAATGTTGGCAAGGCGTGACGATTTTTTCCTCGCAAGGACAAAGAATTCCACGAACAATGCATGGCACCGAGGCAACTCGATTCTGTTATGTGGATTACTACAAACAAAAGGACATGTATGGGTAGTCATTAGTGAAGTCATCACTGGTCAATTCTATCTAGAAAGAAAACCCGTTAGTGGCGTATGTATGCTTCTGATAGGAGCATGCGTACTTGGACTTCCAGCATTTGCTAGCTGGCCAAATATTTGGAACGCGCGCTGGGTGATGTGTGCTGCCGAAATTTTTGAGATTTTTTACCTGTTCTTCTCTTCTTGTATTCGTTTGTATTATATATAATAAGTTAATTTTTTTTTATTTTTAGATTTTTAAAATTAATTATACCAAATAAGTTACCGTTACGTACAATATAATTTCAATTAACTATAATATAATTTGAATTATAAACTATTAAATTTTAGTTCAACCGATCGGTCTCTAAGACTGACACATTCTGTTCACGTCACTTTCTAGCAGGAAGATGAGATGAGAAATTTGTCTTGGCAAATGCATGCCCCATACGTGCATGCACATGTACCAACGGAATATTTTTAGACGAAGATATCGGAATATCACTAGTCGTTTGAAATAACTTTCTTGGTTCTACCACTAGTTGTGAGCTAAGTTAAGCTCGTGTACTAGCATTCTCCTCCCCTCACTATTTTTCTCCTCTCTCATGCATCTTACTATGTTGCTATGGTTTAAGTTTGATCAATTTTGGTTGAGTAGATTTTAAGTTCTTAAATTTCCATTGCAGTCAAGTCTCTAAATTTCTAGATTTGGCGCCGTGAACTTAAAGCTAGAAAGGTCTCTCCATACGGTTTTACTTTGTAATTCCTTTTGAAATCATAACTCTGAAGACTTTATATTGTAGTGATTCAAGTTTCATCAATTTTGATTAAGTTTATCTTGCGTTTTTGAGATTTCTTGGCGACTAAGTTTCTGTAATTCTTATTTTATTCACTTTGTTCGTAGTGTATTCTTGGTGTTCTTGAACTTATTATCTTCCTAAGAGCACTAGAGTTCAAAAAAAGAAAACTTAATTAGAAAAATTTCATTTATGCCTATTCACCTTGCCCTTGTCGCTGTAACCAATCCTTCACTATGAATCTAAACTCTTTGGAGTGATATGTGATGGAAGTTAAACTTTAGAGTGGCGTCCCAAACCATGCCATTCTTTGGAGTGGTATATATTTTGAATTTTCCCTAGATTGTATTTGCAAATTCAGATCAATGAAACTCTCGATCATTCAGTGGATTCAATAGACTTTATTGATTGGAAGACTACAATCATCGCTGCTCACCTTGCAAGTGAGCGCTTGTCACCGCAGGGACGGAAGCTTGGGTAGAGGAAGGATGATTTGTATAGATGTTGGGAGTCCCTACTTCATCTCAAATCTGAACCATTAAGACTGGAGTGTGTCTTGAACTGCACCGTGTATTAATTCTTGGTGTCAGTGCTATAATCGTTGGACGTGAAATTTTATCTGTTCGAGGGGATGTCGCCTTATTGAATCCATTCTCAATTTTATGCTGGGATGTTTAATTTGCCGCATTATCTAATTTGTTTTCTAGTCATTGGATGAAGGGTATGTGCGGATCTCGTGGTGGAAAAGAGGGGTACGTAGATGGATTAGGTGGAAGTCCCTTCGGACGTTTTGTTTTTGGTTTATATTTTTTTGACTACTACTTATTATTTTTGAACTATTCATAAGAGAGAGAAAGTACAAAGTAATAGAAACTCGTGTGTAGTTTTGGTCGATATAAATGAAGTCGCTGCAGTACTACAATCAATTTATAGATCCCACTTAAAAAATACACTCCGCTTAAAAACTAGTTTTTATAAAAAAAATTTGAAAAATAGCTTTTAGAAGTTGAAAGGAAGATGCCCCTTATTTGGATGAGTAGTAATTCCTTGTGAGGTTTTAGGATTTAGTCCAAATTTGAATTAGATACTAAAACTTTCTAATAAATATCCCTAATCTAAACACCCTCTCTTCAGTGCTTGTCCGCGTGGGCCGAGATCCACGTGAGTAGGCTATGAATTTGAACAAAAATCTCAGCTCGATCACGTAGACCCATCCAAACGAGGTCTAACAATAAAAACAAAATCACACTTTTGAGACACTGCATTTCAAGGCTTTATTCATTCCACTCCAAGCTGAAATACATCATTTATTCACTGGCCCTTTTATTTACTCCCTCGAACTTAGCATATAAACGCATGCGTGCATGGGGTGCAGCCATGCACGCATGTACGTACGTAAAGAACGAGGGACGGCTGCCAGTGCCAAGCAATCGCACGCATATGTAACCAGAACTACGCTCCAGTTAGTACGGCTTCTGTCCGATGATGTTGCCGCGTGGCTCGTAGTTGCAGGTGATGAACACGCCGCGGTTGTTGTCGCAGACCTGGCGTGCGCAGCCGATGCTCGTCGACGCGCGCCACACCACCTGCGTGTAGTGCCCGCACACCTTCCCCGCCGCGCAGGTGTTGGTGGCGTAGTCGTAGTACTTCTTCTCGTCCACCCACGACCTCACCGCGTCCGCCGCCTTCCAGTCCGCGCCGGCCGACCCCCAGAAGATGTTCTCCCCGTAGGGCCCGCCGGAGTGCTGAAGCCGGCAGTCGCCGGCCCTCTGCTTGGCGTAGTTCTCGGCGAACGCCTGCAGCTTCTGGCTCCAGGTTACCGGGCCCACGCCGACAGCGGCGCGGGCGGCGTTGTGGGGCGTGACAAAGTCTTGAGGCGAGTTTTGAGCTTGGGAAGGGTGAACCATGGTGGCTACCATGGCCAAGGCGAGCAAAATGGCTAGCTTCGACGATGCTTCCATTACGTTTAACTATCTATGATTCTATGTGCCCTGGACTGTGTATCTGTATGTAACTTTGCTTTTGTACGTAGCTCTTGTAGGTATAAAGGGGTACGTATTTATAGTGGATGGGTGAGGGAATTTTCTCCAGTTTGCTCGGAAAAATCTAGCACAATGTTGGCAAGGCGTGCCGATCTTTTCCTCGCAAGGACAAAGAATTCCACGAACAATGCATGGCACTGAGGCAACTCGATTCTGCTATTTGGATTAATTACTACAAACGAAAGAACATGTATGGGTAGTCATTAGTCAAGTCATCACTACTCAATTCTATCTAGAAAGAAAAGCTGAATTGTTCTGATAGGAGCACGCATACTTGGACTTCCAGCATTTGCTAGCTGGCCAAATTGTTGGACCGCGCGCTGGGTGATGTGTACTGCCGAAATGTTCGCGCGTACTATAAATGTTTTAGCTATGATTCTGATTTTTAGCTGAAATTTTACTGTAGCTAGCTTTTTTACTGTAGCTGAGTTGACTTTTTCGGTATAATTAAATTTAAAAATGTAAAAATAGAAAAAATTTGTTAACTCATCATGGACAATACAGAGTAACATAGAAAAAAAAAGAAAAATGTAAAAAAGCCTAAAAAATCTAAAAAAATTCAAAAAAAGACGAATTACTGAATAGTGAAAAAAAGCTGAAGTTAGAAGCTGAAGCTGAAAAAAAGCTAAGCGGGGCTGAATACGTTCTGTTCACGTCACGTTCTAGCAAGAAGTTCACGTTCTAGGACGAAGTTGAGGAGAGACATTTTGAGGGACTACATGAGAGGTCCGGTAATATTTATGATTAACCATAGTCAATGTGTTGGAGTTAAAATTCAAATTTATGAAAGATTTAGAATTTTAGTTTGATGATTTTAGCCTAAGAAAGTCAGACCGGTTTTGTGAGTGGTCTAACCGGTCAACCGGTCTGATTGGTCGGCGGTGTGATCGGATCGAATATCGTGTTTTTGGCATTAAGCGTCTGACTAGACGCATGATGGTAATCAGACTGGCTAAGGTTTGAATTTCGGTTGAGAGCTTCAAAATTTAAAAATTTGATCGTGGATCAAGTCAATTGTCCTAGGTCAGTACATTCATATTATATGAAGCATACTTAGGCTAATATGGGACAAATTATGGAGAACTTATGTCCAAAAATGATTTCTTAATTTTTGGATGTGCAAAGAATCTTGGAGTGAATTATGGCCAACGGCAAAGACCGGTACTACGCTCATGGAGGAGCTGAGATCCAAAACAATCAAAGATGCCAAATGAGATGATTAAACTCAAATATGGCATATGGAACGCATGGAATGTTAAAGAGAAGGTTTGAGTGATGGGTTGCACTAAGTGACTTCGTCGGTACAAGTGAGGTATGGTCTGGTGAAAACCAAAGTGGGAGAGACTTGTTGATACGTGGCAAGCCATTGATGCACCAACATATGATAACCATGGTGATTGCCTGCGAGTGAACAAGCTCACCAAGTCAAGGCAAGGATATTTTTGGTAGTTGGTTAAATACCAGAAATTACATTGGATCAAAACCAAGATACTTGGGAAAGCTGTTTGGTCAAAGAGATACTAAGAAGATCAAGTGGATCAAATGCTAACGACTTAGCGGATTCGGACCCATGTGCTTTCGAAAGCGTGCATGAATTCCACTGTAAAACCCGTGTTGTATGGGCTAACGGATTTCCCTCGTTGTGCTAGTGGATAATATCCATTAGAGTAGATGCGGGTAGGTTATCTTATCTATTTAATAGGTTGTGGATGAAGTTTGCAAACCAACCATCCCAACTATTTCAACTTTGAGTTCAAGGGTTAGAGTTAGAGAGAAAAGAGTGAGCGATGTGATGTGTTCTCTTGACCTTTATATAAGTGATTGTGAAACCTTCATCTACAAGTAGCAATAGAACAACTTTATTCATCTCTTATGGAAAGGTCTTATCTTGTTGATTTACTCTTATTCTTATTGGCTTTTTGTCTCTTCTCTTCCTTTATTGATCTTCTACGTGATAACAATCTGACTTTTAACCCATAGAAAAAGAAAAAAAAATCTGACCTTTAATCTGGTATGCCCAAGTGATAACAATGTGATCTATCTGTTCAAGAAATACTTTAAAATACGTTATGGCACAATACGAAACATCTATCTTATACTCATGCTTTTTCTTTTGCTTGATTGATTTGTGGTTTTTTCATTCTGTGATTAATTCTAACTAGTCGCCAACACGTGCATTCAAACTACAGGTTATAAATATTATAAGCGGATTCATAATTTGAAGTACAATTTATTAATAAAACCAAGGAACGAAACTTAGGTATAAAATTCTGAAGTTAATTATCAGTCTAATTGTCATTAATGCAAATTAAATAAGGAAAGAATACACAAAAAGCCATAAGAAGCTAAACTGTGATAGTAATTAATAAAACTATTGACTGATCGATCGAAATGCTAAATTAAAACACTTAAGTAGTATCAATCGCATGTAGATTATAAATTAAAAACATGTAAACCAAATGAACCCAAAACTTGTCACTATGAAATTAATATCTGCATATTAGTAAAAATCTTCGATAGAGTAAGTAAAGTTTTCCTTATGTACATAGACATAAGTTTCAGAGAGAGACCAAGACTTTACAGATTGGATGCATTGGTATATCTTTATTTGTCTCGATTAATTAGAGAATTTCTTTAGAGGGCATAAGGCTAAATATTTATATAATTTTTTCAGTGCTAATAAATTGTGTAGAAATTAATTCCTAATGTGGATAGAAAAGTTTGACTTAGTTCTGAACTTTAGGGTTTCAATTTATCAAATTTCTAAATTTAATTCCAAATTTGTTTATATTTGGATAGCACATTTTTTAAATCTTTAATATATACTTAATACAACTTTATTTTAGAATTCATAATCCCAAATTTATAAATATTTGGCTTCCTAAATATTTTCTTTTGGAAAAAACCCGACAATGAATAGCTAGATATTCCAAAGTATATGAAAATTAATTTTTTATAATGTGCACTTGACTAATTTGAATATAGAAATTCCGAAGTCTAAAATTCAAGATATAAATTAAATATCAAGATAAAATACTAACATTTTATATTGATTTTGTTTATGATTGTTACGATGACCCTCGAGGCTACTCTAGAGACTGGAATCTCAATATTTTTCATGAGTCCAACTGCTGTAATATACATCAATATATAGGATGGAAGCACAATATTCCTATACTGTCAACCAAGAAAACAGCCGATTGAAGAAAATTAAGAGGATCAGTTATCTGGTACGTCAAGGTTACCATGAACAGTAAATATCTGTTATAAATTAATGGTCCATTTTTCAAAAAGTACACATTGATGTTTGTTTCCTCTAAAATTTGTTTCAGTTTTCTGCTATAGTGGTATGGGTTATTTATGTGGGTGCATATAACATGGAACATGTCGAAGGCCCTCAAGCTAGCTTGCCGAACGTACCGAGTGTTTCATGGTTATATCAATTAAATTGTACTTTTCATATTCTACTATTTGAATTCTCAAAATAACTACTTCAGTAAAACTGATACAAATTTAATTTATTTTTATTTACACTGTACTTTTAAACTTTGATAATATTTATCCCAAGTTAATAAATATAAATTAGGATTATACACTTTATATGGAATTTTGTGTATGTTGGAATTGTAATTCTCCTATAAAATTGTAGAGAAAAATGATCATGCTTCTCAAAGGAAAAAAATGGATATGTCTTTTGCCCTAATAATAGGGCTAATCACAAATCATGCACTAATACTTGTTGTACTTGCATGGTTACACAATAGGAGATCGGTTTGCAAGCTGCTTGTGTTGCCTGCCCAGCTTGCACGATTTGTGTAGTTTGCTGCAGAACCTGCAGCTGAATATGTAAGTCGTACATTTCGTAGTATTCCAGAATGCATGCGTGGCATGGACAACGCTGTCTACGCCCCAACCTCTGTTGTACATGCATACGTTCTGTTAGCCCACACATGGACAGCTGATCCCCGACTAATCACCTTTCTTTTTTGCTTCTAATGTGTTGTGATAACGGGCCGAAAATCGTTTTTATCGGGGTTACCCGTCCCCCGGTAAATTACAGAACCGGGCAAATCTTTTCGGGCCGTGTTGAATAGGAGCCGGCCCAGAGTGGCCCACGGACACCGCTGCGCGCCTGCGCTTGCCTTAAGCCTCTCCAGGCTTGTTTGTGGATGCGGCGCAGATTTCCCATCTCGGTCTTGGCCTCTCCAGGCTCCAGCGCCCTTGCCACTGGCGGCTCGTTCGTGGCTGCGGCGCTGCGCTTCCTCGAGTCCTCCTCCATACTCTGGTGATCTTCTCAATCTCTTGATCTCTTCCTCCCTACTCCCTCCCTCTGAAATCCCCATTCCCCGGAGGTTGTCTGGCTATGGAGGGCGGTGAAGGTAGCGTAGGGCGCAGCCTGGACGACGGTGGAGGCCGGGGCGTCGGGGGCGGAGGCCAGGAGGGGGGCGGCGGCCGGAGCGTCGAGGGCCGACAAAATTGGAAAACAGGGCTGGCCGACAACTTTGCTAACTCAGGTTAACTCATTTTGCCTCAGAATCTAGTATTCTGGTTGTTGCATGAAGTTCTAAACATTAGTGCCATTTACATCACTGTCTGTTCATGTCAAATACTTTGCTATCTCAGGTTGCAACTCATTTTGCCTCTAAATATGTTATTTTGGTTGTTTTATGAAGTTTTCAATGTGCTACCGTGATTTTTGTCAGGTGCCAAGTGCTTTCTGTCATCCTATTATCGACGGTTTCAGCCTACTTTTGTTTGAAATTTCCGGACCGAAAATCACCGAAAATTTCCAATTATCACGATTTTCACTTATATCGGCCACCTCCGATAAAAAGTATACCGATATCGAAAACCCTGGCTTCTATTAGCTCGCATCGCATGCATCTTGTAGTACAACAGCTATGCGTGTGGTACTGCGGTGCATCTGCCCCCAAAGCCTTCAATTCCCAGAATTCTTCACACTGGCCACCGTCATTGATGATGATGAGTCTCTTCTTCGTCTCTGGCCGCCTCCATCGATGCGGCCGCCGTCGGCCGTTCACTGAATTGTCGCTTCTTTTGCGTCTTCTCTTCACTGAATTGTCGCTTCTTCTGCGCAACCTCATCCCTGCCACTCGCCGCGGTATGCTCGACGCCCTACCAAATCCAGATCGGCACTACAACACGTCACCACCTCGAGTTGACAGAAGCTCCCCACCGCTGTGGCACGTACCGCCAACACGCTGCATCTGTGGCCTTCGACGGCTGCTCCGTCCAGCGATCTGCTCTAGACACCATCCTTCTCATCGCGTGCAACAACTCCCTCCTTTCTGATGACACAACTTTGGGTCTTCGATCTTTGGATCTTTGTGCTGTTGGATCTTATCGGATCCGATGCAGCCACACCTCAAGCAAAATCAAAGAGGAAATACAGAAACTCAAAGCAGAGAGCAATAACAGATTGTTATACAACACAATGTGAGAAGGAAAAAGAATTCAACTTTGTATTGGTTTTGGATCTCCTGTTTGCTTGCTTGAGTCATACGTCTAAACCTGCTCATATAATCTCGTATACTTCCATTATATAGCGTTGTAGCTCTACGTGCAAAGATTCTTTTGCTGGTAATATTTTAGTTGTCTTATAAGATCTAGGCTGTCATAACTTAGGTGGATGGCCACATCTTTCTAGTTAACATAGGGGCTTCCTAAGCATAGAAGCTTCCTCAGAGTGCTTTGCTTGCTTAAGTCATACGTCTAAAGCTGCCCATATAATCT
The DNA here is from genome assembly GCA_036346265.1 of Melocanna baccifera. NCBI lineage: Eukaryota > Viridiplantae > Streptophyta > Magnoliopsida > Poales > Poaceae > Melocanna > Melocanna baccifera. Next base: position 14,496,104 of record CM070677.1, read on the forward strand.
CGAATGCTTCCATATATAGCATTATAGCTCTACTTTAGGCTGTCATAACGAACGTGGATGGCCTCATCTTTCTAGTTAACATAGGAGTTTTCTCAAAGTGCTTAATTAGTAGAGATATAGAAGATATAGATAGACAGATATAGATAGACAGATAGAGATACATATAGGGTCTGTTCATATTGCCTTTTGCTAATAGCTTTTGGTTTTAGCTTATGGATAGTAATAGCTTGTAAAGAACCATATGGAGAGAGAGAAACTCGCATGTGATTTTGATCAATATAAATGAAGTTACTATAATGTATACTGCAATTGACTAGTAGACCCTGTCTTGAAAAGACTCTCTATTAAAAAAGTTAGATATTGTAGAAAAGATATTTACTATAAAAAAACAGTTTTTAGAATTTAATATAAACAGGATCATAGATAGATTTTGTCTCTCTATCTGACATTCCGCACCTACTAATTACACGTTCTAACTCTTAAAAAATACAGATTGTGCAAAAATTCCCATGTAAATGATAAATCCAAAGAAAAGAAAAAGCTTGATCTCAAATCTGGTAGGCCCGAATTATAATGATGCATATGTATCTGTTCAAGAAAAACTTTAAAATATACATGATCGTACAATATGGAAACATCTATCTTCTACTTACGACTTTTTCTTTCCGTGATTAACTCATGATTTTTTCTTCTCCGTAATTAATTCAAACTTCCCAAATTATATCTCTTTAACATTCGGAAGGAGATCTTCCTTTCCTTTCCTCTCATCCCATTCATCCAATCAAAGAATCAACGCGTGAGATCATCACTACATTAAGTGCTACAGTGTCCAAACCGATCCCATTCTTTACTGTTTGATCAATTTCCTAACAAGTAAAGGCACTGCATTGTAGCACCGTGCCTTTGCTTCACAAAAGCAGAGGATGAATCTAATCGTCTTATATAGTCTTATTAAAGAGAAAGAAGATAGCCTCGGCGGATGAAGTTGCTACCGTCGACCTCAATGTTGCTGAACGAGCAGAACACAACCTCGCGGAATGCACGGGGGATTAAATAAAGGGGCCGACTAGCGTCCGTATGTAGATAGGAATTTTCTTATCATACGTTTTCACTTACTATTATATCTAACTTGGATGAATAACAGCCGCTTGATTTGGCACAACAGAGAAATTCATCTCTGCTCGTTCTCCAGCCACTACTGACTCGCCAAAACTCGAGCTTGCCAGAGGAGAAGACCATGGCAGACGGCCGCCCTCAAGCATGAGCGGCGACACCCTTAGACTAATGGATAGCGTTGGAGCTCGGGATACCAGTGCTAGGGTTTATGACACCGGTGGTCATAATCTACTTTCAAGGAAGAGGTGCAGGGAGGGAGAGGATGATCTCCTAGCCGCTGTCGGCTCGCTGAAGCCCTATCTTGTTAGAGGAGCAGGAGGGATGGAGGAGGAGGAGGAACCTAATCGGTTGCAACAAATTTACAAAAGAGGCGTAACATCGATACAACGAACATACAATAAAATTTTTTGCATGATTGCAACAACCAACCACAAACAAAAATCTAGCAGCAAAAAAAGATTAATAAAGCTTACAACAAAAGAAACATCCAGTTGCAATAAATATTAATAAAGCTTGTAACAAAAGAATACAGTTGCAATAACTCAGGGCGACAAAAAAAAGGCAGCAACAAAACTACAAACTATTGCAACAAATAATAATTTGGATGCAACAAATCATGACCTTGACTGCAACAAGAAACAAACTAACAACAATATTTTTGAGATTATACGCTAAAATTTTTTTCAAACACTTATTGAAACAATTGATAAAAAGGGTTGCAACAAAAGCCTACGTTATAAAACCTAGAAGGTTCCGATGACACTGATGACACTGTTACGAAATCTAGAAGATTCCGATGTAGGCAAATATTCAAATTACCCCTAGTGGGTTTTTACTATAAATACGGAGGTATCGAATCATGTAAAATCAATCTATTAATCAATAAAGTCTACGTTCTGGTGTTCTATCTTCTTGGTGTCTCTTGTGATTGATTGATTGTTCTCGGCGATTGTGATCATAGATTACGTTACCGTTCATCTACTCTCCCTCGATTTCTCAACACGTTATCAGCAGGAAGCTCTACGAGGTGCACGATATGCAAATCGTGAATCAATCTACTATGCATTGCTGTTCATATTTCAATCTAGATTGATTTTGTATTCTCTAGCAATGTCATGTTTAGATCAATCTCGTGATTATTGTTTCTCACAATAGATTGATTTGTAATTTACGGATAATGTTTAGAATCCTGTAGATTGAGCATCTAGATCCTAACTTCTACATTAGATTGCATCCACATACTAGACCCTAGGTTAGATCAGAAAATTACAAACATCTCATGGGTGTTGGCCACCACATGACGCTCAGCCATCACCTGATTCGGCGACCACATAACTGTTGGACACCGCATGGCCAGAAGCCACTATCGCGACGACGCCGTTCGCTCAGCCAGAAGTTGCCATGGCAACCCATCGGAGTCCACCCTGACCCTATCACGCTCGGTCAGACCGTCAGATCGGCCAGAGAGACGTTTGAACCGTCCGAACGGCAAGGGAGATGTTCGGACAGTCTAATCGGCTAAAAGGATATTCAAACCATTTCGAACGGCCTGAGAGACTTTACCGAGGAGGGCAGAAGGTGACTAGCAACAAGAAGGCAATGGCGGCAGTGTGAGGGTGTTGGTGGCTCTTCTAGTGGTGGGCTTGCTCGGTGGAGGGGTGGAGGGCATGCGCACGGTGATGCGGAAGACGATGATGACGCCAGCGAGGTGCAAGAAGGTCTAGGCTCAACAGAATTGCTCATCGGAGTTCATCTCGACCCGGCAGAGGTGTAATAAGGCACGAGTGTCGGACCCGGATTTTGCCACTCCGAATCCCCTGTACATACACTGCACTATTCCATGGATCAGTAGATAGTGCTCACAGATACATGACTAGATCATCCCATACATGATACATTATTATTAAAATAATAGAGTTTACGTAGATTCTTACATAAGACCATCAGGCCAAATAGTTACAATAAAAAGACAGCGGAAAACGGGAAGCAGGAGGGCACACTCCCCCACAGGCAGTGACTGGGGATAGCCCAAGTGAATTCGATATTGGTCAAGGCCTAACTAATATTGAACTCACTTGATAGCTAGAATGGTCGACTAGACTGTGAGAGGAGGGAGAATACTACTAGCTAAGCTTGGTTATCGTCGTTTTCTCCTCCGTCTTGGCCTTGCTCCTCGTAGAAAGCATATTGACCTTGGTGCTTGCACTCTGAGGAGGGATTGAGAGCGAGGGTGAGCACACGCAACCGTGCTCCATAAGCCAACACACAGAATGTAATAATATAAAATGCATGGCTCATCACAAGGTGGCTCGGGTTCTTTGGTTGTAGAAAGTGACTTTAGCAAATATTTCTCGTACAATGAAATTCCTATGACCTAGCAATTTTGACAATCATGAGTAGAATTTGACTAGGTGTAGTATATATATTGTAGACGGTTTCATCCACCGATTATATGGTTCCGTCCACCAATGCTAACTTTTTGGTTACTGGGTTCCGTCCACCCTATTTAGCCATCACTGGAGTACATCCCTCCAAATAAAATCAAAAGTGAAGTACCTCCCTTCACTTATTTTGCTCCCACCCTTAAAAGATTTTTATAAATAGGACTAACTCTAGGAAGTTCCCATGTATGCTCTTGACCGTGGATACGGCTGTTTAAACAGTTTATACTCTGCAGAGATTGTACATATTTACCTACAAGAGATAACCCTGTTGCTATATTTCACATGTTTCCTTGGACATGCAGATCAAGAGGACTATCACATGACCTTTACAAATGCACCTAGTAAAGGGTTACACTCGCGAAGGTTTCATCTGCGGGATAGCTATTTTGCTTCACCCAGACCCCCTCTTGCGCCACACGGCGGCTTAAACCCAGCGACATGACCCGTGTCCACGACGGCTTAAACCAGCACCATGACCCGTGGGTCACTCCGAAGTGCTTTCCTTTACAGGCGATGCAAATTATTTAGTCATGCCTACACTTTACCAGCTTGTGATTTGTACTGTTTTACATGAAGAGGTCAACACATGATTAAGTCTTTAATTTATCTAGGCGGTGGATGCCGCAAACCATAAATTCTCGTGTTACATCCACACCATCCTCTCTTGCCAACCGCCTAGATAGGCGAAGCAAATTTGTTTTTAGGGTTTTGAGAAGCATAAGATAAGCTTGTACCAAATTATCAGTCATGCACATTCAATGACTACCCAAAAATGACTTTGTGTGTTTGAAAAATGATGAGCAGGACAATTTAATGCCCTGAGACGTAGCTAGTCCTGCCTAGCATTTCGTATAACTTATCTAGTAAAGTTTCTAATAATAGCTAGGGTGACAATGGTAGAGGATATCAATTGACAAGGAGGGGGTAGCTAGATATTGCTACTATAACAATTCGTGTGTTAACTAATGTATGAATAGCAAATCACTGTACATAAAATAACGCATGCATGTTGAATATCTTTAAACAAACATAATTGTATAAATCATGGGTTCAAGATGATCAAAGTGTTGACTCGCCTGGGTCTACAGTGGGGAGGTCTTGAGGATCTGGAGATGCGTCGAATTGCTGGTCGTGGGTGTCCTCGAATTTTACTTGAACGAAAAAAATGCTGAAAAAAGACAATAGGCAAGAGAGCAATAAATACCCAAATAAAATATCAAATGAACTCCAAATTGAGCAAAATTTGAACCAACCAAAAGATCTTGAATTTAAAAAATTTTAGATACAAGTTTCACTTAAATCGGAGTTACGGTGAGGAAGAACAAGCTCTCCAAAGTTTATTTTTAGGAAAAATCCCAAAAATAAAAGAGGAGAGAGAGTTCTCTCTCTGACATGTGGGTCCCACCGGCTTTATTAAATTTTATTTTAAATCCCGGGTTTTAATTACTGAGAGTATGACATGTGGGGCTCACTGATTTAATTAAATGTTTGGAAAATCCAATAATTGCCTGGGACTGACATGTGGGCCATAGTACAGCTCAACAGTAAAGTGGGCCAACCTGTCAGTGTGACAATTTTTGAATTTTGAGTTTAACAGATTTTTAAATTGAGGTAGGGCCCGATTGTTAGTAGCACATAACGGTTAAACCATTACGGGGCCCACCTGTTAGTGTGACATTAGTATTAATTAATCACAATCATTAGTATTAATGGGTACTTAAGCTTTAATGCTATCGAAATAGGGTGCGGCTTTGGTGGCGTGGCCTGCCGGCGGCGAGGGAGGGCTCGGCCTCACGGGAGCATTTCGAAAACGATTTCATTAGGCTCTGGCGCACCTCTTGAGGAAGTGGCGCGACCTCATTTGGCCTCGGCGATGGCGGTACCAGGGCAGAGGGCGCGACGCCCATATCGGCAATAAGAGTTCAATTAAGTTGCAGAGGAGCTTCCAGGGAATGGCAGAAGCTCACTAGAGGAGGGGAACGAGCTTGGGGTGGCCTGGATTGAGCTGGCGACGGTGATAGCCAGTGGCGAAAGGAGGCGTTCGGTGTCGGAGGAGAGGGGTCGGCAAGCTTCCCAATTGGCGTCGGGGATGACTTCCCCTAATCCTAGAGAAGGTTCTGGCGAATGCAATTGGCCCGAGGTGGTTGGTTTTGCCGGTGAGGCGAGGCGGCCGGAATTGGAGAAGATGGTCGGGCTGGCGAGCTGTGAGAGAAGAAAGTTTGATTAGCCTTCACTGGAGCATCAGAGAAGTCCAAGAAGCATAAATAAAGAGTCGAGGTGGCTTGCGGGAGTCCTGGGGTGGCTGGCGTCAGAGATGGCCGAGGAGAGCAGAGCGGCGGCAAACACGTGCGTCGGGAGGGGCGAGTGAGCACTGAGCGAGCTGAAAAGGGAAGTTTTTGCCATGAATTTATAGCAAATTTTGCGAGTGGGGAGCGTTGGCACGAGTTAAGACAATTGAGGACAGTGCGAGTGCCTCTACAGCAGCTAGGCGAGAGAGGGGGGCGATGCGTGCTGATGGCACGGAAGCTTGAATGCTCAACAGTGCACTAGGGGGCGCTGAAGCGACGGGCACTCGTACGGTTGTGATGACGACGTCACCACGTAGCGAGGCTACGACCGAAGAGGCGCGAGGCCGGTGCAGGTGTTGCAATTGCGGGGGAGAGATCAAGGAATCTCCTCGGGTGTGGCAGCTCGGATGTGACGGTGAGCCTTGGGGAGCTGAGCGGTGACGACGATAGTGGTACGGCGAGGCGCCCGGGTGGCGAGGCTAGGAAGGGGAAGGGGGCATCTAGCTCGGTGAAGCAGTACGGGTGGCACCACGGGGAGGTCTCGGGCCGGTATAGGGAGGAGGAAGCCGAGGCGGTGACGTGGGCGATGTCAGCGGCGCACGCGCGCGCGCGAAGAAAACCAGGGGCGCGGGCGGCTCGCACCGACAGAGAGAAGGAGGAAGGGAGGGGGAAGAGAAGGGGAGAGAGGGACGGGTAGGCCGGCCGGGCCATTGGGCATGGCTAGGCTGCTGGGGGGTTTCCTTTTTTTGATCCTTAAGAGAAAGGAAATCTAGAAATTCACAAAATCCCACAACTCAAATGCTGAATTTTTGAAAATACCAACATTTTTTTTCCATATTTAAATTAAAATTTGAGCAAAACCAGAAAATAGAAGAAAAGCCAAAAATCGGGATGTTACAACGAGGAAGCTTGGGTGCATTGAAGAATGAATTGAGGTTTGGGAGAGGGGTGATGTACGGGGGTTTTTATAGGCGCGGGGAAGGGAAATGGCCGGGGAATAGTTCACCAATTTTAAGGCAAGCGTAGTGGTGTTTGAAGGTGAGGTTTAACGGAGTCTTAAGGAGGGAAAACTGGCACAATGGTTTGTGGGGAGATTAAGGTTACTAATGGTATCAAATGCCGGGCTAACGGAAGGAAAACTGAAGTTTTTATCAGCTCAGGCAATGCAGCAATGGTGGCGGTGGGAAGTTGAGGATAGGGAGGAAGAAGGAGCTAACATACGGGTCTTGCATGTTGGCGAGAGAGGAGGGAGGAGGAGAGAGGCGAGCGTGCGGATGACCGCTATGTGGCGAAGGAAGAGAGTCTCAGGCGTCGGATGAAAAATGTGGGGTTAAGTGAAAGGAGACGACCGAGATTAGATCAAACGGGTTGGATTTGATCTGGCTTGACACGTGTCAGTCCGGGGAAAGTTGGCTTTAAAATTTTCAGAAAGTTAGAAAGCTTCAAAAACACTTAGAAAATAACAAATAAAGCCCGAGAATTCCAGAAAATTTTTTTAAAAAAATTCCTGGAACCATTCAAGACTTAGGAAAAATATTTTCAACTTATTTTGGTATTTATGTTTTATACTTAAAATACTTTTTAACTTTGAAATTAAGTTTTTAAATTCTAGAAATTCATAGAAAATCCAAATAAAGCAAAATACTATAAAGTAATTAATTTGAACTTAAATTTTTGTAGAAATTCAAAATACCCTTTACTTAATAATATTTATGCCTTTTTACTTAAATTACATTTTAAAATAAAAGCCTTTTTGAAAACTAAAGTATGGCAAATAAAATCTTCAAAAATTCTGGCAACCAAATAGCACTTATTTTTATTTTAAATTAAATACTTTGTAATAAAATAAAACCTGGGTAGTGAAACTAGGGCTGATGTGGCATGGCATATGTTACCTAGTGTTGGGGTGGCAGGGTGACGTGGCTGACACGTGACAAAGTGACGTGGCATTGACACATTGCTAAGTTGGCTGATGTGGCCGACACGTGGATTGACACGTCAGATCTAAGGTGAAGGTGGCTCTAACTCGGGTAGTTGTGTGGCTGGCACACGAGTCTATAGTATAGTGCTACTGACAGGTGAGCCCTATGTGTCAGTGGCTTGGTTCACCATGGACTGGGTTCATTGGGGAGATGAAATGGTGGCCTAGCGTGGGTGCGATCTGGCATCACGATTGATGTTGGTGGCGCTCGGGCCAAAGCATTGCTTCGGTCGCCAAGCGGGTGTGGGCAATAGGCGAAAGGGTGGCAGACCGAGGTGGTAGCTGCTGGCCATCGGGCGAGGATAGACAACGGAGCAAGGCGAGGTGAGGATTGACAGCAGCCTGCTGGTAGGACAACAGAGCGACAGTCGACAGAGGGGCGACCGGGGTCAGAGATGAAGACAACGGTGGCGACCAAGTGACGAACTCAATGGTGAGCTCAGCATGAATGAAGATGGTGCACGGGTGAGGTTTGGAGAGCAGCTTGTGATGCGAAGAACAATGGGACAGAAAGCTTTTGTCGGACTCCGGAGCAATTACTCCTGGATCCTCTGTGTAAGTCACACTAGTCCAAGATCAAGCTAGTGTACACAGCAGTAACAGGGATAAATATCAAGTACAAATGATGATCTTTATTAAATAAAAGAGTTTAGTCTTATGATTCAAAGTTTACATCCAAATAGACCTCATTCCCATATTCATAGATACAATGGAAATCACTTTTCATGCTAACCCTTTTGTAAAATGGTCTACCAGATTTTTCTCAATGCGAATATAATTCACTGCAATCATTCTAAAGTTTCTCAATTTTCTAACAGATTTAAGCCTATGCTTCACATGTCTGGTGGACTTCATATTATCCATAGTACTTATGACCTTAACCAACACTGTTTGATTATCACAATACATCACAATTTTTGTTATTGGTTTCTCAACCAATGGCAAGTCCAACAAAAACTCTTTTAGCCATTCAGCATCAACAGTGGCTATGTCAAGTCCTACAAGTGCTACATTCGTGGTTGATCTCGATCGTCAATATAGTCTGTTTGCAAGACCTCCGTAAAACTATAGCAGCAGTTAAAGTAAACACATAACCATTTGTAGTTTTGATCTCTTCCGCATTAGAGATCCAATTGGAGTCACTATATCCTTCTAATACAGAATGATATCCAGTATAATAAATTCTAAAAGATGTTGTGCCTCTCAAGCAACGTAACACTCTTTCAAGTGCCTCTTAGTGATCATCTCCTGGGTTAGATATATACCGACTTAATTTGCTCACAGCAAATAAAATGTTAGGTCTTGTGGCACCAGCTAAATACATGAGTGACCCAATAATTTGTGAATATCTTAATTGATCTTGTTCGAGTCTCTAGTTCTTTTGTAGCTTAATACTTGCATCATAGGGCGTTAGAGAAACTTTACAATTTTTAAAGTCAAACCGAAGTCTTTCATATCATAGTTCAAAGTGATTCAATCCTTACTCTTGATCAATTTAATATTTATAATGACATCTGCCTCTCCGAAGTCTTTCATATCAAAACATTGAGATAAGAAAGATTTGACATCATCAATTACGGTAGTGTTTATTCTAAATATAAATATGTCATCCACATATAGACACAAGATTATTCCTTGACCCCACCATAACGGTAATATACAAATTTATTAGCTTCATTCATAATAAAGCCAGTGGATGTCAAAATTTTGTCAAACTTCTGATGCCATACAATGATTTCAATAATCTGCATACCTTGTTTTCCTATCCAGAAATCACAAAACCATCCAGTTGATCCATATACATTTCTTCCTCCAACTCTCAATTAAGCAAAGTTGTCTTCGCATTCATTTGATGGACATGTCAACCATAGGAAGATACTAATGCAAGGAGCACTCTAATGGTAGTTAGTCAGACGATAGGCGATTAGGTATCCAAAAAATCTTCTCCCTCTTTTTGGGTGCAACCCTTGGCTACCATCTTGCCTTGTACTTTTTAATAGTATAATTAGACCTTAGTTTCTTTTTAAAGACCGACTAACATCCTACAGGTTTGTACCCAATAGGACGACTAACATCCTACAGGTTTGTACCCAATAGGACGATCAGTGATCTCCCAAGTTCCATTGGCCATGACAAAGTCCATGTCACTACAGATTACCTCTTTCCAATACTCAACATCAGAAGATGTATAAACCTCTTAAAGAGTTTTTGGCACATCATCCACAAGGTATACAATAAAGTCATAAACAAAGGTTTTCTCAACCCTTTGTCTCTTACTCTTGCGAGGAGTCTTTGCAACTAGATTGTTATCCTCCTCAGATATATCACGTATTGGTTAAAAAATGGTGAGAAGTTCAGAAGTTTGATTATTCTCACTTTCTACATTTTCAGTTTGAACATTCTTAGTTTGTGAAGTGTTGCCTAAAGTTCTCATAGGAAAAATATATTCAAAGAATGAAGTATCTCTAAACTCTATTATTGTGTTAGTAATAATTTTAGGAGTTTCTAATTTAACTACTAAAAAACTATAGGTTGTGTTATTATGAGCATATTCCATGTTAGACTCAGATTTTATCAATCCAAATCCTCTATGATCTTGCTGCATTATTCCCTGGATCAGTAGATAGTGCTCACAGGTATATAACTGGATCATTTCATACATGGCACAAACTTATTACAATACCTGAGTTAAGGTAGGTTCTCACATAAGGCCGTCAGGCCAAATAGTATCATTACATCCAAAGGCAGCGGAAAAATAGAAGAATAACAAGAAGGCACATTTTCCTACAGGCAGTGACTAGGGATAGCCAAGAGGATTCAACATTTGGTCGGCTGGACTAATGTGGAATTCTCTTGTTATCTAGAATGGTCGACTGACTGCAAAGGGGTGAGAGTGCTACTAGCTAAATCTAATTGTTGTCGTTGTTTCCTCCATCTTGTCCTAGTTCTTCGTAGTACTCGTAGTGGCCTTGTTGCTCACCTTCTGGGGAAAAAGGGGGGAGAGCGAGGGTGAGCACTTGCAACTGTGCTCCGCAAGCCAACACACAAAATGCAATACTATAGAATGCATGGCTCTTTAATGGATGGCTTGGGTTTCCTTTAGTAGCGGAAATCGGTGTTTTCAAATATTCTTATATATCAAATCCTATGACTTAGCAGATTATGGTAAACGTGAACATCATTTAAATATGCAATAAATATACTGTAGACGGTTCCATCCACCGATTACATAGCTCCATCTACCAATGCTAGTTTTTGAATACTAGGTTACATCCACCCTAATTAGCCATCACTAGAGCACATCCTTCCAGGTAAAATCAAAAGTGAAGTACTTCCCTCCACTTAGTTTTATTCCCACCCATTTAAGAAATTTTAGAAATAGAACGACTCGTGTCCACGGTGGCTTAAACCAGCACCATGACCCGTGGGTCACTCCGAAGTGCTTACCTTTGCTGGCAATGCAAATTATATGGTCATGCCTATATTTTGCCAGCATGTGGTTTGTACGATTGTATATGGAGAGGTCAACACAGGATTAAGTCCTTAATTTATCCAGGCGGTGCTTACCGCAACTACAAATTCTCGTGTTACATCCACACCATCCTTTCTTACCATTCGCCTAGATAGATAAGCATATTTTCAGGGTTTTGAGAAGCATAAGATAAGCTTGTACCAGAACTATCAATCATGTACATCCCATGATTGCCCAAAAGTTGACTCTTGTTTTCTTTGAGAAAAGATGATCAGGACAATCTAATGCCCTAAGACTTTAGGCGGACTCGCTTAGCAGTTCATATAGTTTATTTTGAGAAAAATTCAATAATAGCAATAGCTAGGGCAACAATGGTATGGAATACCAATTTCAATAAGGAAGGTGTAGCTAAGTATTGCTGTGATAGCGACTTGGGAATTTAACTATTGAAAAAATCAGTAACTAGTGTACATAAAATAACGCATGCAATTTAAATAGTTTAAAACAACATAAATCATGAAAATTAGGGATTCAACATGATCAAAGTATTGACTTGCCTGGGTCTGAGGTATGGAAGTCCTGGGGATCTGATGAGGCGTCGAAGTGCTGCTCGGGGGTGTCCTCGTAATCTAACTGAGCGAAGTACCGAAAAGCAAACAATAGGCAAGAAGGCAATAAATACCAAATAAAAATTCAATTGAACAAAACTTGAACTAACAGAAATATCTTGAATTTAGAAAAATTTAGAAACAAGTTTCACTCAAATCGGAGTTACGGTGAGAAAATACGAGCTCTCCAAAGTTTATTCTCAGGAAAAATTTCAAAAATAAAAAGAGGAGAGAGAGTTCTCTCTCTGACATGTGGGTCCCACCAGCTTTATTAAATTTTATTCAAAAAGTCAGAATTTAATTACTGAGAGAATGACATGTGGGGCCCATAGATTAAATAAATTTCAAAATTTGATTTAATTGTCATAGACTGACATGTGGGGCCCTGGTGCAGTTACCGTACGGTGGGGTCCACCTGTCAGCGACACAATTTTTAAATCCAGTTTTATTAAGTTAATTAACTGAGGTGGGGCCCGGGTGTCAGAGAAATAATAACGGTTAAACCGTTACAGGCCCACCTGTCAGTGACACATTAGCCATTAATTAAAACGGTTATTAGCTTTTAATGGGGGATTTGCCCCTTAATGATGTCCGAACGGGGGGAGGGCTTCGGTCGGGCGGCGACGCGGCTTCCCGACGGTGAGGGAGGGCCTGGCCGCATGTGAGCGTTCCCAAAACGGACTCACGGTGCTTGGGTGCACCTTCGGCTGAAGCGGCGCGGCCTCGCTCGGCTCGGGCCATCGCCGGCGGCGAGCTCAGCGGCGGCGGAAACAGGGCAAAAGGGGCGACGGTCAGAGCAGCAATGAGAGCAATTGAAGAGCAGGGGAGCATCCAGGGGGTGACAGGAGCTCACAAGAGGGAGTAGTCGGGCTCGGGGTGGTTCGGATTGAGCTGGCGACGGTGACAGTCGGCAGTGGAAGGGGGCGCTCGGTGGCGAGAGAGAGACACCGGTGAACCTCAAAATTGACGATGGGATTGGCTTCGTCAGACCTCAGTGAAGCTACTGGCGAGCGCAATTGGCCTGATGTGGCTGGACTCACCGGTGAGAGGAAGAGGCCAGAGTTGGGGAAGAAGGGTGCGCCGGCGAGCTTCGAACAAGGATAGTTCGATTAGGCTTCACAGAGGCTTCAGAGGGACCTAAGAGGCATCAGGGAGGAGTCGAGGTGGCTTGTGGGAGTCCGGAAGCGGCTGGCGTCGGAAAGGGCGGAGGAAGCTCCGAGCGGTGGCGAGAAACGAAGAATTTGCGCTCGAGGGGAGGGTGTGAGCACTGGATGAGCTGAAACGGGTGAAATGCTGCGAATTTACAGCCAAACGGGAGTGGGGAGCATTGGCTCGAGTTAAGGCGAGGGCACGAGGGCGGCGGGCGCTTGAGTGCCTCTACGGCAGCTAGGCAGGGGAGGGGCAAGGAGGGTGTGTGGCGAACGTCACGGCTATCAATAAGCCACAGTGGAGCACAGGGGAAACGCTGGTGCTGATGCGATGGCAATTGCACGGCGACGCGGCGGTATTGCCATGAGGCTGAGCTAAGGCCGAGGGAGGGAGGTAAGGCTGGTGCAGGCGGAGCCAACGTGGGCGAGGCTCGAGGCCTGGCCTCGATGGCGAGGGCGCGGAAAGACGGAGGGGACTCGGGAGTTGACGGGCGACGACGACGGGGGTACGGCGAGGGACTCCGGGCGGCGAAGCTAGAGGGGGAGAGAAGCATCTAGCTCGGCTGAGGGGGTACGGGGCAGCTGTGGCGAAGCCACGGGGAAGGGCTCATGCCAGAGTAGGGGAGGAGGGGCGGAAAGGTGACGGAGGCGGAGCCAGCGGCGGACGCGCGCGGATGGAAACCAGAGGCACAGTGCCAGGTGGTTTGCCGACAGAGAGAGGAAGCGAGGGAGGGGGAAAGAAGGAGGAGGGAAGGCGGGCGGGCCGATCGGGGCATTAGGCCTGGCCGGCTTCTTTGGGGTTTCTTTTTCCTCTTTTTCATTCCTTTTTGGATTTTTTGCAAGGAGGAGAAAATAGAATTTTAGGTAAACTCAAAATCCAATAACCTCTAAATAAAATTCTGAAGGTAAACAAATTTTTCACAATTGAAAACCTCAAATTGAGCAAAGCAGGAAGAAATTAAAATAAAACAAAAACAAGATGTTACATTCTAGAAAAACACAATCGACTATTTTAGATCCAAGTTTTTTCTTTTTCTGTAATGGTATGACCTTTGCCAAACATCCCTAAGTTCGCAGAAAATTGACATTAGGTTTTCTTCCTTCCATCCCTCATTTGGAGTAATATCACTCTTTTTAGTGATAACTCTATTTAGGATAAAAATTATTGTCAATATAGCTTCCCCCACCATGCCTTAGGCATACTGACACTCTCTAACATGGCATTAACAACATCTGTTAGAGTTCAATTTTTTCTCTCAACTATGCCGTTTCATTGGGGTGAATATGGTGGTGTAAATTTATGGACTATTCATTGCTCAGAATAGAATTGGGAGAACTCATGAGAGACAAACTCTCAATCTTTTAATTTTCTTCTCTAATTGGTTTTCAACATCAGCCTTATAAATCTTAAAGTAGGTTAAAGCTTCATCCTTAGTTTTTAGCAAATACATATAGCAGTAGCATGTTGCATCATCAATAAAAATTAGAAAATATCTTTTGACTCCTTTTGTCAACAATCCATTCATTTCACACAATCTAACTGAACAAGATTTAATGGTCCTAAGTTCTTTTCGTCCTTTAATCCCATAAAGGAGTTTTAAGTTGCTTTGCTTGCACACATAATCGGCACATTGATCCTTTGATAATTTTATATTTTTGGAATTAAATCTAATATGGACATTCTAGTAATACTATCAATACCAATATGACAAAAACAAGAATGCCAAATATTAGTCTGCCATTTATTTAAACCAGTTACAACATTCAGATTATAACAAGACTCTAAAGTATTTAGACGGAACAAGCCTCTACTCTCATAACCCTTACAAACAAATTTCCCGAATTTAGACATTACAACTTCATTTGACTCAAAAACTAGCTTATAACCATCCCTACATAGGAGAGAACTACTAATGAGGTTTTTATTTATTGTAAGAGCATGTTGCACATTCTTAAGTGGATAATCTTCCCTGATGTAAGCTTCAGATCCACCATATCAACACCAAGAACAAAAACATGTGACCCATTTTTCATTAAGATGTAGAAAGTCTCTGCTGCCTAGTAAGAAGAAAACCAGGAAATATTATAACATACATGAATATTAGCTCCAATAACAACCCACCAATCTGTGGAGTGACATGCTAAAAAGACAACATGAGAATTACCATATTGTCGAACCTGGATTTTATCAATTCCAGATCCTGTGATTCCACTGCACTATTCTCTAAACCAGTAGATAGTGCTCACAGATACATTATTGAATTATTTCATACATAGCGTGAACCATACTATTCATTAATATTACAGATTAGAGTTATCGATGGTTTAATATCTATCTTACGTATGATTATTTGGATTTGAAGGATCTCTCAAAGATTCGACTACATACATAAAAAGATACAGGGATTTTATACAGGTTCAGGACTTCTTTCGGGGAGAATAATAATCCCACTCCTGTGTTGCTATATTGATTGCTATGATTACAATAAAGTGAAATAACAATGTGGAATGCCTGTAAATAGTGCATGAATCAGTGGCAGTTGCTTTATGCCAAGAGGCGTCTCAACATTTGGAATGATGAACCATTTGGCGGATGTTATTATCAGTGGGTGGATTTCACCTCGCTGTTGGGTGATTATGAGCAGTTATTCCAAAGAATAAGTGTGTGCATTAACCGTCTTGTCAGATAGACCCACGATGTAGTAGGTTGTCGAAGTCAGGCTTGTCGTGAAAGAGTTTATGACCACAAGGTGGTCGTAGAACGTCTTGTGACCATGTCATAATCGTAGAAAGGCTTACAATCACAAGTTGGTCGTGGGAAAGACCTACAACTATGGGGTGACTGTAGAATGACTTATGACCATATGGTTGGGTCTTTCCCTTACGAATATAAGGGGTATGCTCAAGAAACACAATGACGTAATAATACCATTTACAGATAAATAGTTAACTGAGGATTATTATATCCTCGTCATTTAGCCCCCTAACTTCAAGTGAAAATAGCTTACTAGAGAAAAGAGGTCATAGATGATTGGTGATCGAAAGCAAAACTTTTTTGATTTCATTCAACCAGACATAGACTTGGTCAAAGAGGTAATTTTGCTTGAGTTACAATGTCCTACTAGATTTGAACGGACAAAATTAAGAATCCGAATTGACTCTAACTGATCTATCTATTAGAGCGGTTCTCGAAAAGGTAGTAACCATTGATTTCCCGAGATTGGTAACTGATTCATGCGGCTATAAAAACTTACCGTAGGGTAACCTTTAGGATTCTTACTTTTCCCCTTCTGCTCTAGTGTTGTTCAAGCTTTTCGCTGCGAACCAAGTTACCCACTTCCTTTGATTTCTTCCAAATCCAAACCAATCCCCTCGAGAGAATGACAAAATCCTCCTCTGTTTGGGTAGTGTCAAAGATGGACTCAGACAAGATGAAAGCTTTGGTCGCAGCTGAAAAGATTCCTCGAAGGAAATTTGTGAAGTGGATTGAAGCTGCTGGACAACACTAGCCATTGAGGCAGATTGGACAAATTCCAGTTTTCCAAGCTTACTATGAGTGTGGCCTTTGACTACCTACTCACCCCTTCCTCACACTCGTAATCAAGCACTTCGGGGTGGAATTGGTGAACCTAGTTCCCAATTCCATCACCATGTTAAGCGTGTCCATGTACTTGTGTGAAGCTGTAACATCCTGATTTTCAGAGATTTTTAAAAACCTTGAATTTAAAAATAAATTTCTGGAATTTTCTTGAATTTAAAACAAGCTTAAATGTATTTTGAGAATTTAAAAGAATTTAATATAATTAAATTCAACATCAAAATTTGCTGAAAATATTTTATTTGGGTTCCTTGTCTCTCAAGGAATTTTCTGGTATTTTTGGTGAATTTTCTGGATTTATTTGCTATTTTTTAGAGCTCTTAGAAGTTTATTTGAATTTCTGGAAAAAAGAAATCTTCTTGGAAAATCTCCCCGCCGCCCGATCTCCCTCTCTCCTCCACGCGTCGCGCATCCTCGCATCCGCGCCGCCGCCATACGCTCCTTCCCGCCCTCACCCGCTTCCCACCGCCCGCCACGCGTCGCGCATCCGCGCCGACACGCGGCGCACTAGCCGCGCCCGCCTCGCCGCCCGCTTCCTCCCCGATGGTCGACACTTGTCACGCGACGGAGCCGTCCGCCGCCGGATCTGATCCGCACCGCCCGCCTTCACTTACCCTTCGCTCATCCGATGGCCCGGTTCTTTTCCCTTCGCCACCCGTCACTCATCCGAGCCATCTCTCTTTTTCTCTCTCTCGCCGACAAAGCGGTCCCGCCGTCGTGCCCATCGCTCGCGCTTCGTTTCGCCGCCGCTGCCGCCATTATCGCGCCGCCCGAGCTCGCGTTCTTCGCCTCCCGCCGTTACTTCGCCATTAATGGTTCCGAGAGCCCTCTCGCCGAGCGCGTTAACTAGCGCGTTTCACCTCGAGGCACGCCTCGCTTCCGCCGGTTGAGACGAAACCGTCGCGTTACTCGGCGAGCTCCTCGCGTTACTCATTCGCGCGCGATAAAAACTCATCCCCGGGAAGCCTTCTTGCCCTTCGCGTCTTCCCTCTCTTCGCTCGCGTCGTCACCGCGTCGGCAATCCTCGCCTTCCCGCCTCCGCGCCTCCGCATCGTCGCCGTCCATCCGGATCTGAGCCGATCTGAGCCGAAGGCTCAGATCTTGCCTCGTGGATGACCGCGAGCCGTCCGATCTCGCCGCTGCTGCCCGCGCCCGAGCCACCCACGTCAGCCCTAGCCACGTGGCATGCCACGTCAGCCCTAGGCCACGTGTCGCGCCACGTGTCACGCCACGTCAGCCAAATCCCGCCCCTGAGCCACGTGTCACGCCACGTCAGCGTGCCACGTCAGCCCTAGCCACGTGGCGGCATATGCGCGCGCCACGTCAGCCCTAGCTCGCCGCGTCAGCTCTCTCTCTCTCCGTGTGTACTGTGCTGTGAGTCGGGTTCACGGTAGACTCGGAATTTCGTGCACCGGGTCCACAGAACAGTGTGATTTCCGATTTTTCTGAATTTCCTTTTTGATTTATTTTCCGAGAGCCCGTTCTCCTCCGTCCTAGCTCCAAATTGACCCGTTCAAATGTCTAAATTCATCTAAAATTCCAAACTTTCATTTGGTATATTTATTTTGAATTTTTGAGTTTGTATTTACTTTTATTTATTTAGTTCTCCTCGTTTCCCGTGTAGAGTCTGAATATTCGGAAGGTTTTCAAGAACAACCTCGGGAAGATTCAGATCAAATTCAGGAAGGCAAGTCTCCTTGACCATTTTGCTCCTATGTTTTATAAATAGTTTTTGCAAATTAATTTAAATCATTTGCATGGCTATGTTTAGTAAATTGATAATTTTAATTCTAAAATTTAGATAAGCACCCAATTTGTTATGCCCTCCTTTGGAAATGACGTACCATGTACCCTTGTCAACTTAGGATAATATTTAGCTCAATAATGAGTTAGTATTACTTTTGTTGAATTTAAATTATTAGCAAATGCTTAGTCTAGCTGATAAATGTAAAAAAAGCTCATATAAGAAAAATGGTTAATGAATGATTTGTGATTTAATGTTTTGTTTGAAAAGTGGTAATAGATGTTACCACTGTAAGTTTAAAAAAAAAATGAAGTTTAAGGTAAAATTTGACGAGGGTGGATGGAATGTTTGGCTGGTGCGGGTTAGCACGAAAAATGGGTTTGTGAATGATCCACCCTAGTCGTCTAAGGACCGATTCTTGTGTTTGTCCAATCTGAGTAAAACCGTACAACCAGAAGTTAAAATGGGTACAACCTAGCTAATTAACCTATAATAGTTTAGATTTTGTGTCACTATCGGAAAATGGGTATCAGGGATTTACTGATTACTCAAAGTGAGGGGCAGGGATTTACTGCACTCACATGGCGCAAGAGGGGGCTTCTGAATGTGGTGGATTTAACCCTTCAGCGGTAAAACCTCAGCGAGTGATATAAAACTATACTAGAGTAGGTGAAAAGCTTTGTGATATTTTATCTGGGTCTCATGCCAAAGAAAGCGTGTTGACTGTTAGGATAACATATCTCTTGTGGGTAAAGTTGTATGCACTCTGCAGAGTAATAAAACTATTCGAATAGCCATGCCCACGGTCAAGGGTGGACAAGGAATGCATTCACATAGTAGAGATTTGACTTTGAATTTAAAAAGAAATGGTTTCGGAAAACTAGAGAGTGGATGGAACTCTCGTGAAGTTGATCTGGTGGATGTAACCAGTTCAGGTGGTTTTAACCTTGATTTTGAATCTTGGCGGAGATAGCCTATTAATCAGTGATGGTGGATGTAACCTTCACTAAAGTACTTATTAAACTTCAGATTATAAAAATTAAATGTTTAATAAAATGCTTTTAGAAGGAGTATATAAATTTGCAATAAAATGCTGATTTGTGCAAAAGTGCCATATTTAGAAGGTGTACTAGCGTTGATCTGGGACTAGTACTGCAATACATGTGGGGTCGGGAGTTTCTACCCGTGGTCTCATGTATGGTGTCGAGCCAACTTGATCAGAGGATTTGAGCCCTAGGTTTTGGCAAACCTTAAGGATTTATGCTTAATAAAAGTTTATGTACGAAAACTTAAGTTCCTTTGCTTCTACTCTTCTTCTACTCAGTATCTTGTTCTTGTCTTCCTTTTCATTCTATAAAAATTTTACTGATCTCTCCTATTTTCAAATTTGTAGATGGCAGGTTCATCATCGTCAGCTCCATGGGATCACCTTTCTCACGGTGAGAGCGAGGGGGCATTCGTGAGTCTTCTACGGCAGTTAATGCAGCATCTGAAGTATACACAGCAGCCCATCTTCAGAGGGCGGAACACTAGAGTTATGACTATGGATTCATGGTCCATGGAGGTGTTTATTTACGCCCAAGACGGGAAGATTGACTCGGTGGAATGTCATATTGAGCATCCTCGGACCCACTGCTCGGATGCTATCCAAGATGCAGCTCAGATGGCGATTGCAGAGTTGTGCAAGAGGCATAAGGAAGAAGCTGCGGCGACCACCCTTCGCCTTCTTTCCGACTACGAGCGGCAGATGACTCACCCGGAGCCTTTCCAGATTGTGGTGGACGATCCTCGTCTGTCCCACCAGGTGCAGCTTACTCAGGCGACTTCATCGACCTACGCCAGAGCACTACGGGAGATAGGACTTCTTCGGATGCTTCTTACTTCGAGCTACGACCACTCCGACACCCTTCGAGCACAACTGCTTCAGAGTGAGTCTGCTCACGCTGACGCAGTTCAGGCAAAGATTGCTGTCGAGGCAGAGGTGGAGCGTCTCCGAGCTGCCACCACTACAACGACCCGCCGGCCTGCTTCGCACGGTCGGACCTTCAGACCCGCACTGTGCTCATCACGCGGAAGAGTGTGCGATGCCCCGGTCCTCCACCCAGCATCGACATTGCAAATTCTAGCAGAGGACGCCATCGCTCTCGTTCCAGATCGCCTGCGTTCAGCCAGAGTCGATCTCGGTCCCGTTCGCTGAACAACTGCGCTACGTGTGGACAGAGTCACTCCGCTGAATCAGAGGAGGACCCCGAGGAGGATCCTGAGGAGCGCATCATCGTGGAGGATGAGTAGATGCTAGCCAGCAGTATCCCTTCTTAGATTGCTTTTCGATATTAGAACGCTTATAATATTGTGATGTAATAAATGGACTGTACCGAGCCTTGTGCACTTGTGGTACAGCCATTCTTAAAACTAATTTGAATTTCAAAAGTTGCATTTTCTCAGCTGTTTGTTTGTTCTTGTGTGTTGGTTTGGGATGTTGTTAGTTACCCCTGTTCCTTATCTATGCTTTTCCCTCTTACCTTGTGTTCTCTTGGTGGAGCTTCAGATGGTAAATACAAGGAGCAATGTCAGTAATAGTCAAAGGCCCAATGATAACAATGCCCTAATTCCACCCCCGCCAGCTCAAGCCCCGAACTTGGAGCAGATGATGGCCATGCAATTGCAGCTTCTTCAAGCGTTAGCTCAGAACCAAGTTCAGCAAGTTCATCAAGTACCAGCTCAGCCACCCCAATTCAAGCTGGGGAAATTTATGAGGACTCGACCCCCAACCTTCGCAGGATCTGTCGATCCGTTGGAAGCGGATGACTGGATAAAGGAAGTCGAAAGGAAATTGAATCTGACTCAATGCAATGAGAATGAGAAAGTTCTTTATGCTGCCCATCAACTCAAAGGAGTTGCTGCCAACCGGTGGGAAAACTTTGCGCCGCACACCAAAATGCTCGAATATTGTGTGGGCGAGTTTGTGCGAGCCTTCCAACCACTCACATACCTACGAGCATCATGGAAATGAAGAGGAAAGAATTTCACCAACTACAAATAGGAAACCTTAGCGTTTCCGCATACTTGAGTAAGTTCATTCATTGCCGAGATATGCAACAGAGGATGTGGCAACCGATGAAGCAAAGATCCGGAGGTTTATGGGAGGATTGGATCCTAATCTCAAGGTGCGCTTAGTATCCAATGACTATCCCACTTTTCAAGATTTGGTGAACAAAGCTCTTGTGCAAGAAGATGCCCGTCGGCTCTTCGAGTCCGTAAAGAGGAAGTTTCAAGCTCAACGATCATGCGAGCAGCTCGTCAACGCTCCAACTCACAAGCAGTTTAGCGGCCTCCTTTGCCCAACCAATCAATGACATCGATTTACGCACCCGCCCTTACCTCAAGCTCCTCGATCCGGAAATACAGCTCAACCTCAACAGAATAGGACTGCAGCTGCAGGGGTGCAATGCTTCAATTGCAAGAACATGGGGCATTATGCCAATAATTGTCCCCAGAAACGTCAAGCGGTAACCCCGGTTCGCTTCAATCTTGATTTTACACCGGCAAGAGCTCCAATCGCTGGTCAGGGACGTGGAAGCCCTCAGACTCCCAAGACCCCACAGACATTCAACAAAGGGCGCATCAACCATGTCACCGCTGAGGCAGCTCAGGATACACCAGACGTGGTTCTGGGTAAGTTTCTTGTTAATTCGGTTCCTGCAATTACAATATTCGATTCTGGAGCTTCACATTCATTCGTAACAAAAGTTTTTGCTGAAAGAAATAATTGAAATGTTTGTTTGCTAAAGAATCTCATGTTAGTCCAATCACCTGGAAAAGAATTGAGGACTAATTTGGTTTGCCCTAGAGCAACCATAGATATAAACGGAGTAAAGTTCCTAGCGAACCTTATTATAATAGACTCCGAAGGCATAGATGTTATACTTGGTATGGATTGGCTGACCAAGTATAAAGGGCAAATAGATTATGCCAATCGTGCCGTTATTCTTACCAACTCTGATGGGATACAAATAAGATATGAGTCCAATATACCCTCAAGTAAGGGAAGTCATTGACCATTAAAAGGAAGAAGTTTGGAGGATGTGTCCGTAGTAAGTGAATACCCGATGTATTCCCGAGGATTTACCAGAATGCCACGGCATCGAGAGATTGAATTTGTTATAACTGGTTCTGTACAAAGACCAATAGCTAAGAGACCCTATCGGATGTCAGCTAATGATCTAGCGGAAGTTAAGAGGCAAATTCAAGAATTGCAAGAGAAATGTTTTATTAGACCGAGTTCTTCACCTTGGGAGCCCGGTGCTTCTAGTGAACAAGAAAGATGGTAGCCGCGATGTGCGTGGATTATAGAGCCACGAATGAAGTAACAATCAAGAATAAGTATCCCTTGCCTCGGATCGATGATCCGCTTGATCACCAAAGGATCGAGTGTTTTCTCAAAAATTGATCTCCGATCAGGATACCACCAATTAAAGACTAGACCTGAAGATATACCAAAAACAGCCTTCTCTACTCGATATGGATTATATGAGTATTTGGTGATGTCCTTCGGTTTGACAAATGTACCAGCATACTTTATGAATTTGATGAATAAAGTATTCATGGACTATTTAGATAAGTTCGTTGTTGTCTTCATAGATGACATTCTTATCTATTCTAAGAATGAGAAAGAACACGAAGGACATCTGAGGATAGTTTTACAAAGATTAAGAGAACATCAATTGTATGCCAAATTCAGCAAATGTGCATTTTGGTTAAAGGAAGTCGAGTTTTTGGGACATGTGATTTCCGCAGGAGGTGTATCTGTAGATCCAGGAAAAGTTAAGGATGTGCTTAATTGGACTCAACCCAAGACAGTAACAGAAATCCGAAGTTTTCTGGGACTAGCAGGTTACTATCGTCGTTTTATTGAAGGATTTTCCAAGATCGCCAGACCTCTGACCCAGTTGTTAAAGAAAGAAAAGAAATTTGAATGGAGTAAAACTTGTGAGGACAGTTTTCAAGAACTAAAGAAGAGGTTAACTTCATCACCAGTTCTGCAGTTACCTGATATTAGAAAAGACTTTGAAGACTATTGTGATGCATCGAGACAAGGTCTTGGTTGTGTATTGATGCAAGAAGATGCATCGAGACAAGGTCTTGGTTGTGTATTGATGCAAGAAGGAAGGGTGGTAGCTTATGCATCAAGGCAGTTAAGACCGCATGAAGAAAATTATCCCACTCATGATTTAGAACTAGCTGCGGTTGTGCATGCTCTAAAATTATGGAGGCATTACTTAATCAGTAATCGGTGTGAGATATATAAAGATCATAAAAGTTTAAAGTATATATTCACCCAGCCTGACCTTAATCTGAGACAAAGAAGGTGGCTCGAATTGATAAAGGATTATGATGTGGGAATACACTATCATCCAGGAAAAGCTAATGTAGTAGCCGATGCTTTGAGTCGGAAGAGTCATATTAACAATCTGTCAATTCCAGATAAGCAGTCAACTCTCCATGAAGAATTTCAGCGATTGAATTTGGAAATAGTTAATGAAGGTATTCTGTCTACATTGAAGGTTCACCCTACTTTGGAAGATCAGATCAAAGCAGCCCAACGAGAGGATGAATATGTTAAAGAAATTAAAGAGAATATGAAGAAAGGTAAAGCGTCTGGATTTTCAGAAGATGAAGAGGGGACTCTTTGGTTTGGAAAGAGAATTCTAGTACCCGAGAAAAAGGAAATAAAAGATTTAATCTTAAAAGAAGCTCATGAAGCAGGATATTCAATTCACCCCGGAAGTACAAAAATGTATCAGGATCTAAAGGAAAGTTATTGGTGGACCAGTATGAAAAGAGAAATTGCAGAATATGTAGCCTTATGTGATATATGTCAGCGAGTTAAAGCAGAGCATCAAAAACCTACTGGTCTTTTGCAACCCTTACAGATACCTGAATGGAAATGGGAGAAAATCGGAATGGACTTTATAACTGGGCTACCAAAGACCAAATCCGGCTATGATTCAATTTGGGTTATAGTGGACCGCTTAACAAAAGTTGCCCATTTCATACCAGTTAAGACCACTTATTC
This sequence comes from Melocanna baccifera, assembly GCA_036346265.1. Lineage (NCBI taxonomy): Eukaryota > Viridiplantae > Streptophyta > Magnoliopsida > Poales > Poaceae > Melocanna > Melocanna baccifera. The sequence continues at coordinate 14,520,579 of CM070677.1, forward strand.
GGGAGATAGATTGGCAGAACTTTATATGTCAAGGATTGTGTGCTTGCATGGAATCCCAAAGAAGATTGTATCAGATAGAGGATCTCAATTTACCACAAGATTTTGGCGGAAGCTTCATGAAGTTTTGGGAACCAATTTAAACTTCAGCACTGCCTATCATCCTCAAACTGATGGTCAGACAGAAAGGGTAAATCAAATTTTAGAAGATATGTTGAGAGCGTGTGCATTGGCCAATAAAGCCGTTGGGACCAAAGTTTGCATTACGCGAATTCTCCTACAATAACACTATCGGTCTAGTCTCAAGATGTCTCCATTCAAGCTTTATATGGCGAGAAAATGCAGACACCTTTGTATTGGTCGAGACGGAGAAAGTCAAGTTTTTGGACTGATATTTTGAAACTAGCGTAAGAGCAAGTTCGTTTAATTCGAGACAGGTTGAAAACGCATGCACTGCAAAAGAGCTATGCAGATAATCGTCACAGAATGCTAGAGTTTACACCAGGAGATCATGTGTATCTGAAAGTATCGCCTCTAAAAGGGATGCGTCGTTTCAGAGTTAGTGGCAAGCTTGCTCCAAGATATATTGGACCTTTTCCAATTATAGCCAGAAGTGGTGAAGTTGCTTATCAGTTAAAGCTTCCGTCCCAACTGTCAGATGTGCATGATGTGTTCCACGTGTCGCAATTGAAAAAGTGCTTAAGAGTGCCAGAAGAGCTGATACCTTTAGAAGAAGTGAATCTAAAAGAAGATCTCTCATATCTAGAGTTTCCAGTCAAGATTTTGGAAGAAGCGAACGTCGTACTAAACAAGATCACAAATTTTGCAAAGTACAGTGGAGCAATTGTCCAGAGTCGGAAGCAACTTAGGAGCGTGAAGAGGATCTCAGAGCGGAGTTCCTTAATCTTTTTCCTAGTCCTTCTGAATCTCGAGGTCGAGATTCTTTCTAAGGGGGGTAGGTTTATAACATCCTGATTTTCAGAGATTTTTAAAAACCTTGAATTTAAAAATAAATTTCTGGAATTTTCTTGAATTTAAAACAAGCTTAAATGAATTTTAAGAATTTAAAAGAATTTAATATGATTAAATTCAACATCAAAATTTGCTGGAAATATTTTATTTGGGTTCCTTGTCTCTCAGGGAATTTTCTGGTATTTTCGGTGAATTTTCTGGATTTATTTGCTATTTTCTAGAGCTCTTGGAAGTTTATTTGAATTTCTGGAAAAAAGAAATCTTCTTGGAAAATCTCCCCACCGCCCGATCTCCCTCTCTCCTCCACGCTGTCGCGCATCCTCGCATCTCGCGCCGCCAGACGCTCCTTCCGCCCTCACCCGCTTCCCACCGCCGATCCACCGCGCGCCACGCTGTCGCGCATCCGCTGCCGACACGCGGCGGCACTAGCCGCGCCCGTCTCCGCCGCCGCTTCTCCTCCCGATGGTCGACACTTGTCACGCGCCGGAGCCGCCCCCGCCGCCGGATCTCGATCCGCGCCGCCCGCCTTCACTTACCTTTCGCTTCTCATCCGACGCCCGGTTCTTTTCCTCCGCCACCCGTCACTCATCCGAGCCATCTCTCTTTCTCTCTCTCTCGACAGCGGTGGTCCCGCTTATCGTGCCCGCTGCCTCTCGCTCGTTCGCCTCGCGCGCGCTATCGCCATTATCGCGCGCCCGAGCTCGCGTTCTTCGCCTCCCGGCCGTTACTTCGCCATTAATGGTTTCGAGAGCCTCTCGCCGAGCGCGTTAACTAGCGAGCGTTTCACCGAGGCGTCGCCGCTTCGCCGGTTGGAGATGAAACCGCCGCGCATTCGGCGAGCTCGCGCGAAGGCATTCCTCCACGGCGTATAAAAACTCATCCGCGGAAGCCTTCTCGCCTTCGCGTCTTCCCTCATCGCCGCTCGCCACCGCCGTGTTTTGAGTCATCGGAGAACGTTTCGTCGCCGCCGGTGAGCTCCTCCATCGCTCTCGTAGCTCGCCCGCCTCGGTCCTCGCGCTAGCGCGCGCGTCTGCGCGCCGCTCCTCGGTCGCGCGCGCCGCGTCGCGCCAGCGCGCTCGCGTCACGCGGCACGCCGAGCACGCGTCGGCGATCCAGCGGTTCCTCGCCCCGCACCATCACATCCCAACCGCCCGTCCGAGATCGGAACGCGAGGCATCGGCGCCGCCACGCGTCTCCTCTCCGCCGTTGGATCCACGACACTGCGCGGCGACGCCAGGCGACGCGCGCCACACGCCGCCGATCCACTCCCGCGCCGCCACACGCCGCCATCGCCGCACTCCCCGCGCGCGCGCGACGCGCGACGCCCGGCGACGCGCCGCGCCACTCGCCGGCAATCCTCGCCTTCCCGCCTCCGCGCCGCCGCATCGTCGCCGTCCATCCGGATCTGAGCCGAAGGCTCAGATCTTGCCTCGTGGACGACCGTGAGCCGTCCGATCTCGCCACGTCAGCGCCACGTCAGCCAAATCCCGCCCCCGAGCCACGTGTCACGCCACGTCAGCGTGCGACGTCAGCCCTAGCCACGTGGCGGCATATGCGCGCGCCACGCCACCCTAGCTCGCGCGCCGCCTCTCTCTCTCCGTGTGTACTGTGCTGTGAGCCGGGTTCACGGTAGACTCGGAATTCCATGCACCAGGTCCACAGAACAGTGCGATTTCCGATTTTTCTGAATTTTCTTTTTGATTTATTTTCCGAGAGCCCGTTCTCCTCCGTCCTAGCTCCAAATTGACCCGTTCAAATTTCTAAATTCATCTAAAATTCCAAACTTTCATTTGGTATATTTATTTTGAATTTTTGAGTTTGTATTGTATTTTATTTATTTAGTTCTCCTCGTTTCCCGTGTAGAGTCTGAATATTCAGAAGGTTTTCAAGAACAACCTCGGGAAGATTCAGATCAAATTCAGGAAGGCAAGTCTCCTTGACCATTTTGCTCCTATGTTTTATAAATAGTTTTTGCAAATTAATTTAAATTATTTGCAAGGCTATGTTTAGTAAATTGATAATTTTAATTCTAAAATTTAGATAAGCACCCAATTTGTTATGCCCTCCTTTGGAAATTACGTACCATGTACCCTTGTCAACTTAGGATAATATTTAGCTCAATAATGAGTTAGTATTACTTTTGTTGAATTTAAATTATTAGCAAATGCTTAGTCTAGCTGATAAATGTAAAAAAAGCTCATATAAAAAAAATGGTTAATGAATGATTTGTGATTTAATGTTTTGTTTGAAAAGTGGTAATAGATGTTACCACTGTAAGTTTTTAAAAAAAATGAAGTTTAAGGTAAAATTTGACGAGGGTGGATGGAATGTTTGGTCAAAAGTGTTAGCACGAAAAATGGGTTTGTGATTGATCCACCCTAGTCGTCTAAGGACCGATTCTTGTGTTTGTCCAATCTGAGTAAAACCGTACAACCAGAAGTTAAAATGGGTACAACCTAGCTAATTAACCTATAATAGTTTAGATTTTGTGTCACTATCGGAAAATAGGTATGAGGGATTTACTGATTACTCAAAGTGAGGGGCAGGGATTTACTGCACTCACATGGCACAAGAGGGGCTTCAATGTGGTGGATTTAACCTTTGTGGTGAAACCTCAGTGAGTGATATAAAACTATACTAGAGTAGGTGAAAAGCTTTGTGATATTTTATCTGGGTCTCATGCCAAAGGAAGAGTGTTGACTGTTAGGATAACATATCTCTTGTGGGTAAAGTTGTATGCACTCTGCAGAGTAATAAAACTATTCGAATAGCCGTGCCCACGGTCAAGGGCGGACAAGGAATGCATTCACATAGTAGAGATTTGACTTTGAATTTAAAAAGAAATGGTTTCGGAAAACTAGAGAGTGGATGGAACTCTCGTGAAGTTGATCTGGTGGATGTAACCAGTTCAGGTGGTTTTAACCTTGATTTTGAATCTTGGCGGAGATAGCCTATTAATCAGTGATGGTGGATGTAACCTTCACTAAAGTACTTATTAAACTTCAGATTATAAAAATTAAATGTTTAATAAAATGCTTTTAGAAGGAGTATATAAATTTGAAATAAAATGCTGATTTGTGCAAAAGAGCCATATAGCCTTTCTTTGTTCAACCTTGAATCTAATGCATCTTTTCCAAGACTTGCGGAGTACTTTATGTACTCACATACTACACTTCAAATAATTCTCAGAGGAGGTTGAAGCTCAGGAAGGAGACTACGACTCACTGCTCCGCTTGGCTTTGTGATGGATTCTTTCAGGAGGACTAGGTCTCGTTGCTCAAGTCAATTGCCTGTGGCAGATTGATGGGCCGTTTATCTGAATATTTTGCTTCCGCTGTTTTATTTTGTGTAAGAGGTTCGGTGAACCGCAGTTGTAAGGCCTTGGGCCAGGACTTATGTATTTTCGTTATTATTGTAATAAAGCGTTGTTGGCAATGTATCATTTTGTCTGATTATCTGTGTGTACTAGCGTTGATCTGGGACTAGTACTGCAATACACAAGGGGGGTCCGGGAGTTTCTACTTCAGGGTCTCACAGAAGCCTTTCCGGATCTAGAGCTCTTTCAGTACTACTATGAAATGAGTAGACAAACTGAAATCGCTGGAAGCTGTGGTCTGAAGGACCACAATGGCAAGACAGAGGAGTACATCCAGATGTTCACTTGGTTGTAATGGCCAAATTGGAATAAGAAGTGGTTCTACTGGGAGATGACTAATGAAGACAGCTTTTCTTTTGTGGAGAAAGCTGTGGAAAAGAACTCTTTCTGGAATTCAGTCCCCAAGGACCTTACTAGGATAGCCCCCTACATCCAAGCTATAATAGACTTGAGGGAAAAGGGGCTTACCGGTTGGCATGTGGTGAAGTATTTCATCACAAGATACATTAGTCCCCTAAAGAAACGAGCACATCCTATGTGGATGTACTCGGGGTCCAAGAATATGACCAGAGACTACAAGGAAGGTAAATAAAAATCAAACTCCTCCTTGGTTAATTTTGAGTTCAGATCATTAATTTGTTTACCTAGATCTTCAGCTAGGAGAGATTGACACCCGAGTCAAACTCCTTTGTGAGAATCACTCGAGGGATAAATTGTATCTCGAAACCAAAAAAATGCTTCAAGCTTTCTAACTTTTGATAAGTACTAAGACATGGTTAGATTAGAGCATTGGTACTCTTTTTTGACCTGGTTCATGACTAGTTGAGAGTCTTCTCTCACGAGTAGTCGTTGAATCCCAAGCGCTTTCGCGACTCATATGCCAGCTAACAAACCTTCGTATTCGGCCACATTTTTAGTGGTGGATAGTTTTATTGAATGATATACTTTAAGGTCTCTCCTGTAGGAGATTTCAGGACCACCCCAGTCCCCGAGCCACTAAGTGTAAGTGACCTATCAAAGTACATCATCAATTGGTCGTGGGAATTGTACGGAGATCCTAAACAGGTTCAGAATTCGTTCATTCAGCGACAAAGTCTACCAAGACTTAGGATTTAATGGCTATTCGGGACATGAAATGGAGGTTGAACTCCCCAAGTTCAACTGACCATTTTACTATACGTCCTACTGCTTCCCTGTTCTAGAGGACCTCTCTTAAGGGAAACTCAGATGGCATAATTATTTTGTGTGCCTGAAAATAATGCCTCAGTTTCGTCGAAGAAATGAGTAGGGCATATAAAAGTTTTTGAACCTGAGGGTAGCGCTCCTTAGGCTTGTGTAAAACTTAATTACTAGTAGACTGGTCATTGGACGCCTTCACATTATGCGACTCGTACTGCACTTACTGCCTATGACATGGTAGCTAGATATATTAAGAGCATCTCTTCTGGCTTCAAAGAAACCAGAAAAGGAACACTCGTAAGATAACTCTTGATATCCTTAAAGGTATCGTTAGCCTCCTTCCACCACTCGTGGTTGGTGTAGTTGTTTCCTATGAAACTGGCATTGTACACTTTTTAACCAACTCTTTAGTGTCATGGAGTGTTGTCTGACCAGTAAAAACCTTGTCAGAAGAATTTTTCGACCAGTGTTCTATAAGAAGCATATGCTCCACAGATGCCCCCATGTATGTCATGAAGGAGATGTAATCCTTCTTTCTGTGATATGCATCGCATGAGAACCCCTTGAGTACTTCATTTATAGAGTACCCCTTTGACCAAAGTATACATTTTGGCCTTGAGGGATAAAAGATCTACCTCAAGATCATCACTGGATAGTGTACCCTTCTGAAGACACTCGTCAATGGATCTCATCCAGGTATCCTCATATTCCAAAGATGCTATCTCAACAGGAGATGTTTCTAGCGTTTTGACCAAAGACGGCTTCTAGAGCTGTTTTAAGAAGACTCCTTTCGGTACATGTAATTGGAAAGAAGCCATTAGAGCTAACTGGTTTATGAGTAAATTTTCCCTTCAAGGGATAAATTGTATCTCAAAACCAAAGAAATGTTTCTCAAGCTTTCTGACTTCCAACAAGTACTGAGACATGGTCGAATTAGAGCGTAACGCTGACGTGGACGCCATTGGTCCCTGAGCGCCACCACCATCAGCGATGCCACCTTAGACCGTAACACTGATGTGGACGCTACATCAAGTCACATGGCACACCAACTCAGCGAAAACTGGTGTGGTTAGCAGCCACGTCAAGCCCCCGAGCCACCTTAGTTCCCCTAGCCTACGTGTATGCCACATTGTAGCCACGTCAACCATTTTGGCCAAGTCAGCAGCCACATGACATGCCACATCAACATAGGGCCATCCCCAAGTCATGTCAATGCCATGTGTCAGCCAGCTAGCATCTGCATCAGCAAAACTGCCTTGTCAGTAGCCACGTGTAAAGCTGACGTCAGCATGACATCACAAATCATATTTTTCTTTGGAAATTTAATTCAGTCAAAAATAGAAACTCCATGTTGACGTCTTTAGAAAAATAATTCCAGAAATTCAATTTATTCAATTTCTTTAGAATTCAAACTTTCAAGAGCCCGTTCTTCTTCATCCTACCTCCAATGAACATATTCAAATTTCTAAATTCATCTAAAATTGTGATATATCCAAATATGCAATTTTTTCAAAATTTGGAGTTTATTTGAATTTATTTATACTTTATTTGAATTTGGTGGGTTATTTTCACATGTAGACTGTGATGATTCAAAAGAATTCTACTTCGACGATTCGCACCAATCTGGTGAATTCTTTATTGGGGTGAAACCTTAGTGGAGGTATGGCCAGGTTAACGACTTTGTATTGTAAAGGCCTTATCATGATCTCTTAGTCGCACACCTTCGGAAGTTTGTCAGACGGACATTATAAGTTGATTATGTCTTGTGGATAAAGTTGTACCACCTCTATAGAGTGTATAAACTATCCTATATAGCCATGCCTATGGTCATGGGCATGATGAGTAAACTTTTTTATGGATTAGACTTTGTTTTTCATAAAATAGTTTGGATGGAAATGTGAAATCCTTTTAGAGAAAGATGGTCCTAGGTAAGATACCCATGGTTAGATTCGTGTCAGGTCAATGCCTAGGTTAACGGTATTATTTTGATTGAGTTACTATCTTTACTTATTGTATTAAATTCAATAATTTCATACCTATTTATTGTATTTCTTTAAATTTTGCTTTATGCTCAAATAACCATATATGCCCTCCCTTGTTAGCCTTGCATTATTATTGCATTTTCTATGTAACTTGTGGAGTACAACTTTGTACTCACCCTTGCTATCTCTACTCAAATGTTCAATAAAAAAGATGTTCAAGTCAATAACCCCTCTAGTAACAAATAGGTATAGTCAAACTTTCAAAACTTTCACTATCAGTATCTTTTGAAATATTTAAATTGGATACATGAAAATCATATGTATAGATGTAATTTTGAAAAGTATTTTTTTAATATTATAATTTTATTGGGTTTTATAAATATATTACATAAAAATTAATGGTCAAAGTGTATTAGATACTATGTAGATGTCCAAAATGTCATGTATTTGTGACCAGATGGAGTATATACTGCCCATGATCTTTTGAGTTGCCAGGGTTCGGTATACCCTTGGATAGTTAGATGTTCTGCATTTGCAAAAGGAAACTCGCCTAGCACCTAAGTTGAAAAAATTGCATGAAGGAAAACTCCTCCGAAATCAACATGTCAATATCAAGAGTTACCTTCATTTACGTATGAGCTATGAGACATTATTAGTCAAATAGTGAAACACGGTGTAGCATAGGAGTCAGGACTGTTAGGGCATCAATCATGTTTGTTGTGAATGGAATTTTCGGTAGATTTATCACCGTTTGGCACTGTAATTACAAAAGTAGCCATAAAAATAGTGTTTTTGCCATCCGGTGGACGCAGCAATGCGTGGGGGCGAACGCGTGGCCCTGCTGTCCCGTGGGTAGACGACATGTCACATGCCGCCCGGTGGACAGACGGCAGGGGACCTACCACCCGGTGGTGAGACGACAGGTCATTAGGCCAGCTAATCACCTGCCATTTTTAAATTTTGTTTAAAATTTATGTAAAATTTTAATATAGCAAATAGTTCAAAAATTTACAAAAATTTATGTGCAGTCTTCCGACACAACATAGTTGACTGTGTAATTTTAACCATTGTGAATGTTGCTCAAAAATTTGTATGATTTTGATATTCGTAGGGGCTATTACATATAACAAACTAGCTCCAAAAATTATAAAATTTTATGTGAAACTCCCGACACACTCTTAGTAACTGTATAAATGTTTTAGGAATTTTATATGCTCCAAATTTGCCACGTTAATTTATATTAATTTAATCATGAAATTAGCGATACACGATTGCATCTTTTGCAGACCTCTATTTTTTTTGAGAATTTCATATATTACGAATATTTGTATAGATATATATAATAGTACAAAAAATGCATCGTACAAGATTCGATATGGCTTACTCATCTGAGCCAATGCTATCTCGCCGTAGCAAGTAGCACCTCGACAGTAGTGCCGCGCTGGCAAGTATTACACAACTCTCGATATGTGGTGCATAGTACGGCTGATCCCCAACTGATCACGTCTTTCGAAAGAAGCAATCAGCACTGCACTGGCTATGTACTGGCTTCTCAATGTAATGAGCTACGCACTCTTAATTTTAAGCGACGACCATGAGAATGACCATCTGCGAACAGTGACTGAGATGAGCGATGACGAACTGCGAGAGGTTCGTATTTATGGTCGAGCGAGAAAGGAACTCGGTGCGCTCATCCCACAATTTAAGGACTTCTTGTTGATGCACATCACTACAGGCGAGGGGGGACAACATGGCGATGCTGACAAATGTGTGGACGAGGGAGCGGGCAAGGGGGAACAGCACCGAATCTCTAAGAAATGTGCAGACAAGGAAGCCGGCGAGGGGGGCATGGTAACACTGATAATTGTCCAATCAAGTGAGCCGACGAGGGGGATGGCACCAACATAGTGATATTAGTGCGAACGAAAGAGCGTGGGGGGGGGGACAGCAAGCATAGAGTGACAATTGTTGAAAGGACGCTACGGGAAAGAAAAGAGAGATGCATAAGCATCGCTAATTTCATAATTAAATTAACATTAATTAACATGATATATTTGGAGCACATAAAATTTCCAAAAAATGCATACAATTACTACGAGTGTGTCGGGTGGTTCACATAAGATTTTATAATTTTTAGAGCTTCTTTGCTATATGTAATAGCTCCTACGAATATCAAAATTATACAAAATGTTTAGCAATATTAACAGTAGAAAAAATTATAAACAAATTACATAGTTAACTACGTTGTATTCGAAGGCTGCACATAAATTTTTGTAATTTTTTGAGCTCATTTGCTGCGTTAAAACATTTGCATAAGTTTCAAATAAAATTAAAAAAGATAGGTGATTATGCCAGCTAATTAGCCGGCCTAATCACCTGCCGTCTCACCACCGGGCGGCAGGCGCCTGCCATCTATGTAACACCCCAGGACCCACATTACCCTGGGATGCCACCAAACCACTCAACAGCTAGCCAAAAATTCAAGATAAAATTAATCTAACAACAATTACTGGACAAAGATATTCAAGCGGAAGCATAATTAACAAAGATAATGACGTCAAGTTTCAATAGTCCAACAATCCTCCAATAGTTTAAAACTAATAATGGTCCACCAGTTCAGCATTATTAAGTAAAAAGAACATCCACGAATATCTAATCAAAAGGCTAGTTTCCTCTCAACTTTATTACAGCATAAATTCATGACTCAAGTGCTTTATTGTGGTGCCACTCTACCCATCCTATGAATGCTCAAGAATCACCTGTAGAGGGGAAAACAAGGGTGAGATATACATCTCAGCAAGTAAATTGTTTAACAGGTTATTCAAACAACAAGCAAAGCTACAACAACATTTATTTTATTATATGACCACAACCACATCCAACATCCTCATTCGTTAAACCACAAGGACTATCACGAGTCCTGCCTCATAAGGTTTTTAAACCATTAACATATGAATGCAATTCCTCCATCCACAATTTCAATGCATATGCATGCTATGCTTCACTGCACCTTTACCCAACAAGGTAAGAATGTGCATCGTACTACGGCAATGTACGATGTTGTACCGGTATGGTCGCGGCTATAAATGGCGACATCTACAATGCAATGTCATGACATGATATGTATGATATGATAATCATAAACCACATGAATTTCAACCTCGAAGGGACATCAACATGATTAACATGAATTTAACCTCAACGAAACATCAACATAACCACCATGAATATATATATACTTGTTCTATAATTGGCACATATAGCAACTACCTCATGACTGCGAGCAAGTCATCCAAAGCATAACATTCAACTATTAATTGCTACTATCATCTCATTTATAAGTCACCCATCCATGGCATATTACTTCAAAATACGAATATCATGTAGATTGCAAGTAGTAAGAATAACCAATTAGACAATAGCATTATTGCTACAATTACTTGCCTCTACCGGCGAAGCGACGAGATCGCGCTCGATCAGAAGCAAATCCGCCTGTCCAAAAAGGTACCCCTCAGCACAATAAACAGCAATATAATCATGTCTCTCAAAGAAATGTGTCGTCAAAACCCTAAACCCGACATCAAACCTCTCCACTTGCGGTCCTACCTTCGTCCCGCTGCAGCAACGCCACTTATTTTTTTGTATCTTTAAGATTACTAAACCTTTTGCAGAGGGGAACGAATTTCTGATTTCCTTACTCATTCTCCTACACTTTTCATGTAGATCACATATTTTAATTTTGTTCTTAGCATGGTGTATCTCAATGCTCAAAACAGAGATCATCCTCTGATCTATCAGTCAGGACAGTCAGGTTCAAATGCTTCCCAACAACAGGGTAGGGCTCTAAAAATTTTGATGTTTATCCAACAGCTAGCTTACTAAATTCCCTACAATTTTCTCAATGGTGACCAAAAATATAAAATTCATCTTCTACCCCTAATTCCCATCTGAACAGCGGTCTGTCCCTGTCTGCACCCCTGACGGACAGCGACATTCCAGACCCTGGTACGCCTAAATTACGCAGCCAAAACATCTGGAAAAAATATAGTAGATGCAAATCGTCGTCCTCTACGTTTTTCCTTTTGGGAAGACCCTCGGGAAAAATCGTCTTAGGGGTCTAAACCGCACGAACAGTAACACCGCTCATTTGGATCTACAGACAGTCAACCGGGATTCTCTAATCGGGGTTTTCTAAAATGCTAATGCCTTCAAAACTGGGACTAAGAACCCTAAATTCAGCAGAAAACAGAGGGATTGGGGTGAGGGAGAATTACCTAGGGGATTGGGATCACCCCCCTCTTTCTCTCCTTCTTCTTCCCTTCTTCTCCTTCCCTCTCTTCCTCTTCCTTTCTTCACCTTCTTCTCCTTGCACAGGGGCATCACCTGGTTTGGGGGGGCGCAAGGGGGAGGAGAGGGTGGCGGCTTGGGGGGAGGAAGGGGGAGGGGGTGGCCGGCCAAAGGAATAAAGGGGGGCGGCTAGGGCAAGCAAGGGGGGTGCGGCCACCCCTTGGGCCCCCCGGCCCAAGGTGGCAGCCCACCCTCCCTAGAAACCACTTTTTTATTTAAAATATTTTTTTTTATTTCTCATACTAACGCTAACTCACAAATTTAATTCTTCTCTTCCCGTGATTTACAGATTGACCGGCGACTCCACGTTTTAAAGTATATGTATAAATATACATTCCTTTTCTTTTAAACCTACGCTGAAACCACGATCAGGGTATTACAATCTAGCCACGGTGTGGAAGGCGGCCTACCGTCCGGTGGGCAGACTGCAGATGCCACGTGTCCACTCCCACATGTTTCCGCCCGTCCACCGGACAGTATAAACGCTATTTTTGGCAATACGCTTCATATACGATTATTTTTGTAAATACAGTGCCAAACAGTGCTAAATATGCCGAAAACTCGTTGTGAACGACTGTGTATGTCGTGCAGAGTAAGGCCATATGGTATAGCTTGAAGGGGACTAGGGTATTAGAAAGGAAAGATTATTTCTTCTTGCTTGAATAGAACTCCCGAACATAGCCTGATTATATATAGTGGGAAATGAGAACCCTCAAAACATTTTGTTGCAGTTCCTAGTTCCTAAACACTGCTAGGTTTCCTGTTTCTCCAAACTATTGAGTGAGGAGTTCTATCGTGTGTCTAGTAGATCTCGCAATTCTGAGATCAAATCAACACAACCAAATCAAATCAACAACCTCTAGTGCCATTTTGTATGTTAAGCTAAAAAAATCTCTAACAACAACACATTTTAGACATCGAAACAGCTTCGTTTATTCAGCAGCAAGATATACCACACTTGTTTTCTAAGAAAACACACACATGTTCTACTGAGAAATGAGCATGATGCACACTACCACAACATTCTACGTGTACATTAATCTGTGTTCTTTTGGATGCCTATTGTACCCCCTTCTTTCTCTTGTGGCACCTGTGCATGGGCATTACTGGTGGAGCTTTCTGCACAACACAGCTTATAATAGAGGTGCAATATGGGGGTATCACAGATTGCCATAGTAACACATCAATCCTCTCTTCTGTGGAGACAATATTTCCATCAATCAAGTCATGTATGGTGAATTTTGGGAGATCCTGCTGCATCGATGGCACAGTTGTACGCCGATCGGAGCATAGAAATAGAGGGCCATCCCCATACTGACAATAGTAAGGAAGGCCTTTGCTATTAAGGTCCCATGCGTGTTCACCAAAGGCAGAATTATTCAGGGTTACTAAATGGCTGATAGCTTCCAGCACGTGGCACCAGAATTTTGCATTGAGATTAGCTCGTAGTAACCTGGTAAACGCGTTTGCAACAGTGAATGAACCTCTTATTATCGTCAAAATCTTCCAAGCTATGGATGTCAACGCTGGATAATCCTCCAGGTTTGCACTCCCAAATGCGAGGACTCTGAAGAAATACCATTGTTCCTCTTGGTTCAAAATGTTCATCCTAAGTGCTTGCACCGTGCCTAAGCTTGAGATCTGATCTGTTCTACCGACAACTATGACCTTAGTACCACTGTTTGCACAATGACAAACTGAAGAGTAAAACCTTCTCCACGTTACATCATACATGATGTCACGAACAAACTCAATGATGATCAGGGACCTTCTACCAGAAACAAGCTTATAATAATCATCACCGGCAAGGGTTTCGCTGTCAAGTTGCAATATTTGAGAGAAATGTTTCTGCACTCTCTCCTCATCACAAACGTACTTGACCAAAGTTGTTTTGCCACTATCATAGGGGCCAATGATAGGAAGGACATCCACAACGACCGAATCACCGGATAAACTAGGTTGCAGTAAGAAGTTAATAATTGTCTCCTTCTCCATTTGCCGGCCAAACATGCAGTTCTCCATAAACAGATAGGAGCTATATGGCTGGCGAATCATGGGAGGGCAGTGCATCAAAAACACTACAAACTCTCTCATATCATCCAGTGTAGCCTCTAATCTTTCCAAGACAACATGTAGCTTCTGCAATTGGAAGAATTGGGTTTGTCTCACCGTGGCTAGTCGCCTTTTTTGACGAAGGGCCCGCATTTTGAAGGTATCGAGCACGTAGTAGCCTCTGCACATGGTCTCCCTGAGCTGACTGAGCTGCAGGAGCATCCCTTGGTTAGTGATTTGCCGCCCGTCGGCCTCCTCAACGACGGTGCGGGCCCTGAGGAGCAGCCGCTGCAGCCTCGCCGGCTCATCTGCGAGGGCCTGCTTACGATATCTTGAGATGAGGAAGGAGATGAACCGGCTGCCGAGATCGCTGGCGACTGCAGATATCACCATGTCCATTGATTGCCTACACCCTCCAGACTCCAGAGAGTGCAAAAGAGGGCAAAAAATTGTAACTGAGCTGGGTGATCTCTGCTTGTGCTTGTGGCCGAATTTGTAGCATGGAAGCCGGTGTGAGTCAAGGGTCAGTGCCAAGGATGGCACGGCGATGGACATCATTTGGATTATTTTCATCCAGTAGCAGCCGCCATCGCTTACAAGCAAAGGCATCGAACGGCATCTGAGGCCCACCCGATTCAATGTTTTTGAGAACGTCAAACAGGGAGCAGAACATGCAAGATGTGAAGGGGCGGCTGCTAAGACATAATGCATGATGTGAAGAGACCACTGTGTTGCCTTGATGGGGCTCGGGCACGACGGCAGTCGAGGTTGTTTACGAGACTTGCAGCCAAGAGCGGCCACTGTGGCTTGAATAGAGGCACGAGACAAAATGTGGCATAATGCATGCTTGTACGCACGCCGTGCAGTGGCGTGCACCACACAGACCTCCTCCCTTGAATGTAAAAGAAAATTGCAACTTGATTGAGCGGAAACACTCAACGTGAACAACTTTCAATTGGTTGAGAAAACATCCAACAATTCAAGTTTTCAACTAGATTTATGGACAGATTTCACTCTCATGAAAGGGCTTTCAACTGGAATTTGGTGAGCTGCCAACAGCCCCACGGCGGCTTTGGGGTATCTGCCGTGCCAGCCAGCCAGCGAGGTCTTCCTTTACCAATCTCTATCATCGACACCCAATGTTATTATCCTACATAATACCGGACAACAAATTATTGATATGTATGTATAGACAGTAGTTGCCTATACTATTATACATACCCTTACTCCTATACGTATCCATGCATGCATGCATGACTTCTATTTGTATTACAAATTAATGGAGTTGCTTTTCTTTATCTATCAACAATTCTTATCTTCCATTATATACGTGTACACCTATATGAAAGTTGAGCCAATATGGAAATATGGAATCACATTGTTAGTCTAAGCCATTGCTTCATGATAGGAGGCCATCAAGTATAGGGGTGAAAACAGATCGGATACGGACGGATAATGTCTCTACCATATTTGTTTTTATATTTTTTTCGGATACGGATACGAATACGGATAACTTGAATACGAATACAAATACGAATAATATCGAATACAGATACGGATCGAATACGAATCGAAACGAATACGGTTACTAATATTCATCGGAACATGAAAACCCCTTAAACTATACATCTAAAATTAACGAAAATACGTAAATAGTTTGTAACATCCTGATTTTTTGTAGTTTATAAAGCTCTGTTTTTAAAAATAAATTTTTTGGAATTAAATCAAGCTTAAAATAAATTTTTAGAATTTAAAATAATTTAATATGATTAAATTAAACTTTAACATGAGCTGAAAATATTTTATTTGTGTTTCTCAGGTCTCAAGGATTTTTCTGGTATTTTTGGTGAATTTTTGGAATTTAATTGCTATTTTTTAGAGCCTTTTGGATTTTATTCGGATTTTAGAAATAAGAAAACGGGGAGATTCTAGAAAATCCGGATATCCGGTTTCGTTTTATCCGGATTATCCGTATCCATATTCGACGGATACTAGGCTTACTGTATTCGTATCCGTATCCGATAAAAAAAACCGTATCCGTATCCGATCCGAGAATTATCCGAAAAAAATTCGATCCGACACAATCCGTATCCGTATTCGTCCGAATCGGTCGAAAACTATCCGATCCGTTTTCACCCCTAATCAAGTACATGGATTAGAATTTTTTTTTAAATCCGGACTGTCTCAGATGGGATTCCAACTTTTTAAATGATGTGTACACGGATTTGACATGGTCAAGAGCGGCCACTATGCCTTGAATAGGGACACGAGACAGAATGAGGCATCTGTACGCTTGTATGCACGGCGCCGTGCAGTGGCGTGCACCACACAGACCTCCCCCGAATGTAAAAGAAAATTAAAAGCAGAACTTTTTTTCCATTAAAAGCAGAACTAGCAGCTTTTTCATTTCAAGAACCAAATGTGCTCCTAGCTTTTGAATTAAGCTTCTAGCAGTGACTTTTAGTTAAAATTACATTGTATCAGTGTTAGTTTTTCTAAGAAAAAATAAAAAAATATTATATTATCAAACAATACAAAAATATAAGGAAAAAATGCATGCATGAATGCCACACAGACCTCCTCCCCCGAATGTAAAAGAAAATTCCAACATGATTGAGAGGAAACACTCAACGTGAACAACTTTCAATTGGTTGAGAAAACACCCAGCAAATCAAGTTTTCAACTAGATTTAAGGAGAGATTTCACTCTCATAAAAGTGCTTTCAACTGTATTTGGTGAGCTTCCAACAACCCCACGGCGGCTTTGGGGTAGCAGCCGTGTCAGCGAAGTCTTCCTTTTCCCGAATTATTGGCATTTGTAGCCTTTTGAAAATTTTGTTTTAGAAAACTAGCCTCTCACTCCGGCCTAATTTACATTTCTAGCTCCTCTACAATCCATCTGCCCGCGGCCCCAAACGCGACAGGAGCCCCCCACGTGCCCACGCGCGCCGCAAGTGCGTTGTCTTCTTCTCTTTTTCGTTTTTTTATCACCTTCACATCATGTCATCGCCGCATTACGTCTCATCGAGTTACGTCGCTGTCTGCATTTCTTACCTATTTAAGCCAAAGCGGGCGACCGACGATTTCAAAAGCTGAAACGTGCATAAGAATCAGAAGCGTTCGCTCGTGCAGAAGCTCATTCCGATGGATAGTTTGCTCGCCCACAGTATTTAATACTTTTGTTAATGTAATTTTTATCGTTAAATATTTAATAATGTACATAGATTATTTCATGCGCACAACTGTTTGGTTCGTACATTATTTCACGCACATGCATATTACTTTTTTTGTACTATTGTAATATAATATTTTTGTTCATATTTTACGTCCCATCATAACCGCACATATTTCTTAGAAATGCACATATGGTAGTATGTTCGTACAGAAATGGTCCCGCTCGATATTATGTTCGTTAAAAATGCACGTACATTTTTTTCACACGGACAATAGTTCTATTCGTGGTGTAATCATTTTTAATTTCAGTAATGCTTGAATGTTGCTGTTGTCTCCATGAAAATTATTTTGTAGTACTGCAATATATTTTGTTTGTGCATATTTCACGGCACGCTCTATGTGCACATATTTACTAGAAATAATCATACATTATTTGATGCCTGTAATTGTTCAGTGCGTGCTACCTTCATGTAATATGGCAGTGCTGCGTGAAGGTTTTTTTCCCCTGCGGAATATATTTGACAGTAATGCAATATGGCTCATGGCACTGTAGACATTTCTTAAAAATGCATGAATGTTATTTAACGCTAATGATTGTTCGGTCTGTAGTGCCATCTTTTTATAGTTCAGTAATGCATGTAGGTTACTTTTGTCCCTATGGTATATAATTTACAGTCTTATAATGCATATTTTACGGCACGTTCTTGCTCCACATATTTCTTAAAATTGTATGTATATTATATGATGGCTATAATTGTTCGTTATTTTACGCGCATCATTGTGCGGGTCGTACTATCATCACTTCATATTTTTGGAATGCACGAAGGTTAGTTTCATCCCTTCGAAACATATTTAAAAGAATATATTATGTTCATGCACATTTTATGATGTGTTGTACATATGTTTTAGAGCCTATTAGCTGTTCGTTATTTGCAGCAATAGCATGTAATCTACCAGCCCTACTTGAGGAGGCATGGGACACCCAGCATCGCTGTCACGCTTGGATTGGTGGCGATGGGCCACCAACCCTGATGACACAGGAACCAAGGGAGACCTAGCCATTGGATGGCCGATATGTTGGGAGGCTTGTTAGTCTGAGTTGATTGCGTTCGCTCGCATGCTGAACATGGGACAGAACATCCTGATTGACGCCTCTCTTCTTTCTGCCAGAGACCCACAGTTCTACTTCCAGTGGGGGAGATGACCGTGACACTGCAGGACATCAACTTCATCACTGGCCTACTGTTGTGAGGCCTTGCAATTGTTCCCCCTTCGAGATCGCCAGACTAGAAGGTGCATCTCACTCATTGCTTCGGGTAGCCTATCCCCGAGAGGTGTAAGGGCATTCCACACGCTTGGCTACGATGATTCATGCATTGCCCAGATGACGCAATGAAGGTGGTTAGATGCCATCTAATTGCATATTTGCTATTTCTGTTCAGGTGGGTCATGTACCCTAGGACACAGGGGGACATGGTGTACCCTAGTTACATTCACCTTGCGGAGTCCATCATGGACTCTGATGAAGAGGACGTGTCGCAATACAATTGGGGTTGAGCTATACTATGTGTCACAGCATCACACAGGAACTGAGCTCGTGCTCTTGGGTTGCCACATGCTATTGCAACTATGGCCGTGGGAGCACTTTCGGGTCAGACGGCCATACTTCTGCTCCCCCGTGCACCCTTACCTACGCACGGAGCACTTCTTTGGTGGGGAGGATGACAAGGATCCCGCGGAAGGCTTGACCATGGGATCTCAATGGACTATGGTAGTGTTGGGGTAGGCTAGGGATAGAGCATTGTCGGGACCATATTTCTGAATCCGATCCCTCTGTGTATTACCGCACTAGTCCCAGATAAAAGCTAGTGCACACAGTTAAACAGTGATGATTATATGATAAAAGCTAGTGCACACAGTTAAACAGTGATGATTATATAACCAACAATGCTTTATTACAATATTAGAAAGTATAAGCCTTATGGTCACTTTATTACAACAAAAACACAGCGAAAGCAGAAATAAACTTTGACAATGGCCCATCAATACACCACAGGCAATTGACTAGAGAAGCGCAACCTAATACTCTAAAAAGCCTTCATCGAATCCAGATGCGAAGTAGTCGTAATCCCCTTCATGGGCTTCATAATCCTGGGAAAAATGTGAGTACATAAAGTACTCCGCAAATCTTGAAAAAAATGTAGTAGATGCAGGGCTCAATAAAGAAAGGTTAATATGATTCTTTTGCACAAAGTGATATTTTATTTCAAATACCATTATATATTTTCAAAAGCATCAATTTATCGAAGTAATTACAATATCTGAAACTAGATAAATTTTCTAGTGAAGGTTCCAACCACCAACACTAGACAAGCTCTAACCGCCAAAGTTCAAGAATTTAGGTTCCACCCACCCTCACTGGCTCCATCCGCTAGGATACACTTCTGAAAATTCCATCCACTCCCGAGTTCCCAAAATCTTTACTTTGAAACCAAAAACCAAAGATCAATCATGTGAAAGTGCACCTTGCCCGCCCTTGACCGTGGGCACAGCTATTCAAATAGTTTTACACTGCAGAGGTTGTATAGTTTTACCCAGAAGAGATAAGTTATCTTAATAGCCAACATGCTTCCTTAAGCATGAGACCCAGATAATTTATCACAAAACCTTTACCTCACTCCAGTCTAGGTAGACACCACCCGCTGAGGTTTCACCGCTGAAGGGTTAAATCCACCACAATCAGAAATCCCTGAGCCTCACTGTGAGTAAACCAGTACACCTTGGCACTCACTTACCACAGGTGATATCTAAACTAAACTTTCGCAAATTATTCAGCTAGGTCATACCCATATAGACTTGTGGTTATACGGTAGTGCTCAGTTTGGACAATCAGAAGTGTCAGTCATTAATTGACTAGAATGAAACATTCACAATACAAGTTCTTGTGCTAAATTCGCACCAATCCAATCTTACCATCCGCCCAAGTCAAAAGTCATTTTCACCATTTTATTTTATTTTATAAACCAATGGCAACACCTATTGGCAAACACTTGGTAAAAATAATTATTTAGAAATTTGATAACAATATTCCTACCCATAAGGTTTTAGTAACCGATTAGCTTGTCTAATCAATTACTACCGTTCTAAAATTAACAAATAGCATAATAATCTCAATACTGAGACAAGGAAAGCCTAGGGTGACAAAAGTACATGGTAGTCAACGTCAAAAGAGGGTATAACAATTATTGGATTAACTAACATCCTTACGATAAAAGTTATCATTTTATGTAACATAGCACTGCATTTAAATTTAAAATAATAAAATAATTTTAGTAAACATAGGTACAAGATGATCAAAAGAGACTTGCCTTCTTGCACGCTATCTGGACCTTCGGGCTGCTGCTCGGAAAAGTCTTCGGCAACGTCGGGTTTTACGCGTGAAACAACAAAATAAATAAATAAATAATTACAAATAAAATCACAAAAATACAAAATATATACTGAAAGGAAGTTTTGATTTTAGATAAATTTAGGAAAAAGAATCAATGGATTCGGAGTTCGTATGAGGGAGAACGAATATCTAAAAGTTTGGTTAATACATAAAATGACGAAAATCCGAAAATACTGGACTGGACTCGTACTGATCGGATGATTTACAGAGAAGAGCAAAAGAAGAATTTTTGTGTGGAAAAATTTGCAATTCTTTGGACTTGAACACATGACCAAAGGAATGAAAAACAAGGGTCTCACCACCACACCATGTTAACACAGATGACTTAGAAGCAACACAAGAGTTTTTTTTTAAAAGAGCAACAAAGCAGCAGCACACATAGTGCTTAGGAGTTCTCTGCCCATGGCAGCTTGCCGGCGAGGGAAGGAAGGGGCAGCACCGTGAACCACCAAAATGGAACCCCGACAAGGTCCTCTACCAAATGGTGGTGGTGGCATCGCTGGAGACGGAGCGAGGCGGCGGTGGCAATGGTCTGGGCGCACGGCAACGGCGGGCTGAGCGAGGCTCCGGCAAACAGGCAGTGTTTCAAAGAAATTAGAGGGAGCATGAGGTGGCTAGGGACATGATGAATGCGATGGCAAAGTTGATTTGACTCGAGAGCGGCTGAGGATGGCTCGCGACTGTGACAACGTCCAGCACAGAGGTGGCGCATGGTGGTGGAGCACCTCAGCCAACCATTGACCGAGCTGATGCTCTCGGCATAAGGAATCAGCGTTAAATTTAGGAAGTGAATGGTTAGTTCATTAGTGGTTCATTATATGAATGGTTAGTTTACAGGTGGTTCATTGGGTGAATGGTCAGTTCACTTGTGGGCTATTCCATTCCTTTGATTATTTATGTATTCCATCATTTTCCCTAAAGTTTACTTTCAATTTATTTATTATATTTACATTAAATTGTTACTTTCTGTAAAATAATCACTCAACTATCATTTGGTAAGCCTTGCATATTATATTGCATTCTTTTTACAAACGACTTACTGAGTACTCTATGTACTCATGGCTATATCCACATTTGCTAAATTGAAGAAGAATCATATCCACTGGAGGTACCTAAAGGCCGATACTTCGACGACTTCTTGGATTAGGGTCTCACTCCCCAGTCAATTGCCTCTCGGCATGTCAAATGACCACTTTGTTTCATTGTGTTTTCCGCTACTAGTTCTGTTAAGCCCTTCTGGCTATTAAAGTGTAAATTTAGCCATAAGGTCACAACTCTGATAATTAATAATATTTGAGTCTTTTTCTTGGTTAATCATGAATATTGTTGATATTCTATCTATGTTTACACTGTGTGCACTAGCATTGGTCCTGAACTAGTACAATTTACGCAGAGAGTCTAGATTTGCATATTTGGGTCTCAACATTTTTCCACTCA
Organism: Melocanna baccifera; assembly: GCA_036346265.1. NCBI lineage: Eukaryota > Viridiplantae > Streptophyta > Magnoliopsida > Poales > Poaceae > Melocanna > Melocanna baccifera. The sequence goes on from CM070677.1 coordinate 14,542,545, forward strand.
TTTTCTAACTTCTCCTCCTTTTCAAAATTGTAGATGACCGAGACCCCTACCCAAGTTACCATGGTATCCAAGCTGGTCATTTGGCCTTATGTCTTTACAGTCTCCTACAAGAGATAGGCTGCAAGACACATCTTGTCTACCAGGGGTACCTACAGACCACTCGAGAGCAAGAATATTAGAGAGTAGAGGTGATGATCTATGCAAACGTAGGAGATGAAACTGCTTTTCACATCTTCGATGCTCCACAAAGGCAAGACACCTTCTTCGCCGGTATCCAGGATGCTGCCTGAGAAGCAATCCGCCAGTTAAGGGAGATTTATGCAGTGGAACTTAGAGGCATCGCATTTCGGGATTATTCTAGCAAATACCCTACGAGTTCCAGCAACATCTTTGCATCTTCAGAGACATAAGACAACCCCCGGCTTGTTTAGTAGGTGGAACTCACCCAAGCCCTAGACTATGTGTACCAGGCAACTCTGGATGAGCTAAGTTTCACCGCTTACAAACTCTGAAGGGTAGAAGAAGAGCTTACTATGCTATGAGCCCTGGATGATTGTTCCTCAATCACTAGAGACAACTTCGAGTCCCCACCAATAAGACATCTCACTGGTGGTAAAAAGAAGTACTTAGCTCAGTATGATATCTTTTCAAGATTTAGGCCATAGACTAAATTAGAACGTACTTGTGAGTTATCTTTCCCTTGTCAACAGCCACAAGATTATCATAATAAATAAGTAATAAAGTTGCATTTGCTTGTTAAAGCTTGCTTTTATTTGGTTGATTTCTTGTGTTTTGTGTGTTTGGGATGGACTTAGTAAACCCCCTAGTTCCTTTTATTTCCTCTAACCCTTGGAAGTGCCAAGCAGATGGTCAACACAAGAAGCAACGGGAACGGTAATGGCAATAGCAACCACACTGGAGTTCGGGGAGGCCAGAATGCACCCATTCGTCCACCACCACTTGCCAATAGACCTAATTGGGCCCAGATAATCGCCAATCAGAATCATCTGATTCAACTGCTAGTCTAGACTATCAGCAACCCCACTCCGACAGTTCATCATCCACCACCAGTCCAAGCCCCGCATTCAAGGTTGTCGGAGTTCCTACTTAAATGCTTTGATAATGGAAGCATCAGCAATCTTAGGTATCGAATTACAAACATGGTTGAAATGTATGATGAGTTGACATAAGGTCTCATGGTCATTCTGTTTCATTATGTGCAGGTCGTCGTCCTTCCTAGGGTGATTATAAGTACCTAGAAATTGGCTAGTAGGTCACAAAGCTATTACCATGAATGGATAGATTGTAGTGGTTGATCTAACAACCACGATCGAGCGGATCCCTCAAGCATAGTTGGAAGGTAATTCGCTATGACATGCTCTCCTCCTCCTGCTGCTTGAACGGTGATTATGTAAATTTGGAGGAATTCGATGGGATTTTGAGACTGGTCGAACCTCTCCATGTTCACTGGTCGAAACCGCGATGGCTAGCGAACTGCTCAGAGGTCAAGTGTAAATGCTTGACATCTAGTAATAAAATTATGACACCTCCTTTGTAGAAAGAAATGATTGGTTTCTCCAGGTGATCGTACTCGACGATATCCGATAGTTGATGGACCCGACCTATGATAAGTCTCGGCCCTACGAGGGTAATATTCCTCGCATTCCATCTGTCGCTATAGATTTCTCACTCGAAGTGGTTGATCACCTCATGTAAAAGTTTACTGATCTTGGGATGTTTGAAGAACTCTTCTCTGATTGGAGTTATGGTTAGGGAAATGACGTGATCTATCGTCATGTCGATTTTCATGAGGTGAGTTATGCGAACAATTGGTGTTTGTTGTAGTCATACCTTTTCAACTCCAAGAATTGTGTCGACGAGATTGTTCGAGTCTAGCCATCGTGCTCTAGAGTCTTCGCATGATCTCCTTGGCAAAACGATCGTGACCTGGCATTTGTCCAAGTTCTTGAGCTGGGTTTTCGAGCAAGTTCTTGAGCCTCCTTGAATTGATACATAATGCACCCAAGGAAAGTCCTCTAGGCTGCCATCCTTCTCCTTCGGATAGTCTCAGGATCTTCTATGTCTGAGGTTTCTTGAGTCCACCTTAATGAAGAGCGATTATTGACTTGGTTCATCGTCGAAGGCCTCCTCACCATCACCACGAGAGGTCACAGTGTGTGAGTGGCTAAGAGCATCCTTAGTCCTACTTCTAGGAGAGTGAGCAGTATCTAAACAAAGAGCAAAGACCTCCTAGATATGATCTTCACTTGCATTCGATGCCTCCTGGCTTGAGGAGTAGTTAAATGATGGTGCCTCACGATCTAAAGTTTTCCCTCCAAGAAGGGGAACACTGGGTTATAACCATCTCTGATCAGAGTTGAGCCCTATAAAAAGTATGGGTGAACTCACAGGGAGCCCACCCACATTCTCTACGAGGACAACCGAAGGGTGATGACCACCAGATATTGATGGAGCCCTAGAATGATGGATTCCAAGACTTGCTGAACCCGATCAGATGGTCACTGAGGGACTCAAACATTTGGAGGTAAATCCCTCATCATATTTTGGATCTACCATGGTGCAGCCCTATTTATGGTCAGATTGACCCTTGCCCTCTGGGGAACTTGGTTCCTCCATTGAGCGTAACATTGGGGAGGGGGAAGGATTCCTCCTCAACCTTATCCGTGGTACGATCTTTGAAATCCGGTGAGAGATCTATGGAGACGGCATCTCCATCGAATGAAAGAATACTCTACTTATAGTCATAGCAGGCATCCATGTCGAGGTCTACATATTCGGCCAAATCAAACCAATTCTTCTCGTTCCACTCTCCTGCCATGAGAACATCAGAAAGAAGAGAATTTGTCAGTGACGAATTACCGAAATTTGGAGTTCCCCACGGACGGCGGCAACTGTCGGTGTTCTAATACCGATCTTATATATGATTATTTGGTTCGAGGGGTTCTCTCAAGCACTTGACTACAAAGAGAAAGACATATAAATTTTATATAGGTTCGGGCCTTCTCCAAAGAGAATAACAACCCTACTCCTGTGTGGCTATATTGAGTGTACTGATTACAATCAAGAGAAAGGCTAATGCTTGATGTCTTGCCCTTCTTGATCCTCTCTCACCTGCCTTATTTTTCTTACTCACTTTTCCTCCTGACTTCGGCCTTTATATAAGGCATAAAGGGGTGGCAGTTGCTCCTTGCCAAGATGCATCTCAATGTTTCAAATAAGGAACCGTCTTGCGGAGGTTATTGTCAGCAACGTGATGCCTAATTATCGCCAGGCGGTTATCGCTAAATATAGAAAGAAAAAAATGAGCGGTTATCCCAAAGAATAACTGCATGCATTACTTACGATTCAGCAGGTTGTCATAGATAAACTAGTCAAAGTCAACTAGTCATAGAAGATTTCATGACCGCAGGTTGGTCGTAGGATAACTTACGACTAGATCATGTTAGTAGGACTTAGGACCTTAAGGTAGTCGTGGAAAGGCTCACGACCATGATGGGGTATATTTAAGACTAGGATGACGTATTAATACTAAATATAGATAAATAGTAAATTGAGGATTATTATTTCCTCGTCACTTTTCAGTGTCATGCCTACCATTTAAAATTTTAAATATCCCTATTGAAAATTTTGTGGTTGGATGCTTGAGACATTTTTTTTCATGGAATACATGATTGGTCATAATCTAGCCTAATGTGTAATAAAAAAGATGTTCAAGTCAATAACCCCTCTAGTCACAAATAGGTATAGCCAAACTTTCAAAACTTTGACTATTAGTATCTTTTGAAATATTTAAATTGGATACATGAAAATCATATGTATAGATGTAATTTTGAAAAGTATTTTTTTAATATTATAATTTTATTGGGTTTTATAAATATATTACGTAAAAATTAATGGTCAAAGTGTATTAGATACTATGTAGATGTCCAAAACGTCATGTATTTGTGACCAGATGGAGTATATACTGCCCATGATCTTCCAAGTTGCCAGGGTTCGGTGTACCCTTGGATAGTTAGATATTCTGCATTTGCAAAAGGAAACTCGTCTAGCACCTAAGTTGAAAAAAAATTGCAGGAAGGAAAACTCCTCTGGAAATCAACATGTCAATACTGAAGAGTTACCTTCATTTACAGAAGGAGCTATGAGACATTATTAGTCAAATAGTGAAACACGGTGTAGCACAGGAGTCAGGACTGTTAGGGCATCAATCATGTTTGTTGTGAATGGAATTTTCAGCAGATTTATCACTGTTTGGCACTGTGATTACAAAAGTAGCCATAAAAATAGTGTTTTTGCCATCCGGTGGACGCGGCAATGCATGGGAGCGGACGCGTAGCGCTGCCATCCCGTGGGCAAACGGCATGTCACCTGCCGCCCGGTGGGCAGACGGCAGGGGACCTACCGCCCGGTGGTGAGACGACAGGTGATTAGGTCGGCTAATTAGTCAGCCTAATCACCTGCCATTTTTTTTAATTTTGTTTAAAATTTATGTAAATTTTTTAATATAGCAAATAGTTCAAAAAATTACAAAAATTTATGTGTAGTCTTCGGATACAACGTAGTTGACTGTGTAATTTTATCCATTGTGAATATTGCTAAAAAATTTGTGTGATTTTGATATTCGTATGGGCTATTACATATAACAAACTAACTCCAAAAATTATAAAATTTTATGTGAAACTCCCGACACACTCTTAGTAATTGTATAAATGTTTTGCGAATTTTATGTGCTCCAAATTTACCACGTTAATTTATATTAATTTAATTGTGAATTTAGCGATACACGATTGCATCTTTTGCAGACCTCTATTTTTTTTTTTGAGAATTTCATATATTACGAATAATAGTATAAAAAATGCATCGTACATGATTCGATATGGCTTACTCTTCTGAGCCACTGCTATCTCGCCGCAGCAAGTAGCACCTAGACGGTTTGCCCTTGGCCTAGCGTAGACGGGCACCAGTCCACCGTAAGCCCATAGAGGGCATGTCTAGCAGGTCGGTGAACAGGCTCAACGGGTGAACTAGCGTCACGATGGTCGGACGCCTGACAGGGAAGTGCTCCCAACTCCACAACTATAAGAGCAGGTAGCAGATGCATCGGTTAGGGGTATCAGCAGTGCCACGTTGGCAAGCGTTACACAACTCTTGATATGTTGTGCATAGTACGGCTGATCCCCAACTAATCCCGTCTTTCGAAAGAAGCAATCAGCACTGCACTGGCTATGTACTGACTTCTCAATGTAATGAGCTACGCACTCTTAATTTTAAGCGGCGACCGTGAGAATGACCATCTGTGAACAGTGACTGAGATGAGCGATGACGAACTGCGAGAGGTTCGTATTTATGGCCGAGCGAGAAAGGAACCCGGTGCGCTCATCCCACAAATTATGGACTTCTTGTTGATGCGCATCACTTCGGGCGAGGAGGGACAACATGGTGATGCTGACAAATGTGTAGACGAGGGAGCGAGCAAAGGGGAACAACATCGTAACTCTAAGAAATGTGCAGACGAGGGAGCCGGCGAGGGGGGCATGGTAACACTGACAATTGTCCAATCAAGGGAGCCGACGAGGGGGATGGCACCAACGTAGTGATATTAGTGCGAACGAGAGAGCGTGTGAGGGGAGACAGCAAGCATAGAGTGACAATTGTTGAAAGGACGCTACAGGAAAGAAAAGATAGATGCATAAGCATCGCTAATTTCACAATTAAATTAACATGAATTAACATGATAAATTTGGAGCATATAAAATTTTCAAAAAAATGCATACAATTACTACGAGTGTGTCGGGAGGTTCACATAAAATTTTGTAATTTTTGGAGCTTCTTTGCTATATGTAAGAGCTTCTACGAATATCAAAATTTTACAAATTTTTTAGCAACATTAACAGTAGATAAAATTACAAATAAATTACACAGTTAACTACGTTGTGTTCGAAGGCTGTACATAAATTTTTGTAATTTTTTGAGCTCATTTGTTGTATTAAAACTTTCGCATAAGTTTTAAATAAAATTAAAACAGACAGGTGATTAGGCCGGCTGTGTATGTTGTGCAGAGTAAGGCCATACGGTATAGCTTGAAGGGGACTAGGGTATTAGAAAGGAAAGATTATTTCTTCTTGCTTGAATAGAACTCCCGAACACAGCCTGCTTATATATAGAGGATGATGGAGTTAGCCTCCTAACTTACCAACTCTATCTTTAATAACTGACGGACTCGATATTTAATTTGCCGCCCGGCCGGTAGTATTGGTCTGGTCTCCAGTCTCCTGCATATATACGTATGTGATGCTGCTGCTGCCTGGCCCTTGTCCGCAACATGCTTCAGTCAATGTTTGCGATTAGTATTGCATCTTAAAACATTGTCTAGTAGATTGACAATTCCTTTGGGACAAGATGCATAACCCTAATCTTTCGGGTAATAACTCCGGCTTGAATTCTGGTTTATTGCATGCCTAGTCTTTTCGGTCAGTAGACATTTTCATGCATCCTGCATGCAGTTTATCCGGTGGCGTTCGCTGACCAAAAAAAAAAAAGATTCTTTTGCAGGCAAATTCTGATATTGCTACCAAAGCTTAAAGTGGGAAATGAGAACCCTCAAAACATTTTGTTGCAGTTCCTAGTTCCTAAACACTGCTTGGTTTCCTGTTTCTCCAAACTATTGGGTGAGGAGGTCTATCGTGTGTCTGGTAGATCTCGCAATTCTGAGATCAAATCAACACAACCAAATCAAATCAACAACCTCTAGTGCCATTGTCTGTTAAGCTAAAAAAATCTCTAACAACAACACATTTTAGACATCGAAACAGCTTCGTTTATTCAGCAGCAAGATATAGCACAATTGTTTTCTAAGAAAACACACACATGTTCTACTGAGAAATGAGCATGATGCACACTACCACAACATTCTACGTGTACATTAATCTGTGTTCTTTTGGATGCCTATTGTACCCCCTTCTTTCTCTTGTGGCACTTGTGCTTGGGCATTACTGGTGGAGCTTTCTGCACAGCACAACTTATAATAGAGGTGCAATATGGGGGTATCACAGATTGCCATAGTAACACATCAATCCTCTCTTCTGTGGAGACAATATTTCCATCGATCAAATCCTATAAGGTGAATTTTGGGAGATCCTGCTGCATCGACGGCATAATTGTACGTCGATCAAAGCATAGAAATAGAGGGCCATCCCCAGACTGACTATAGTAAGGAAGGCCTTTGCTACTAAGGTCAAATTGGTGTTCACCAAAGCCAGAATTATTCAGGGTTACTACATGGCTGACAACTTCTAGCACGTGGCACCAGAATTTCGCATTGAGATTAGCTCGTAGTAACCTGGTAAACACGTTTGCAACAGTGAATGAACCTCTGATTATCGTCAAAATCTTCCAAGCTATGGATGTCAACGCTGGATTATCCTCCGGGTTTGCGCTCCCAAATGCGAGGACTCTGAAGAAATACCATTGCTCCTCTTGGTTCCAAATGTTCATCCTAAGTGCTTTGCACCGTGCCTAAGCTTGAGATCTGATCTGTTCTACCGACAACTATGACCTTAGTACCACTGTTTGCACAATAACAAACTGAAGAGTAAAACCTTCTCCATGTTACATCATACATGATGTCACGAACAAATTCAATGATGATCAGGGACCTTCTACCAGAAACAAGCTTATAATAATCATCACCGGCAAGGGTTTCGCTATCAAGTTGCAATATTTGAGAGAAATGTTTCTGCACTCTCTCCTCATCGCAAACGTATTTGACCAAATTTGTTTTGCCACTATCATGGGGGCCAATGATAGGAAGGACATCCACAACGGCCGAATCACCGGATAAACTAGGTTGCAGTAAGAAGTTAATAATTTTCTCCTTCTCCATTTGCCGGCCAAACATGCAGTTCTCCATAAACAGATAGGTGCTATATGGCTGGCGAATCATGAGAGGGCAGTACATCAAAAACACTACAAACTCTCTCATATCATCCAGTGTAGCCTCTAATCTTTCCAAGACAACATGTAACTTCTGCAATTGGAAGAATTGGGATTGTCTCACCGTGGCTAGTCGCCTCTTTTGACGAAGGGCCCGCATTTTGAAGGGCCCAATGCCCAGCTGCATCTCTACGGATCATGTGCTAATTCCTTTGAACGCCCCACAGTGTAGACATGGAGCTTAGCAGGCTGGCAGTAGAGACATCCTGTTAACACCTTAAATAGTTCCGTAGCAATTGTTCGTGCAAAGTACATCTGAATTCTTATTTTCTTCATGCAGGGCATGGAGTCGATAATTTCGAAAAGTAAAAACTCTGAAATATCGCAACTTCTATATGTGGCATGCGATTTGAATCGGTTTGCAGTATTTTACCATGATTAGGGTATTTTTGTTTCTATATGTGTTGATTACAATTAATTTGCTTCTGATTTAAAAGAACTAGTCATCGACCATGCAGCTACACGGGCTACTTTATATTATTTTCTCACTTTTCATTTCCATGTTTGTATATACTACAATATTTTAATATCTTAAATTTCGAATTTATTTCAGTGCTTAACCAATTTTTTCCTTTTCAACTGTTCTTTACTTTTTTAAAAAAAAATCCGAATTTTCAATTTGCTTATGTTAACCGTCTAAACGGATGAGGATAGCTTACATGATTTTCTCTTTTTTTTCATCCACTTGAAATTTGGACCTTTTTTTTGAACAAGGTGGGAGAGCTGTCCTATATTAATTGAGAGGGAGAAGTTTACATATTACAGTTAGTTGGGGGTAGAGGGCCGAGGCCAGCGCCCTGAGAGAGCAAGTTCTATTAAAATGTTACAGGGGTATTAGAGAGCTCTGCTAGTCTGTTGGCTCCCGCTAGAGACCAAACTCTAACCTCCTCTTTTATCCTGGTGATCAAGGATGAAGGTGTGGTCGCAATAGAGAGAAAATACTAGGGAGTTCCCCTCCTTCCAGATTTCCCAAGTAACCAACATTACCATCATCGCCAACGCTTTTGCGGCACACTCAGTCTTAGAATAACCGATTCCCACCAGTGTCGAGTTGAATGAGAGTTGTGCCAAGTTGTCGGATTGATAGATCTCAAGCGGTCTAGCCTGCAATGGCAGTCCGAATTCTTATCGTGTATTGACATTCGGCCAAAAAGTGGATGGCCAACTCCAGTGCGTGTGCCTGCATAGGAGGCATGTTGAATGGCTGGGCCATCCTCTCGAGGACAAATGATCTGCTATCCAAAGCCTATTCTGTATCGTCAACCAACCAAAAATTTTACATTTCTGAGGTGCCTAGGTTTTCCATAGTAGGGGGTTCATGGTGGTCTTTGTAGCTTCGTGGAACTGAGCTTTGTATGTTGAAGCCACCATGTACACTTCATTCGGAGTTAGCTTCTATATGATTTTGTCATCCACCCCTTGCTGAAGGTTAATAGTGGAGATGTGATTCCAGAACACGACGAGCTCCCAACCAGCCAATTCAAATCTTGTAGACATTTATTCTCCATTACAGCATCCTGTAAGGAGCGGTTCTTCCTCCGAGATACTTGAAAGATGTTTGGTGCGATGTCTTGCAATCGCTTTCTTTGTGCAGAAGCCAAGTTCCAAAAGGTCACTGTTTTGCCATCTCCAACTGTTATAGAAGTGGCCATTGTGAAGAGTAGGCGATCATGCTCATCGCATAGGATTTGCGTGCCTTGCCAAGGTCTGTTTCCCAGCCCCCATTCGTGCCACAAGCATCTAAATCTCAAAGCTCTGTCCAAGGTCTCTAAAGTATGTAGGTCTGCACACTCTGTCCCAATTAACCTTGCACTTGCCACCAGTTAACTGCTCTGAGCCGGCCCAAAGTTACTATTGTTAGTGATATGCCCTAGAGGCAATCATAGAGATGATTGTATCATTTCTATATTTATGATCTTTGAAATAATATGTTATTTTATCTCTTAAATAAATGCCTTTCATATTAATCAACAAGTATGTGACTTATTCGTAGAACTATTTATTTATACTTTGATGTTATTCTAAATTATCCTTAATCTTATATCATTATGTGAGACAATTATGATTTACAAATCAGCACATGCATTGATTGATGATCATGTTTCACAGATCATGGATATAGGATATCAAATCAATAATGTGAACATGTGTTAGAAAATATGATGTTGGATTGACCCACCATGAGACACTGCGGGAATTGTTATATTCTTGGAATTGTTATATTCTTAAGTGTCATTAGTTGGTCTCATACATAGTGTATGTAGAATCTTTAAACTTAAGGTTGTGCATGACCGTCGATGTGGTTAGATTAAACATATAGAGGATTATGAGCGATCAAGATAAAATTTGTTCATCCTATATAACAGGAGAGATATCTCTGGACCCCTCGATGTGGTTAGATTAAAAAGTGCATGGCCATGCCAAATGTGGTTGAGGAGTCAATCACAGCTGAGTAATCCACTACAAGTTCGAGTAAAGGATCGAGCCATTATAAGATGGCACACTTCTCGCTTTGATTTCGATCTAGTATCCTGAGGCAAAGGGATCAGTACAAAAGTACTATATAGGTTCGTCCGATATGATCTTTATGTATGTTTGGAAGTCGTTATGTCCTGCAAGGGTGTCGAGACCCGAATATGCAAATCCGGACTCTCTGTGTATGCTGCACTAGTCCCAGGATCACGCTAGTGCACACAGTCAAACATAGATACCATCACAACCATATACACGATAAAATAAAGGAAAAGCTCAAATATTAATAAATCTCAAAAAGGTACAACCTTATGGTCAAGCTTACAATAGACTGGCCCGAAGGCTTAACAAGAGTAGCAGTGGAAATCCAAAATAAAGCGTAGTGGCCAATCGACAAGCCCACAGGCTATCGAGTGGAGAACAAAGCCTAAACCGCGAAGTCGTTGGAGTACTCTCCTTCGGGAACCTCTTGCTGGTGATACTCCTCTTCCTCAATTGAGCAACATTGGGCATAAAGCCGTGAGTACATTGGTACTTAGCAAGTCATTTGTAACAAATGAATGCAATATAGTATGCAAGGCTTACCAAAGGAAGGCTGAAAGGTTAATTTGCATAAATAACAGTTGAAAGTAAATACTGTAAATAGATTGAAAGCAAACTTTAAGTAAAACAATAATAAATAAATAATCAAAGGAATTGACATAACCACTTGCAGACCTCCCATCTACAAGCTAAAACAACCGCTTATGGACCTCCCATCCATAAGCTAAACCAACAGTGAATTAACCATTCATTGTCTAACCATAATCCACACATTTTCAGAAATAACTACCCCTCGTGTGAAATCACCGAGCATTGTCCATGACCGAGGACGCGGCTATTCGAATAGTTTTACACTCTGCAGAGGTTGCACAACTATACCTACACGATGTGATAATCCTCACGTTAATAAAAATCACAACAAGGCCTTTACAAAGTTCAGTTATAACTCAATCCACCCACTAGGGTTTCGCATCACACCCCCCCTTGCGTCACATAGAAATCAGCAACCATGTTCATCTCAATGGCAATATTAAAGTTGAAACCTCCCAAATTAGTCAGCCAGGTCCATCCCATACTAGACATGTGGTTTGCACGGTAAGGCTTAGATCAATGGCACACAAAGTTAAGTCCTTAACGTTGCCCGGGCGAGACTACCTCATCCCTCGAAGTGCTCCAACACTTCCTACTTTACTGCACGATCACTCGCCCGAGTGTAAAACCAGGTTTGTATAACCATCACCGATGACGCACCAACGTCATGGCATAAATTTTAATAAACGTGGCACCAACCACAGTTCCATATCTCATTAAGTCAAATTGATAATTCACATGTGATGATAAACCCAAATCGTAACTATAAGCAAAACTAAGCAATTATATCGTACCAACCCGTGTGACAAATACCTAGCATCACTAGTATGTTTCCCAACCTATGGTGACAACAGTATCATGACATTCCAAATTATCAAGGAGGGATGAATTCAATTGGGACGATAACTACCAATACAAGGGTTTGAATAAAAGTAGCATGCAATGTAATTTAAAAATAAAATAATTAAATAATAGATTGAAAACAGGGTTCAACATGATCAAATGACACGACATGCCTTGGTTATGCTCAGTGAGGTACTCCTGGTCTTCGGGCGTCGATCCTGCTCCTCTGGAATCCGAATCTAACGAGAGAGAAAACGATCGAAATAAGAAAAACACATAAAATGACAAGCAAATAAACTCTAAAATTCATGAAACCAGAACCAAAAGCTAGAGCTCGATTTTAGATGAATTTAGAAAAAAGAACGGGGTCAATCGGAGCTAGGACGGAGGAGAACGGGCTCTCGGAAAATAAATCCAAAATTAAAACGGGAAAATTGAAAAATGGTACTGTGTTGTGGACCCGGCGCACAGAATACCGAGTCCACCGTGGACTCGGTGCACAAAACAGTGCACGCGGTCGGCGGGCTGTGCTGACGTGGCAAGAGCTGGTGCTGCCACGTGTCATGCTGACGTGGCGACACGTGGCATCCCGGGAGGCGGCTCGGCTGACGTGGCACTGACGTGGCCTGGCCACGTCGGCTAGGGCTGACTTGGCTCGGCTGACGTGGCACGGCTGCGGGTTTGACGCGCGGCGCGATCTGGTACGGTGATCCGGATCTAAGGCGACGGCGGAGATGCGGCTGCGCGGGGGCGGGAAGCGATCGATGGACAACGCGTGGCGGGCGCGCGGCTGGATCCGACGATGCGGAGGTGGGTGCGCGGCGCGATCTGAGCCCTCGGCTCAGATCTGGATGGGCGGTAGGGATCACGCGCGGCGGAGGCGGCAGTCGGTCGAATGGCCGACGCGTGGCCTGGCGCGTTCGCAGCGCCGCTTGTGAGTGCGTGGTGCGGCGTGGCAACCGAGGCGAGGGGTGCGGGCGCGGTTGCGTCTGGCGACTTCGCGGCGACAGCGGCGACGCGGGCGAGGGAGACGGCTCGAGGGCTCACCAGCGAGGACGACGTCGACAACGGCTCCGGCGACTTCGGGCGAGGACGGGGACGCGCGAGGCGGCGGCGGCACAGCCCCAGGGACGGCGGCGCGAGGCGTGGAAGCGGCGGTGAGGGCGACGGAGTTAGCGTGCACGCGAACTGAGGGAAGAACACGTTAAATACACGCGAACCGAGGCGAGTTGATCCGGAGGCGATGTGGCGCGGGTGCGGGAGTGTTCGGGACACGCGGACGGCCAGGATCCATCGCGGTGAGATTGAACGGCTGGACGCGGGCGGCGGCGCGAACGCGGCTAGGGTTAGGGTTGCTCGGCGAGCGCGGGCACGGATGACGGGGATACGGCCGCGTGGACGTGCGGAGGATCGTGCGGCGGGGAGGCGCGGGCGAGGGTGGGGCTCTGCTGGTGCTGCCGCGTGGCGGGCGACGCTGATCGATCGGCGGGGAGGGAGGCAAGGCGAGAGTGCGCGGGCGCGGGAGCTGGGCTGAGCCGATGCCGACGCGTGGCGCATCGAGCGGCCAGGGCGGACGCGCGGGCGAGCGAGCGGCGCGACGTGTGGGCGGCCGGGATCACCGACACGTGGAGGGAGGAAGATCGGGCGGTTGGGGGCGGCCCGAGATTTTTAAAAAGGATTTTTCAGATTTTCTTTAATCCAGAAATTCAATTAAAAGAAAAGGAGCCCTAGAAAATAGCAATTAAATCCCAAAAATTCACCAAAAAATACCAAAAAATTCCTTGAGACCTGAAGAATCCAAATAAAATATTTTCAACTTATGTTAATGTTTATTTTACTCAGATTAAATCATTTTAAAATTCTAAAATTCATTTGAAGCTTAATTTAATTTCAGAAAGTACCAAAAAATTTCTTGTGACACAAGAAACTCAAAAAAATATTTTCAGCTTATGTTAAAGTTTATCTTAATCATATTAAATCTTTTTAAATTTCTAAAAATTTAGTTATGCTTAATTTAAATGCAGAAAAATTCCAAAAAATTATTTTTAAATTTCAGGTTTTAAAAATCTTTGAAAATCAGGATGTTACAAAGGGACCGCTACTAACTTATAGACCAGAAAGGAGTTTTCGACCCATGGCCAAATATACATGAACTTATAGGGTCACACTTAATGGGTTGGAACGATAAGAGTTCAGATGATAGTTTACGAGTGGAATACAATCTCTATTCATATCGGATAAGGATCCAATTGGATGCTATATAAGGAGAGGTGCGGGGCTAAGGGAGGCATCCCGAAACACACCCATCGAAACCCTAACCGCCACATCTCATAACTCCTGCTGTGCACGCTGGTGCTAGCACGTCGACGCACGGTGTTCCATTCCTAGATGTGTGGACCTCGATAGAGGTGCTGCTACGACTACGGCACTGATCGGGATGATCGTGACGAGGAGACGGTTGGCTGGAGGACGATCGACCACTTCCATTGTATCGACGCGCTCTTCGTTGAATCAGCTACTTCAACTCTACTTCCACTGTACTATGCGTCTAGTAGTAACGATCTATGATCTCTTACTTGTATGGCTTCCTACGCGGTAGAAAATTTTAATTTACACTAGCGTAGCATACGTGTATCTCAACAACTATCTCGTGCATCTATTGAGAATTTTGAGCACACCTTTTGGTGTTCTGAGGGCTATGAGGAAGTAGGTCAATTAGGTAGTCAGCACAAATTAGGACCTATTTTAATATCCCCATAATTTCCAAATGAATCCTGTTCATATAAACACCCTAGCCTTACTCCTATACACATTCGGCAGGACTTCTATTTGTATTACAAATTAATGGACTTGCTCTTTTTTATCTATCAACAACTCAAATCTTCTATTATAGAATTTTTGGTACATATGATTTGGACCTATATTTATAAAAATATCAATATACATATAGGATTAGTAAAAATGCCATCGAACGGTAAGTATTTAAGTTGGCTAATTAGATAGGGTTGAGATTGTTTCAGACCTGTATTTTCTTTCAGGTTCGGAGCCGGCGTGAGGAAAACTCTCGCGGTCATCTTGCACGCGGACCGAGAGAAATCAACATTGATTCAGTCATGAGATCAATTCCAACCACCAGCGTGAAGCAGACGTAATCAATCAGCACATCCAGAATTTCCATTGGACAAACGTAATCAATCAGAGCTTGGACAAACGGTGGCCGTCCAGCGGAGTTCTTTCTTCATCGATCTGGCTCCTCGGTCCACGCGCCGTGAGGGAAAGGCCAGGGCGTGCTATCGTCGTTTCGGTCTCCGGCGCGGCAAAAATCTCCTCGCCCCGGTCTTCGTGCCACGTCTCGCGTGGAATTCCTCGGCTCGCGCGGCGTTCAGGCGGCACTGGAGGATGGACCAAGGTGTCCTGGTTCCGCGCGCGTGAAGACCGGCAACGGGCCAAGCGTCTCTCTTTCCGCCTAATACACGCTTTGTGCACGCAAACAGGGAGATCGAGGAGAGGAAGGCCCTCTCAACGTAGTCTATCTTTGGTTTTTTTTTTTTACTATTCAGTAATTTTATTTTTTAGTTTTTAAAAAAAATTTAGGTTTTTTATTTTTCTTTTTTAATATTTTTGCATTGTTCGTAATAGGTTAATATGCTTTTTATTTTTAATTTTTTAAAATTTAACTATATCAAATAAGCTAACTCAGTTATAGTAAAAAAATAAATCAACTATATAATAAACAAAAAGTAATAAATAATGATATTCTGAACGTCCCGAAATTCAGTCCATGCGCGTACGCAAAAGTCTCGTGCGCGCACCGAGGGAGACGTCACCTTGATTCACGTCACCTTGTCTTGCTTTCCTTTTGTCTTATGTAGCTGTGATCTTGTTTCTTCATAGATAATATGGGCAATTGGACGTGTAGTTAGCCGCCTTGCATTGCTTTCCTTTTGTCTTATGTACCTGGGATCTGTTTTCCTTAATCCCAAAGTTTATGCCTGTAATGTCCTTTTGTCTGTTGTAGTTTGGCCTTGCAACTCCAAGGCTCTACAGATAAATTTCAAACATAAGGCGCACATTTTTAATTGAACAAACCACATTCAGTAATCTATCCCCAAAACTTCATTGGTGATGAATTACTATTCATCAAAATGATTAAGTGGGGACTCTTTAAAAATTGGTAGCTACTCTTTACTATATAACATCTATAAGTTGGCAAATAATCCTTATTAAATTCAGTTTGAAAAAATTGGCAGTGTGCTAACTTGTTGAATTCAAACTGTTTAAAAAACTAGGCAGTGCAAACTTGTGAACCTCTTCAACAATCAATCAATCATGTAAAAGAAAGAAATCATGCATCATTTTTATTAGCATTATCACATTGACCTACTAATAGCAATGTATTGCACAATCCCATTCCAAGAGTCCAAGCTATAAAAAATGCAAAAAAAAAAGGCTAATCAAATATTAATAACCATTAAAGGATGACAAAATTGGAACAAGCGAAGAGGACAACATCTTTGCCACTTGTCATGGCTGGCAGTATACGACAACACGTGCAGCAGCCATGTGTCCATGCAGATTAGATAAGTTTGTGTAACATCTCATTTCTAGACATGTTAACTTGTGCTTGTAATTTGAGTTTATTTGCAGATTTGTGTTTAAGTTCAAAGTTTGAGTTAAAATTTCAGTCTTTGGCTTTCTAGTTGGCTGAAATTTCTTTCTCCCGCCGAAATTCAAAAATTTTCTTCTTAGGCCCGGCCCATTTTCCGTCCCGGCCTGTTTCGGCAAAGCCGGCTCATTTCCTTCTCCTTTCTCCCCTCCCCCACCCCTGTTTCTCTCGAGGGTGTCGACCACACCGCACCCCCGGTTTCTTCCCTTCCTTCCCAGCGCTGGCCCTCCCTGTGGCAGCACCACTGCCGAACCGTACTCTTCCGCAGGCCTAGATCCTTAACTCTTCCCCTTAGCCCCACTGTGCATCGCCTCCCTCCGCTCCTCGCCACAGTCACTGCCGAAGCTGCCCCCGGTTTTGCCGTCGCATCAGGGCCAGTGTGCTTGGATCAGGACATTGATGCCTCACCGCATTGATGATGCCAGCGCCGAGTTCACACCTCTCCCTGCCTAGCCATGTTGCTCCCCCACTTTGCTCCTCGTGGCGTCTCCGTTGCACGGGTCATACCTGGGTGACAAAATGTTCCGTCAAGCGTCGCGCCTTCCCGGCACATATATTGACTCCCCTAGCCTGGCACCAGCTCCCTGCCCTCTCTCTTTCCCTCTTTTCTTTCTAGCTACGCCGAGGCACCCGTAGCTGCGTCGCTGCTATTCATCCTCAGTACCGCCACTATCGCCACACGCCATAACTCACGCTTAGCGGCCAACGATCCCCACTCCCTTCCTTCCCCTACAAAAGGCGGGTCAGCCTCCCAATTGCCCCACCTCCAACTCCCGATCCACCCCACAGACTCCCGAACTCAACTCCACCGCCGCCGCTGGTGCCAGCTCGCTCCAGAGAACCGCAAGCGACACTGACCCCTTTCTTAAGTTTCCTTTGCCCCTCTATGCTCTCATTAAGCCTAATCGGTTTTTCCTCCCTTGCAGTTCGTCGGCGACCACTTGTTAAAGCCACCCTTGTTAAAGCCTTGCATCTACAATTACATGCATTATGTGTGTTGGCTCATAAAACACGATTGTGTGTGCTCACCCTCGCTCTCAACTCCCTTTAGAGTATGAGAACCAAGACCAGTATGCGTTCTATGAGGATCAAGGTGACGAGGAAAGAGAAGATGGTGGCAACTAGATTTAGAACCTAACTGTCTAGCCTCTCTTTACAGACTAGCCAACTACGCTAACTTTTGAGTGGATTCAATATTAGCTAGACCTTAGCTAATATCGGTTCCACTTAGGTTTTCTACTCGCTGCCTATGGAGAGATAAGCTCCCTCCTTCCTAGTTTTGTAGTTTCCCTTTGAGCTTTTGTATTGTAAACATTTGACCTGACGACCCTTTTTGTTAAACTTATCCCTATGCAGATTAATTGAACTCTAGTATTGTAAGATTAATGTAAGGTATGGTCTGTTTAGTGTATGAGATGATTCAGTCATGTATCTGTGAGTACTATTTACTGATCCAGAGAATAGTGTAGTGGATTCATAAGGGATTCTAGATTTGCAAAATTTGGGTCCGACAAGGTTGGTATTAGAGCATACGACTGTAGAAACTTTAGTTAGACAGGTCATGTTTAAGGCAAGTCCCATTTTCAAAAGCTAAGAAAACTTTGACAAAATATATATTACTACTTACTTCACTTATCATTCTTAGACCTTTAGTTATCTACACTTTCTTTATATTTTACATGTTCTGACCTCTTGTTATTAAAATTTTAGATGGCCATATCTTCCTTGGACGGTTTCTAGGACTACCTGTCTTATGCGAAGACAGAGGGCGAGTATGTAGGCTTGCTACGTCAGCTTCTCCAGCACCTTCGCTACCGTTAGCTGCCCATCTTCAGGGGGCGGAGGACTGGGGTTCTGGACCACAAGGTCTAGACCATGGAGGCATTCGTGTATGCTAGGGAGGGAGGGTTTGATCCCCTCATCATCCCTATCACACACCCCCAGAGCCACAGTTTGGATGCCATACAGGATGTGGCTTATTTGCGTCAGCTTAGCTGTGCCGACTGCATGGGAGTGAGCTGCTGCAGTCCTCCTCTGCTTCTTCCCTGTCATCCACACTGGTGGTACCGACCCTGATCCCCATTAGGTCCCATTGGATGACTCGAAGCTCTCCTATTAGGTGTGGCTGACACAATCCATGGAGGACTCCTACTGTCATGCCCTCTAGGAGATAGGGCAGCTCTGGATGCTGTTGATGTCTAGTTACCAACACTTGGACACCCTCTGCGCCTAGCTAGTCAAGTTGGACACCGCTATCACTTTCTTCGAGTGAGAGCGAATTGCAGCAAAGACCGAGTTGGAGCGTCACCGATCTAAGGTGACCTACACACCGTCATCGCCCGTACAAGTCTCAGCTCTACCACCACCAGCAGCAGCACCAGCACTAGCAGCAGTGACACCGATTTCCTGTCTCCTGCCCCTGTCCGCCCCCGTTGCCTATGGCGCAGCACTGACACATTTCCCATGACCCTACACCCGACTTACTACTCGTATGAGCGTGCGCCCACCAGCAGTAGCAGACGCCAGGGGATCTAGCCATGAGATCCGTCGCATTCGTGCAGTTGCCGCCGCTCGTCGGAGTTCGCCGTTCGAACGAGACTTCGAAACCAAGCGCTTGTGCCATTCCCACGCTACCGTCGTGCATCGCCGGCGGTGAGTCCCGCCACCGTCCTGTACCCCTCTCCGCCCTCGCCGGTGAGCCGCAGGGTCGCCAGCCATGCCTCGCTGCCATGTTCGCTTCGATCGCACCCTCGTTGCCTGCATCACCGCCCCTTGGTTTTCGCACCTGCACTAGTGCCCGCGATACCTCGCATCGCGTGCTGATGCCTCGCTCCGTGCACCAGCCACGTGTCGCCCTGTGGACCATCCGATGCGGCCATCCCAACCGTTCATCTAGATCTGCACCGACGGACAGGATCAGTCCACACGTCGCAATAGCCATCGTCGAATAACGCTGACGTCAGCTCACACCCAACGCCTTGCGTCGCTTCGCCTTCTCCATGGATGACATCCACCATGCGCCAGCCGGGACCCACAGGTCAGAACTATTGTGCCGTGAGCCTGTGCGCCAGTCCCTGTCTGAGTCAGCCAATAGCTCAGCCCTAACTGCCACGTGGTGCCACATGTCAGTGCCACATCAGCACCCAACCATCCCAGCTACCTTGTTAGCATACCACGTCAGTCAGCCAAGTCAGCCCTAGTGCCACGTGTCAGCCCAGCCAGCGGCCACATCAGCCCTAGCATCCGCGTTAGCACCCATTCGACCGTGCACTATTCCGTGTGCTAAGTCTACCGTAGACTCGCTTTTCCGTACACCGAGTCCACAGTACAGTAACTTTTTCGATTTTCTACTATTTTTCCAGCCAATTGATTTTGCAAGAGCCTGTTCTCCTCCATCCTAACTCCGATTGACCCTATTCTTTTTTCTAAATTTATCTAAAATCAAGCTCTATCTTTTGGTTCTAGTTTTGACGTTTTTGGAGTTCATTTGAATTTTATTTGATTTTATTTTTTTTACCTCAATCATTTTCTCTCTCGTTAGATCGCGTCTTTGAAGGAGTAGAAGCACCGCTAGAAAATCTAGAGTTTCTCACTGAGCCAGGCCAAGGCAAATCATGTCCGTTGATCATGTTAAATCTAGTTTTCAATTGTGGATCAAGTCAATTGTCCTAGGTCAGTGCATTCATATTACATGAAGCATGCTTAGGCTAACATGGGTCAAGTTATGGGGAACTTGTGTCTAAAAATGATTTCTTGATTTTTGAATGTGCAAGGAATCTTGGAGTGAATTATGGCCAACGGCAAAGACCGGTACTATGCTCATGGAGGAGCTGAGATCCAAAACAATCAAAGATGCCAGATGAGATGATTGAACTCAAATATAGCACATGGAACGCATGGAATGTTAAAGAAAAGGTTTGAGTGATGGATTAGACTAAGTGGCTTCATCGGTACAAGTGAGGCATGGTCCGGTGAAAATCAAAGTGGGAGAGACTTGTTGATACGTGGCAAGCCATTGATGCACCAACATATGATAACCATGGCGATTGCTTGCGAGTGAACAAGCTGACCAAGTCAAGGCGAGGATATTTTTGGTAGTTGGTTAAATACCAGAAATTACATTGAATCAAAACCAAGATACTTGGGAAAGCTGTTTGGTCAAAGAGATACTAAGAAGATCAAGTGGATCAAATGCTAACGACTTAGCGGATTCAGGCCCATGTGCTTTCGAAAGCGTGCATGAATTCCACTGTAAAACCCGTGTTGTATGGGCTAACGGATTTCCCTCGTTGTGCTAGTGGATAATATCCATTAGAGTAGATGCGGGTAGGTTATCTTATCTATTTAATAGGTTGTGGATCATGAAGCTTGCAAGCCAACCATCCCAACTATTTCAACTTTGAGTTCAAGGGTTAGAGTTAGAGAGAAAATAGTGAGTGCTGTGGTGTGTTCTCTTGACCTTTATATAAGTGGTTGTGAAATCTTCATCTACAAGTAGCAATATAACAACTTTATTCATCTCTTATGGAAAGGTCTTGTCTTGTTGATTTGCTCTTATTCTTATTGGCTTTTTGTCTCTTCTCTTCCTTTATTGATCTTCTACGTGATAACAATTTGACTTTTAACCCATAGAAAAAGAAAAAAAAATCTGACCTTTAATCTGGTATGCCCAAGTGATAACAATGTGATCTATCTGTTCAAGAAATACTTTAAAATACGTTATGGCACAATACGAAACATCTATCTTATACTCATGCTTTTTCTTTTGCTTGATTGATTTGTGGTTTTTTCATTCTGTGATTAATTCTAACTAGTCGCCAACACGTGCATTCAAACAGGTTATAAATATTATAAGCGGATGCATAATTTGAAGTATAATTTATTAATAAAACCAAGGAATGAAACTTAGGTATAAAATTCTGAAGTTAATTATCAGTCTAATTGTCATTAATGCAAATTAAATAAGGAAAGATTACACAAAAAGCCATAAGAAGCTAAACTGTGATAGTAATTAATAAAACTATTGACTGATCGATCGAAATGCTAAATTAAAACACTTAAGTAGTATCAATCGCATGTAGATTATAAGTTAAAAACATGTAAACCAAATGAACCCAAAACTTGTCACTATGCAATTAATATCTGCATATTAGTAAAAATCTTCGATAGAGTAAGTACAGTTTTCCTTATGTACTTGATAGACATAAGTTTCAGAGAGAGACCACGACTTTACAGATTGGATGCATTGGTATATCTTTATTTGTCTCGATTAATTAGAGAATTTCTTTAGAGGGCATAAGGCTAAATATTTATAATTTTTTCAGTGCTAATAAATTGTGTAGAAATTAATTCCTAATGTGGATAGAAAAGTTTGACTTAGTTCTGAACTTTAGGGTTTCAATTTATCAAATTTCTAAATTTAATTCCAAATTTGTTTATATTTGGATAGCACATTTTTTAAATATTTAATATACACTTAATACAACTTTATTTTAGAATTCATAATCCCAAATTTATAAATATTTGGCTTCCTAAATATTTTCTTTTGGAAAAATTAACCCGACGATGAATAGCTAGATATTCCAAAGTATATGAAAATTAATTTTTTATAATGTGCACTTGACTAATTTGAATATAGAAATTCCGAAGTCTAAAATTCAAGATATAAATATCAAGATAAAATACTAACATTTTATATTGATTTTGTTTATGATTGTTACGATGACCCTTGAGGCTACTCTAGAGACTGGAATCTCAATATTTTTCATGAGTCCAACTGCTGCAATATACATCAATATATAGGATGGAAGCACAATATTCCTATACTGTCAACCAAGAAAACTGCCGATTGAAGAAAATTAAGAGGATCAGTTATCTGGTACGTCAAGGTTACCATGAACAGTAAATATCTGTTATAAATTAATGGTCCATTTTTCAAAAAGTACACATTGATGTTTGTTTCCTCTAAAATTTGTTTCAGTTTTCTGCTATAGTGGTATGGGTTATTTATGTGGGTGCATATAACATGGAACATGTCGAAGGCCCTCAAGCTAGCTTGCCGAACGTACCGTGTGTTTCATGGTTATATCAATTAAATTGTACTTTTCATATTTTACTATTTGAATTCTCAAAATAACTACTTCAGTAAAACTGATACAAATTTAATTTATTTTTATTTACACTGTACTTTTAAACTTTGATAATATTTATCCCAAGTTAATAAATATAAATTAGGATTATACACTTTATATGGAATTTTGTGTATGTTGGAATTGTAATTCTCCTATAAAATTGTAGAGGAAAATGATCATGCTTCTCAAAGGAAAAAAAATGGATATGTCTTTTGCCCTAATAATAGGGCTAATCACAAATCATGCACTAATACTTGTTGTACTTGCATGGTTACACAGTAGGAGATCGGTTTGCAAGCTGCTTGTGTTGCCTGCCCAGCTTGCACGATTTGTGTAGTTTGCTGCAGAACCTACATGCATACGTTCTATTAGCCCACACATGGACAGCTGATCTCTGACTAATCACCTTTCTTTTTTGCTTCTAATCAGTGTTGTGATAACCGGCCGAAAATCGGTTTTATCGGTGTTACCGGTCCCCCGGTAAATTACAGAACCGGGCAAATCTTTTCATGCCGTGTTGAATAGGAGCCGGCCCAGAGTGGCCCGCGGACACCGCTGCGCGCCTGCGCTTGCCTTAAGCCTCTCCAGGCTTGTTTGTGGATGCGGCGCAGATTTCCCATCTCGGTCTTGGCCTCTCCAGGCTCCAGCGCCCTTGCCACTGGCGGCTCGTTCGTGGCTGCGGCGCAGCGCTTCCTCGAGTCCTCCTCCATACTCTGGTGATCTTCCCAATCTCTTGATCTCTTCCTCCCTACTCCCTCCCTCTGAAATCCCCATTCCCCGGAGGTTGTCTGGCTATGGAGGGCGGTGAAGGTAGCGTAGGGCGCAGCCTGGACGACGGTGGAGGCCGGGGCGTCGGGGGCGGCGGCCAGGAGGGGGGCGGCGGCCGGAGCGTCGAGGGCCGACAAAATTGGAAAACAGGGCTGGCCGACAACTTTGCTAACTCAGGTTAACTCATTTTTGCCTCAGAATCTAGTATTCTGGTTGTTGCATGAAGTTCTACACATTAGTGCCATTTACATCACTGTCTGTTCATGTCAAATACTTCGCTATCTCAGGTTGCAACTCGTTTTGCCTCTAAATATGATATTTTGGTTGTTTTATGAAGTTTTGAATGTGCTACCGTGATTTTTGTCAGGTGCCAAGTGCTTTCTGTCATCCTATTATCGGACGGTTTCAGCCTATTTTTGTTTGAAATTCAAATTTTGTTTGAAATTTTCGGGCCGAAAATCCCGAAAGTTTTCAATTATCTCGATTTTTGCTTATATCGGCCACCTCCGATAAAAAATATACCGATATCGAAAACCCTGGCTTCTATTAGCTCGCATCGCATGCATCTTGTAGTACAACAGCTATGCGTGTGGTACTGCGGTGCATCTGTCCCCAAAGCCTTCAATTCCCAGAATTCCAGCGCAACCTTCTCGTCCTGCCACAGGCTTGGCCGCTGTGCGGGTCTATTCGGCGGCGGCTGTGGAGGCCCTGGCACCCGCGCCTTGTGTATACCTTTGATGTAACAATTCATTCTTCACAATGGCCACCGTCATTGATGATGGTAGTCTCTTCTTCGTCTCTGGCCGCCTCCGTCGATGCGGCCGCCGTCGGCCGTTCACTGAATTGTCGCTTCTTTTGCGTCATCTCTTCACTGAATTGTCGCTTCTTCTGCGCAACCTCTGTTCTTTGTCACCAGTTTGATTCTCGCGCCTATGCCGCAGCCGCAGTCTCATCCCTGCCACTCGCCGTGGTATGCTCGACGCCCTACCAAATCCAGATCGGCACTACAACACGTCACCACCTCGAGTTAACAGAAGCTCCACACCGCTGTGGCACGTACCGCCAACACGCCGCCGCTGTGGCCTTCGACGGCTGCTCCGTCCAGCAATCTGCTCTGGGCACCATCCTTCTGATCGCGTACCATCCTTCTAATCGCGTGCAACAACTCCCTCCTTTCTGATGACACAACTTTGGGTCTTCGATAGATCTTTGTGCTGTTAGATCTTATCGGATCCGATGCAGCCACACCTCAAGCAAAATCAAAGAGGAAATACAGAAACT
This sequence comes from Melocanna baccifera, assembly GCA_036346265.1. NCBI lineage: Eukaryota > Viridiplantae > Streptophyta > Magnoliopsida > Poales > Poaceae > Melocanna > Melocanna baccifera. Next base: position 14,567,352 of record CM070677.1, read on the forward strand.
CAAAGCAGAGAGCAATCACAGATTGTTATACAACACAATGTGAGAAGGAAAAAGAATTCAACTTTGTATTGGTTTTGGATCTCCTGTTTGCTTGCTTGAGTCATACGTCTAAACCTGTCCATATAATCTCGTATACTTCCATTATATAGCGTTGTAGCTCTACGTGCAAAGATTCTTTTGTTGGCAATATTTTAGTTGTCTTATAAGATCTAGGCTGTCATAACTTAGGTGGATGGCCAGATCTTTCTAAATAACATAGGAGCTTCCTCAACATAAAAGCTTCCTCAGAGTGCTTTGCATATATAGCATATTATGATCTCATATGCTTCCATATATAGCATTGTAGCTCTACTTTAGGCTGTCATAACTAACGTGGATGGCCAAATCTTTCTAGTTAACATAGGAGTTTTTTCAAAGCGCTTAATTAGTAGATATATAGAAAATATAGATAGACGGATATAGATACAAATATAGATATATATATATATATATATAGGGCCGGTTCATTTTAACTTTTGCTGATAACTTTTGATTTTAGCTTATAGATAGTAACAGCTTGTAGAGAACCATACGGAGATAGAGAAACTTGCGTGCGATTTTGAGCAATATAAATAAAGTCATTACAATGTATACTGCAATCGACTAGTAGACCCCGTTTTGAAAAGACTCTGTTAAAAAACTAGATATTATAGAAAAGATATTTACCATAGAAAAACAATTTTTAGAATCCAATATGAACAGACCATGGATTGATTTTGTCTCTCTATCTGACATTCCGTACCTACTAATTACACGTTTTAACTCTAAAAAAATACAGATTGTGCAAAAATTCTGAGCAAGGTTACTAATAGTCTGAACCAACAACTGGATGAGTTGATTTTAGTTGGCCATCATCTGGGCGTAGTCTGGTCCATTCACTAGTGGTGATGGAGGGATCTTGTTGTTATTGCCATCGATGCTATTGCCGTTGTTCCTAGTGTTCATCATCTGTTTGATGCTTCTCAAGGATTAGAGGGGGATTAGAGAAGTCTTCGACGTTTGGATCTTTGTGCTGTTGGATCTTATCTGATCCGATGCAGCCACACCTCAAGCAAAATCAAAGAGGAAATACAGAAACTCAAAGCACAGAGCAATCACAGATTGTTATACAACACAATGTGAGAAGGAAAAAGAATTCAACTTTGTATTGGTTTTGGATCTCCTGTTTGCTTGCTTGAGTCATACGTCTAAACCTGCCCATATAATCCCGTATACTTCCATTATATAGCGTTGTAGCTCTACTGCAAAGATTCTTTTGCTGGTAATATTTTAGTTGTCTCATAAGATCTAGGCTGTCATAACTAACGTGGATGGCCAGATTTCTAGTTAACATGAGAGTTTTTCAGAGTACTTAATTAGTAGAGAGCTTCCTCAACGTAGAAGCTTCCTTAGAGTGCTTTGCTTGCTTAAGTCATACATCTAAATCTGCCCATATAATCTCGTATGCTTCCATATATAGCATTGTAGCTCTACTGCAAAGATTCTTTTGCTGGTAATATTTTAGTTGTCTCATAAGATCTAGGCTGTCATAACTAACGTGGATGGCCAGATTTCTAGTTAACATGAGAGTTTTTTCAGAGTACTTAATTAGTAGAGATATAGAAGGTATAGATAAATAGATAGATAGATATAGATAGATAGAGATATAGATACATATAGATACATATATGTTGGGATACGGGTAGGCTACATTAGCGTAAATTAAAAATTCTACCACGTAAATCAGGAAGCCATACGAGTAAGAGATCGTAGATCATTACCATTAAACGCGCAGTGCAGCGGAAGTAGAGTTGAAACAGCCGATTCAACGAAGAGCGCGTCGGTGTAAATGAAAGTAGTCGATCGTCTTTCGGCCAATCGTCTCCTCCTTGCGATCGTTCCAATCAGCACCGCAGTCGTAGTAGCGCCTCTACCGAAGTCCACACGTCCAGGGAGGAAACACCGTGCGTCGGTGTGCTAGTACCAGCGCGCACGACATGGGTTATGAGAGGTGGCGGCTAGGGTTTTTTGGAATATCGCCCTCAGTCCCCGCACCTCTTATTATATAGCCTTCAATCGGATCCTTATCTGATACGAGTGGAGATCGAATCCCACTCGAAAACTATCATCCAGACTCTTATTGTTTTAGCCCATTAAGTGTGTGACTCTGTAGGTTTATATACATTTGACCATGAGCCGAAAACTCCTTTCCGGTCTATAGGTCGGTAGCGGTCCCTAACAGGACATAACAACCCTCAAATATACATAAAGATCATATCGAAAGAACCTATATAATGCTTATGTACCGATCTCTTTGTCTCACGATATCAGATCGAACTCAAGGCAAGAAACGTACCATCCTATGATAGCTCGATCCTTCACTCAAACCTGTGATGGATTACTCAGTTGTGATTGACTCTTCAACCACATTCGGTATGGTCATACACTTTCTTAATCCAACCATATCAAGAGACCCAGAGATATCTCTCCTGTTATATAGGAGGGGCAAATTCTATCTTAATCGCTCATATCCCTCCGCATAATTCATAGTAAACCCGAAAGCTACCTTTATGGCCACCCAGTCACGGAGTAGTGTTTGGTAACCCCTAAGTAAACTATTACATATGTAAGAAACAATGACGATTTCAGGTCTAAGGATCCCATATACACTATATATGAGATCAACTGATGACACTTAAGAATATAACAATTTCTGCAGTGTCTAATGGTGAGTCAATCCAACACTATGTTCTCTAACATGTGTCCACATTATTGATTTGATATCCCATATTCATGATCTGTGAAACATGATCATCAATCAATACATATGCTGATCTGTAAATCATAATTGTCCCACATAATGATATAAGATCAGGGATAATTTAGAATAATGTCAAAAATATAAATAAAGAGTTTCACGAATAAGTCACATATTTGTTGATCAATATCAAAGATATTTATTCAAGAGATAAAATAATATATTATTCAAAAGATCATAAATATAGAAGTGATATAATCATCTACATGGTTGCCTCTAGGGCATATCACTAACAATCTCCCACTTGCATTAGAGTCAATCATGCAAGTATCTAATACCCATAGCTCTTGTGTACACCTCATGGTTTGGTTGTGGAAGAGGCTTTGTCAATGGATCAGCAATATTCAAATCCGTATGCACTTTGCATATCTTAACATCACCTCTATCTACAATCTCACGAATGAGGTGAAAACGTCGAAGTATGTGATGTGGATATGCACGTGTCTTGTACTTTTCCGTTAAATATGTTATTCAACTGGAAAGAATTATTGAGCTGCATGAAATATGGCCAGGTGAACTCATTTCAAACTATACTTAATGTTGTCATTCATAAGGATGAAATACTACCTCATGTTATTACATGGTGTATTCTTAGGTTTGTCAATGGTAAAACAATGGAGACGCAAAAGAAAGTGGATAACCACATTAGGTGCCAAAGACATGAATGAACAAAGCCCACGCGGATGGAACCAACAAGAACGAAGCACATATGGCTGGTTGGAGCCCATGTGGAAGGGGGAAAGAAAGCCCCTGTGACGGGAGAGTACAAGGACGGAGCCCAAAAACTTAAAACACAAATTTTGGACACTATTTTGAAGCCCAACTTAGACTCCCCATGTGCTCAATTCAATTCCAACTCGGATTCAACTCAGAATTCAATTCGGACTCGGTTCGGGACAGCCTGTCAAGCAGTTACTAAAAAGGTCATAACATTCACAAACGGAGTCCGATTCAGGCGTTCTTGTACTCGTTGGAAAGATAATTTCAAGGGCTACGCAATGGATCTGGCCCCAACATCAAATTCATTACGGATCAAAAGTTATGACCAAAACAATATAACGACTATAAAATCTAGTTTCCTTTTTTAAGAGTTCGTATCTAAAACCATATAGGGTTGAGTTGTACTAGGTTTGGGGACTCTATGGACGTCCGAAGAGGATATATAAGCCATGTATTGGCAACCTTGGAGGAGACCAATTTTATGCATCAGATTGAAACATAACTATTGCTTGTTCTTTCAACACCAGAGTTCATGCGAGGACTTCAAGATAGAACTAGGCGATTCATTGTTTGTTCTGCAATTTAAGGTCAAGCCGTCGTTCCATTGGGAATTGGGGACTTGGCGTTCGTCGTTTGTGCTCTCGCGGCGAACAATTATCCAGTGTGTTTTGGGCGTATTATGAAGAGTTGAGGGTTCGTGCATAGGCACGAGTGTTCAGCTAGCAACATCGTCTACTTCGCATCAACTATCCACGATTTCTCACTGAGAAGATTGGGACCCCTTCCCCGTATCAGTATGTGCTTAGATTTTTGATGTGATCTAGGCTCTTTGGCTTGCGTAATTGCTTCACTATTATCACAATAGAGATTCATTGGACTAGAAGCACTAGAGACCACACCAAACTCAGAGATAAATTTCTTTATCCAAACAGCCTCCTTCGCAGCTTCAAAAGCTGTAATATACTCAGTCTCTGTTGTAGAATCGACAACCGTCTCTTATTTGAAACTTTTCCAGCTCACTACTCCTCCATTAAGACAAAACATAAACCTAGACTGCGATTGAAAATCATTTTTATCAGTTTGGAAACTAGCATCAGTGTAACCATTTACAACTAGCTCTTCCTCACCTCCATAAACAAGGAACGCATCCTAGTCCTTCTCAAGTATTTCGGATATTCTTTACTGACTATCTAGTGATCTTCACTGGATCGATGATATCCGCTCGTAACACTTAGAGCATATGACACATCTGGACGTGGACAAAGCATGGCATACATGATAGACCCAATGGCGGAAGCATATGGAATTTTACTCATCTGGTCTCGCTCATCTGGTGTCGAAGGATACTGAGTCTTGCTAAGACTAATACCATGTGATATAGGCAAGAAATCATTCTTAGAATCCTGTATGTTGAACCGCTTCAACACTTTGTCAATGTACGTATTTTAGCTTAATCCAATTAGCTTTGAGTTCTATCTCTATAGATGTTTATGCCCAAGATATATGCTGTCTCTCCTAAGTCTTTCATAGAGAAACTATTTCTTAATGAAGACTTAACAGATTGAAGCATAGGAATATCGTTTCCGATCAATAATATATCATCAACATATAGGACCAGAAAAATAAGTGCGCTCCCACTAGCCTTTTTGTAAACACAAGACTCTTCTTCGTTCTTGGTGAAGCCAAACCGTTTGACTACTTCATCAAAGCGAATGTTCCAACTCCGATAAGCTTGCTTCAATCCGTAGATAGATTTCTGAAGCTTGCATATCTTTCTAGCATTTTGGGATTGACAAAATCCTCAGATTGTGTCATGTATACATCCTCACTTAGGTTCCCATTTAGGAAGCCATTTTGACATTCATCTGTCATATCTTATAATCGAAATATGCAGCAATAGCTAGAATGATTCGGATAGACTTAAGCATAGCGACGTGCGAGAAGGTTTCATCGTAATCAACACCTTGAATTTGGTTAAAACTCTTCGCCACCAATTGTGCCTTATGGATATGAATATTTTCATCCATGTCTTTCTTTTTCTTAAAAAAACCACTTGCACTCAATAGTTTTTACACCATCGGGTGGATCAATTAAGTTCCAAACTTGATTATCATACATGGATTGAATTTCGGATCTCATGGCTCCAAGCTATTTCTCAGAGTCTGAGTCCATCATCGCTTCCTCATAAGTCTTAGGCTCATTATTGTCAAACAATAAAATATCATGTCGATATCTTATCGGCAATTGATGTGGCCTTTTAGAGACCTACATGGGGCTGGTGCCTCTTCCACCAGTTTCTACAACATCTTGTACAATCTGTTCAAGTTCAGTAAGAGTCGAAACATTTTTTGATGTCTCTCGAATTTCTTCGAGTCTCACTGTACTCTCACTAACTCTTCTTCAGAGAAACTCTTTTTCCAAAAATATATCATTTCAGGCAACAAACACTTTGTTCTCATCCCTTTTATAAACGTAATATCATTTAGTTTTCTTAGGATACTCACAAAGAAGCATTTATCATATTTAGGTGTGAGTTTATTAGACGTCAAACGTTTTACATACACTTCACATTCCCATATTTTGAGAAAAGACAACCCAAAATGTTTTCCAGATCATATCTCATATGGTATCTTCTCTATTGCTTTTGATGGAACCCTATTTAATGTGAACGCAGCTGTTTCTAGAGCATACCCTCAAAAAGACAATAACAGATCAGATTGGCTCATCATAGACCGAACCATGTCTAACAAGGTTCGATTCCGTCGTTGAAACACCGCATTCCATTGAGGTGTTCCCGGCGGAGTTAGCTGTGGAACAATTCTATATTGCGATAGATGATCACCAAACTCATAGCTCAAATATTCACCCCCACGATCTGATCATAGGGCTTTAATTGTCTTGCCAAGTTGATTTTGTACCTCATTTTGAAATTTCTTGAACTTTTCAAATGATTCTGATTTATGCCTCATTAGGTAGATGTATCCATAGCTACTAAAATCATCAGTAAAAGTTATGAAGTACTGAAAACCATCTGTGGCCGTTGAACTCATTGGTCCACATACATCCGAATGTACTAAAGCCAACAAGTCATTTGTCCTCTCACCTAGACCAGTGAAAGGTGTCTTAGTCATTTTACCAAATAAACAAGACTCGTATGTTTCAAATGATTCAAAATCAAATGAGTTTAGAAGATCATCTTTATGAAGCTTCACCATGCGCTTCTCATTTATGTGACCCAAACGATAATGCCAAATATAAGTGGGATTCAAATCATTAGGCTGAACCCTCTTAGTATTAATGTTATAGATAGGCACATTCTCAAGATTTAAAATATATGATCCATTTATCAATGGAGCATGGCTATAAAGCATATCATTCAAATAAATTGAACAGCAGTTGTTATTTATTCTAAATTCATAACATTCTGCTCCCAAACATGAAGCAGAAATAATATTTTTGCTTAAGGCGGGAACATAATAATAATTATTCAATTCCAAAACTAATCATGAGAGCAAAGATAATGGTAAAGTGCTAACAGCCAACGCAGCAACTTTTGCTCTATTGCCCACACGAAGATCAACCTTGCCTCTTGCTAAACTCCTACTACTTATCGGCCCCCACATCAAATTGTAAATATGAGCAACCGATCCGGTATCAGATACCTAAGAACTAACATAAGAAGTAGCATGATTTATTTCTATAACATTTATACCTAAAGTAGAAGTCTTACTTCCCTTCTTCTTTTCCAGTTCTGCCAAGTACTTTTTGCAGTTCTTCTTCCAATGTCCAATTCCTTGGCAATGGTAGCAAATAGCATCAGGTGCAGCACCAACCTTAAGCTTCTGAAGATTAGATTTGGTACTCGAGATCTCATCTTGAATTTTACCCATGCCCTTTCTTTTGCTCAAAGTCTTATAATTCTTCTTTTTGAAGTTGGTAGTTTTCTGAACTATCATCGTATGATTAGAGCTTTTCTTAATGTTCTCCTCTGCTGACTTGAGCATCCCATGCAATTGGGTCATCTACTTTTTCATGCCATTTATATGAAAATTCAAAATTACTGGCTCAAAACTCGGAGGGAGTGACTAGAGAATCAACTCTTGGTTAAGGGGAAAACTAAGTTTTTCTAAACTCTCAATGTATCCAATCATCTTGATCATATGAGGGTTGACCAGACTTCCTTCAGCTAATTTGTACGCAAATAATGACTTAGAGGTGTTGTACCTTTCAGCCCTTGCCTGATTCTCAAATATGCCTTTAAGTCCCATAATCATATTATAGGCATCCATGTTCTCATATTACTTCTGAAGCTCAGAGTTTATGTGGCAAGCATGAGACAGCTAACATCAAGTGAGTCATTGCAATGTTTCTCATACTCATTCTTTTCAGTATGAGTAGCATCTGCAGCTGGTTCATCTGGATATAGAACCTCTAGAACATATTCCTTCTTTTCTTACTTGAGAACAATTCTCAAGTTACGGTACCAGTCAATGAAGTTTGTTCTATTCAGTTTCTCTTTATCAAAGAGTTGATTATAAGTTAAAACTGGGTGTGGAGAAAGTAGATATTAGCATTGTCTACAACATAAAAATATATAGAAAAATTCAGCACTATGTTTATATAAAATCTTCTATTAAATAATTTAATAAAAGATATTCCCACTATATGTCTAAAATCATGTACCCTCCAATAACATATAGTGAATCAAGATCCATATTTCACTAAGTCCTAGTGAGCTTTGGCATCACAGCTAGAAACCTAGCGACATAGGTAAATAACTCCTTGCTAATTGCATCACATGTAACTCTTGTTTGTTGAGTGACATCCATATGTCCCGACCTCAACATTATGCTCTTAGACCCAAAACTATTTTGATAGCCTAGTCAAGTTAAACCAATATTATGCATGAAGTATCCAACACTTTACCCTATCTTATTAAAATAATTAATGGCACCCTACTTTGGTAGACTTATCAGTTAATGATCAAAATTTTGATAGGTGCAAGTATTGGAAAGGCATCAAGTTTTACTTAATTTTTCTAGAGGGATACTATTCTATCATGTTAAAAACACCCAAGATAGCAATAACATGAATAATAGTATAACAGGAATATAAAAGTATTCACAATTAAATCATATTAAACTGTGATATAGTATGGCCCTTAGCACGGCAATCTTCATCACCACGCTTCCCGTCTATTGAGCCATCAATGCTTGAGTTCACCATATTTATCTACTTAGCTATTACTCCTAATAGCTAATATAAATTACATGTGAAAATTCAAGTATCACATGTCGACACGCAAGCCATTATACAATAATATGTAGCCTATGACTATAAATCAACATGACGCACAAGCCATGAAAAACTCATACATGCATCACATACACTTTGGGCCATACTATTCACACAACCATGCAAAAATGAGCTATGTGCAGAATCTAATTCTATTGTGCGATATGAACACATAAACCTATAATGCACGGTAGGATTACTTAGCACGGGTGGAGATCGGCGTCCGGCCTGGAGGGACCCGAGAGGAAGTGGCGGCGCGTCCTGGAGGAGGAGAGTGGCGGTGTCGTCCCAGTTGGAACAGCGGAAAGGATCAGGTAGGCTCTGATACCATGTAGAGAAGTAGAGAAGGATTGGCAGACACTACACAACAAAGAGCTGGGGTGGCTTTGTATATATATTGCCTGGTACAGGTATATAAGGTAAGTACATACATGAAAAGTATATATAAGGTAAGCGTATACATGAAAAGTATATACAAGGAAGGCGCATACATGGAAAGTGTTGGGACACGGGTAGGCTACACTAGTGCAAATTAAAATTTCTACTGCGTAAACCAAGAAGCCATGCGAGTAAGAGATCATAGATCATTATCACTAGACGCGCAGTGTAGAAGAGTTGAAGCAGCCGATTCAACGAAGAGCGTATCGATGTAGGCGAGAGTAGTCGATCGTCCTCTGGTCAACCGTCTCCTCCTTGCGATCGTCCCGATCAGCACCGCAGTCGTAGCAGCGCCTCTACTGCGGTCCACACGTCCAGGGAGGGAACACTATGTGTTGGTGTGCTAGCACCAACGCGCACGGTAGAGGTTATGAGAGGTGGCAGCTAGGGTTTCTTGGGATATTTTTCTCGGCCTCTGCACCTCTCATTATATAGGCTACCTTTATGACCATCCAATCACAGAGTAGTGTTTGGTAATTCCTAAGTAAACTATTACACATGTAGGAAACAATGACGATATCAGGTCTATGGATCCCACATACACTATATATGAGACCAACTGATGACACTTAAGAATATAATAATTCCCGCAGTGTCTAATGGTGGGTCAATCCAACACCATGTTCTCTAACATATGTCCACATTATTGATTTGATATCCCATATCCATGATCTGTGAAACATGATCATCAATCAATACATGTGTTGATCTATAAATCATAATCGTCCCACATAATGATATAAGATTAGGGATAATTTAGAATAATATCAAAAACATAAATAAAGAGTTTCACGAACAAGTCACATACTTGTTGATCAATATCAAAGACATTTATTCAAGTGATAAAATAATATATTATTCAAAAGATCATAAACATAAAAGTGATACAATCATCTTCATGATTACCTCTAGAGTATATCACTAACAGAAAGCGTAAATAAGGAAGATTATCTAATAATTCTAATACTGTAGTTGTTTGTTTTGTCAATAGAACATGCACTCGATACCTTTTCAGGTGTAAGGGGTGAAGCATGAATCCAGTCTTTCTTTTGACATATGCAAATCTGAAACAGCTGCTTTTGTGAAGAGAAAAATGGTGAATCGGGTGCTTGAAGTAACATATGGGGAATATCCTAAGGAGCAGGAAGTATATTAAAAAAAGGAAGTACATGCATTTCTAGTTTTTCTTTCTGGACTTTTCGTACCCATCGTTCAATTTTGTTGGTCCTTTAAGAGCTTAATCATTCTCAGATGCAAATACGGTTTCTTCCCTTTAGCGAAAGTTGCGCACTTGGGCTGTCACTTTAATAGGTGCTTCCTTTTCTCCTGTTGGTTTGGTTCAATTCAGGTCCCTCAAGAAAATATTTACACATATGGAGGTTGGTGTTGTTTCTAACAATCAAGATTTTTGATACAAGATCGAAGCGTCAACATCTTCAAATGTGGCATCAGCATTTGAGTAAGAACATTGTACTAGATAATTTACAAAGTTTTCTTTTTAAATGGCTAGATTTAAGATCATACTGGTGCTATAGGCGCCTTCGGTAGCTAATAAGTGGCTTAATGATTTGATGATGTGCTACACTGAGTAAGAGATATTTAGAAGCAATGATGATGATAGAATTATAAGACACTTCTAAGGCATGAAATATTGTAGAATGCCGCGTGGTTCATGCTAGCGCTTTTATGGTATGTTCCATTTATTTTAAATGTTCATGAGTTATGGCCACTTACAATTTACATTACTAATTTTACTACTGTTGACATACCGATGATAGATAGCTACTCATTAGAAGGGTGAAAGCATATTCACATATTTCTCCCTTATTTTGCTTTCCTTATCAATTTGGATTGTAATTATGAGGACAAAACTATGTTTATCAATTTATCTTAGTTTATTTAATTCACTCTCTATTTTACTCTTGACTTCATCACTGCATGTGTGGTAGGATAGTGCAAGACAGGTGAATAGGGTAGACATCCATTTTTTTTTCCCGTTGCATCGGACACACGGCCCTATCATTACCCTTGAAATTAGAAACCATGATGAAGCCAAAATAGGCAGCAGTAGAAGGGGATTGGCAACTGCGTGTATTCGAAGGTGCTCGAGATGGACGTGATAAAGGAGCCCTTGATGGTTGCTAGGGGTGTGTAGAGCTGTTTGCTAAGTTGAGGTATTATTGATATACGATGGACAAGGTATCGAGCAGATCATTGTGAGTGACAGCGATAAGGTCGCAATTGTGGCAGTGACAGAAGGCGCAAGGATCATGATGGCGGTGCAGAAGGCGTGTGGTGGAACAGAGCTCGAGCAGGTACTTCGACGGAGTAAGGTGGGGTTGTTTGGAATAGCAATGATTTATGATTTTTGGTTAAAATTTTATTTTAACTGACTAATTTTTTTACCGTAGTTGAGTAAGTTTATTAGACATAATTAAATTTAAAAAAAATATAAAAATAAAAGCAGTATGCTAACGTATCACGGACAATACAAAGGAATACAGAAAAAAAACAAAACACAAAATCCAAAAAAAAGAATAAAACCAAAACTGCTACAGTACCTTGGACGCCCGCAAAACGCCGAACGCCAAGGCCGTCTTGAGCGCGGCCTCAATGTTATGGTGTAGGTAGAGCCCGACAACAGTGGCTCGAAGTGTTTTGGAGTAATATGTTTTTTATCATCACATGAATATTTAGAGGGTGTTTAGAATGACGTTGGTTTATGACTTTTTTACTGTAATTGACTTATTTTTTACTGTAGTTGAGTTGACTTATTTACCATAATTAAATTTAAAATAATTTAAAAATAAAAAACATGTTAGCCCATCACGAACAATACAATTGAATACGAAAAAAAAGAAAAGACAAAAAAGTCCAAAAATAAAAAACCAGATAAAACGAAATTAATGAATAGTGAAAAAATCAGAAGTTAAATTAAACGGTGCTTAACTAATATATAAAATTTATAAGGATAGAAACAAAAGTAGACATGTATCAATCTACGCTTATGTTAGTATATATCAGGGCATAATGAGGAGAGATAGGAAAGACATTCCCATCTGACCCAAAATAAGAGACGGGATACAAAAACTCCATATTCCCGTCGTCTAGTAGAGGAATTCCCGGCGGATTACAGGAGAACGGGGCCATTGCCATTCCTAATCGTGCAGCCTGCACATTGTTTTCACTTTGGGCCATGCAGCCTATGCTCTTCCCATTTGGGCCGTTTTTACCCCTGCCTTAGGTGGGAGGTGGGACCGTGGGAATCGGACTGGGGATTTGTGGCCTATTTGGTTAGTCCTGAGCAACGAGCCTCAGAAAGAGTTATGCCGAAGCAAAGTTGAAACCCTAATGTTTTTTGCCATGCCAGGCGGTTGGTAACCTGAGCCCGATAAAACTTTAAAATATGATACTCTTTGATGATTACTATGATTTATGGATATTAAACTCAACAATCGGTTTTTTATTGTTTAATCCTTTACATAAATGACGTAGATCCATCACCCATAATTATCAACATGTATCTGTCCTCGGGCATAACAAAAAGAAAGAAAGGAAGGAAGGAATCGAGTTGGCGGTGCCATGCAACTGGAGTCCGCGAGTATGCTTACGGGAAGATTAACGCGAGTGAGAGCCTGGCGCCTTGAGCCGCATTGGGTTTCTAGCTAAAGTTTTTTTTGCACTGTTTGACATTATTTAAGGCTTATTTTGCACTGTAGATACTGTTAGTTTTTAGTGTAATTAAATTAAAAAAAGTTACATCCTCATAAACAATTCAAAGAAATAAGAAAAAAAGAAAACATAAAAAATCTAAAAAAAATCAAAAGATAAGAAAAAAATGAAATTAAAAAAAGCAGAAGCTAAAAGGTTAAGCCCAATGCAGCGCCGACGAGAGCTATCAGGTCACGCGCGCATGCACTAGCTCCAGGCCTTTAACCAAACACCGCTCTGGCAACATCCAGGGAGAGGTCTGGCCTGCCAAAATATCACCATATCTCAAGCCAAACAGGACCTTAGGCCCGACGTCCCAAAACGGTGCCTTAGGGTTTGGGTCGGGGTAGTGGGTTGGTGACATGGTGTTGGTATGGACTGTGGACCGGTGGTAAGCGGCCTGATCTAATTGGGCCCACCAGTCAGTATACTTTCACGGAAAACACCACACTATGACCTAATTTCAAAGACAGCCTTTCTATCGTCAAAGGCCACCTTCAGCAACGAACTATCTGTCGACAAAAGTTTTCCCAAGACAAGAAACCTGACGCTAGAAAGCGGGCTGATCTAATTGGGCCCACCAGTCAGTATACTTTCACGGAAAACACCACACTATGACCTAATTTCAAAGACAGCCTTTCTATCGGCAAAGACCACCTTCAGCAACGAACTATCTGTCGGCAAAAGTTTTTCCGACAGAAGAACCTGACGCTGGAAGTCCTACAGGCAAAAGCTTTAAATAGATAGTCTGCCGTGATATTACATATTTGCCGACAGACAAAGTTTCTCCCGACAGACATTCTTTTGCCGACAGATAGATCTTTTGCTGACAGATCATACATATGCCAACAGTTCATTTGATGGCAAACAGTCCTCCCCCATTCACACATATAAAGTCCCAAGGAGCCATTAGGGGGAGGTAGGCTCTCATTTACCTCACTCGCTCTCCCTCTCTCACATTGATAAGTGGTGATCTCTAGCTTTCTTAACTCCACATCTCCAAAGGAGGAAGGGTATGAACAATGGCGAAGCCAGGAATGAAATTGAGGGGGGCTGACTATTTATAAATTTAAACTAAGTTAACACAAATTTAGTCTTTTACTCGTATGAAATTTCAAATGCACACAGAAATTACACAATTCAATAGAGACAAATAATGAAAAACAGAAAAATACAAAGTGGGTACCTCAATAATAAAAAGCACATATCCAAAAATATATAATTATTCTGCCGTGAGTGCGGAGTAACGATAAGTCATCTATATATGAAACACATCAAAATTAGTGATATAATAGAAAATTATGAATGACAATAAAAATTTAGATCATATGAAACATACCAGAATTAAGTTAATTTGAATTGCTTGCAAAATAGTTACACAAAATTTGTTTCTCCATTATAGCAAAATCTATAAATAGAGTATTAATTTCTATCAATACAAAGCTATAAAAAAATACATTGATAAAGACTAAACTATCTATATACATCTATAATGAATTACAAATCTATAATGAATTGATTATAAAGACTAAACTATCTATATACATTGAAATAAAAACTAAAATCTAAACTGTAAAATACTAAATGATAAGAAAGATTATAAGAAAACAAATTATTTACTGTGCTATCTAAACTATCGAAAAATCTAAACTCTAAATTATGCTATCTAAACAAATTACTTACTGTACACTCTAAAATCTAAACTATCAAAGTCTAAACTATCTATACTTACTACGCTCGGGCAGTCGGGCTCGACCCTTCCCCTATTTGGCTTTTCACTCGGCCGACTCCTTTTCTTGGCCTCTCCACGCCTCCTGGCCCTCCCCGGCACCCCCTTTTTCTCTCCGGCGCCCCCTAGCCCCTCGGCTCCCCGCCTATTTCTCCCCGTAGCTCCCCGCCTCCCCCTCCCTCCGCTCCCCGCCTCCCCCCTCCGCTCCACCCGCTCGGCCTACGCTCCCCGCCTCCTCCCTCCGCTCCCCGCCTTCGGCGCTCCGCCCTCTGCTCCGCGCCTCCTCTCCCTGCCTCCGGCCTCCCCCCTCCGCTCCCCCCCCCTCTGCTCCGCTCCCGGCTCCAGCCCTCCCCCCTCCGCTCCTCGCCTCTGGCCTTCCCGCTCTGCTCCCTCGCCGACGTCACCGCTAGGCACTAGATCCGGCCTGCGACAGGTCTCCTGTCTCCCACTCTACTGAGATCTCTATGTTGTGTTTGTTACTTTGTTGTGTGATTTGTGATTTGTGAGTTTGTGATGTTTTGTTGGGTTTTGTTGGGCCTAAAACCAATGGGCTTTGTTCGGCTTAAAGCCAGTGGGTCTAAACACGCTGAGGGGTGGGGGTGACCGAGGGGTTCTGGACGCCGTGAGCTTCGCCGGGGTGGTGTTCTGGCTGCCGTGAGCTTCGCCGGGGGTGGTGTTCTGGCCACCATGAGCTTCTCCAGGGGTGGTGTTCTAGCTGCCATGAGAGCCTCACTAAGCCCCCCCTGGCTTCACATCTGGGTATGAACTACCTATTGTTTGGTCTCGTTGCCACAACAATAGCAAATAGCCAATAGATCAGTGTGAATTCTGATTCATAAAAAAGCAAGTTTAGAAGTAGCACTCTGTTCTTATCAGATTAAGCCCACAAAAATGAACAGATAAACATTTTAGTGGCTCCAAATGAACGATGAGCTACTCTAACCAATATGGCATAGGTAGATATAATGCTTAGCTAAATTGACAAATTGAACCTATAGCTAGTTACAGGCTCTGTTCTTTTCGCTTCTCACAAGAAAGGGTTAGGGCACAAACTCAATATCCTAATTATGCAACTAAAACAATGAAATGGACAAAGAATAATAGTGATCAACCTTCCTACAAATTAGTTTCTGAGTGCAGCATAGTACCAATGAAAATGAAAATTAGTTTCTAAACAAGACAAAAAACATGCCATTATAGGAGTTGATCAAGCAGTACTTACATGTAATGCTTAATAATGAAATAGTAGATAATAGAAAGCTCTGTTCTTCAAGTACCTGTTACAAAAGGACCAAACAAAGTTTCTCAGAATTAGCTATACTTTGCACTACGCTTACACGTCGATATAAATTTCCAAAATGCAGGTTGGGTTGGAAGGTGTGCTATCTACTCCCTCCGTGGAATACTGACAGCTTGTTAGATAAAATAAAACATGATGCTGATTTGTTAAGGTCATTAGAAAAGTTCATTAGCAAAGTTACAGAAAAGTTCATTAGCAAAGTTGTCGCATACTTATGTAATAAAAGAAATTCAGTGTTACTTTCAATTAAATTTCAGTTCAGAACTGAATAGCTAGAGCTTCAAAGTAACTCATTATTACATACCTGCATGTTGTGATGGCCTTGCTGCCTTCATGTCATCAGTCATATACAAAAAATCATTCGTAATTAGTACATCATGGTCAATCAGTACATTTAAGAAGGATGAAATAAATTATAATGGATCCAGCAAGTTTCAGACCTGCAACACGCACTAGCTGGTTTATATGACCAAATCATGTGTTCTATACCTTGTTAGAAAGCTGAGAAGATCCGCCAAGTCTATCTGCAGCTTTTAGCCAAATAGAAACATAAGGGCCTCGACAATAAAAAGATCTTTCTGCTGGCAGACACCGATTCTGCTGAAAAGGTCTGATTTTCCCCACACATCCAAGAATTTCCTACCCAAATTAAGCATCCAGGATGCTCATCCTAGCAAATACAACAAGATGGGAGGTTTGGGGAAACTGTCCTTCTCGTTCTTGTTCCGTTCCTCTTCTTCTTCAATAGAGCAGCTTCTAATCTCCTTCCATGGCTGCAGCAAGGTGGTAACAGCGTGAGGTGGCAGCGGGGCTCTTCTCGTCTGCTTCCGCACCCATCAGCTTTGCACGACTGCGCACCCGCTGCTGCGTTGCCTCTAGGGCTGCATGCTGTGGCGGCGCTGGGCTACGAGCTGGGATGCAGCGGTGGGCGGGATTGGGGGCTTGGGGCGGCGGGCTAGGAGGTACGGGGTAGTGGTCGGGATGGAGGGGCTGCTGGTGTTGGAGTAGTAGGGAGGGAGGGGGGCGAGGTGCTAGTGTGATCGAGGAATAGAGTGGGAGGGTTTTTTTTTTTCCCTTTAGACATCGCCGCTTTGGATTTTCAACTCACCGAAACTTCTCGTCCCGCTCTAATTAGAGATGGTAATTCCACCCGCGGGGCTCGGCTCTATTAGGGATGGTAATTGCTCTTGCGGGAGTGAAGCCTCATGGAAAATATCCCTATGAGGAGCGGGGACGGGGATAATATCCCTTCACAGGGGTAACGGGGCGGGGATTCGTTATGCTAGTGGGTGAGGACATGGTCATACTCGCCCTGCGGGGTTTTACGGGGATCTGATAAAAATAAAAATAAATATATTTAATAATAGATTATAGTTTTTTAATATAGGAGATTGTATTCTTTTCTTATATATTTAGACTAAAACTTAAATTTATATATTAGAATATATATTTTAAAGCTATATTTTTAAAAAAACTATGCTTAAGTAATTATAAATTAATAAATAAAGTTAAATTATTATTTTTTAAAAATAAATTTAATCCTTTTTTATCCCCCGCGGGGACCCCATAGGGGTCGGATCCCCGCAGGGACCGGGGACGGGGGGCCATCTCCCCCCACGAGGCTTAATGGGGCGAGGCGGGGGGCCGGCTCGCGGGGGGCGGGGCTTCCCCCTGCCCCGTTGCCATCCCTACGCTCTATCATAAATGGCAACAAATACATTGTTCCTGACTTTGCAAAACAAAACCTAGACAGATGGTTTGTCCTGCATGTTCAGAATTGCTGACAGATAAGTTGACACTGAAGATCTATAGAATTGTCGACAGGTGGCTTGTCCTTAAACACAGTATTGCTGTAATTAGTCTCTCAATATTTTTGCCGACAATTAGTATGTCCTTAAAAGATGACTTTTGCCGACAGATGTCTAACATTAATACTAGGTCATGGTGTAGTGAAAGCGGGCAATGGTAGCCAGTTTTCACCATGCGCATGCCCATTTACCAACAGGGTGGAGATTTGTGTCGATGAATGTGCACACGGACACAAAAAATAGGAGTGTACTAACATCTATTAGGGTTGTTACCCAAGAATAATTGGGTAATCGGGTGAGGTCGCCATTTCTAGCTAAGGATTCTTCGCCAACTAAGGGCTTATTTGGAAGCTAGAGGAAAAATATTCATTGCCAACATTTGGGAACCACATGCATAAAAATCCTAGGCACAAAAAATTCAAAAAATAGGGGGAAAATAGGAAAATTCAAAAAAAGTAAAAAAGTGAAAAAAATCAAAAAAACTTGAACTCATAAATACAAATAATAATTATACAAAAATTCATTAAAAATCATAAAAAATTTGAGCAGACTTTGTTAAAATCTGCACCAATGTTTAAATCAGATCCATACATCTACATGCAAATCACACCCATACAAGCATTCATATATGATAAATCCAAAAGATTATAGCTAATAGTCTGGTACTACTTGCATCTATGGCATTAATTATCTATAACATCTAGTCAAGTTAAATCATCTATAGCATTCATACATCCACTCATCATAGATGATTAAAATATAAATTAAATGACTCTTCTGCATGTATTACTTGCATCTATAGCATCAATCATCCAACAACTTTGGTTCTCTCTTCTACTGCTCCTACCTAGATGAAACAATCTGAATGTAATACCACTGAGTTCAAAAGAGAGAATAAAGGAAGGACCAAAAAGCCCTTGATGCCCATAACTAGCCAAGGCTAAAGGGGAATGGCAAAAGTGGCATTTCACAGGGAGAGTGATGGCCGTGCCTCTTAAGTAGACAAGCCATTTCACCCGCTCACTATTCTAGCCACTCCCCCATTTCAATTACCTCCCTTAGACGAGAGGAAGAGAGGAAGCAGAGGGAGCAAGGAGGAGAGGAGGCCACCACCTGCAGCAGTCGGCGCACACGAGGCAGGCGGCGCGCGGCGCCATGGGCCGGCAAGGGGGGAGGCGCGCGGTGCCGTGGGTGGAGAGAGAGAGAGGGAGAGAGAGGGGAGATGTGGTGGCGTAGGCGTGTGAAAAAGAGAGAGAGGTAGAGGGAGAGGAAGAACGGCGGCGCAAGTAGTAGGGAGAGGAGGAGGGGCGGCGGTGAGGCGAGAGAGAGGGGGAGAGAGGGGGGAGAGGGAGAGAAGAGG
This sequence comes from Melocanna baccifera, assembly GCA_036346265.1. Classification (NCBI taxonomy): domain Eukaryota; kingdom Viridiplantae; phylum Streptophyta; class Magnoliopsida; order Poales; family Poaceae; genus Melocanna; species Melocanna baccifera. Next base: position 14,586,549 of record CM070677.1, read on the forward strand.
GAGGGGCGGCAGCGCAGAGAGAGGAGAGGGGAGGCAGCGACGGAACAAGAGGAAGAAGAGGAGGCGGCGGAGAAAAATGAGAAGGGAGGGAGAGATTGGGCCGTGGAAGAAGGAAAGAAAGGAAAAAGAAGAAAAGAGAGAAGAAAAGGAAGAAAAAAGAAGGAAAGAGAGGAAAAGGAAAAAAGAAAAGAAAAGAAAAGAGGAGAAAAAAGAAAAGAAAAAAATAGGGGGTTTGGTTCCTGCTTGATGGGTCCTTAACCCCGGGCGTTGTACGCCAAAACCGGGCTATGCGTGTAGTATCGTCGTCGTCCTTTTAATATCTGATTTTGTTATGATTGTTAAAATCGGATTAATTGCTTGTTTAGGTGGAGGTCCTGAGCCGACGTTGTCTGCACGTCGCTTCGCTCCGCTTGGTTGACAGGCAAGTACATGGTAGAGTGGTAGGCTGTAGAGTTTATGAATATGCAATGTTTACTTAATGTGGTGGTGTTTATATGGGAATGCGATGTTTACATGACATGATGGTGTTTCCTTATGGATGACAATGATAATGACAATGGACATAGGCATTTGCATCATGTGCACTCAAGAGTGAGGGCGGTGAGAAAGTCCCTAGCTACGTGCAAAACTAGCGGACTAATCCGGAGTGCTCTTGAGTAAATCCTACTTCGGTAGGCCTCCACGGGAGTGGAGAGATCCCCGTGCCGATATGGGCAGGCCCAAGATTTTTGGGTAAACATCGACGGCTGTTCACTAGGCAATGCCGGTATTTGCAATGTGATGAGCAAATGTGCATGTAGAGCAGTGTTGCATTGCATTGGTGATGTGGTAATGTTGGAATGTGAAAAATGCATGTGGATTATGTATGGTCAATGTGGAACCATGAGCACGATGATATGAGCAGGACAATCCATGCAGAGTATGTTATAGTTGGTTCAATGGCTGTCTTGTTTTGATAGTGTTTTTCGTACTATTGTGTACTTGCTAAGTCTTTGGACTCACTCTTACTTGTTGTTTTATTTTTAGGTGACCATTGAGGACGCCATGCACGGGTGGGTGTAGTACATGATTACCTCCACGACCTTGCAACACTTCACATTTTCAGCTTTTGTAGTAGGTTTAATTCCACTAGTAAGCTAGAATAGTTGCTTAAAAGCGATATAGTGTAAGAACTCTGCTTTTTAAGTAAAGTAGGGTTAAGCTTAAAATGATTAGCGGATGTTTAAAAATGGTATTGTAATGAAATGATGGTAACACTCTAGGCCTAGAGGATGGGCGGGGTGTTACACTGAAAACTAAGTACTAAAAACAAAATTCATACTCAAGAATTATGTTAAAGGTATATGCATGCTCATCAAAATGATAGCTATTCCTCAAAATGAACAGTTAACTTTTTACAATTAAAATGCAAAAAGTCTAGTTCACTACTGCAATTCATCTCAAACTAACAATTAGAAGAAAGAGTTTACACCATTCGGTCCAACATAAAGAAATAAACATAAAGAAATATGTACATTCAGAAGCTAGCATTGTGGACAGTTTATAATTACTAGAATAAGAACATTATATAGCAAAATAAGATAATCCAATGTAAAACCTGGTCACTCAACATTGAACTGTGGTTCGTTCAAAAAAAAACATAAAAGTCTATAATCATGAATCCCAATTCATTCACTATAATACAGGATGAGGAAGTTACTCAGCATCATGGTGCTATGTACCAGGACCACAGCCTTTAAGTTCCTCATTGTTCAATAGGATAAATTGTAGAAGGCAACTACACAACGGTATTCCATTGGACTGGGGGTCCAACGGGATAGCCTCCTTGCCACTCTTCCTCCCCTCTATATCCTCCCCGCCTGACACCTCCCTCCTCTCCGTTCCCCATCACCGCTCCCCCTTCCCTCCCCTCCTCTCTAGTGTGGGCAGCTCCGCACCACTCCGCCATTACCAACGGCCGACGGCGATCTCACTGCCTCGCCATACCATCATCTCCCCTTCCCTCGCCGCCACTACCTTGCCCAATCTAATATTCAGAGCGTTGCCTCACCCATTCCTCCCTCCGCCACATGCCCAGCACCCTCCACCGCCATTCAATGCCCTCCACCACCACCCACCGATGGACGACCGCCTCCCTAGCCTCCCTCGACATAGGGGGGAGGGTGTGGTGAACCCGTTGTCACAGCGACGCCCCCTGTTGCCAGATCCGGAGCTGAAGTCGGTGGTAGCAATGGAGGAGGAAGGGAAGGTGGCGGCACCAGCGGAGGAGGAGGAAGGGGAAGCTATCAGCACCAGCAGAGGAGGAAGGGGAAGCTATCCCGTTGGTGAGGAGAAAACGGTACACCATTGTTTAGTTTTTCTCTAAATTGTAAGGGCAGTGTGTCAATGGCCCACCCCAGAGTGAAATAATAAGCAGCATCACATGGTCACTAATGATTACACAGTGCCTCGTAAGTATACTGTAGTAAGAGAAACACCAAATTTTATCCCTTTGTGGTAAAGAAGCTTAGGACAATCATACCATCCAGCAGTTTTGCTTTACATGATAGCTTCCCTAACGTGACAATGCCCCATATGTTTATCAATAAAAGTAGCATAGAAATGATAAGACACCTTCTTCAAACATATGAACAGAATAGTGATGATGATAAATATCACAGAAATTCACAAGAGCCTTTTGATTAGGTTTTGGAGAATGTAGGATCGTATGGCACAATCAGAATGGGGTGAATGATTGCCTTCGCTTTTTTGATATCTGAAAAACAAATCTCAAACTAGGAGAAAATAATCTTGATTACCGTATGTCAATTACGATCGCTCATTGAACCGCTCGCTATGATTGCCTTTGCACGTGATCGAAGACGCCCTCCATTTGCAAGTTTCAGCCACTGAATCACTTCGATCGCTTGAACGAGAACTCGATGCTCAGCATTGCACGTAGTCATTCATTTTTGCTGATCCGGTAATCACCAGAAATCTTCAACACACCACGAATAGATTGATTCAAGATATTCTTTATTGCTGGATTTATATAGATTAACAAAGTGCCCTCACAAACACCCCTAAGAACCAAAACACAAAAAGATTCCTAAAAGCCACCACAGAAGCCCCTAGCCTCTACCTGCTTTTATATGCTAGTGCCCTAAGTCGTGTCCGACTCAAATACAAACACGAGATCCTATCTCTTCCTCAAATCAAGGGACCCGAAACCCTTTCAAACACGGGTTTTATCCAAACTCTATCTCTTCCAAGTTATGTACTCCATCCACAACTCCTAACTCAACCCGTGACAAAGCCTCCAGGATCGCTCCTCCCGTATCTTCTTCACGCCTCATCAACTTCCATGTCGCAGCCTCCAGGACTGCATCGCCAGTAGCTTCTTCACACATCACCACCTTTAATCTCCACGTGCTCTAGCGTTAGCCCGACCATGTCGCATGACATCCTCAACAGTTCGGACCTTAGATCTCCCTATCATAGTCCCAGTACTCCTCTTCACTGACTATGATTATCTCCACATCCACTGCATGTGCAAAGACTAAAGAAACATTTTTCCTTGCACAAGTTCTTCACAACTTGACCGTTATTAGTCCACACAATCAAAACCCATCATTAGTCATCCATCATCATCAAACAGGTCATCCATGACCACACGACTCATCGCCATCTAGAAATCAGCCTTGAACCACTCAATATGACTGCTATCTCAATGAGTACTGGAAAACAACAAGTACTCGAGAATTACCATCGCTCTGCTCAAAACACTTGCGAATAACAAGCATTGCTACTGACCAGATCCATCGAGTACTGACTACCGATCGCTATGAATAAGACACCCAATTGCCAAGTCTACGACTATTGATCATCAACCAATCACTTCACCAAAGCTCACCGAATACCGAGTGTCACCAACAACCGATATGACCAGATCAGTTAACCACTGACCCAACACGAGTACTCGAGGTAGTTGAAGATCATGAGAATTAAAGCACTTGTATTGACAATGAAGTCTACGAGTACCGACCGTGATGCCTATGGCAACCGATAATAAGAAGCCTTTGACTACCAATTGTGAAGTCTAAGACTACAATAATAGTCCGTGAAGTCTATGACTTCGAAAGCAATATGCGAGATCAACAACTTAGACTACGAAGTCTATGACTTCGACTACAACATCTATGAGTACCAATGAAAAAGTCTAAGACCATCGACTAGTAAAATCTACGATTATCAAGTACGAATATCAACCTATAAAAGCTACGACTATCGAGTACAAAGTCTATGACCATCAACTGCAATGTCTACGACTATCGACCACAAATTCTACGACCACAGAAAAGTACTATAGCTACGACCATTAAAAGTACTACAGCTACGACCCTGAAAAGTACTGTAGATACGATCATGGAAAGCACTGCAGCTATGACCATGAAAAATTACTGTAGCTTACCATCATTGACCATATGAGGTCGTTTTGCTGTGGTCGATAAACCATAGTCGAAGTAGAATATGGTTGAAGTCAAACGTGGTCGAAGTAGAACATGGTTGAAGTCGGACGTGGTGGAAGCCGGTCATGGTCGAAGTCAACGTGGTCGAAGTAGAACTTGGTTGAAGTCTATTGATCGGAAAGAGCCATTCAGAGCACCTAGCAGAGAGATGTTCGAACCAACGATACAAAGTCGTTCGACGTTCCACTACCACTCGAATGCCGTTCGATACTCCAAAGCTGTCCGATGCCATATGGATCCGACCAAAATCACTCGAAGAAGATCAAAAAAATACCCAGAGATACAAAACTACTCGGACCTGACTGAAACCACTTGAAGCAAACAAAAACCATTTGGAATCAACTCAGATTCTCTCAGGCGCAAATTCCAATAAAACCAAATGTCAATTATTCATCTTCAACACCATGCACGACCGTCACATGGTCTCACAATTTCCCCTTTGATGAATATATTAACAACACCTCAAAAACTGAGAGAATTTACGAGAGAATTGGCAATGGGAACCGGCCACAGCCAAAAGAACCGATCACAACTAAAAGCGCATATACCACTCAGAAAAAAATCATAGATTCACAAAAGAAACTCCCACTCAATACCAAAGAACAAAGCTTTTTAATTTTTCTAGACTTCTCAGAAAATTTTTCAAATTCTCCCCATTCTTCCCATTTCTTCTATTTTCTCCCCCTTTGTAAATGAAATCATCAAGGGCTCCAGAGAGAATAATTCTAAAGAAAGAGCAAAAGAATAAACATCGAGAAGCTTTGTAGATTATCCAAGTCACTTTGCATTGATTTAAGAGATTAAGCAAGTCATCTATTTGTGTAGAGCTGTAGGATCGAAATGGCGACAAAGGGGGGGTGAATGTCGTTCTAAAAATTATTGGAATACGCGTAGGCTACGGAAGCAGAAAACAAAACTTTTCTACCGCGCACCCAAGAACATCATGCTAAGGAAGGATCATGGATCGTTACCACTTAGACGCGCAGCTGTGAAGAAGAATTGAAACCGATCAATCTCGCGTCGAGGTAGTAGTGGAAGTAGCCGATCGTCCGAACGGATCGTCTCCTCCACGCACGCCGATCAACATTGCAACGAGCAGCGCCTCCACCGGTATCCACACGTCCGGGGTGGGCGCCGATCGCGAGTGTACTAGCACTCGTGAGCAGCTAGGGTTTGGCTCGGGAGGTGGCGGCTAGGGTTTCGCTAGATGTTAGCGGGACGAATCCTCCGCCTCGCCTCCATATATATAGACCTCCTCACGTGGGCCTCGTGGACCGAGGCCCAATAGGAGTCTATTCGGATCTCTATCCGAATTGAGCCCATATCCGAATCATATTCGAATTAGTATTCCAACCCGTTAAGCGTGCGACCACAGCAGGTTCACGTATACTTGGTCGTGACCGAAACGCCTTTCGAGTTACCATGTTAATAGCGGCCTCTAGTAAGACATATTAACCCCAAAGTATATGTAAAGATCATATCATTTGAACTGTAATGTTCTCTCATGTACGAATCCCTTTGCCTCACGATATAGATTGAGCTCAAGGCGAGACTGTGTCATCCTCTTAATAGCTCAATCACTCTCGATTCCGTGATGGATTATAAACTCGTGATTGACTCCTCAATCACCTTGGCATGGCCATGCACTTTCATAATCCATTACATCGAGGGCCCGAGATATCTCTCCCATAAGGAGGGCAAATTCTATCTTGATCATTCACATCCCACTACATGTTTCATGGCAAACCCGAAGACTACTTTTATGACTACCCGATTCACGGAGTAGTGTTTAGTAGTCCCAAAATAAGCTACTACTCATGTTGGGAACCATGATGATCTCAAGTCTAAGGACTCTACATAAACACTACTTGAGACCAGCGATGACACATGGAATCTCTGCAGTGTCTCATGGCGAGTCTATCCAACATATGTTCACTAACACATGTCCATATTATTGATTTGGTATCACCATACCATGATCCATGAGACATGATCATCAATCAATACATATGCTGATCTTTGTCTTTGAATCATATTTGTTCCTCATATGATATACGATCGAGGATCATTTAGAAATAGCAACATCTTAGTATTTAAGAGTCTCATGAATAAGTCACATACTCATTGATCAATAATGATGATGTCTATTCCAAGGAACAAAGTAATGTATCATAAACATAGTATGTGATATATACAACATCTCCATGTTGCCTCTAGGGCATATCACTAATGAGCTCTCCCACTTGCACTAGAGTCAACCATGTAGGTATCTAATACCCATTGCCTAGTGTGAGCCTCATGCTTTGGGGGAAGCGGCTTTGTCAACGGATCTGCAATGTTCAAATCCGTTTGTACTTTGCATATCTTCACATCGCCTCTCTCCACTATCTCGCGGATGAGATGAAATCGCCGTAGAATGTGCTTGGACTTCTGGTGCGATCTAGGCTCTTTGGCTTGCGCAATGGCCCCACTATTGTCACTGATGAGGTCCATTGGGCTGGAGGCACTAGCCATCACACCAAGCTCGAAATAAATTTCTTGATCCAAAGCGCCTCTTTGGCGGCTTCGAGTCGCTATGTACTCGGCACATTGTAGAATCGGCAACCGTCTGCGCTTGGAACTCTTCCACTTACCGCACCGCCATTCAAAGAGAACACAAATCAGTTGCGATCTAAAATCATCTTTGTCAGTTTGGAAGCTAGCATCGGTGTAACCATTTACAACGAGCTCTTCCTCACCTCCATAGACAAGGAACACATCTTTAGTTCTTCTCAAGTACTTCAAGATGTTCTTTACGGCAATCCAGTGACTTTCACCGGATCATGTCGTATCTACTCGTAGCACTTAAAGCATCTGAAACATCCGGGCGTGTACAAAGCATGGCATACATAATGGACCCAATTGCCGAAGCATATGGAATCGTATTCATTTTATCCCGCTCATCGGTGTACTAGGACACGATTCTTGCTAAGATTTATACCATGTGACATAGGTAGAAAACCTTTCTTGGAATCATGCATATTGAACCTTTTCAACACCTTGTCAATGTACGTATCTTGGCTTAATCCAATTAGCCTTTTTGATCTATCTCTATAGATCTTGATGCCCAGAATATATCTGCCTCTCCTAAGTCTTTCATAGAGAAACTATTTTTAATGAAGACTTATGATTCGAGCAAAGGAATGTCATTTCCGATCGGTAATATGTCATCCACATATAAGACCGGAAATACGAGTGCGCTCCCACTAGCCTTTTGTAAACACAAGGCTCTTCTTCGTTCTTGATGAAACCAAACCCTTTGATTACTTCATCAAAGCAGATGTTCCAACTCCGAGATGCTGCTTTAATCCATAAATGGATCTTTGGAGCTTGCATATCTTTCCAAGCGATTGCGGATCGACAAAACACGTGGGCTGTGTCATGTACACATCCTCACTCGAGTTCCATTAAGGAAAGCTGTTTTGACATCCATTTGCCATATTTCATAGTCGAAATATGCAGCAATCGCTAGAATGATCGAATAGACTTTAGCATTGCGACGGCGAAAAAGTTTCATCATAATCAATACCTTGAATTTGTTTGAAACCTTTGGCCTGTCGCGCTTTATAGATGTGAACATTTCCATCTATGTCTATCTTTTCTTGAAAACCCATTTGCATTCAATGGTTTTAACACCATCAGTGGATCAACCAAGTTCCAAACTTGATTCTTGTGCATGGATTCAATTTGGATCTCATGGCTTCAAGCCATTTCTCGAGTCTGGTCCCACCATTGCTTCTTCATAGGTCTTAGGCTCATCGTTGTCTAACAACAATATGTCCCGTTGTTGAGTAGTCAAGAACATGTACCTCTCGGTGCACGACGTGACCTTTCGACCTCGTGGTGCTTTGGTGTGTCCACAATGAGTTCTTCAACAGTTTGTTCATCTGTTGTGGTTACATAGGAGCTGAAAGCGTTATCGGTGTTTCTTGAATTTCTTCAAGTTGCACTGTGCTCCCACTATCCCTTCTTGAGAGAAACTCTTTCTCTAAGAAGACACCATGTCAGGCGACAAACACTTTGCCTTCTCTCGATTATAAAAGTAATATCCTTTTGTTTCCTTAGGATACCCGATAAAGAAGCATTTATCGATTTAGGAGTGAGCTTATCAGATTGTAAACGTTTTACATAAGCCTCACATCCCCAAATCTTAAGAAAAGACAAGCTAGGGCGTTGTCTGTCCACATCTCATATGGTGTCTTTTCTCACGATTTTGATGGAACCTGTTTAGTGTGAGCGCGGTTGTTTCAGAGCGTACCCCAAAAAGACAACGGAAGATCACTTTGGCTCATCATGGAGCGCACCATATCTAATAAGGTGCGATTTCTCGTTCGAGATACCCCATTCCATTGAGGTGTTCTGGCGGAGTCAATTGTGGAACAATTCCACAATCCTTTAGATGATTGCCAAACTCATGGCTCAAATACTCGCCTCCACGATCGGATCGTAGAAACTTGATTGTCTTGCCTAAATGATTTTGCACTTCATTTTGGAATTCTTTGAACTTTTCAAAGGATTGGACTTATCTTCATCGGTAGATATACCCATATCTACTAAAGTCATCGATAAAAGTTATGAAATCACGAAAACCACCTCTGTTGTTAAGCTCATTGGTCCACATACATCGGTATGTACAAGTGCCAATAAGTCATTTGCCCGTTCACCTTGACCGGTGAAAGGTGCCTTTGTCATTTGCCAAGTAAACAAGATTCGCATGTCTCTAATGATTCAAAATCAAATGAGTGCAGAATACCATCTCTATGGAGCTTACGCATGCGTTTCTCATTTATGTGACCTAGCGGCGATGCCAAATAAGCGTGGGATTCAAATCATTGGACGTTGCCTCTTTGCATTAATGTTATAGACCGGTGACCCTTCAAGAGTAAGAACGTATAACCCATTCACCAATGGAGTATGACAATAGAACATATCTTTGAAATAAAGAGAACAACCATTGTCCATAGATTTAAAGTCATAACCTTCGCTTGCAAACATGAAGCGAAATAATGTTCTTTGAAAGAGATGGAACACAATAACAATTATTCAATTCCAAAACTAATCACGAAGGTAAAGACAATGGCATGGTGCCAACAGCTACCGCAGCAACTTTTGCTCCATTGCCAACGCGAAGATCCACCGCTCCTCCTCAAACTTCTACTTCTTATTAGCCCCTGCAGCGATTTGCAAATGTGAGCAACCGATCCGGTATCAAATACCCAAGAATCGGTTGATGAAGTAGCAAGATTGATCTCTATAACATTTATACAGGTGGAAGTCGTACTTCCCTTCTTCTTCTCAAGATCCTCCAAGTACTTTGGGCGGTTCCTTTTCCAATGTCACGATTGCTTACGATAGTAACAATGCATCGGGATGAGCATCGCCCTTCTTGTCTTTCTTGGCCTTAGAAGCGCTCGCGATCGCATCGGGAGCTTTCTTTCTTTTGACCGCGATTCTCTTGACATAGGGCTTGCCCTTGCCTTTCTGCATCATCATCACATGATTGCTGCTTTTCTTAATGCTTTCCTCGGCAGATTTTAGCATCCCATGCAACTCGGCCGGTGGTCTTGTCGGAGTTGTTCATGTGAAAGTTCATTATGAATGGCTCAAAGCTCGGGAAGCGGCGGAGAATCACATCGATAGCCAACTCTTGGCTAAGGGAAAACCAAGCTTTTCGGACTCTCAATGTAGCCAATCATCTTAATCACATGAGGGTCGCGGGATTCCATACGCAAGCTTTGCACGCAAATAAGGACTTTGAAGTATTGAACCTCTCACCCTTGCTTGGTTCTCAAACATACCACGTAACCCCACAATGATATTGTAGGCATCTGTGTTCTCATATTGCTTCAAGCTCGAGAGGACATTGTGGCAAGCATGAGACAGCTCACATCAAGGCAATCATTCGTGTGCTTCTCATAAGCTCTCCGTGCAGCCACAGTAGCATTATCGAGGCAAGTCTTGGGTAAGGAGACTCAAGGACATACTCCTTGCGCTCTTGCTTGAGAACAATTCTCAAGTTGCGATACCAATCCAAAAGTTTGTTCCATTGAGTTTTCTTTCTCAAGAACGGATCGCAAATTAAAAGTCTTGGATGCGGCGTTAGTGACATGATCTACAACACAAGAATATGCAAAGTTTAGCACTATGTTTATGTTCATCTTTTATTAAACTATTTAGCAAAAGACTCCACTATGAGTTTTGCAACAAAAACTCCTCTAAGTTACATAGTGGGTAAAGATCCTCATTTCACTAATTCCTAGTGAGCTTTGGCATCACGGCTAGAAAACTAGTGACATGGGTAAGCAACACTTTGCTAATCACATCCCTATGTGACTCTACTTTGGGTGACATTAGTATGCCTCGGCCCCAATCTATGCCCCAAGGTCCAAAACTATTTTGATAACCTTGTTAAGTAAACCAAATGCTTCGCATGTAGATGTCCGACATCTACCCCAAATGATGATGATAACCGATGGCACTCTACTTTGGTAGACCTACCATGCGGTGATCATTATCTTTAGTGCAACATATGGAAGGGCATTAACACCTAATTTTAAGAGGATTCTATCCTACCAAAGCAACATATCACATATATCATTGCATAAGAATAAGATAGATAACATCATAGATAAACACATTTAAGCGTGAAGTAGTATGGCCCAAAATTGGTGATATCCATCTCCAAGTAGGTGTAGACGATCTCCATCCTCCACATCACTACTTTAGGCCACCATGCTTAAAAGCTTGTAACCTCAAAACTAGGCTACTACCTATAATAGCTAGAAATTGAAGATTACAAAGATAGATTCAAGCATTAAGGTCGACACGCAGTCGTTAAATACAATATATACAGCTAACAATAGCTGAAATAATCATGACACATGAGCCATGAGCAGATGTTACATGCATCACATACATCTCATACATTCAAATAAGCTATAGGGCCATACTATTCACATCATTCTCTGCAAAAACAAGTTAGGCGTAGAATCGCATTCTACCTAACGATGTGAACCCAAGACGCTATACAAGGGGATACACGGCGGTCCCACTGGCGGTCACATGCGGGTCGAGGGGAGCGCGCTCGCGGGTCTCGTGGCGGCGCCAAAACCTCAATTACATAGATCGCATCTATGAAATCGCTATGAAAATCTTATCGAGCGATCAAATCAACCCAAATCCGAGCCATTCAAAATGTCTCAATTTTCATTAGATCAATCATATTGATCATCGCGATCGGTATACTTGAGGAGACCACAACACAAGACCTCGATCTGTTGGCTCGATCTACGATTGTGCGCGCGATTAGCCCCGATGGTGATTCCGGCCGGTAGGGCAAGTCGCGTACATCAAAGAAGGAGCACGAACTAATCTTTTGGCCTTGTGATGCTATCAACTCATACCAATTTCAACCCCTTATGACCGATTGATCTCATCAACCCGTGCTACCTTATTTAGGCGTAATAGATCCAATCTACTACTATCGCATATCAACATATATGCGCGATCCAGATTGCAAACTAAGCAAGATGGCTCGATACCACTATTGGAATACGCGTAGGCTACGAGGCGGAAAACAAAACTTTTCTACCGCGCACCCAAGAACATCATGCTAAGGAAGGATCATGGATCGTTACCACTTAGACGCCCAGTGCATGAAGAAGAATTGAAACCGATCCAATCTCGCGTCGAGGTAGTAGTGGAAGTAGCCGATCGTCCCGAACAGATCGTCTCCTCCACGCACGCCGATCGAAGATTGCAACGAGCGCGCCTCCACCACGGTATCCACACGTCCGGGTGGGCGCCGATCGCGAGTGTACTAGCACTCGTGAGCGACTAGGGTTTGGCTCGGGAGGTGGCGGCTAGGGTTTTGCTAGATGTTAGCGGGACGAATCCTCCGCCCCTCGCCTCCATATATAGACCTCCTCACGTGGGCCTCGTGGACCGAGGCCCAATAGGAGTCTATTCGGATCTCTATCCGAATTTGAGCCCATATCCGAATCATATTCGAATTAGTATTCCAACCCGTTAAGCGTGCGACCCTGTAGGTTCACGTATACTTGGTCGTGACCCGGAAACGCCTTTCCAGTTACCATGTTAATAGCGGCCTCTAGTAAGACATATTAACCCCAAAGTATATGTAAAGATCATATCGCTGAACTGTAATGTTCTCTCATGTACGAATCCCTTTGCCTCACGATATAGATTGAGCTCAAGGCGAGACTGTGTCATCCTCTTAATAGCTCAATCACTCTCTCGATTCCGTGGTGGATTATAAACTCGTGATTGACTCCTCAATCACCTTGGCATGGCCATGCACTTTCATAATCCATTACATCGAGGGCCGAGAGATATCTCTCCCATAAGGAGGGGCAAATTCTATCTTGATCATTCACATCCCACTACATGTTTCATGGCAAACCCGAAGACTACTTTTATGACTACCCGATTCACGGAGTAGTGTTTAGTAGTCCCAAAATAAGCTACTACTCATGTTGGGAACCATGATGATCTCAAGTCTAAGGACTCTACATAAACACTACTTGAGACCAGCGATGACACATGGAATCTCTGCGGTGTCTCATGGCGAGTCTATCAACATATGTTCACTAACACATGTCCATATTATTGATTTGGTATCACCATACCATGATCCATGAGACATGATCATCAATCAATACATATGCTGATCTTTGTCTTTGAATCATATTTGTTCCTCATATGATATACGATCAGGGATCATTTAGAAATAGCAACATCTTAGTATTTAAGAGTCTCATGAATAAGTCACATACTCATTGATCAATAATGATGATGTCTATTCCAAGGAACAAAGTAATGTATCATAAACATAGTATGTGATATATACAACATCTCCATGTTGCCTCTAGGGCATATCACTAACAAAAATGCCCCTGAAAATTCGTACACTTAATTTTTCAAAAAGATGCAGAATAAAGCAATTCACCGAAAATTAATTATCGACTACATGCAAAACAGTAAAAGATTGGAACGCATGCGACACTAAAAAATTCAGCATAAATCAGAGACCAAACAGTAAAAAAATCAACTGAAAATAACACTGTTTGCACTGCATGCAAAATACTTGAAAATCAGAAAAAGAAAATCAAGAGACACATTAGAAGGTGATGTTGCTTGCTGGTTGGAACAAAAAGGAAACACAACTTGCTGTGCTGCACGTAACCGAAAAGTACTAACTAGCAGCCATAAAAACTAAAGAGATAGTAAAAACTGAGAGCTCTCTGCAGAGAAGAACCAAAGGTATACTGCTGTCCAATAACATGAAGTACTGCTCTGAACTGAAACTGCAGGCTACCAACCGAACTGACAAGAGGAGCTGCTTGTCCAAAGAAAAGCAAAGCAGTAGATAAAAAGGAGATGAGCTGCACCTAGCACTAAACCGAACAGGTAACAGGCTAAGAACAGCAGCACCTCTGCAACTTAATGCAGCCGAACAGCACCACAGGAAAGCAGCTGTAGCCGAAAGCAAGCATTGATTTTTGCACAGAAAATGACCAACCTGAAAACATCAAACCGAAAAGACTTCTTCTCTGCTGACAAGAACAAAAATAGCTGCACCCTGAGTTAACCAAACCAATCAAGAACTAGTTGCCGAGCAGCAAAAGGAGATAAAGAAGGATCCAAACAACTGCAGAAATTTTCGAGACTTGCTGCTACTTGCATGCAGCCGAAAAGATGGTTCTTGACTTTAATCTAGTAGAGCAAATTTCTCTGGAGAGGAACCAAAGGAACAGAGCAACCTGAGCAAGATTTTTAACATAAATAAGGAAGGCAAGAACTAATTCTACTTGGGATAAAGGTAATAGATAGCAGTTATAATCATTTGCTTTTGGGAGGAGATAGCCAAGGTGGCCTTGAGACGATTCCCTTTTCTAAGCAAATATATAAATATATATAGTAGCAACTAGAAGCAATATGAACAATAATTCTAAAGAAAACAAGAAAATAGCACAAGATATAAAACAAGCATGTTCATATTGAGACGAAGAGCGATGAACGATTAATATAACACATAAGTGTTTACAATACTCTTCCATGTCTCATCCAAGAACACACACAAGGAGAGAATAGAACCCTAGAACTTGCAAAAATATTTCTCTCCCAAGAGCACAAGCATTAGGAAACCCTAATACTCATACCCATTTCTCTTTCTCTCTCTCTCAAGGTGCACTTCTCCACCTAGAGAGCACCTCTATTATAGCCTCCACTAATGGGTCTAGTAGACTACTTTACCCATTAGGTCACACCTCTCTCCACTAATGGGTTTATACTCAATTATACCCATTAGGTTACAACTCCTCTCCACTAATGGGTTTACACTCAATTATACCCATTAGATTACAACCCTTCTCCACTAATGGATCATTCCATATAATATCCGCTTCCAATTTTGCAGCTTTGCGTATTTTCCAAAACGCCTCCCGCACCTTCCCCGAAGCTTCCTCGCGTCTCTTGCCGCGCACGCTCGCAGCCACTTCGAGTCCTTGCCGTCTTCGACACATCCCGACCGTTCGACCTCAAGACCACCTGTGCCTAGTCCGGTCACCGTGTCTCGCCACGACTCCACTCGGCGTCCTGCGATCACGCACAAGAAAATATATTTCATAGCACCGCACTGATGATTTAATTAAATATCCGCATCGGTAATAAGCATAAAAATGCCGGAACAAACTCAAACTTTCTAGGACACGTGTCAATTACTCATCACACACCGGGTTACTGCACATGGTCTCTCAATCTCCCTTGATGAGTATATTGACAAACACCGAAAAAGCATATAAAGTTGAGTTTGAGAATCAAATATGGTCTAAAAGAAAAACAAAGTAACTAAGACCATATCGACAAAAGAGAAAACTGGAGCAAAAAAAGAAAGAGCAAATTTTTCTGCAAGGCTCCAGAAGGCTTTTTCTCCAAACTTCTCCCCCTTTTGGCAATAAATTCATCAAAAGGCACGAGAGAATGAAATGACTTGTGTGTTCTTTATGCATTTGGAGCCATGAAGATTATCCATAATGATTCTGCAAGTATTACACCAAGCCATAACTATCAAGATCATGGCGATTTATGTATAGAAAAGCTAAACCAAATAAGTCATAATCTGAAAATTTATCCAATTTTTTAGCATGTCAAATCAAACATGATTATAGTCTAGCTAAAGGTATCCAAGGATGATGCAAGCCATGTCAAATAATCTAAGTGAAATCAAGAAACTAATATTGAGCCATTTTAGAGTGCTATAAGTTCAATTTTTTTTAATACTTGGTCTTTTTGTGAATAAGCAAATTTAGCACACTTGACTATTTCTGAAAATTATGTTTGGCTTTATCTTAGCAAAGCGAGTTCTGGACTAGGAGCCATCCACAACTGCCTCCTAAGCTTCAACCATTTTCACAATTCTTAGCCATGTGCTAGATCTCAAGCCTTATGCGATCACTCCAAGCGAGAAGCTTAAGGAAATGATCTTGGTCAACCAAAACTTCCCCTGAGTTCATGCCTAGTGCAATGGCAAGCCGTCTCATGAGAGTGAATTGGTGAGATCAGGTTTTCGCACAAAAGAGATCATTTTGCTTTTGTTGCAATTAGTCCTTAGACCAAGGAGTTAATGATAATTCATGCTTTTAAAAAAAAAACTAACATAGCTCAATCTAACGCTCAACAAAGATTCAAGATTCAACTCAACCTATTTGACATGGCCAGAATCATAAAAGGATAACTAAAAATAGACTAGTCTCAAGAACTACCATGACATGAATTAATTCAAGTAAAGCCCTTTTTCTTTTAATTAGCTTATCATGGCAACGACTAGACTACACATATAAAGTCATGATAAATTTAGCAATTAAGCACGATCATGGCAAGATGTAATGCATTGTAAGCAGATCATATAAAGGATAATAATCAAGGCTCCATGTAGTTATATTACAATGCAAACTGAAATGCAAGAAAGTCCAGCTCCCCTTCAATATGAAATGCACTTTTAGTTCAAGTTGAGTTATGTCAAAATTAAAATGTAGAAGCTCCCAAGTGAACTCCCCCCGAACCAAAGCAATAAAAACGAGAAGCTGGCAAAGAAAATCCAAGCGGGTAGTCCTTAAAGCATAGAAAGATATAGAGGATACTATAGCTTAGACAGACTCGTCTACCCCATATGACTCCGGGACTATCGGTGTTGTCTAGCACACACACTAGAGAGCAAACACGCACTGCCTACCCGAGGATGGCCCAACCTCGCTAGAACCTACAAGCCGTGAGTGAGCTCAACCTAGTGAGATAAGAAACAACTAATAAGCAGCATCCTAGAATCACAAGATAAGAGCAGAAGTCTAAGCTACTAGACAAGAATATCACTCTAACCTATGCTAGAAGGACTAACCCCAATGCACCCGAATGCTATGCAATGAGAAAGGAGTAAGAGCATAATCAATATAATAAAACAGTAAAGCATAAAGCTCCCCTCACAACAGTCCATAGGACAAACCACCCCAAGCTCTCCTCGCAGAGTGAAAACCTAGAGCTATCCAATGGCTTGGTAAAGATATCCACTAATGGTGGTCACTCTCCACTGGCTGAGCACTATATCACCCTTCTCCACATGGTCTCTAAGGAAATGATAACGGATATCGATGTGCTTGGTCCGGGAGTGCTGCACTGGGTTCTTGGCAATGTTAATCGCAGAAGTGTTATCACAGAAAAGTGAAACATCGCCGATAACTAACCCAAAGTCCCGCAGGGTCGAAGCCATCCAGAGAATCTGGCTGCAGCAACTGGCGGCAGCAACGTACTCGGCCTCTGCGGTGGACTGTGCAACACTGGACTGCTTCCTAGATGACCAAGAGACAAGAGAAGTGCCAATGAATTGGCGGTGCGAAGTGCTCTTCTGTCTATCCTACGACCAAGCAAAGTGCACGGAGTAAGCTCGAGGAAAGACGGGAAGATGAAGAGTACCAGATACCATAGTCAATGGTAGCTCGAAGGTACCGAAAGATGCGCTTCACCGCTTGACGGTGAGATACGCGAGGAGAAGCCTGAAATCGAGCACACAGACACACAGAGAAGTGTATGTCCGGTCTCGAGGCAGTGAGGTACAAGAGGGAACCGATCATGCTTCTGAACTCCTTCTGATCAACGGGCTCGCCATCTTCATCTGGATCAAGTGAAGTCATTGTCGCCATCGAAGTAGATACTGGCTTGCCATCACTCATGTCAAAGCGCTTCAGAAGGTCTCGAGTGTACTTGCCCTGATGCAAGAAGGTACCCTCCCGAGTGCGCTTGATCCGAAACCAAGAAAGAAGCTCAACTCTCCCATCATGCTCATCTCAAACTCCGAGCTCATGACATCGGAAAACCGAGAAGCGAGCATGTGAGGAGCCGCCAAAGATGATATCATCCACATAAACCGACGAGCGGAAGATCGGTGCCATGCCGCGAATGAACAAGGTCTTGTCTACTTTACCCATCTCAAAACCATGACTCAACGGTAGGACTTAAGTCTCTCATACCAAGCTCTAGGGGCTGCTTAAGTCCATACAAAGCTTTGGAAAGCTTGAAGACATGGTTTGGGTATTTGGGGTTTCGAAACCAGAGGTCGGACGTAGACCTCTTCCTCAATAAAGCTATTGAGAAAGGCACTCTTGACGTCCATCGGTAAAGCTTGAAACCCTTAGAAGCTGCAAAGGCAAGCGAGATTCTAATGGCTTCAAGTCAGCTCTGAGGCAAAGGTCTCCTCGAAATCTAGACCCTCAACACAGGAGTACCCCGAGCTACCAGTCTAGCCTTGTTCGAATAACCACTCCATCCTCACTCTGCTTGTTCTTGAACACCCACTTAGTCCCAATAATATTGTGACCGCGCGGGGGCTCGACAAGCGACCAGACCTTGTTTCTCTCGAAATTTTCTAACTCCTCATGCATGGCATTGACCCAAGACGTATCAGAAAGGGCCTGACAAACATCCTTGGGCTCAAAAGAGGCAACAAAAGCAGAGTGGAGACAGAAGTGAGACGTGCCAGACTTTGAGCGTGTAACGCGCTCAAAGAGATCTCCAATTATCTGCTCTGAAGGATAAGCTTTCTGGATATGATGGGGAGGTCCTGGATGAGAAGTAGTGGCCTCTACCTCATGAGCTGATGAGGTAGGAACAGAGCCACTAGCTCCTGAGGATGTTGAAGGAATAGGCTGATCTCCTTGAGGTACGGTGGTGGAAGCAGGCACCTCAAGGGGAGGAGAAACCGGATCGGGTAGACAACCCTCATCTTCATCGTCCTCATCATCCACAAAGATGGGCTTGGACTGCTCTACTGACCCTGAGATGTCAGGCCTAGTCCCCGGACTGGCCTCATCGAAGGTCACCTCGCAGGTCTCTACCATTTTACTAGACTCGCAGTTCCAGACCCTATACGCCCGCGAAGAAGTCGAGTAACCCAGAAAAATTCCATCACAGGAACGAGACTCGAATTTATCTAGGTTCCCGGACTTCAGAATAAAACACTTGCAACCAAAAACACGAAAATGAGATACGCTGGGCTTTCGCCCGTATCTCAACTCAAAAGAAGTGCGATGCAAGTGTGCCCTCAGAAAGACTCTGTTTGAAACATGGCACGCGGTGGCTATTGCCTCAGCCCAAAACTTCCTAGGTGTAGAATACTCATTAAGCATCGTCCTGGCCATCTCGACCAAGGTACGGTTCTTCCTCTCCACAACGCCATTTTGTTGGGGGACGTATGGAGAAGAGAACTGGTGCTCTACACCTGACTCATCGCAAAACCTCTCAAAGTAGGAATTCATGTTATTGGACAGAGGGGGGGTGAATGTCGTTCTAAAAATGCCCCTGAAAATTCGTACACTTAATTTTTCAAAAAGATGCAGAATAAAGCAATTCACCGAAAATTAATTATCGACTACATGCAAAACAGTAAAAGATTGGAACGCATGCGACACTAAAAAATTCAGCATAAATCAGAGACCAAACAGTAAAAAAATCAACTGAAAATAACACTGTTTGCACTGCATGCAAAATACTTGAAAATCAGAAAAAGAAAATCAAGAGACACATTAGAAGGTGATGTTGCTTGCTGGTTGGAACAAAAAGGAAACACAACTTGCTGTGCTGCACGTAACCGAAAAGTACTAACTAGCAGCCATAAAAACTAAAGAGATAGTAAAAACTGAGAGCTCTCTGCAGAGAAGAACCAAAGGTATACTGCTGTCCAATAACATGAAGTCTCGCTCTGAATCAAATGCAGCTACCAACCGAATCGACAAGAGGAGCTGCTTGTCAAAGAAAAGCAAAGCAGTAGAGATAAAGGAGATGAGCTGCACCTAGCACTAAACCGAACAGGTAACAGGCTAAGAACAGCAGCACCTCTGCAACTTAATGCAGCCGAACAGCACCACAGGAAAGCAGCTGTAGCCGAAAGCAAGCATTGATTTTTGCACAGAAAATGACCAACTGAAAACATCAAACCAAAAGACTTCTTCTCTCACGACAAGAACAAAAATAGCTGCACCCTGAGTTAACCAAACCAATCAAGAACTAGTTGCCGAGCAGCAAAAGGAGATAAAGAAGGATCCAAACAAGCGCAGAAATTTTGAGACTTGCTGCTACTTGCATGCAATTAAAAGATGGTTCTTGACTTTAATCTAGTAGAGCAAATTTCTCCGGAGAGGAACCAAAGGAACAGAGCAACTTTGAGCAAGATTTTTAACATAAATAAGGAAGGCAAGAACTAATTCTACTTGGGATAAAGGTAATAGATAGCGCTTATAATCATTTGCTTTTGGGAGGAGATAGCCAAGGTGGCCTTGAGACGATTCCCTTTTCTAAGCAAATATATAAATATATATAGTAGCAACTAGAAGCAATATGAACAATAATTCTAAAGAAAACAAGAAAATAGCATAAGATATAAAACAAGCATGTTCATATTGAGACGAAGAGCGATGAACGATTAATATAACACATAAGTGTTTACAATACTCTTCCATGTCTCATCCAAGAACACACACAAGGAGAGAATAGAACCCTAGAACTTGCAAAAATATTTCTCTCCCAAGAGCACAAGCATTAGGAAACCCTAATACTCATACCCATTTCTCTTTCTCTCTCTCTCAAGGTGCACTTCTCCACCTAGAGAGCACCTCTATTTATAGCCTCCACTAATGGGTCTAGTAGACTACTTTACCCATTAGGTCACACCTCTCTCCACTAATGGGTTTATACTCAATTATACCCATTAGGTTACAACTCCTCTCCACTAATGGGTTTACACTCAATTATACCCATTAGATTACAACCCTTCTCCACTAATGGATCATTCCATATAATATCCGCTTCCAATTTTGCAGCTTTGCGTATTTTCCAAAACGCCCCTCCTGCACCTTCCCGGAAGCTTCCTCGTCTCTTGCGCGCGACGCCCGCAGCCACTTCGAGTCCTTGCCGTCTTTGACACATCCCGACCGTTCGACCTCAAGACCGCTTTGTGCCTAGTCCGGTCACTGTGTCTCGCCACGACTCCACTCGACCTGCGATCCACGCACAAGAAAATATATTTCATAGCACCGCACCAGATGATTTAATTAAATATCCGCATCGGTAATAAGCATAAAAATGCCCGGAACAAACTCAAACTTTCTAGGACACGTGTCAATTACTCATCACACAGCTGGGGTTACCTGCACATGGTCTCTCAAGAGCTCCCTAGATCATATAAATTCATATATCATGCAGAACTGTCAAAACTAGTCTTTAACATGATTAAGCAATTTAGATTAATGATATGGCATCTCAACAGTGACCAAACCGATTACAGAGAGCACAATGAGATATCATAATGAAAAGTCAAAGCCTAAAAGTGAAGCACATCTTAAATCTAGGCGAGCTAACATTCTCGTATAGCAACCTATTGCTCCTTACTCAAACTTTTTAGCATGTGGCATGCTTGTAGCATACTTCTTTTTATAATGCTACCTTTGTAGCATTTTTTAAATTCAATGGTGGCATGCTTGAAGCATACTTCTTTTGAATTATGCACTTTTTGTGCCTTTTTTGTTTAACCATGGCATACTTGAAGCATACATCTTTTCATTTATGCACTTTTTGTGCCCCCTTTTTTATGTAGCATGCCAATCCTTGAGTGAACATAAAAAGATTGCAATATGACATATGCAGGTCTCATAGCTAAGATATAAAATAAGATTTGTCAATGTTCTAATATCGATCTTACGTAATATTTATTTGATTCGGGGGAAAGCTCTCAAGGCTGTAATGTGAATACACAGAGAGAAGACACACGGATTTTATATAGGTTTGGGCCTTCTCCTAAGAGAATAACAACTCTATGTTCTATGCAATTACTGTTATGGAAATGGCTCAAGAGCGTGTACAGTGCAAGGAATTATACAATGGATTACACCCCACTGGGTCCTATCACTCGCACTACCCCCCCCTCTACACAAAACCTATCCCTTATATAGTTAGCGAACAGGTGGCAACTGCTCCTTGCCCAGGAGGCGTCTTGTTGCTTCGGGAGTTAACCGCTCGACGGCAGTTAATGTCAGAGAGATGTGGGAGCAGTTCACCGTAGGACGGTTGTTATCAGAGAGATGTGGGTGAGATCGTGTGCGGTTATGGTATATAAGCACACAACTAACTATCCTGTCAGACTGCCCTACTATAGGAGTAGGTTAGTTGCTAACTTGGATAGTCGCAGTGGAACTTCAACCAAGCAGTCATAGGAAAGGCTTACGACTAGGTGGTCGTATGAGCTTATGACTAGGTAGTCGTAGCAGAACTTACGACTAGGTAGTCGTGGGAGGACTCACGAGTAGGTAGTTATAGAAAGGTCTGTGGAGTTGTAGTGAGTCTTTCGACTACTTTATGAAATTTCTCCCTTATCGGTAAGAGGTATATTCGAGGAATATGATAACGTAATAAACTAGAGGATTATTTTATCCTCATCATCTAGCCCCCCGAATCTCAAGTAAAAATGACATACTCGTGCAAGCAGTAGTCAAAGTTAACCAAAAGCATGGCCTTCCTGATCTCTGACTAGAAGTGCGCTTGGACAGAAAGGTAATTTCACTTGTTCATTTCTTGAGAAAGCCGCTTCAACATCGAGGTGGATAGACAAAGCTATCGATAAAAGGCAGTGCTTGGACGACCCTTCGGCTTTTACCTTCGTCTTCATTCCCGTTTGAGCTTCCTGCCGAACAAGTTGCCCTCCACTTTCAAATCTCCTCTAGAATTAAAACTTCTTAGTCAAAAGGAGATGGCGAAGCAAATTTTGAACTGGTCGTTGTCGAAGATGGACCATTCCAAGCTGAGGGAGCTGGAGAGGACCGAGTACATTCTGTTGCAAAAGTTCATCAGATGGATCGAGGCCGCTGGGCAAGATTAGCCATCGGGAGAGATTGGCCAAATCATGGTATTCCAAGCGTCATGTGAGTGTAGCCTTCGACTCCCTACTCATCCTTTCTTCACCACCGTTTTGAAGTACTTTGGAATCGAGTTGGTGAACTTGGTTCCCAACTCGATTACGATGTTGAACATCTTCATATACTTGTGTGAAGTGTACTTGGGTATTCCTGCCGATTTGGAGCTATTTTGCTATTACCACGAGCTAAGCCACCAGACTGAGATCGCTAGAAGCGGCGGATTCAAGCTCCATATCGAAAAGCCCAAAGCCTACATTCCAATATTCACGAAGTCATCATGGCCGTTGTGGAAGAAGAAGTGGTTTTACTGGGAGAACACAAGTGAAGATAGCCTCTTCTTCATGGGTAAGGGAGCCGAGAAGAACACTCCCTAGAACTCGGTCCCAAAAGACATCACGAGGATAGCTCCTTACATCTCCGCGATCAAGGAGCTGAGGGACAATGGGCTGACGGGTTGGCATGTAGTCAAGGACTACATCACCCACTGCATTAGCCCTTTGAAGAGGCGAGAACATCCTATGTGGATGTACTGTGGTGCTTCCAACACAACCAGAGACTACGAACACGATAAGTGTAGTTGCCATTGAAAAATTAAATTCTTCCCTTTTTGAGAGTAACTCTGGGCTTTGTATTCTAATTATGGTTTAAATGGAGCAGACCTTGACCTGGACGAGATCAACATCCGGGTCAAGAACATTTACGAGAAGGCTTCATCCATGGATGTGGAAGCTCCTCGTATTTGGTGGACATATCCACCGAGGAGAGAGAGAAATGCCTAAAGGTAATCGAAACACTGATGCTACCTTTGAATAATGTGTAGTCGTAGAAGTGTTTACATCTATGTAGTCGTAGAAGTGCTTATGACTAGATAGCTATAGAAGAACTTATGACTAAGTAGTCGTAGAAGAGCTTACGATTAGGTAGTCATAGAAGAACTTAAGTCTAGGTAGTCGTAGAAAAACTTATGACTAGTTAGTCATAGAAGGACTTACGATTAGAAAATTGTAGAAAAACTTATGACTAGTCATAGAAAAACTTACGACTAGATAATCATATGAGAACTTATGACTAGTTGTCATACTCTCTCTTTTTCTTATTTCAGAGTGTAGGTGTAAGAGACCGTCAGGACGACAATAGGGTTGAACTGATGGTTCTCGGAAAAGTAGTAGAGGAGAAACAGGCTTCTGCTGCAAAAAGGCATCAGTTGACAAAGGCTCCCTCTTCTTCATCTCCAATATTCGCACAGGAATGTGTGTAGTACGAAAAGCTTCCATAAATTCAGCCCATGTGATGGTCTACACATCCTGGTGAGCAGAACAGTAGTTTTCCCGCGAAGTAGTAGCAATTCCTTTTAGTTGATGGTCGGTGTACAACACCTTCTCATGGTCATTTCACTGAGCCAAAATTAGCTTCTTCTCCACATCCTTGAGCCAATCATCAACCTCTAACGGGTCAATGTAACCGTGAAGGATGGTGGTCCGGTCCTCATAAACTCTCCTAGCTTGGACCGTAGTGCTTGGATAGGTGTTTGGCTGAACTTGATTGACTTGATTTTGAGTAAGGGCTTGAAGAAGTTGTAGTTACATAGCCATCATCTGCTCCAAGTTGGGGGCATGAGCTAGGGGTGGTGGGATTGGAGCATTGCTTCCTGGCTGGGCATTGGCGCCACGATTGTTGCCAGCGTTGTTCCTTGTGTTCGCCATCTGAAGCGGTAACCAGGGTTGACAAAAGGTAAGAGGGAAGTAGCATAGATAAGAGGTCGGGGAACAACTAAACAACATCCCAAAGAAACACACGAGAGAAAAACAAACATGAACTTAGAAGAAACTTATCTTAAAATCAAAATAGCTTAAGGATAGCTATACCACAAGTGCACAAAGGCTTGGTAGAATCCATTTAGTACACCAGCAAATAGTATAGAATGTTCTAAGGACGTGAGCATTTATTTGGATACTACTGACTCAACAAACTACTCATCCTCCAAGATGATACACTCCTCAGGATCCTCCTCTGGGTCCTCCTCAAACTCGTCCATGTGGTGCTGACTGTCACCACACCCGGTGTAGTTGCCCGATGAGCGAGAACGGGAACGGCTACGACTGAAGGTAGGTGACCGGGAGCAAGAACAAAAACGGGAAAGACTGCGTCATCTATTGAAACCTCTGATGTTGATGTCAGGTGGTGGACTAGGGTGTCTCACACTCTTACGCGTTGTAAGCCTGATGCAGGGTCCCAAAGGTCGAGTCAGCACCGGGTGGTTGGGGATGACGGCGGGTGCAGGTGAAGACAGCGTGTAGGTAGTTGTAGCCCTGAGACGCTTTAACTCAGCCTCTGCTGTGGTCCTCTCTTGCTCCACAACTGAGAGAGCTGACTGGCACTGGATGAGCTGAGCATAGAGGGTGTCGGAGTGCTAGTAGCTGGAGGTAAGGAGCATCCGGTTGGTGATCTCTCGCAAGGCGCCGAGTTGGTGGTTGCCATTGCTCGGGTAAGCTAGACCGCGCGCCACCGAGGGTCGCCCATCGTGATCTTGAAGGGCTCCTGTAGCACCGCCCCGCCCGAGTGGTCGAATAGAAGCAGAAAGGTGACTGTCGTAGGATGTCCTTTTGAATTCGGCACAGATCAGCTATATCCAAACAAGCTGCATCCTGAATGGCGTTGAAGCAGTGAGTCTAAGGGTGCTTGATCGAGAACTTGTGGGAGTCGAATTTCCCTTCCTATGCATATAAGAATACCTCCATCGTCCATGAATGCTGGTTCATGATTCGAATCTTTCAACCCCTGAAATTAGGCGGTTGGTTATACTCCATGTCGGACCTGGATTTACAATCCAGAATTCTCTGTGATTCCATCGCACTATTCCCTAGATCAATAGATAGTGCTCACAAATACATTACGGACATCAAAATACATATCATGCAAGCGTAATTAGAATAGAAGACTTGCACATGTGCTGATCAGGCCGAAAACAATAAAAGCAGCAGCGGAAATGAAGCATATAGGTGGGATCCACAAAACATGCCCACAGGCAGCCAACTGGGGTTTGCGACCTAGTTCTTGGCCTTTTCATTTTCTTCACCCTCATGACTTGGTGTATTGCTGAAGTGCAGCGATTCGACTCCTAATTCTGGATTATGTGAGTGAGCGAGGGTGAGCACAAATCCACCATGATCCACGAGCCAACACACAATATGCAATTATTTAGATGCATGGCTTGTCAAAGGAAGGCTTGGGTTATTTTTATTTGCCAAATGTCTTGAAAATTTACAATAATTAGGAATTCCTAAGGCTTAGAAGTTTTTAACTAAAACAAGCTTTATAATTATGCGAAAGAATACAATAATAATAGCAATCGAGATTTCATCCATCGTTATATGTCACCAGCATCGTATGCTGATCCTTCAGCGTTATAGCCGCTTACATTATCGCTGGGGCGACACCTAGGGCAACATAAACTAGGGCTGTCCATCGCCTTCCATTTTTCTCCCCAATTCCTCCCATAAAATTTGTTTTTGAAATAGAACTATATCCAAGTTAAGTTCACATGTCCACTCTTGACCGTGGGCACGACTATTCAAATAGTTTTGACTCTGTAGAGTTTGTACACTTTTCAGCACAAGAGACAATCTGCTCGCTGCTCCACATGATTCCTTAGTTATGCAGTTGAGTAGATCATCACAGTAACCTTTCAAACTACCTGGCCTCTTGTTCTCATCTCACCTTATGGGCTGCTCCCACTTGCGGTGGGTCCCATACATTGCGCAGGTTATTAACCACTAATACTAGCACCTCCAGGCTCCACCCCCCATATCGCTAGTATGACAGGAAAACATCACTCTCCACTCGGTGTCCCTTTAGCAACAACAGGCCCAAACATTACCTCACTCCTTTCCCCTACCTATAAGATGAGTCTGAGGTTTGATAGATGTAATGCCCTGAACGTCGTTACGGCGTCCCTAGGAAGGTTTAGCGAAACCGCGGAGTCACCTGATATTTCGGTGCATCACGGGAGGTGGAATTAAAATTTACAGGATTGTCCAAAATAATAAATAAATAAAATTAATTAAAAATTAGTTTGTTGGCTACCTGGAGGGGTGGGCTAGCCACTTTGGGCCAGCCAGCACAAAGTGGAGCCGCACCCCCCAAACCCTAGCGCCTCCCCCCTAAAAGGCCCCCCTTTTGGCCGAACCCTTTCTCCTCCCTTGGCCACCACCCCCACTTCTCTCCTACGCCTCCACCATCTCCCCAAGCTGCTGCCCTACCATTTGCTACAAAGGAGGAATCAATCAAGAGAAGGGAGAAGAGAAGGAAGAGAAGGGAGAAGAGAAGGAAGGGAGAAAGAGAAAGAGGAAAAGAGAAGAGGGGTGATATCGAGGGATCACCTAGGTAACTTTTCTCCATCCCAATTCTCTCTGTTTTAGGTGTAATTAGGGTTATTGGCATGGGATTAATAGGGTTCCAGCAAGGTAATTAGCCGATTAGAGTTTTTCTTGCTGTCTGTGCATAGGCTGTTTCGTGCAGCGTGACTGTTTATATAGATTAGAACAACAAAATAATTTTTCATGCGGGTCGAGCCAACATGAAAGTTGTAGAGGATGACGAAACATAGCTTCTATATTTGTTTTAGATTTTTTGGCTGCGGGGTTTGGGTGCAACAGAGTTGAAAACTTCGTTGTGTAGCAGAGGGGTAGTCTGAAACAGATTGTTGTTTGGGTGTAGTTTCAGAGTGATAGATGATTTTTATGACAAAATTTGTAGAAAATCTTGTAAACTAGCTACTGTAAACAAATCATGAATTTTAGAGCTTTGTACAGAAAGTGGGGTTCGTTAGAAGATTTCTAGCCAGATCACCAAAGCAGAGTCCTCTGTTTTGCGCGATAATTTACACCCTTATAGCAGCAGAATAAAATTAAGATGTGTACTTGAAAATTGTAGGTTTTTCACTGTAGTTTCTAGAAATATCTATTTTGCTGTGAATGGCCAAGTAGTTTTAAAGATACAAAAAACAAGCTGCACTGCTGTAGTGGGCTGGGCGTAGGATCGTCAAGCGAAGTGGGTATTGTCGGATTTGGGATATAGCGGCATTTTTATTTTCTTAAGTTGAGGATACCTTGCTGTAGTCTTGTGCTGAGAGGTAATTTTGGATAGGTGGCTTCGCTCCTGACCATGTGTGAGCACTTTGCTTCATCGGTAGAGGCAAGTAAATGTAGTGAATGTGCTACCGTTTCACTATAGTTAATTTTGGATAGGTGGCTTCGCTCCTGACCATGTGTGAGCACTTTGCTTCATCGGTAGAGGTAATGTTGTCTATGTGGAAGCAATATAACAATCAATTGTTTATGCCTTGGATGAATTACTTATGGTATGTGGTAATATGTTTATTGAGACATATGTGGAATATGAGGTAGTATTCATGACGAATATGTGGTTGATCTTTGAGGTTATATTCATGATGAATATGTTGTTGGTATTTGAGGTTAAATTCTTGTGAATCATGTTTATCATATCATTCATAGCATGACATATCATTTGCATCGTGGATGTCGCCGCACATAGCCGCGACCGTATCAATACAGCATCGTACATTGCCGTAGTACGATGCACACTCTTACTTTGTTGGGTAAGGGTGCAGTAGATTATAAGCATGCATATGCATTTACTTGTGGATGGAATAACTGCATACATATGCCATTTGCTTAAAACTTATGAGGTTTGACTCGTGGGAGTCCTCGGTGGTTTGTTAAATGTGGTTGAGGATTTTAGTTGTGGTCATTGCGGTAATTAAATATTGATGATGAAACATTTGTAGTTTAATTAGCTTGTTAAATAGTTTGCTTGCTGAGATTTTTATCTCACTCTTGTTTTCCCGCCCTACAGGTGATCCTTGAGCATGCATGAGAAGGGTAGAGCGGCACCACATTAATGCACTTCATTCTATGATTTATGCTGTAATAAAATTGAGGAGACCTAGCCATTTATCTATCTACCTCATTGATGTTTACTCCAAATTAATAATGTTAGATTGTGAACCATTTTTTATTTGGTTAAGTTGATAGTGGTTGTTCTTAATTATTGATCTTAGTTAATATTCACCTTATCTTTTTTTGGTTATGCTTCCTCTTAGCTTATCATGTTTTAAAATTTGTTATCCGTTTATTTTATCTTGTAATTTGGTTAGTTGTGGAATGGTTTAGTGGCATCCCAGGTAATGTGGTCCTGGAGTGTTACAGTTGATATCAGAGCCTAAGCTTTAGATTCTAGAAAAAATAAGAAAAAAATTGACACACTTGCACATGTAAGATGGGGAAGGGTTTGCATAACTTGCATATACCTTGATTAATTCTTGAATCAGTGCTTGTACCTTACTTGCTTGAGTTGATATATTGTTTGATTGTGGGCTGTGGTGGCTGCAGGAATGCCGCTTAGGGGTAGTGGCCGTGGCTGTGCAACTACGCTGGTAGCGCAGCTGGCGGTCGAGGAGGCTGAGGTTACTCGGCCAAAGAGATGTAATTAGGAGGAGCTGTTGGCCACTGTGAGGGCCATGCAGCAAGAGCTGAGGACTTTGAAGCAGAGGTAGTCTATCCCTGGTGCCGGTGCTACGTCAGTGCTTGAGGTTGCGGCAGCTGGAGCGGTTAGCGGTATCTCGCTTCGTGAGTGGGTGGGGTTGAGGCTGGATAGCTTTGACGGTGCAGCCACTCCTGTTTAGGTCGTTGACTAGCTGTCCTATGTGGAGGACAAGATGGAGGCATTCGTGGTGGTCATCTCCAATCGCGCGCGCTACCTGGCTCAACTTCTGAAGGGTGAGGCTCAAATCTGGTGGAAGGGAGTGCAGTCTGCTTGTACGGCTGCACATGGACCGCTGTCATGGGCAGAGTTTGTCCAGCAGTTCGAGAGGAGGTTCTACCCAGAGACCATTCTGGACAAGATGAAGATCGACCTGAGTAAGTACACTCAGGATAAGCAGTTCGTGGCAGAGTACGAGGTGGGCTTTAACTAGATAGTCCGCTTTGTCCCTCATGTGGCTTGGGACGATGCGGAGAAGGCCAGGCAGTTTCGTCACGGGCTTAAGCCCTCGATCCGCCACTTGCTGGGTGCTTTTTGATCACGCACTTTCGTGCACTCGTGAAGCGTGCCTTGGGGATCGAGATGTAGCAGCGATACAGAGAACATCCGTAAGGCCTCTCGGAGGAGATCGGCCTCGAGGCCAAAGTGAGAGAAAGGGCCTTTC
Organism: Melocanna baccifera; assembly: GCA_036346265.1. Lineage (NCBI taxonomy): Eukaryota > Viridiplantae > Streptophyta > Magnoliopsida > Poales > Poaceae > Melocanna > Melocanna baccifera. The sequence continues at coordinate 14,616,794 of CM070677.1, forward strand.
GTGAACTGCGCACAAGAAGGCAAAGAGTCATCATACCAACCCTCGTGGTAGTGCGGGCATCCGGCTCTATCGGAGGGAGTTCTCAGCAGCACTGCCATGATGAAGCTCGAGCTCAAGAATACAAGCGGAGTGAGTGCCCTTAGATGGGGGCATGTACTATTTGTGGACGTAACCGCAAGGACGTGGTGTGCGCGCGAATCCCAAGGGGAAACAGAGAGGGAGTTAGCGCCACACCTTCAGCAGATCTACCCGCCTCGACGGCACGTGCGGATGATGGCTGCGACTCCTATCCCGTAGTTCTTGCTCGCGTTCCCGCACCGCGTTACTCGTTCTTGATTGCGAAGAACTCACCAAGTTGTTGCAGCTTCCTCCATCAATGATGACACGCGCGCCGATTCTTGATTGCGAAGAAAGTCCGAAACAAATTATGGCGTTGAAGCTTATCGGATTGTTGTACCTGTGCCGAGGACTCGCGCACAATGATGCTCCATAGCGTCGTGTGGATGTCCCACCAGGACCAAGTCGCCATCACCACCGCCATTATCGTCGAGGCAGAAGAACATCATCATCCTCCTCGACATCCGGCGTCGATGTAGCCTCCATCTTCTCGTGGCGATGTATGCCCGCTGGTTAGGCAATTCTTCCGACATGACCAAGCCCATGGCAGCGATGGCACTCAATGCCCGAGGAGCGCCCGTTGAAGCCACGGAAGAAGAGCTCTTGGCTGGACCCCGCAGCGATTTTTGTAGAATCTGCAAGGCGTGTCGTGGAAGGTGGCTTTGTGGCGCTGCTGCAAACTTGTTCACAGTGGTGGAGGAGAACGAAACTCAAGAAGACTTGGTCAATCCCGCCGATGTAGTCGTCGCGCGTGTAGGAGGGTCGTCCGGTGTTTGCCTTCACGATTCCTTGCGCCCTCGCATTTTTTTCGCAAGCATAGCAAGCTCGAACAACCGGTTGTGATGAGTAAATTCTTTATAATCAACAAAGTCCTGAATTTCACGCCAGAACCCCGTAGAAACGACAAATCTTATCCTCCGCTTCCTCAACAACCCCACAACGCACCATACCCTTTTGAAGCTCAAAGATAATAGTCCCGAATGTAACTATCACCTTGTTCTAAGCGCTGTAATTTTTTCTCAAATCACGCTTATATGAGGGAGGAACAAAACGATTATGCATAGCTTCTTTTAATCGCTCCCATGTATCAAAGTTGTAAACGCATGGTACCCAGTTCATTCCACCAGATAATAGCAAAGTCCTTAAACTCACTAGTAGCTTGTCTAACTCTATGTTGTTCAGGAACCAAGATATTTTTCAGCATCATAAAGACCAGAAAAAGATGGAATGGTAAATTTGACTTTAGCAAAAGGATCGTCGTTACCATGATGGTTCTGGTTATTACCTCCCATACCATGTCGGTTTTGTCAAGACGCCGACGAGTCGCGCATCTTGTGTCGCCCGCTGAGCAATGTTGCCATCCGCATCAGACATTGTGTCATCGTCATGACGATGGTCGTCATTGACAGATGGCAGGCGTGTCTCCAATGTGTCCATCCGACCAGTGAGGTCAGTCATTCGCCGCTCCACCCGCGGAGACGATGGTGTCCATTCGCGCGCTGAGATCAGTGAATGAAGCATTTTGTTTGTCGAGCGCAGCTTGTAGCTGGCCGCGACTAACACACTCATTGAAGTCGACGGTGTTCCGTCCCCTTCGTATCCGCCATGGTTAGTGGAAACACAGGAAAACAAAAGATTATCCCTATCAACTACAAAGGAGGACAAGTGGAAACCCGCAAAGGAAGTGGCTTACCAAGCTCTTACAAGTGTTTTTACCATCGCAAACAATAGGTGGTACAACCGTGGTCGATTCGTGATACTCGAGAGTGTGACCCGCGATTGCAAGGGTCAAAATCGTGGTTGTCCTAAGTATGTATATGGAGTTTGGAAGGCCAAATATGTGAGTGGAACACAAATCAATAACAGATAGTAATGCTGAATAAATGTCCAAAGCATCTGGTCCTAGTTCTTTGGCCTAAAATGTGTCCTATAATGTATGATATGATGAACAAGGAATCGACTGAATAGTAAAGCAAAGACAAAGAACAAAGATGGCTGTAAAGATAGCACAAAACGAATGAATCTCTGTCACCTAAAACTGTGCTCTCTTTTTTTTCTTTTTTTTTCTTTTTGTTTTTTTAGCCACGGAGAGCACTTTTGTGTGTTTTTCTCTCTCCTCTCTACTATAAGTAATTTTTTATTTTTGTTTTTTTATTTTTTTCACAAAGCAGAGCACAGAAATAGGAACCACACAAAGTTTCACCTCAATCTAATGGAAGGTGTGGCCTATAGAAAATGATGAATGTGCTGTAAATTCGGTGACGAAAGTTCGGAGTGCAAGTACTGCACTTTGCAGGCCGAATTTGGGCAAAATAAATTCGTCGAACCCGACAAAGTCGGGGAGTATCAGATGTAAAATTTAATTTCACCCAATTTCAAAAAAAAATCGCCTGATTTCGAGTCCGTATGCAAAAGTTACGGCCGTTTGAAGTTGGGCCTCCGAGTTATGGTTTCTGTGGAGGTCAAAACGAGATCGGGTGGAGGAAATTGGTGAAAATTGGGGGCGGAAGCTCGGAAAAAGGTGGAGGATAGTGCTGGGTGATCACGAGACACAATGGATGACTCAAAACAGAGGGTGGGATATCAAAACAGAGGGTGGAATATCAAAACAGAGGGTGGGATATGGGTGGGAAAAACAAAAGACGGCTAGGGTTTGTATGAGAGGTAGCAGAAGCAAGACAACCCGAAACAAAACACAATCTAAACCAGCAACACAACTTGACTAAGGACACAAACTCAACACTACGGACTCTGAAATCAAATTGTGCAAAAGGCTAAACGAGATCTGCGACAGGGAACAACCTATGACTACAATTTTTTTATAGGGCTTTTTCTTGGACTCTAGAATGAAACCGAAAACAACAAAGGTAGGGTAAACTCGAACCTAAAGGAATACCTGAAGCTCTAATTACCACTTGATGGGGACGGGGTCCCGATCTTCCAACAGGTTCTGGATAAATTCGATTTGGTGGAGGCGCGACACAAAACGATCCGGCTTCCGAACAACACGTCCCCAACCCCGCAATTGCAGCACCACGTCTCCTCAGGTTATCAACCGTGCGCAGCCAGTTGACCTCGCCAAGAAGGCTAATCCTTGCCTGCGAATCGAAGAACACAAGCAAGAACAAGGAAGAACACAACGCAATTGCAGATGTATTGATTTAGCACTCAAAAATTGGGGTCTCACAAACTGATGAATGACGAAACTGTTCAAGACAGAATTAATCTAAGCAAAACCCAACACTAATGGTGGGAGTGGCGGCTGTATATAAAGGAGTGGGGGGTGCAAAACCCCTAGACGTGCCCTAATGGGCTCCAACACGATACAAAGCCGAACAGCCCAAAAGACGGTGGCGCAGCACCCTGACAGATTCTGAACGTCCAATTGTTTCGATGATTCCCGTTGACTCAGAAGGAATTTTGATATGGGACTAGAGCCATTGGAAAGGTCTCCTTCTCAGCTTTCCATACATATGTGGAACGTCCAAAACGGAGTCCGTATGCGTCCTGGGCGTCTGTTTTACTGCAGGCTGGTCCTAAAGGCCGAGGCAAACGCGAACTCGAGTTGGACTGGGCCTCCGGCTTGACTTGGACGTCCTTGCTGGTCTTCTCCACCTCCACACCTCTCTCCATGTACTTCATGACCCTCTCCAATGTTCCTAAGCAAGATAACATCATTAGATAGCAATCTATTCTTAAAACTATAAAAAGGATCACTTAAGAACGAGCTCACCTCTAGATTTAATTGTCGCATGCGAGCTCGGGTCATTGGGCCTTGCATAACGGTTGGAGGATCAGCGGTTGCATCCGAAGGAGTGATGTCCTCATCAGAATCCATCCACGAAGTAGTCATAGTCCACCTCTTGAGCTTCAACCTCCTCTGAGAGTTGTTTTAAAGTGTAGTATGTGAGTGCATAAAGTACTTTGCAAGTCTTGAAAAAAATGCAGTAGATGAAGGGCTTACAAAGGAAGTTTATATGGATCTTTTGCACAAAGCAGTATTTTATTTCAAATCTAAATAATTATTTCAAAAGCAATTGTTGAGCAAATTATTTTCAATAATTAAAACTAGATAAGTAATTTAGTGAAGGTTCCAACCATCGACACTGATATAATAGGCTATACCTGCCACGGTTTCAATTCTATGGGTTCCAACCACCCGCACTGGTTTCATCCACCAGGCCAAAATCCTGAGAGTTCCATCCACTCCCGAGTTTTCCAAAACGTTTGTTTTAAAAACTGGAAACAAAAGTCTACCATGTGAATGCATTCCTTGCTCGCCCTTGACCGTGGGCATGGCTATTTGAATAGTTTATTACTCTGCAGAGTTTGTACAGTTTTACCCACAAGAGATAAATTATCTTAATAGTCAACATGCTTCTTTTGGCATGAGACCCAGATAAAATATCACAAAGCCTTTACCTCACTCTAGTCTAGTTAGATACCACCCGCTGAGGTTTTACCGCTGAAAGGTTAAATCCACCACAGTCAGAAGCCCCCTCTTGCGCCATGTGAGTACAGTAAATCCCTATCCCTCACTGTGAGTAAACCAGTAAATCCCTAGTACCCATTTTCTCGATGGCGGCATCTATACTAAACTATCGTAAGTTATTCAGCTAGGTCGTACCTATTTAAACTTATGGTTATATGAAAATGCTCAGTTTGGACAAACACAAGAGTCGGTCCTTAACTGACTAGGGTGGAACATACACTTTACAAGATCTCGTGCTTACCGCACCAATCCAAACCAACCATCTACCCTGATCAAATTTCATTTTAAATTTGTATTTTATTTTTGAAATAATAACTACAACTTCTATTGCAACTAATTAAACAAATCGTTAAGTCCAAATCATTCATCAATATATTTTTCCCATATATGTATTTTTAAAATGAACAGCTAGACTAAGCATTTTATATCAGTCTAAATTCATCAAAAAGTAGTATTAACTCATTTATGAGCCAAAGGGTATCCTATGTTGACAAAAGTACATGGCAAACAATTCCAAATGAGGGCATAACAAGTTTTGGGTATTTATCTTAATTTTCTAAAATTAAAATTAACATTTTATATAACATAGCCATGCAATTAAATTTTAAATTAAGCATGAAATCATTTGCAAAACTTATAAACAAAATGGTCAAGGAGACTTGCCTTCTTGCGCACTATATGATCCCTCTTGCTGCGTCTCGACAAACTCTTCGGCGACGTCGAGTTCTACACGCGAAACGATAAATGCAAATAAATAAATAAATACAAATAAAATCACAAAAATATAAAATATATATCTGGAGAAAGGTTATGATTTTAGATAAATTTAGAAATTTGAATCACTGGATTCGGAGTTCGGACGACGGAGAACGAGCGATTGGAAGTTTGAAAGAATTGGAAATTCCAGAAAATGCAAAGCCGAGGGAATATTCTCTGGAATCTTATTTTTGGATGATTTTTGGATATATTTGAGTGTATGGCGTGTGGGGCCCAGTTGTCATTGGGGTACAGATTTTTATTTTAATAATTTATAACAAGTGGGTCCCGCTTGTCATTGACTAAAGGTGAACAAAAATTGGCTAAAGTCCAACCGAAAATGCATGCCCAGGATTTGAACCCACAACCTCACACAAGCATGCACTAACTAGATTCCCCTAAACAAGTTAGCTCTTGATCTTTCATGACAAGGAAGCATCTGCCTGCTCATCCTACATCGACGAGGTCTCTGCCTCTGCAGGGCAACTGCGGCTTCGCCTATGGCCACCCGGCGACGAGTTCGTCCCTGCATCGGCACATGATTTCGACATCGACTCCGCCTGTGGCCCCACGGCCCCGACTTCGTGGAGCCGCGATGGGCTACACGTGCCAAACCATCTTCGCTCAATATCACACAAGGTCACAGGCCGCGGGGACGGAAGGGGCCAAAGGGCTCAGCAACATGGCTTCGGCCTGTGAAGCACTTCACCATGAGAGGCTCCTGTTGTAGGGGTGGCCCCCACCTAAACCTAGCTAACCTGTTAGGAGACTGTAAACCGAAGGTTGGCATGTACATTGACATAGTTGCCCTTGGGAATGACACTCGTGTAAGGGTACGACTGTAAAGACACTCGCTACGAGGATGTATATATGTACATGATGCAAGCTCTGGAAGACCCAAGACAGCATTACTCACCTAACTCTCCACTACCATACACCTTTCTCTCTCTCTGTTTGGTCTGTAACCACAACAATCACAAAGTCTATGACCATGAAAAGTACTATAGCTACAACCCTGGAAAGTACTGTAGCTACGATGCACCAACTGGTTACTGTAGAAGATGAACTTACAAGCTCCAACCGATTCACTGTAGCAGATCAGCTTGAAACCTCCAACTAGTTCTCTGTTGCATACGACTAGTTTACTGTGCTTACTACCGATTGACTGATAACTTCAATCAAAACATTGTAGCTATGACCGTATGCTCTTCGACTCTGGTGTCTTCGACTCGAGGCTTAAAGTATTCATCCGCACCGCTCGAACACCATCGAATCTTTCAATACCATTCGGACACCATTCGATACTCCGATGGTAGTCGAATGCCGTCCGATCTTTTGTCCGATACTCTGATGGCATTCGGACACCATCCGTTCCTGCGATGCCACTCAGACACTGTCCAATAGCTCTATCACACTCGTACAGCATCCGATGCTTTGGTTCCACTTGAATGCTGTCTGATCCTCCTATGACACTCGAATGCCATCCAATACTCTGATGTAACTCCAAAATTGTCTGATGCTTTGGTTCTGCTCGGATGCTGTCCGATGCTCCAATGCCACTCGAAAGCCATCCGATACTTCGATGCTACTTGAGTGTCATCTGATACTCCGCTGGCACTCAAAGCCTGTTTGATACTCTGATAACAGTCGAATGTCGTCCGATACTCCGATAGCACTCAAAAGACATTTGACTCCAATGTCACTTGAACGCCGTTCAATACGCCAATGCTACTCGAACACCGTTCAATACGCCAATGCTACTCGAACACCGTCCAATGCTCTGATGGAAGTTGAATGTTATCTGATGACCTGATGCAACTCGAACGCTGTCTGATATCACTTGGACTCGATCGACTAGTCCAAGACTCTGAGCGGACCAAAACCGCCGAGCAAATCAAAACTACTTGGACTAGACCAAAACCACCCGAAGCGGACCAAAACCACTTGGAGCTGATCAAAACCACTCGGAGTCAACCGAAACCACTCTAAGTAGACCAAAACTACTCATAGCCAATCAAACTACTTGGAATCGACCGAAATCACTCAAACAAGACCAAAACCACTTGAACCCAATCGAAACCACTCGGAGCTGATTGATTACCTGTTGAGGTCATTCTGCCATGGTCGAAATGTTGAAGTCGAGGTTCGACATGGTGAAATCCGATCGGACAAAATTGTTCGAACCACCGACTTTCAAGCATGGTTGAAGCTGACCGATCGATCGCCTAATACAAAAGCAATGACCGTTAATTCTGAATTCTAAATTAACAAAAGCGCATCGACCAGAACTTTCAAAAACCTAAATTTCAATGTAACCCAAATATCAATTATTCATCATTACTAAACACATGATCAGCACATGGTCTAACATAAATTAATGGACCTGCTTTTTTATCTATCAACAACTCATATTCTTCCATTATATACGTGTACACCTATATGAAAGTTGAGCCAATATGGAATCATATTGTTAGTCCAAGCTATTGCTTTACGATAGGAGACCATCAAGTACATGGATTGGAGTTTCTGAGAACGTCACACCACTGGTTGATCAATAGGGAACGGCACCTGCAAGATGTGAAGGGGCGGCTGCTAAGACATTATTGTTGCCTTGATGGGGCTCGAGCACGACGGCAGTTGAGCACGACGGCTCTAGCACGACGGCATTATTGTTGTCGACGAGAATTGCAGTCAAGAACGGCCACTGTGGCTTGAATAGGGACACGAGACAAAATGCATGCATGTACCCACGCCGTGCAGTGGCGTGCACCACACAGACCTCCACCCCCAAATGTAAAAGAAAATTCCAACTTGACTGAGAGGAAACACTCAACGTGAACAACTTTCAATTGGTTGAGAAAACATCCAACAAATCAAGTTTTCAACTAGACTTAAGGAGAGATTTCACTCTCATGAAAGAGCTTTCAACTGGAATTGGGTGAGCTCCGACAGCCCCACGGCGGCTTTGGGGTAGCAGCCGTGCCAGCGAGGTCCTCCTTCACCAATCTCTATCTTGGACGTCCCGTGTTATTATCCTCAGAATATAACACTGGGTAACAAATTATTATTCCCCAAGTTCAACACCTTAAAGAATAATAAGACTTATCAGAGTTATGCAACAGAACAAATAACTAGCGACTATGCATTATTATAGAAGTTAGCCATGTAGGGCTAAGATATTTAGTACAAATACTAGGTACAAAAGGAGACAAAGGTGATAGTAGTACAAATCAACAACCTCTAGTGCCATTGTCTGTTAAGCAATAATAATCTCCAACAACTCCACATTCTTTACATCGAAACAGCTTCGTCTATTCAGTGGCAACATAAACCGCAATTGTTTTCCCAGAAAACACACACATGTTCTCCTGAGAAATGAGAATGATGCCTATTGTACCCCCTATATTATACATGTACTTTATAGCCACATGTTCTTTTGGATGCCTATTGTACCCCCTTCTTTCTCTTGTGGCACCTGTGCTTGGGCATAGCTGGTAGAGCTTTTTGCACAACACAGCTTATAATAGAGTTGCAATATGGAGGTACCACAGATTGCCATAGTAGTACCTCAATCCTCTCTTCTGTGGAGACAATATTTCCAACGATCACGTCTCGCATGGTGTATCTTGGGAGCTCCTGCTGCATCGACGGCACATATTTACGCCGGCCGGAGCATAGAAGTAGAGGGCCATCCCCATACTTACAATAGTGAGGAAGGCCTTTGCAAATAAGGTCCCATGGGTGTTCACCAAAGGCAGAATAATTCAGGGGTACTGAATTGCTAACAGCTTTCAGGACGTGGCACCAGAATTGCGCATTGAAATTAGCTCGTAGTAACTTGGCAAACGCGTTTGGAGCGGTGAATGAACCTCTAATCGTCATCAAAATCTTCCTAGCTATGGATGTCAAAGCTGGATAATCCTCCGGGTTTGCGCTCCCAAATGCGAGGACTCTGAAGAAATACCATTGCTCCTCTTGGCTCAAAATGTTCACCCTAAGTGGTTGCACCGTGCCTAAGCTTGAGATCTGATCTGTTCTACCGACAACTATGACCTTAGTACCACTGTTTGCACAATGACAAACTGAAGAGTAAAACCTTCTCCACGTCACATCATCCATGATGTCGTGAACAAACTCAATGATAATCAGGACCTTCTACCATAAACAAGCTTTTGATAATCATCACCGGCAAGGGTTTCGCTGTCAAGTTGCAATATTTGAGAGAAATGTTTCTGCACTTTCTCCACACCACAAACATACTTGACCAAAGTTGTTTTGCCACTATCATAGGGGCCAATGATAGGAAGGACATCCACAACGATCGAATCCCCAGATAAACTAGGTTGCAGTAAGAAGTTAATAATTTTCTCCTTCTCCATTTGCCGGCAAAACATGCAGTTCTCCATAAATAGATAGGTGCTATATGGCTGGCGAATCATGGGAGGACAGTGCATCAAAAGCACTACAAACTCTCTCATATCATCCAGTGTAGCCTGTAATCTTTCTAAAACAACATGTAGCTTCTGCAAGTGGAAGGATTGGGATTGTCTCACCGTGGCTACTAGCTTCCTTTGACGAACGGCTCGCATGTTGAAGGTGTCGAGCACGTAGTATCCTCGGTACATGGCCTCCCTGAGTTGATTGAGCTGCAAGAGCATCCCTTGGTTGGTAATTTGCCGCCCGTCAGCCTCCTCGACGACGGTGCGGGCCCTGAGGAGCAGCTGCTGCAGCCTCACTGGCTCATCAGCGAGGGCCTGCTTGCGATATCTTGAGACGAGGAAGGAGATGAACCGGCTACCGAGATCGCTGGCGACTGCAGATAACACCATGTCCATTGATTGCCTACAACCTCTAGACTCTAGAGAGTGCTATGGTAGAAAAAGAGGGCAAACATTTGTAACTGGACTCAATTGGTTGGGAATTGCATTGTTTCTGTGTATGGGGAGCCTGATCTCTGTTTGTGCTTGTGGCCGAATTTGTAGCATGGAAGCCGGTGTGAGTCAAGGGTCAGTGCCAAGGATGGCACGGCGATGGCTTGCCACTAGACGCGTCATTTGGATTATTTCCAACGAGTAGCATCCGTCATCACACACACGTCACGTCCGCACCAAACTTTACTGTAAAGGTTTTAGAATCGGAGACATGACAGGAGCAGAGAAGCTAGACATGGAACTAGCAGGCTGGCAGTAGAGACATCCCGTGAACATCTCAAACAGTTCCTTAGCAATTGTTCGTGCAAATACATATGGATTCTTATTTTCTTCATGCAGGGCATGGAGTCCGTTATTTCGAAAACTAAAAACTCTGAAATATCGCAACTTCCATATGTAACATGCGATTGGGGTCGATTTGCAGTATTTAACCATAATTAGGGTAATTTTGTTTCTATCTGTGTTGATTACAATTAATTCATAATTCACTTCTGATTTAAAACATTTAGTCATCAACCGTGTAGCTGCACGGGCTACATTATATTATTTTCTCACTTTTTATTTCTATGTATGTATATAGTACAATATTTTAATATCTTAAATTCCGAATTTATTTCAGTGCTTAACAATTTTTCCTTTTTAGCTGTTCTTTACTTTTTTTAAAAATATAGTTCCGAATTTCGAAGTTGCTTATGTTAACCTTCTAAACGGATGAGGATAGCTTACATGATTTTTTTTCTCTTGTTTTTTTCAACCACTTGAAATTAGGGCCTATTTTAATATCCCCATAATTTCCAAATGAATCCCGTTCAAACAAACACCCCCGACTTACTCCTATACATATCCATGCATGCACACAGGACTTATATGTAACATCCCAAAAATATGGAAGAATTGTAATTACGAAAATGATGAAAATCTTTTCTTTATTTATGGCGTGTTTCAGGATTTCGACTTTAAGTGAGTTCTTGATTTAAAAGTCTCCGGTGGCAAAATTCAATTCAACACAAAAAATGAACAAAATCAAGAAATAAGGTTTCAAAATCAAAACCCTAGTTCCTAAAGTTCCTTTTAAGCCCTAAATTCAATTTTGAAAACTGAAAACTTAAAAATCAGGGTTCAAGTTAAAGATAAAATTTAAATTGTTAAAGTTCTTTTCACCTACATTAACTAGTGTGGCAAAAGAGTTTAAATAGACAAAATCCCTAAACTTCTTTGAGCCCCGGCCCCTTTTCTTCCCTGACCTCTGGCCCTCTTGGCTCAACCACCCCTGCTCCTCTTTTCTTTTCCCCCTCCTTTCTTTTCTTGATAACATAGATCGGCCGTTTGGCCTCTCCTGATCGACGTCCCCGCCCCAAGCGCTGCCACCCCGCACCCTGATTTGTAGCCAACCTTGGTTTGCATCTGTGCCGTACGTCTATCGGCCACCCCTTCCCTACCCTCGCGCTGGCCTAGTGCCACCCCCCAGCCTCGCTCCCTCCTCTACCGTCGGCTTCAATGCTCGGCCGGCCTAGCCTACACCCCGCCATTAATCCACATCTGCCATGAAGTGCTACACCCACCGGTTAGCCCCTTGGCTATAAGAGACCGCTCCTGCTTCCTTGAGACCTCACCTCACGCCCCCTCCCTCACCATCCTAAGTATCGAAGGTTTTTCTCTCCAGGCAGAGGTTCTTCCTTCTTCCAATTGCCCCGCCGCCGCTGGACTTTCTTCCTCGTCGCTGCATCTCTCGCCAATTACTGACGGTTGGAGCTCCACCGTGGCCTCCTGAAGACACCCCCACCGCCAATTGAGCCCCTCATCGGCCGTAGCCCACCGCCCACGGGAACCCTCTAAGCGCCGCTGCTTGTGCTCGTCGCCGACCTCCCCCGTTGCACCCCTGGCCTCCCCGACAACCTAGGTAAGCTTGTTACACATCCCTTGTACTCATGCTCACCTCGATTCACTCTCCCCTGTCTTCGGCAGTCGGTGCCTCCTTAATCCCTGTTGTCGGCTGTTTCACACTGCCGCCGATCTTCCCTGCGCCACCCCCACGCCACGGCGACTCCTCCCTAGTTCACCCTACTCCCTGTGGCTCCATCTACCGGCCGACACCACCTCTTTGGTCGTTCCCCGCTGGCAATACCGCCACCGGCCATGCTCCGAGTTCTCCCCTGTTACGGCCCCGTGTCCCTGCCGATGCCCCTTCCCTCAGCCTCCCCTCCACGACCTTCTCTCTCTCGGTCTGTGGTAGGTGGGCCCTCCCCTTTTATAGCTAACTTAAGGCAGTGTGTTACACTGGTTGATCTGAGTAGAGTTTATGAAGTTGAGTTATCGCAATACACCCGAAGTATCCCTTCAAGCAACGAATTCAGCTATTAAACCAATAAATTAACTATCCTGCGGAGATCCAAAGTGATGCATGTATGTCTCGATACCTTCCTACTTTTAACTTAATGATACTAGTAGTAATCCTGATTAGCTGCATGATAAACAAGACATAGCAGGTTAAATTATTAGGGGAGTAATTGAGATCGGGAAAGGCTTGATATCATAAAATAGGATTTGCAGCTTGTTAGGAATAATCAATACAACTCGGATATTAATGGCAAATCCTCTTAGAACGGGTGGTCTAAATCCTATCTATCGTATCCTTAATTCCAAATAAAATTATATATATACAAAAGTAAGATTTCTTAATATAGTAAAGTCTTGCCATGAAAAATAACCTCCGAAAGTCATAAGACTTCCCTTTTTAAGATTAACACTTAGAATGGATTCTGGTAAACCATTTAAATTAAGTGTCTGAAAATCATTTGTAAAATGCCGGGATCTGAACCTAGAGTCACCGCATGATTAGAACATCCCCGAGATAATCAAGATATTAGCTTTTCACATCATAAATCCCCTAATTAATCAATCAAGTACCTTTTCAGTTTGATTATAAGTCGTCAACATCTACCTCCCGTCCAAACCTTGTAAAACAAAGCATAAAATAACAACTCCTCCAATGCAGAGTGGGATCCTCCCAAACTAATAACCATGTGGCCTTATTTTGGAATTTAAGATTTAGTCAAAACACTTGAGAGCCACTGCTACGCCCATTCATTAGGACAACCCCAAAAGAGATATCAGCTTAAGAACTTCACTTCTCATCCCATCCAGACTACTAAGCACCCCATATCCTAATTAATTTTTTTAATTAATCCGGTAGTGCAAATCATAGATAATACTGCGTCTTGAATTAAACAGTTAAATTCAACCCATTTAAACTACACCCAGTATCCCCAAAGGATTACATCCATCTGTCCATGAGTCCTGACTGACTCATGGAATTTCCTTGATAAATATAAATAAATATAAAAGAAGTTATAAATTAAAAGATCGAACCGCAACATTCCTCACTTGGCTATACCTAACTACTTCTCTTGAACACAACCGTAGGATCCTACGGGTAATCCTTTATTCCCAAATCCTTTCTAATCCTAAAATTTTCCCTCTCGGTTAAAGATACCTAAGCACCTCCTTCCTTTATCTCTATTCCTTTGGCTCAATGTATACCTCGCACTAACTCCAACTCCTTTGCTCTCTAAAATCTCAACAAAAGGTATAAGCTCAATTAAATTGAACTAGACTTTCGCCGCTATTTGGATTTATTTGGTTTCGTTCGTTTGCCGCATTTTAGAAGCCGCAATCTAAAAAGGTGATGAGCTCCAGTAAGACCACCGCGCAGGAGGAGAATAAGCCCCAGGATCCAATACGACTGACAGATTTAAGTCGGCTTTGAGCAAACCTCAGGGCCGTGGTAAACAAGCAAGGCAAATCATCACTTTGACCATATTGATCCCGTATTTTACGAAAATTATGTTCTTTAAATTATCAAAGGGCATAATTTGTTATGCAAATGTATGTCAACATATAAGATAGTTACTACCCACGTAATATTATCAATATTATTATGACACTCTTAACCGCTTGATTTAACAAATCCTTTGTCGCCCTAGATATTAATGATATTGTCGCTAGCTGAGTCATACATAATGCTATGCGCGTCTAAGTCCAGGGCATTAAACTGTCCTACTCATCACTCTTCAAATATCAAAAATTATTTTGGGTAGTCATTGGACGTAGATGACTGATAATTTGGTACAGCTTATCTTATGCTTCTCAAAAACCTAAAACTTGCTTACCTGTCTGGGCGGTTGGTAAGAGTGGCTAGTGTGGATGTAACACGAGAATTTGTGGTTGCGGTATGCACCGCCTGGATAAATTAAGGACTTCATCCTGTGTTGACCTCTCCATGTAAAACCGTACGAACCACAAGCTGGCAAAGTTTAGGCATGACCAACTAATTTGCATCGCCAGTAAAGGAAGGCACTTCGGGGGAACCCACGAGTCATGTCGCTGGACAAAAACCGTCTTGGATATGGTTGTGTCGCTGGATAGAGGCGGGCGCAAGAGGGGGTCTGGGTGAGGCCAGCATAGGCCTACCTACAGACGAAACCTTAGCGAGTGTAATCCCTTTACTAGGTGCATTGTAAAAGTCTTGTGGTAATCCTTTTGATCTACATGTCTAAGGAAACATGTGGAATATAGCAATCGGGTTATCTCTTGTGAATAAAGATGTACAACTCTGCAGAGTCTAAACTATTCAAATAGCCATACCCACGGTCAAGGATGGACATGAGAACTTTTTCGAGTTAGTTTTATTTCAAAAACCACTTTCGGGTGGGATAAAAATCTATCAGAGGGAGGTACTCTGACTTTAATTTTTACTGGAGGGATGTACTCCAACGATGGCTAATTAGGGTGGATGTAACCCAGTAAACAAAAAAACTAGTATTGGTGGAGGTAACCATACACTGTAAAAGGTGGATATAACATGCACTACTATTATTATTGCATTCTCATAATCAATTTCTTTAAAAATCAGATTTGGTTAAAAACTGCTAAGTCTCAGGAGAATTCTTATGTATTGTATTTAAAAGTGGTGCTTTAGCAACTAAAATAAGATCAAGCCTTCCTTTCACAGCCTTGCATGTAGTATTAATATTGCATTATGTGTGATGGCTTGTTGAGTATATTTGTGCTCACTCTTGCTTAATTACCCCTATCTAGTCATCGGGAAAAAGGAGAAGAAGCTCAAATACTCCCAAAAGGGTCGATGAGATCGGTATCCAAGAAGGCCAAGAACTAGGTCGCAAAACCCCAGTTGGCTGTCTGTGGGCAAGTCCTGAGAGTCCCACTTGTGAAAGATTTCCGCTGCCTCACTCTTTGCTTTTTGGCCCAATAGGCCCATGTGTAAGTATTACTGTATAATCTACGTTTCCGCTTAATATGTTTTCGATATACAGTGATGTATCTGTGAGCACTATCTACTGATCCAGGGAATAGTGCGGTAGAATTACAGAGGAATTCGGATTTCTAAGTCTGGTTCCGACATTATATTTGTATTACAAATTAATGGATTTGCTTTTTTTTTATCTATCAACAACTGATATCTTCCATTATATACATACATACGTGTGTATGAGATCTCAACCATATATATCATAGATGGATGGTTAAGATCGTTTTCTTTTTATCTGATAAACACGTGAGGATTTCTAGCCTTTTATCACCTAAAATTAATGTAAGAGCTGCTGAAGACAAAAAAAGATCGCTTACAACTAGTGTTCCACCTTGGACGCGTATCCTCTGCTGTGCAAGCAAGATCAGCCGTCTTGATCCGAACCGTCTGAGGCCCTCTCGATCCAATGTATTTTTTGAGAACGGCATACCGCCCAGTTGATCAACAGGGAACGGAACCTGCAAGATGTGAAGGGGCTCGAGCACGACGGCAGTTGAGGTGTCTTGCAGTCAAGAGCGGCCAAATGTGGCATCATGCACTCCTCCGAATGTAAAAGAAAATTCTAACTTGATTGAGAGGGAACACTCAACGTGAACAACATTCAATTGGTTGAGAAAACACCCAGCAAACCCTGCCTGAGGCTCCTCAAACATTCGCCAAGAAACACCCAGCATACTGTTGCACGGCGCAGACCGGCCAACCTTCTCAGATCTCCACCCTGGCAGAAGGCTCGAAGCTCAAACATACGCCGTCGGGGAGACAGAGGATGGCTCATCTTGCCTAGTCCATGTCTCGTATGGTTCCAATGGGTGCCCTCAATTGAAAGTGTGGCTCTACGTTGAAGTTATCTGAATCCATACTATATCCATCTAAGACACTTCATCATCTCATGTTAAACATTACATAACAGATGTATACATAGATTGTATCAGACATAGTATCAATCTGTAGCAACCAACTCTGATTTGGTTTCCTCTTCGTGTGGAACTCTTTTTCCTCATTCTATATATGTACTCTAATAGTTCATAGGAAGATGTATGCTCCATTATAAAGCACTCTATTATAACTCTTTTTATTATAGTGATTTGTTTTTAAGCGTCTATGATTTTTTCACAACGGTATTTTATGTAAAAATTTATATCTCTTATCTCTATTTTTCTTTGTATTATTTACAACAAATAATATTAGAACTAAGGGTACAAAATCCTAGCCGTTGCCCTCGGGCCGAGACGACTCCCGGGGGTGGCCACCCCACGACGTTCCTTCCAGCGACATCTGGCTCGATGCCTCGTGTCTACGGAGAGTGTATCTCATCGAAACCACGGAGGCAACGGATTCAATCCAAGTCAAAGATTTATCCTGTAAGCATCCGAGTCGGTGTCAACTACTCCAAACCGGGGTTTCAGCAATGCATATAAAAGGCCTCCAAGACAAGCCATCTGTCGAAGCTAGCGCCTGTGTCACCTTGGTCTACATTCATCAGAGTGCGATTTTTTTCGTCTCAGTCCGTCGATGTAGTAGCTCACGGAGCGCCCCATTTCCTTTGCCTCGAGAGCGTACTGGAGTTTTTCCAACAACATCAACTCGGTAATTTTGACTCATTTCAACTGTATTCTACGACTCGACTCTATTCTGAGTGTCGATTCATGCTCTACCTCAGTAACTGTTTCAGTACCAGGTTTCACCAACATCATTACCCATGCTGCCAGGCACTATGCTATAGTGTAGTGCTACACCATCCCCATCAAATCTATATCGTCAGCTCTATTTTTTTTGTTGGAGGTGAAGTTTATTACAATTCAGATCATTGTGCCTATTATCGGTGGTATCCATACGGATTAATCATTGGCCATTTCATCGATGATATTTCGTCTTATATGGGTTACTATGGTAAAATCTGTATATGAGGAGTCTAAAGTAGAATTGTAGGCTTTCAACACAGTGAGTTAATTTGGGCTACGCTTAACGGAGAAGACTTTGAAAAAAATCAATATCAATTGTGAGGACAACTGAATTTGGTATTTTATTCACCGTTTGATGACACCCCGATGGCAGCCAGCATAATACTCTTTGGAGTTTTGCTATTTGAAAGTGAAAGTTTTGTTCCAATTTTAGTTTGAAATGAAGGATTTGAATGTAAGTAGTTTATTTTTATGTGGATACTACAACATCTTTCAGTTGTTGTAGTTCGATATAAGGGGTTTAGTGCAGTTTGTACTCGATTGATGGCACAAGAGTTTCTTTCATCCGAATAATTTTGTAGGAGCAGTTTCAATCATGTTATAGAATTTAATTACCTTTGAAGTCGGTAATTTGATGCATGTAATGGTTACACATGCAATAAGACTATTCCAGTCTTTCTTGTTGAAGAGTTGCTTTTTCAATAAGTGTTATTTGCCGAGTTTTGTCTTCCAGGAGGTTAGTTGCACAGACTCAGACTTTGCTAGGGTTATGAATTGTTGAAGACCCAGATTTATTTATCTGCTTTGTTAATAGCTGTGTGTTCAGACCTGCTGATGGTTTGCTTAATTTTACTTCATAAGAAGCATTTGGACAAGACTGTTCTAGTCTTTCTACTTAAAGATTAATCTGATGGAATTTTAGCGCACAAGGTGTTCATGCTGATTTTATTGGAGGTCATATTTTTCGACTACCAGAGGGAATTTGGCTCAATGTGGAGATTGTTGAAGTTGATCTGAATTCATATCGTATCCGTGTAGGATACTTTGTCAGCTCATGCTAGACATGGCATGATAAGTACATACGCAGATTGTATCAGATATGGTGTAAATCTGTAGCAACTGACTCTAAATTCGGTTTTCTCTTCGTATGGGACTCTTTTTCCTCGCCCTATATATATACACACTCAGTCTATAGGAAGATGTGTGCTCCATGATAAAATGCTCTATTGTAATCTCTTCTCATTATAATAATTTGCCTTTAATTGTACGGGGGTTTTTTCGTAGGAGTTTTTATGTAAAAATTTATGTCTCTTATTCTTATTTTTTTCATGCATTATTTGCATCACTCTGTAAAGAGGAGGCCAAGGTACTCAAATTCCATGGGTTCTGGAGCAAGAAGTGCCGCTGATCTTACGCTCGACTGCGCCTACGCGCGGGAAATTGCGCCACGTCCGCACCGTTGTCGCTAGCCTCATGCTCGTCTTACCTTCCTCACGTTGCCTTTCGTCTTAAGAGCTTGAAGGCCGAGGCAGAGTTTACTTGCTGTGGACTGGCACGACCGTATCTATTCGAGTGATGGCATGGACTCCTGCTGTGTGTATTGCCCTCAGGTGCAAGATGTTGTTTTAAATCTAGTACATGCTATCACTACTGCAGAAAAAGATCATAACAGACAGTTCAAAAACATCATTAGACAATTTTATGAGCTGTCTGAATTTATGAGCCAGTAATGATATGAGATCATTACAGATAGCTTTTGAATTATCTGTGATGCATAATTTTACAGACAGTTCTTACTAAAAATCGTCTCTGATAGTTGACTATCATAGACAGATGGTATTAGAAACCATCTGTGATAGCTGAAATATCATAGACAGTTTCAACTAAAAACCATATATAATAGTTGACTATCACAGATGGTTACGAGTTAATAATCGTCTATGATATTCTTTTCTATTCATAAATATATTTTGTTAGTTGGCTAGCCTCCGTAAATGCTTGTCATGCCCTCTGAAACAAATAAATTAACACATTATATATACATCTAATTCACATTAATTCATTTCAGAAATAAGAACATCCATTTCACAAATTAATTAACTAAAATAAAATAAATTATCTATCCATGAACAAATGCACACATGAACAATTAAGCTTAATCTAATCCCAGTGAAATTCATTCTATATTGTGGAACTCTCTATTTTCTTTTATGACTTTAGACAACAAGTACGCACACCGTCCTTGAATCTGTTTGAGATCGGCCTGTTCCGACAGAGTTATAGCGATGGACATAATCTGTCGGTAGAAAAATCAATATCGCATATAGATCGTACATACATATATAAATTGATAAGTATAAAATAATTATCATAAGATTGACAAACCTGAGGATCAATATTGTTCTTCGTGGAATCAAGGAGTATAAGACCTACCTATCGTTGATTTCTTTATAGAGAAATATAGGGCCTGTTCTTTGCGGTCGCGATGATGGCTTATGGTCATGGTGATGGCTTTTGGTGTTTATGCAGAGATTGCGAAAGAGAGATACTCGCTGCATTTTGATGATACAGATATTAGTTTTTTAACGTGTACTACAATTAACTTGTAGACCCCATCTTAAAAAAATACTCCGTTTAAAAGTTAGTTACTGTAGCAAAAGTCAAAAGCCACTTCTAGAAGCCGTAAAGAACAGGACCACAGGGTACTGATAGAAACTTTAGAAATATGGATGTGTATTCCTGCTTCACTTGTCAGCTGGAAGCAGATTCTGCAGATTGAGCATAATGTGCTTAGTCGAAAAGGGAAGATATAAACCACTAAGTTTGTTTATCTGTAGAGAAAGATAGATATTGATATTTGTGTTTGCTATTCAGTTATCCTTTTTATTTAGGTTCCACAGTTATAAACACGGGATTGTTGGTCCCTTACAGGCACCTGCAAGGATATTTACGTTAGTTTGTTGGCAGTACCAACCTATTTTTAACTAACAATTTGTTGCCAGAAAAGCAATGATGGGCCATGTAGCTGTTTGATGATTGTTTGGTAACAGCGGAGACCCATTTTAACTTTTCTCCTTCTGTCCTAAATAGCAGTAGTTTGTTTAGTTTGGGACTAGCTTAGACTTTCCTAGCTATCTTAAGCGCAAACCAAATATCTTTGTATCATTCATGTAATTACCCTCTGGTTTCAGTCAAACCTAGTACATGAAAGGCATTCTCGAGAAATTATTGTCATACTCCAGTCTTCATCACCCTTAGGTGCCTGGCCTACCCTCTGGTTTCGGTATTGCTGCCCCTGATCCTCCGATGATTTCTGAAGTCATCGCAGGATCCTGTTTTTCACTCCGCAGTTTGATTTCGAAGTCCTTGGAGATGAATCCCTTTGTTGTTTATCGAGTACTGGCATGCTTATTCGATTAGTCTGAGAAGATCTATTTCAGATGCTAGACCGTCGGAAGTTCAGAGCCCAGACATGTACCTATATCATTATGTAAGCGTTCTTCCTCTTTTAGGTCGAAAGATACACGACAAAGAACTCAGCAAATTGATGCTACGAAAGCTATATGCTCACACAGAGGAACCGTGCAAGTCTAAATAAATTTCTCATGATTTTCTACAGATGTGATGCTGAGAAACAAGACCGTCAAACAGGAAGTACTAAGCACAAATGAGAAAGCATGCTTTGTACTGTTACTGCATGTGTTGTATAGACTATAAAAAAAGGTTAATCTGACGGAGTTTATTTCTTTAGTACCATCTGTGATAACTGTAGTTCTGGGACATATCGGGAGAAAATGACATTTTTGTGAAAACGGCGCAAATTACACTAAGCGCTCGTACAAGTTTTCAAAATATTGTAAGCTACATAGCAAATGCATGGTCTGTACAATTCGTCTGTCCACAAAAGTGAGCTTTTAAAGTGACCAAATTGCCAAAGCAAATTCTTCGATATGGCTCAGTTCTGTTGGCCTATAATAACCCAATACTCCACCGAGGCGCCGTATCGGTATTGCGATACCTATCGGTATCGGCGCGATATGGAATCAACAAGTGTCGGTGTATGATTAGTATAGCAACAAAGGAGATTGAATAGTGCCTTCAAAAAAATCCTCAAGTATTCGTTAATATTTCACTTCAATAGCTGTTGAACTATGAAGATAAGGATTAGAAGCCAAATTCCAAAGCAATCCGCTCAAAAAACTGAAATATGAAGAAATTAGCTCTCAAGCGATCAAATCGGCTACTAGGAGCGGCTTGACCCGGCCTGGCAGTCAGACCGCCAGCAACACGCCGGTCTAGCCGGCCTCAGGTGGTTGGACCAGAGGGGGTGCGGTCAGACCAGGCTCCTTTTTATCTAGAATTGAAAAAATTAGTTCGAGCTGATGCAACTGTGGTGCAACTCCAAAAAATCCACATCCAAATGATATAAAAATTTGCCAACACTTTACTTAAGATCTCAGAAACCTATTCTATCTAAGGATTATAAGAATCCATGACAAAGTTCAAACATTTCTTAAGAACAAGCATGATTGCACTAAAACCAGGAAAAAACCGAAAATGAGGAATATGACTTGCTCGTAGGTAGAGAATGGACAAGATGACTCTAAATGTATTCTTACATGTCACCATAAGAAAGAACTCCCAAGGATTTGAGGTACAAACACTTGATCAAGAAAACATAGATGAGGTCAAATCCAAGCAAATCGGGCAACTTTAAGAACTTGCGATAAATGGAGATCAGTAGCGGAGCCAGGATTTTGCAAAGCCTTAGGCCTAAAACTAAGGGGATATAAGTCTAAAACTAACGTTGAATACTATCAACACTGAGGCATAATAAAAGTACAACATAACCTTATTTTCATAGTACTAAGAATTTTACAGTCGGACTAGGACTTTCAACAATCAATTTGAAGCTTCACATGTAAAGATGGCTGATTTGATTTGGCTATAGCATGGTTGTGTCATTGAAAAGCTCCAGATCTTAAACCTCTAGGTTTAGATGGTACTTTTGTGAGTTTGTCCAAGCCATTCCTTAACTGACAGCAGTTCTTTGATCTAACAGAAACTATAATCTCCACCTTTCATTCAATTCAAATTGCAAATTACAGTTGATCTGATGCTTTCCTACAGACAAGAAGCACTAGGACATGGTACGAGTAAAGTAAACCCAATCAATTCAAAAACCTAACCTTCTAGAATAGATCCTCGACTTCCCTCTCGTGGATGTCACCAGGGCGATTGCTCACATAGATGGCACGGGTTGTGGCTGTTCCTGCAAGAAAGGTAAGATCAGAGGAGCCAATAGCACGCATTGACAGAAGCAAATTACAGAGGAAAGCAGCCGAAGTGCCAATCCAAGTTCAAGCATCCATCAGAAAAAGAAAAGAAAACCTAGTTAAACAAACAAGTATCTCAACTCAACGCTGGAGAACACAATCGATTTCGATGAGGCGACGAACACAACAACTTCACTGCTAAAACAAAGGAACCTAGCCAAGTAGCCAAGCAAACCACAGGTTTCAAACCCAATCCAAGCACTCACCCAACAAGCTACAACGTAGGCTGTCCTGCTCCTGCAAGAGGCACTAGAGAGGAGGCGGGAGGCGGTGGCATGGCGTTGGGTGATGGAGTCGTGAAGAGGAGGTAGGGGTGGTGACGCGGCACCCAACGGTGGAGCCGTGGAGTCAGAGAGTCGTGGAGACGAGAGGAGGCAGGGGCTAGGGCTGCCTATGAATTGGACGCAAGCTTCAGCACTAAGGTCAATCAGGTGATGAGGTCGGGCTGGGCCAGCTACACCACATCTCCGTAGCTTAGGAGCTAGGTCGAGCCGGCTGCGAATGTGCCTTGGGGCAGGCCATAAACCTCGGGCCTCATACTGTGTACTCAAAAAAAAATTTATATGCATACTAAAACTTCCTACTACTATTTTCTCCAAGCCTTGAGCCGTTGCCCAACCGGCCTATGGCCCAATTCTACCTCTGTTGGAGATTTATTTTTCATAAGACATCTCCATCACTTACTCGTCCTTGGCATCTAGCAAGATCAAGAAAGGGAGTGATAAGATCAAAATCAACAAAATCAAGAGTAAATTAACCAAAACAAGAGGGATCCATGATAGATGAACAATATTAATATAGTACTACTTGAGGATAAAAGTTTTACAGTCATTGCACTTAAAGGACAAGAGAGCACACCACAACACTCACCATTATCAAACCGTGACCATAGAATACTTGTCTTCAATAAGTATATATAGGATGTTTGGATGGTTAATTTTGAAGACCCTATCCTAACCCATTAAATAGACAAGACAACCATCTTCATCTAATTATAATGGATACTATCCACTTAATACAAATAGAAAAATCCGTTAACCCCACACAATAAGGATTTTACTCGCACACTACACTTATGTACGCTTTTCAAAGCACATAAGTTTGAATCTACTAAGTCCTTAGCATTAGATCCAACTTGATCTTCTCAGCTTCTACTTGATCTAAACTACTTTTAAAAGTACAGCTTAAGTTCACAGTTTTAATCCAAGATAGTTTCTAGTATTTTAGTCAACTTACCAAAACTACATTTTTTGATCTGGTCTTCATCTTCCCTTGTACGCAATCATAACACTTCTACGTGTAAATGTATCACTAGCTTGCCACTCATCGGTAAGTCTCTCCCATTTTGTTTCCACCATACCATACCTTACTTGGACCGACAAAGCCACATGATCCAATCCGTCTCTAGAACGTTTCTTCAATATTTTTCTTTTTTTTCTTGTACTATGCTTGAGCTTAGTCATCTCGCTTGAATCCTCGATCGTTCTGAAACTCAGCTCTTCCATGAACGTAGCCCCAATTCTTAACGTTGACCATAGGTGTCTCCAAGCCTCCCTGCACATCCAAAGATATAGAAATCATTTTTTAGTGCAAGTTCTTTATAACTTGACCTACGTTAGCTGAAACATGCTTCATGCAACATATATACACTGGCCTAGGTCAAACCAAATCACACTGTGACTCAATTTCCCAAAAATTCAATTTTCAGCTGAGAGAACCTCTCCTACTGGTCAGACCGCTACCTCTAGCCGGTCTGACTGCTAGTGACGGCCGGTTAGACCAGTAGCCGGTCTGATCGCAGCCTCTGGCCAGTCAAACCGCTAGGTTTGCAATAAGTCCAGAAAAACTGCAAATTTGCAAAATCCAAAATTTCACTCCTCTAAAACAACAATAGTTCATTACAACAAAACACTGGACTTTCTCACATAGTTTTTCAATGTCGATGAAATTTAATTTTCAAAATAAATAAATTAAATCGTGATCCTCCTTCTATACTTCCCAATATTGCCCTGATAATTCCTGACCCAAAACCTCTCAAACTGTGGCCCATTAGTAGCCCAGTCCAATACCAATCCCACCAAACCGTAGAGTTTCTGAAGCATTCAGCCGTTGACAGATAATTACTGAAAAGAACGACACAGTTTCTGTGCAACAGCCAACAGTATGGAATAAAAAGTTTCTGCGTAGCCGAAAAGAGCGTGGGATAAAATTTGTAAAGCAGCTGGGATTCAACGGCTGAATCAGCAACCGTTTGTTGTTCAGAATCAGCTGGGATTCCTTTGGTGCTTTTCTGTCATGTACTCTTCAACTAAAAAGCCACATCCTTGCACAGTTTTATATAGGTGTGAATGTCTGGCCTCCGAACTTCCGATGGTTACCATCTGAAATACATACGCTTGACAAATCGAACATGAAAAGCCAACAACATTGCATATGAACGCCGGATCCTTGTACGACTCTCCAGCTCATTAGAGGATCAGGTACAGCAACACCAAAACAAAAATGAACATCCCCATCAAAAGTATACTGTATACGTTAACTGTTTAACTTGCAAAATTTCAAGTTAGGACCACATTGTCTTGTCAGAACATGACATGCATCTAATACAAAATAACCACAAGCATGTAAGTCGCTCCCTTCTACAAGCATTGTTACAAATCCATACAATACCTTAGCTAGGTTCAAGAAAACAAGATTTCGGCCCTATTCGAAAAGTGATGTGGCTTTTGTCTTTTGGTTGAAATAGCATTGTAGCAGCTGATAGCTTTCTCTGATGTATTTAATTAAAGAAAAATAAAGAAAAAAATAGAAAAATAAAATATTGTTATATCTTCATGGATAATGCAAAGGAAAAAAATACCGTATAAGAAGTCAACACGTTCCAAATGGTTTGTGACTTCTGGAAGCTAGAAGCCATTTCTTAATCTAAGATTTTGCAAGGAGAAAATTACATGAACCAAGAAATTTTCTGTAAGATTTTCAGCTTCAAGAAATTGCACAAACCAACAAGCAAAATCTTTTTGTTTTTTGATTTTCAAATTCATCTCCTTTTACATTTGGGGGAGAGAGGGATGTGTGGAAATAGCGAGCCCGATGCACACCGCCACGGCTAGGTGCATCTCTTGTGGCCAGTGGAGAAGATGAAGTGCTCCAGGGTGGTCGAATCCGGTGGCTAGAGGCGGCGGGGAGGCTGAACCGAGGGGCGGAGGGGACAGCGAAGCTGGATCCGAGGGGTATGTTTAGTAAATTATACAAGTTGGAACAAAATAGATAAATCTTTACTACTTTAAAAGAAGGAGTTGGTGGTTGATGAGTCCTCCCTCATTTTTTAGCCATTCGATCTGATTATGAGATAGAATCTGGACCGTCCCCCACCCCACGCGCCTCCCCCTCGCTCCCGCCGCTTCCACCCGCCCTCTCCTCGCTCTCCCGCACAGCGCCCCCCCCCCCGCCTCCCCTTGCTCCCCGTCCTCCTCTCCCTCGCCTCGCACGGCCGCACCCCGGCCGGCCGCGCCCTCGCTCCCCGTCCTCCCTCTCCCTACCTCCGCACGGCCGCCCCCCCGCCTCCCCTCACTCCCGCCTCCTCGCTCTCCCGCCGCCCCGTGCTTAGTATTAATGATGCCCGTGCATTCTCACGCTCCCACCCGCCGCCGCCTCGCCCCGACACGCCGCTTGCGGCCTCCGCCCCACCGCCGCCTCTCGCCCCCTCCCCGCCGCCGCCCGCCCGCCAGATCCGCCGCCGCGCCCTCCTCTCCCCGTCTCCCCTCGCTCGCCGCCGCCGCCTCCCCCACCCCACCCCATGCCGCCGCCTCCTCCTCCCTCCCACCCCGCGCCGCCGCCTCCTCCCCTCCTCCCACTCGCTCCGCCTCCCCACCCCGCGCCGCCGCACCGCCTCCTCCCCATCCTCCTCCCCACCCCGCCCCGCCGCTCCACCGCCGCCTCCCCTCCTTCCCACCCCGCGCCGCCGCCTCCTCCCCTCCCTCCCAAGCGCCGCCGCCTCCTCTCCTCCTCCCCACCCCGCGTAGCCGCCTCCTCCCTTCTCTCCTTTTGTTCCTTGCCATGTTTTCTTCCTCCCTTCCTCCCCTCTCGTAATCTCCGCGCAGGAGCAGCGCGGACACCCGAGCCCCCAGTCCATCGGTGCGACCGACCTGAATCGCTGAGGATCCCGAGGCGGAGGCGGGGAGGAGGAGTGGGATGGGGCGCGGCCTCGACGCTGCGGGCGACCACCGCCTGCTCTACGACAAGGACGCCGGCAGGCTCGTGGCGCTCGACGAGGCCCGCGCGCGGGACCTGCCCATCAGCGGTGGCAGCGTCCTCTGCGACATGCCCCCCGACGTCGAGGTCGAGGTCTACCGCGGCAGCCTCGAGCGCAGCCGCCCGGTCTCCCCCGGCGCCGCCGCCGACGAGCCATTGGTCTGCAGTTTCCAGAAGGTGAGGGAGGTGCTCCCGATTGGGGGCTTCTTTTGATCGGATCGTGTGCGCATATACGGCATGCTGTTTACCGTTCAATGACGTGTTGTGATGCGAGTCGTAGTGTGTCTCTTCTTAAGTTTTCTGTCTATATGATGGACCTGCCTGATTTTGGTTGCTAGACTGAGTAGTTGTCTTCTTGTAGATAAGGGATACCAGTGTTCTTGTACGGTTAAGGCCAGCATGGGAGGATCTTCGGAGCT
Source organism: Melocanna baccifera (assembly GCA_036346265.1). Lineage (NCBI taxonomy): Eukaryota > Viridiplantae > Streptophyta > Magnoliopsida > Poales > Poaceae > Melocanna > Melocanna baccifera. The sequence goes on from CM070677.1 coordinate 14,644,110, forward strand.
ACTTGATTGCAAGAGGCCGCAAGCGTTTTGAGGTCTATGTGTGTACAATGGCTGAGAGAGACTATGCTTTAGAAATGTAGAGGCTTCTTGATCCGGACTCAAGATTGATTAACTCTGTTCAACTTAATGATAGAATGGTGTGTGTAAAATCTGGTATGTGATTTGTCTTTTTTATGAGCACCTACCAAAAGAACTTAGTATATTATGATCTTTCAAATGTTCTCATAATCAGAGGCTATCGAAATTGCAGCATCAATGTTTTCATTCCCCTTTATGCACACCCTATTTGTTGCTTGGTTCTTGTTCCATTCTATTGACGTTAATATCAAATTTGTTATTTCTAGGCTTAAGAAAGTCCTTGCTAAATGTTTTCCATGGTGGATCTTGCCATCCTGGAATGGCATTAGTTATTGATGATCGCCTGAAGGTTTGGGGTGAGAAAGATCAAACTAGAGTTCATGTGGTTCCTGCATTCACTCCATATTATGCACCTCAAGCAGGGGTAAGGGTCATCGTCTGTACCAATACAAAAAAAAAGACTTATTGCATGGTTACTAAAGGGTACCCTACTTCAACCTGTAGACAAACTGCTCTATCCCTGCTCTTTGTGTCGCCAGAAATGTTGCATGCAATGTTGGGGGGGCTTCTTCAAGTAATATTATTATTGTTAATATGATTTCAGTATCACTGTCATGGCATTCTCCACTATCAAACTAAGGCTACCCTAGGGGGCTCTGTAAATTTGGTTTCTGTTCCTGTACTGCAACAATTACTTGTTGAGTTGTTGACATAGAACTTCATGGTTCAATTGACAGAGACTTTGATGAAGGCCTCTTGCCAAGGATTAGCAATATTCTTTATGAGGACGAAATAAATGATATCCCATCTGCTCCAGATGTTGGCAGTTATTTGATTTCAGAGGTAAGTTTGGTAAATCTGATACTTCCATGTTCCCTTTTCAGTAATTAATAGTTCTGTTACATCTAAAAATATGTACCTTTGTATGATTGTATATATATTATTGTTACATCTTACTAATATGATGCTTGATTTATTTACGAGTATGAATATATATGTTTTGTTTGATACATGATGATGTAAGAAAAAGTTGATATTTATTATTCAGTTTGAGATAATATTTGATAGTATACACCACTTTTATTTGGTTTTTCGTTGCAACGCACGGACACATAACTAGTAAGTTTATTGGATTCGAACACAGAGCTGATCTCGGATTCACACACACACATCAGGAAAAGTACCATTGGAATGAAAAATTTGTTCCTCACAGAAAAATGAATGAAAATTTGTAAACATAATTGCATTAATAATTTTGACACAACTTTGCAAACATATTCTGATTTATTGAAAATATTATTATTTGGATTGAAGAACCGTAACAAGTTTTGCATAATAATTCACACTGTGTTGTATATCGGCCTTGCTCGGCGAAACCCAAATCTGGCGATTTCTTTGACTTCGCAGTATCCACAAGGTGATCTTGCCATGCTTACATAGGCTCATGGGAGAGGTGTCCTCAACTTATACAAAAGAAACAAGGTGGCTGAATGCGGTGCGTCGAGTGGCGCAAGGCTCTCGGACCTTCCTATAAGTGGCCAGAGCATCCAAATCATCAAAATAAGACTTTCTGGGGTTTGAGCGCCAAGCAGCGCCCTCTAAGGGCCAGCCGACGCATGGTGGGCTAGGCCTCAAAAAGCTTTCGAGCTTTGTAACTTTTGCATCTGATCAAAATTTTGGGAAAATACTATATGCATTTTGATTAGCTCGACAAGGTGGATGTCATGATGACTTCCAATTTGTCATTCGATGAGTTCTTTTTTTTTTTTTTGCACATTTTTCATAGGAAGCTCTTTATTAGCTCTTTTTAGTTAAATTCCTACGAAACAGACAAAATACAACATATCTCTGGATTTCATTAGAGTTAGTTTCCAAGTGGCATAATTTAGCACAAATATCGAGGTAAAGGATGATAATATGGGGTGAGTAAAGCATACAAAATGAGCACCAACAACTGGCCACTAATCATGAGACTAGTAGATAAATACATAGGAGGTTAACAACCCAAAAACTAATTCCTCTATTATCTGTGTTTGAACATTAAATTTATACATTTCTAAGTTTTTCTTGCATTTTGGCTAATTATAAAAATCTTTTTTCTATTTAATTAGTATCTAAAGGAACTTTCAAGAAAAACTAAAAGCTGATAAAATCTTGGAAATCATTTTGTTAGGAGCTAGTTGGTGCCAAGAACCTGTCCAATTTTTGTATATAATTTTTGGAGTTGGCTTGGTAATTTTAAAAATCAAAACTTCATTCATTGAATTAATTAATTTTGAAAAGGATCAAAACTTCTTTTTTCCCTGGCCTCGTCTGCTCTGTGTGTCAGCCCCTACCTAAAGCTGCCTTCCCCCTCTCCTTTTTCCGTTTCCATCGTGCAAAAGCTTCTTCTTTTGAACTCGCCTCCTCTTTGTCACTCTTTTCTACTGCCGTTGATCAGTGGGCCTAGGTCCCACTTGTCGGAGGTCATTGTCCAACTCTCTCCCTTCCCTTCGTCCGTGTGGCCGCGCATACTCGCTCACATGGAGACACACTAGAACCCACTCTCCTTAGTTGCGCCACTGTCTAGTAGACCCCTGGGCCCACAGCGCAGCCGTAGTCGCCCACCTCAGCTTGCCATCGCCCATGAGTGCCAGCCGCACGAATATATGTTGGCCCATGTCACCATCGCCACAACAACCGAATCCACCCATTTTGACATAAGATCACCAACCTCACATGCTCTTTGGCCACGTGCCCAACCCGTCCCATCACTACAACTGCTTTGCCACCTTGGCTTGCGTGCTGTCAAGAAGTGGCCCTTTTCACAGATGCCATCATGCAGCCGCACGGCCTCAACACCTTTTGTTGTCATGCTGCCATGTCGGATTGCCTCCATCATCATCATCACCACCCATGGCTTCACCTCGAACCCACTATTCCATGTTGCCTAAGCTCAACTGGCTCCGCCTTCCCTCCACCGCTGGCGAGCTCAGCAAGGAGCTCAACCATGGGCATTGCTGAGATCCTTATGCTAGTCTCGCTGACATATGGGCCCACTAGTTAAGATTAGGTTAGCACTAAGTAAACCTGGTTAAGACTATGAGTCACTAACATGTGGGACTAGTAGATTAATTAATCAAGATTTCTACTTTAAACTTGTTTTAAAATATGAGTCGCTGACATATAGGACTCACCTGTTAGACCCGACCCCAAGCGTTCTAGGGTTAGAGTTTGCAAAGTGTGTATGTTGTGGTATGCTCTCTTGTCCTCTAAGTGGAGTTGCTATAAAACTTTCATCCTCAAGTAGCAATATACTAATTTTATTTATCTCTCATGGATCTCTTTTGTTTTGGTTGAATTACTCTTATTTTGGTTTATATTGATCTTACCTCTCCTCTTTCTTGATCTTGCTGGATGCCAAAGATAAGTAAGTGATGGAGATATACTATGAAAATCAATCCTCATCCATTTTGGCATCAACTAGTGGCAAGTTATTGAAGTTTCCCGATTTTTGCTTTATTTGGCATCTCTGAGTGATTTCTTGATCTAGTTGTTTTTGTCTCAATTCCTTAGATGTTCTAACTTGTTGTGATATATGGAAGTACATCTAAAGCTATCTTGACCATCATTCACCCACGAGCAAATTATATTCATCATTTTTGGTTTTTGCCCATTTTTAGTGTAACATTCCTTCAAACAAAAAATTATTAGAACTTTAGCAACAATTTTCTTGATCATTGATTGAAATAGGTTTCTAATATACTAGAGAAAGTGTGATGATGACATCACTTCTTTTGATACACACAACACTCATTAACAAGATGCTAGGTAAGGAACTATGACAAGGGCACGTACACGACAGTTGAATTATCAAGTGAGCTCATTCCTAGGATTGTTTAATTCAGCTTTTGAGAATGAGTTGCTACCTAATACATATGATGTGATTGTATTTAGGAACAAGGGTAAAGACCAAGGAGAGGCACATGGCGTCACAAACAAGTTTGGGATGAACATTGGAGGTCATCACGTCACTTTGACGCCAGGGCAACCAAGAATGAAAGTTAGGCATACTCTAGAATTCAGTTCGGTCTCCGAAGACAGTGTTGACTTCAAACAAATATAGAAGATGTATATGGAATCCAAATGAGATAATCTTGGACTTGTTCCAATGGGTTTGGTCCCAACTCAAAACTCCAACTGAACACGTTGTAATCCATAAAACAAGTCTGAATCAGTTCTAAATTTGGGCCCTGTTCCTTGTATCAATTTAAGCCCAATTGGGGAGTTGTAGTGGGATGTTATCTCACCCTCACGGACATGCTCCCTCACATCCCTAGCCCCTCAAACACTATCAAGGACACCACTTTTAGGGTTTAGACTTGTTTAGAATGATTTTCATTCAGAAAACATCAATTATGTACTTGTATCGACTAGATCAACTATGACGATTTCAGACCTCTCCATTGTTTAATGAAGCTTTGTATTTCATTCACAAATTTAGATCATGCTTATTTGTTTCTTGCTTGATTCTCGATTGCTTGTAAGAAAGATCATCCATGTTAGACACAGTTGGTAACGACAAGGGTGTGGTGTAGCAATTGCAGGATGGACTTAGTCATTTTGGTCAAGTAGCCTTGTCGCCAATATCATATCAAATAATTATAGTTATCATTCTCATGAGAAGATCGGTTCAAATCCCCTCATCAGTTGGTATTAGAGAACAGATTGCCCAGTGGAATTTCTATTTTTGTTTTATTTTTCATACCTATAACCAGAAAATTGCCCCACAAAAATATTATGTTCATTGAAAATCACCAAATCCAAACCTAGTTGTGCCTCTGCAATTTCAGTTTCCATTCTACCGTGTTGAATTTTTGTCCATCATCAAGTTCTAGTTATTGGTCTGGGTCTAGTGCTGTGATTTTAGTTTTGGGTATTGCATCTAAAAATAAAAAAAAAGATTGTTTTCATGCTGCTAGAAGGAAACCTAAGATTAATCTGATTTCAACAACACGACCAAAAAAAATCAAAGTTTAGAGAGAGAGTATGTTTTAATTACCGTTACACCCCATCCTTTTATAAAAAGTTTGTGACCCATATATCTCCCTAGGCCTGGAAGAGGAATTTGAAGATATTTGAGTCAGGTGCAGATTTGCAAAAAATAAAAAAATAAAAAAAAGAAGAAAAGAGGCAAGTGCAAAAAGAAAAGAGCCACACAAGTTTAAAAAAAGAGAAAGAAGAACATTTTGTAGCATTGTTCGTTCCTAGATTTTGAGCTCTCTTTATATAGCCCTTGTGTCTGTAGTGTTTGCTTGCTTAAGCTAGGGTCGAGTACTAGTTTGTGGCAGTAATTTAGGTGAGTACTTTGTTCTATTGTTCAGCTAATGTAATTCTAAAATTGAATATTACCATTTCTTTGCTACTTATATATTGACTATCTAAGCTCCACATACTACTAACCGAATAGATCTCGACGTATCGGCAATCTCTATACTCATCACTCTAGTTAAGTTACCACGAACTGGTCACCGGTTGTACCACTTGCTTTGCTTGGTAAGAATCTTGTAAGCATTTTAATAAGAGTTTGAGAGTGTGAGACTTATGTAGCCTACAACACCTAGTAGTTGATAGGGAGCTAACAAATTTTCTTGTGAGTTTTTTGTATTCTACTAACAATGGCAGGTTCATAAAATTTGAAACATGGTGACAAGAATGATGACCAATCTTCTAAACATGAGAGTACCGAACCTCTCACTCTTTACGCAAGGATGCTTGTGCAACACCTCAATTGTGAGGTAAACAAGAGAACAAAGGAGATCTACAACGTGTTGGATCAGCTCAATGACACCCTCACCACCAACAACAGAGGGTACATCCGTCGATATTACCCTCTACCTCTATCTCGTGAAGGTGTTTACCGAAGTAGATCTTTTCCTTCACTCCTATGGAGGTATCTGTCTTTGTAGGTCTTACTCAAAAGCACGTTGAATTAGTAAAATAGCTTTATTCATAGTTATTTGACTATATCATCGTATTGGCTTGTAATGCATATGTTATGTCATGAATGAAAATCTTCCATCATTTTTACCACATATCATATTTGTCATCAAATTAATATCATACCGAACAAAAGATGATTAAATATTGAATGACATAATTAAATTAACAATAATGGACAATTATCAACCATCAACTATCATTTTACCACACACTTGCTTTTCTAGTTACGACGGCCGGTCTAATTAGAAGTTGAAAACACACCAGATTCTACTCTTCCTATAGAAATTACTCATTCTCAATACAATCCGTAATAATAAAAAATTACACTTAATTAACAACGCTCTTACACGCTCTCCAAATCCACAATTTCCCTCTTTACCGGACAACTACACCTACTGTATTGGTACTAAAATTATCATAACTTCTAACTCACAAATAATATTATAGCAAACCATACCAATTATAGAATCTATATAGAAATTTTTACAACTTCCAAGTTTATCAAATGTCCATACTAAATCATCTAAACTCCTATTTTTAATCCAAAAGACATATCTGTCATCTTTTAGACATCAGACTTAATAATTTCATATCTTTTAATCTACACATGGAAATATATTAAACTTTGACATTTTAAGAAACTAAAGGAAATTATTTATAACTTTCTAGTTATACCCAAAATTCAATCCTGCTATTAAGTCGGTCTAATTAATGATTTCCCATGACAGCGCCTAGTAGCAACCCGGTTCTAGATGTCAGTCTCCCAAAATTCGTAACTTTTGTTCTACTCGTCTAAAAATCATGTTCTTCGATTTTATGGAATCTTTAAGAAGTTACCTACATTTTTCATGTAGACCAAATCCCTAAATTATACCATCTTCTATTTTTAATCTACAGATTAATACGTGCTGCCAACAGATGACAATTTACCAGATAACAAGCTTACAAAATTCATAACTCAAAATCTACTCATCTGATCGTTATGAATAAAAATTATACAGAAAGCTATCAAAAAGTAGATGATATTTCCATTTTACACCTATACATTACCCATAATCATAGTATAATGATACAGCAGATTAAATCAATCTATTATCTAATCCCTCTAATGAACACACGTAACGTGGCTCTCTAATATGAATTTTAATCTCTAATTAAATAAAGCAACAGAGGAAAAAACTTGATCGTTAACCATGAGATGAAAACCCCGGATCACAAACTCTTTCTCACTTCTTCCCTAGATGTTCTCCACTGTTTTTTCTTTCCTCCCAACCTTCTCTAGTTTCTCCCGCCTGCTCCTCCGAATCGGCGCACAGGGGATCGCGTGGCAGCCAATGCTTCCCACCTTCACGTGCGTGCACTGGTCGGCCACTTAGGCATTGTGTCACACTGCCAGGACATGGTACATTGCGTCGGCCACTTAGGCAGGTTGGGCAGATGGCGGCAGAGCGAATGGAAGCGGCACCGGACATTGGCGCGAGGGCTTGCTGCAAGCGCATCCACGCGGTAGCGTGAGTGTACGGCGGTGGTCGACGCAACTAGGCGCGGGTGCAGAGCGATCTGGTGACGGCACACGGAAGAGAAAAGGATATGCGGTTTGGATTTATCTCTCCCACGATCCCTTTTATCTTGAAATAAAACCCTAATCTGATTTCAACTCCCCGAACAACTCGTTCTAGGAAATCAACTCCCCTCTAAATTTCATACATCTCTTTTTTCTATATCCTCTTTTCTATATTTACACATAGATCCCCAAAAGGGCATTTTTTTTGAGTACTACAAGTCTCACGAACAACTCACAATTTGGTTGATTGATGGAGAAAATGAATGCAGCATAGATACGTTCGGTCGTGGAAGTGGTCAACATCAAGTGCTCATAACGATCACACATAACACGACATTCGCACGTCCTAGCAGCAGCTGATGAGCCTGCGTGGCCCAAGCACGTGCGCAATCCAACACACTAGCTATGATGTGGCCAATGATTGTTGCATTACCTCAATTATCCCTCCGTCCCATATGTCATCTGTCATATACTTAAGTAGCTTGGGGTTGTTTCGTTCGTTTCCACACTCAAGTTAGGCACCGTTTGCTTCATGAAAACAAGCTAATATGGTCACCCTTTGATTCAAGAAAACAATTGTTGTCTTAGCACTCTGACCAAATTGTCATAGACAAATTCTAAACACATTATGCCTAACTTGTGGCGACCAAACTGGTCTCCACAAGAAGTGTCTGTACCATACTACACTTTATACTACAACTAGACATGACAAAGTGTGGAAGCCATCCAAACAAATGCACACCTCCACCTGTATTCAACAAAGGCAACAAGGCTCGGCCTCATGGACTATGGTGACTACGAATTGACACTCCAAATCAAAGTACGACAGGAATTTAGAGCTTCAAAACTTCTCACTTGCCTCGATCAAAACCATCTTATGCTCAATCCAACAGCCACAAAAGTGCTGAGTTAATGGCAAGGAAAGGTATAGATTAATGGAAAGTCATAGCACACGCAACCATCCAAACATACTCTTATTTTCTAGGCAAAACTTACTACCAAATGTGACAAATGGTTTTGCCACTACAAAAATTGTGGCTTACCATACATTTGTACAAGTGTGGCAAATTGCAGTCAAGCAACCAAATGCCTATTATGTCACCATTTCCTTTTGATAAACCACATATTACTCTCTTCAGTCCTTTTAGCTTGTGTTTAGGATATTGGCATGGTAGTTAATATGCAGTTTTCACCATTATTACATTTTTCTAGTTGTACGGTAACAAAAAATACTTAAAAATTAATAATATGGAGGTAACTTTTTATCATAAAACTTGTAATATCATTTCCACGTGATAGATCCAAAAACTTATATTGGTGATCAAATTTTTCGAAGGTTGACTGCATGCATTCTAGGACTCTGTCTATTTCGGGCCGAAGGGAGTTCCACCTAGGTTAAAATATAGGTGAATGTTAAATTACTGTAAAGCGCACCCTTGCAGATATGTTTGCATGAAAAGTTCATTTTTGGTCCATCAACTCTTCTTGAGTCTTTTTTTATAAATCCTGGAATCTAATTTTCACCCATAACTTCAAAACAATTTACTTTTAGTCCCCAAATGTCAAAACTAGTGCAAATCATGTGCCAAACTGATTTAATAAGTGGCTTTGGTTGATATGGCTACAACATAATCAATTTTGCTATGTAGGTAGACATGTGGCATCCCAGTCGACCTGGCCCCACATATGTAGATAGATAGATGAGGAAGAAGAGAAGGGGCTTACATTTGGGGTTAGGCTGATATGTGGCAAATTACATGACAAAATTGATCATTTACCCAAAACCACCATGCAACTATATTAAGGACACCATTTGCACTGGTTTTGGTATTCGAGGGATGCAAAATAAATGAATTTGATGTCGAGTGTAACAATTAGATTCTAGGAAGTGCTGAGGGGTAAGAATAGACTTTTTTAGGGATAATTGATCATATGCCAGTTCTTAGTTTTGCATTTTACAATTTGTCATTCCTCCTATCATAATTGATAATTTGCCAATGGGTTTGTGTATTTCTCTAGCATTTGCCATTATGGACGATTTTGTCCTTTTTCTTCCTTCAACTCCTTTCGTCCTCCCTCACCGTCCCCGGCAATGACCTTGCCTTGCTCCACCTACCGTCCCCCTCCTCCCTTGTGCGCATCGCAACGCTCAACTCTGCCTTCCTCAGTCTCATCTCCTCCTCGTGCTTCCTCACCACCTTGTCCCAGTCTTCTCATACCTCTCTGATGCACCCCACCGACCGGGCCCATACAAATGTTGGGACAGAAGAAGTGGATGTGATGGCAGGATCTAGAGCCCAAGCAGAGGCGAATACGGAGAGGAGTAGTACATAGGAGGATGGGGCCAGAGGAAGACAGCGTAGTTGAACTCGGGGTCATAGACCTGGTTGATGGCAATATAGTGGCCGGAGACGGAGGTGTGGGAGGCGGCTTGAGAGGCAATGTTGACCCACCCCACGCCATCGTAGCTACCATCATCAGAATAGGCATCGTGATTGCAATGGATGGTGAGGGAGGAGGGGGTAGCTGGGAGGTGGAAGAAGGGATAGGGGTAAGTTGGTCAATTCAGGCCCAAAAGTGACAAATCCAAGAGAAATAGAAACTAAGAAGTGGCATATGTTGCACGCGACGGCGGAAGAAACGACGAAGTAAACAAGATCAATCGCAGAGAGACACAAGATTTAACGTGGAAAACCCTCCCAATGCGAGAGGGGAAAAACCACGGGCGCCAGCCAGCAATAATCTTCACTATATCGGGGTGAGGTTACAACGTCGGGGATTTACAACTCTAATGATCTATCCCAACCGGCGACTTACAGGATATATATAACAAGGAAACCTTAATTTGACTAGGATCCATACGCGGGGCTTCGCCGCACTCCTCAGCGCCCCCGGGTGCATGGGCCTTGCGCAATGGGCGGCTTCAGACTCGCACGCTTCGTCCAAAAGCTGGCCTAATTTATATATAGAATTTGGATCACAAATCAACATACTCCACCTTGAGACAAATTCCTTCCTGTAGTATAAATCAATCCTTCACCCCGAACACAACAAAGAAAGAAATACTTTCGCGCCACACGACCTCTTGGGCTAAGTCAGTAATACCAATTAAGTTTGAGTAAAGCTCAAACTTAGCAACAGAACCGGCTTTGTCAACATATCGCAGGATTTTCATGAGTGCTAATCTTGCATACCTTTAGCTTACCCTTTGCAACAATATCTCGACATAATTATATTTAATCTCAATGTGCTTTGTCCTCTCATGAAACATCCGATCTTTAGTGAGATAAATTGCACTCTGCTGTCACAAAACAGATTAATGCAAGAATCAACTCCAAGAAGCTCAAGAAACAAACCTTTCACCAAATCGACTCTTTACTTGCTTCACAAATAGCCATATATTCGCTTGGTGGTGGACAGCGCAACAACATCCCGCAAATGTGCCTTCCAACTCACAAAGACAACCTCCAATGGTAAATACATAACCTGTGATCGACCTACGCTTATCCAAATCACCAAAGATAATCTGAATCAACATAGCCAACGAGTTCCTTTTCAGTCCGCCAAACTTCAAACAAGCATCCGATGTGCCTTGCATGTACCGAAAATCCACCGAACGGCCTTCCAATGCTCTTTACCAGATTAGCCATATATCTATCGACCATACTCATAGCATAAGATAAATCGGACGAGAGCAAACCATGGCATACATCAAAGACCCAACAAAGACTAGCATACGGAACTCGGACATGTACTCAACCTCCTCATCGATTGCTAGGACATTGTGAGACCGACAATTTAAAGTGAGGTGCAATGGGAGTACTAACAGCTTTGAATCATGCATATTGAAACGATGAAGTACTTTCGAATATAATTTTGCCGACTAAGAAACAATAAGCCGAAGCACGGTCTCTAGTAATTTCCATACCTAGGATTTTCTTAGCAGCACCAAGATCCTTCATCTCAAATTCATCGCTCAACCGAGCCTTCAATGTAGTGACTTCTTTCTTGCTCTTGGCAGAATCAAGATATCATCAACATATAAAGCAAGTATATAGGTGATCCATCAACAAATTTAATGTAGACACAGCTATCATAATCCGATCTTTTAAAGGTTTTTGATAACATAAATGAATCAAACCTCTTATACCATCGACGAGGAGATCTGTTTCAAATCATATAAAGACTTCTTCAATTTGCAAACATGATCCTCCTTACTGTGCACTATGAACCCTTCCGGCTGGTCCATATATATCTCCTCCTCAAGATCTCCATGCAAAAATCTGTCTTCACATCTAGCTGCTCAAGCTCAAGATTACGCATAGCAACAATACTAAAGAATGTACGGATTGAGCTATGCTTCACAACCGGGAGAACACATCATTGTAATCAACACCGGAATCTGATCAAACCTTTAGCTACTAACCTTGCCTTAAATCTTGAGGCTCACTAGGAGATAGACTCTCCTTCCTCTTGAAGATCCATTTGCAACGCACGGTCTTCTTATTTTTAGGCAAGCGCACCACGTCCCATGTGCCATTTTTCTCCGTGGATTGCATCTCTTCTTGCATAGTGAGATCCACTTCTCATGATCTCCGAAACAATGGCTTCAACAGACGTAGCCGGCTCATGAGTGTTCTCCACTGCTCAGCACAACTAAGAGCATAATGAACCAAATTACATTCTTCAATTAATCGGGATCGAGGACCACAACTCCTCTTTTCTCTGCGAAGTGCAATAGGTCGATCGTCTTGCCGCAAAACAGAGATAAGTCTGAACAATATCAATAGTATCATCAATAAATTCATCTCCCTGATCATCCACGTGCTCCACCTGCACGCTCATATTCTGCTGCTCATCATCAGATCTGTCTGGTACAATATGGTTCATGTATACACAGCACCAAGACGATATGACTAAGCCTCCGGCCCTAAGCCTCCGGCGACGGGCCTCCGCTACGCTCCGTCCAGAAGCTGGCCTAATTTATATATAGAATTTGGATCACAAATCAACAGCATATGATCAATTTTTTTTTTGACATGACTAACGCACGACCAGTGGTGCATTAGTGTGAGCGCGTAATAGCGTTGTCTGATTCTAACAACAAGATGACAATGGCAACATGGCTAGATGTCTCGTTTGAATACGGCAGCATGGTAGTACAAAGGTAGCACAAGAAGTTACTTAGTGCTATATTGATGCTTTGTATATGTGCTCCTTTTATCTTTAAATAATTACAACTTTTAACTGAGTGTCCGATTCACATTTCATTTGAATCGTTGTGATCCATATGTCGAATTTAACAAAATAAGATCCATATTAAATATGTTTTGAGTACATATTGAGAAAATTATTTCTCATATAGCAACTCTAGGTGTTTGGTACTAGTAATTCAAGATGCTAACAACTAGCAATTCCCTACTACTAGTAATTATAAGTTTTCATGACTTAGATGATGGCAAGTAGCAACTCTACATTTTACATGATAATGCTTCGTTGATACCTATCTATGAACTATAAAATGCAGACTTAATTATTGTTGTGATTGGCACCTAACACCTAGCAACTTTAAACTATAGTTCCTATCAACTAGTAACGATGAGTTTGCTGGCAGTTAACTCATGTTCTGATTTGTTCAGAGACGATCTGAATTGTATGGGACATGTCATGCATATTTTTGCTTGACATAGTGATCTGCTGCATGCTTGAGAACCCCCACTAAGGCACTAACACCTTTGACAATTTTGGATTCTGCAACCCACCTCCATTTTGAAATAAGAGGAGGAAAAATATAAGCTTGTTCGGTTGGGAATTGCTAGGACGGAATGGGAAATGAGGAGGTGGGGGTTTTAAAGTCCATTGTTTGGTTAGTGGGCATGGGAATTTGAGGGTCCAACTGCCACCATTTTGAACACATGGAAGGGGCTGAGAATTGGAAGGAAATTTCACTTGATAGACAGATGGATACTTCTCATCCCTTCGTCATGACATGTTAGGATGTCTTGCATGTTACAGATTGATTCCTTATAATTCTCCATCCCTCTTGCCAAACCAAAGATTGGGACTAAAAATGCAAACTTCAATGCCCAATCCCACCACAAACTCTATCCTCTAAACTCCCGTTCCCCTCCCCAATTTTTGCTGAACACACTGTAATGGTTGTAAAACAAGAGGGAATACTATATTGATTTGATAATAGTTGCTACTAAATTTAGTTACAGAATTGCTACACAGCATTCAACAAAAAAAATGTTTGTGATTTCAGTCAAATTTCTAACCTTTGGATGTGCTTAATGATCTGTGCACTGGCTCCCCCTTCATCTCAGGCTCTAGCGAAGCCGGAGTGGAGTGAAGTTGGACCACTCTGGCAAAGCCAGCTTTAGTAACGCTGATGCCTCTGTTTACAGCTCTGGCAAAGTCGCCACCGATGCCAAGTGGTCCCCCTCTGCTCTCCATAGATGCCAAAGGCGAAGATAACTTCTTCACCTATGCTAGAGGCGGTAGCAGCATTGGAGGAGAAGTGCTACAACGATGTGAGAGGAGCGTAGGAGGGCATAACCGGCAAAGGTGTGCGGCAGGGCTTGGGCGTAGGCAATATGTGGCGGCAGCTAGGGTTTCGGTGGTGAGGGGAGGGAGAGGAGAATTTAGTGGGAGAGGGTGAGAGGGGAATCCATTGGAATTGGATCCAACAGTCCAAGATTCAACCAATTTTTAGGAAAAAAACTGTTGAGATTTGAATAGGCAATCCCATTTAATTAAGGACTTCTAGTAAACTTTTCATCATCACTTGTTAGCATCTTTGTCGAACACCTGAAAGACAGAGAAAGCAACTTTGCTATGGGTCTTATTGACCAATTTAGTTGGTGCATTTGTGAGTTTTGAGTTTCAAATACTATACAGTTCCATTTTATATCTGTGAGAATCAACGTGAATAATCTGAACGAATATAAGATTAGTTCACTTTCATGCTATCGTCTGTCTCTATGCAGTCCAATGCTGAAATTATCTCCAGCATTGCACGGGAGGTAATTGCAAATATTTCTATATTAAGGGTTTTATTCAAAATACATTACATGGAAGCAACATTGCTGTTGTTTAGTGCCACACATTTGGCAAGTAAACAATGCAACTTTGTTTTTTCTTACTAAGAGATTTCCTCTTGTTAATTTGTGCTATGTGCTCTTTGTTTTATTCAAAATACCTTTTTCCTTTTTTGAGAATGTGATCTATTATACTAACTTCATCTCTTTTAGATACCTCAAAGATTTTATAAATTAGATGAGCTTAAGCTAAATGGGGTTGATACTTCTGCTTTTCTATCTCCCGTGGATCTGACTATCGGATCAATTGAGAGAAATCTCCAAATTACTGCAGTTCTTGGAGGGCTCTCTATATCAGCTGCATTTGAGCTTTCTCAACTCCAGGTTCTGTTTGTCTTTTTTGGTCTGCTATCTCTGTGGTCTAGTGATTTGGAGAGTTTTTTACTTGATTACATGTCCTTGTTGATCATCTATTACATGTACTGTGGCTGACTGGCTGTTGATCTACCATTGTCAGCATACTTTTGTCAATTAACAGCAAAGTCCGAAGACATGCATTCTTTGAGGACACATTGTTGCAGTTGTTAACAAAAAAGATATAGCTCTTTATTATTAATTTCTTTATTGTCATTAAACAATGCAACTCTTTATTATTAATTTCATAAGGAATATTCAGTCATCTAAGATTGTGAAAAGATATTCCCATTCATCCTATTATGTGCTTCTTTGGTAGCAATTAGCTTGAGCTTTCATGCAATCTCTAACCAACCAATCCTATAACTCTTCATGCATACACATCTTAGCTGCCTAGTATGTTCATTTTTGGAGTAAATTGTAGTTGTTGATTCAGCTCATTTCACTCATCCTTGCAGCATTGAGTTGCTTTTCAGGATCACTTGAAAAAGTTTCTATATAAAGTAATGCTAACAATTGTTTTGTGTTATTTATTAACTTTATTATATCTACAGCTTTCTAGGTACATTTCAATGGAGGGGTGAGAAACTTGGTTCTTGACGTAATTGGTCACAATTTCAGCCAAAAGTACCATAACAGAGTTATTCAGGTATATATACCATCCATGTCGTTTTTCAGCGAGCTCTTTGAATTTTACACTATTGGATGTTGTCTCCTACTTGATTATGTTGTCTCCTACTTGATTAAGAGACATCCAGGCACCAAAGTTGGTGGATGATAAAATGTTAACATTTAAGAACCTCGTGCCTTTGTTGCAATGCAGCTATAATTTTTATGTCAAATCAATCAATAGTGTAGTTCAGTATTGCCAATTATTGCTCTTGATGCCTGAACAATAGGGGGCCTCAAGCATGTTTGTATGCTTTTTTACTTTAATATACCAAAGTGATACAATGGTTGTTTAAATTTGGCAAGTGTGCTTCTGAGAGAATAAAGTTTCTGTTAGGACACTTGTTTGCTTCAGTTGATAAGTTTCTGTTAGGACACAAAGTGATGGTGTTGGTTTTGTCTTTATTTTGCATTCAATACAGTCCAACTTAACAAGTGATCTTCGCTTGGAAAAAAAGCATGGCTTTGCTTGCAAATCTAAAACTCATATGAAGTTGATCTTAAAAAGAATAATACAAAGTTGAAATAGGACAAAATAAAGTAGGAAGCCACCAAATTATTTGTTTTATACATATACAGTTGTTGTATTTTCCATCTTCAAACCTTGCTAACATGGATGCAAAATGCCAATTTGATTTCCTTCACCGAATCGTTTGCCTTGTCACTTTTGTAAAACATTGATTTTGTAATTTACCTAATCTAACATCTGAGAAACAAAGACTGATGCGGATACGCATGTGTCTTGTACTTTTCAGTTAAATATTTTGTTCAACTGGAAAGAATTATTGAGCCGCATAAAATATGACCAGGTGAACTCATTCCAAACTAAACATAATGTTGTTATTTGTAAGGATGGAATACTACCTCATATTATTACATGATGCATTTTTAGGTTTATCAGTGACAAAGTAATGAAGAGGCAAAAGGAAGAGAATAACCACATTAGGTGCCAAAGACATGAAGGAACAAAGCCCATGCGGAAGAAGCACACAAGAGAAAAGCCCGTGTAGATAGGGGAAAGAAAGCCTATGCAGTGGGAGAGAAAAAGGGAGGAGCCCAATAACTTAAATTACAAGTTTTGGATAAGATTTTCAATCCCAATTCGTACCTCCCACAAGCCCAACTGGATTTAAACTCGGATTCAACTTAGAATTCGATTCGGATTCGGTTCGGGACAGCCTGACAAGCAGTTACTAAAAAGGCCATAACTTTCACAAACGGAGTCCGATTTAGGTGTTTTTGTACTCGTTGGAAAGATAATTTCAAGGGCTACGCAATGGATCTAGTCCCACCTTAAATTCTTCACGAATCATCTGCTATGATCAAAAAAATATGATGGGTGTAAAATCTAGTTTCCTTTTTGTAAGAGTTCGTATCTAAAATCATATAGAGTTGAGTTATACTCGGTTTGGGGACCATATGGACGTCCCAAGGGGCTATATAAGCCATATATTAACAGCCTTTAGGCTCAGATCACCTTTGAGAATAATCAATCTACTAAAGTTTGTTTGAGTTTATCATTGTTGCCTAAATTCCATAGGGAAATAAGAGTGTTCTTCAATCAAAATCATTCAGCCTTTCCGCTGATAGATCTTTGCTTGGTGGTTGGCGAAATCAACGCGGGTGTGTTTTGGCGGATTAAAGAGTGTTCGTCCTTTGCACTGGCATTGGAGGATCATTGCGATTCATCAAGACTCCCGCGAGTATTCATTCTACGTCGAGAATATCGGACAACCCCGTATCATCTTGGTATCAGAGCGTATCATCTTGGTATTAGAGCGCGGTATACTTGGTAGAATCTTATCGCTTTACTTTTCAGTTCATTACTTCCTATCCTATAGTCTATATAGCCGAAAATTGTCTCACAAAAAAAATCTAAACCCTAGTTTTGCATCTGTTATTTTCGTGAGTTTTATTAAGTCTTGATCCATTAGAAATTTTGTTTACGTGCTGATCATCATGTCCTTTACATAGCTTTATTGTTGTATCTTTAATCTTTGAAAATCCGCTAGTTGATCTTTCAATTAGTATAAAAAAGTAGATTCAATTTACTTTTTGAAATCTTATTCTTGCTATCCATGTAAGATCTTTACACATCTTAAAAGAATATCATATTCGAACATATTTGGATTTCCTTTTCTTAATTGATTCGGCCGCAAGAAACCCTAATTGCCATAATTTGCGCTACAAAGAATCCTAGTTGGACACAGTTTGTTGCGGTTTGAATTTCGAGCGTCTGTTGAGATTTTCACTTAAATCCACTTGATCATCACTTGCTATTGTAGCCACCACCAAATGTAAGTTTCTTTTGGCCTCAATTCACTTTGGAAAGGTAAGAACTTTACTTGGTGAGGAAAAGTGAGATAGAGTGAACTCCACATATCGTATATATGTTGTGGTATTTGTGCGTTCTTTGTGCCACTAATCATGACAGGTGGAGACGATAATATGGGATAGAAGCATACCCCGGCGAATCGTTTTAAATTTCAAGCATCGAGGGGGACTTTGCTCAATGAGTTTGCCATCATTTCTTCCAACTTGAAAGCGTAACTCAAGACGGAAATCAACAATTCTGCGCAAGATATGCGCATTGAATTCAATCATCAAATAAAAGTGTTACGCTCGAACGTCGTGAATGATATTGTGCGGGCACTTCATCCACAACAAGAAGAACATAGCTATAATTCTTTTTATGAAAGTGAAGATCCAGAAGAGTATCTTGAGTGGGAATGGTGAATGCAGAAAGTATTTAGATTTTAAAAGTTTCCCAAAAATCAAGAGGTGATGTGTGCCACTAGAGAATTTGAAGATTATGCTTATAGTTGGTTGCATCAACGATTTGAAAACGAATTCATTAAATCTTAGTCAGATTTGAAGGCACTCATGCGGAGAAATTTTGTGCCATCCTATTATGTGCGGGGATTGTTTCACTATTTAAAGAGTATCACACAAGAGAGTAATATTGTTCAAGAATATTATTTTGAGCTACAAGATGCATTACGTCGGGCGGGTATCACTAGTGCATCAAAAGAGAAGGTATACTTCAAACGAGAATTGAATTCTAAGATCACCGCCACACTTCAAGATAGATATTTTGGTAGTGTGCAAGATCTTGTGAATTGTGCTATTCAAGAGGAGAAGAGACTTATGGAGAGACGTACACCACAGTTTTCTCCCTGTCCATACTTCAGTTCTTCTGCCCCTACTAATGTGACATATGAGAAGATGACCAAGTATGAGACTTTCTCTTCGGTCAAGGAAACATACAGTGATATTTCAAAGCTACATATAGCTCCTGAGATACAGCACAACCATATGAGGATGAGAGTCACATAGCCAAATTGAGTGAGAGTGATAAAAAGAGTGAGCTGTGTGATTCCACCATATGTGAGGTTGAGAGCATCCAAATTGAGAGTGTGAGAGAGACACAAAAAAGAAAAGAGAGAAGTATAAGGTAGACAAAGTGAGGATGGATCTGAAACTAACACATTAATATCTACTTCTAGTGTTGTTTCTCACATTGTGCAGGTTGACATTAAAGATAAAGAATTAAATGTTCAACAATCGGCACCTTTGAAGAAAAATGAGGTGGAGATAACCACAGGAGGGGAGGAAGTGCTTGTTGCCCCATAGATACATCCTAATAATTTGGAACCCCCAGCACCTACATCATCTAAGGAGGACGACAAAGATAACAATAGTGGTGCTGAATTTAATTGTGCAAAGGTGAGTAATTGTGAGAACTCATATGATCAACCGAAAATTCCATATTCTGAAATTTCCATACTCAATTTGCCTAATGTGGAATTGATTACTCATAAAGAAGTTTTTACTAGAATATCTCCTAATGATTCTTTGCGCTATATCATGTTTGGTGATCCTAGAGAGCATCTAGTGTGATTGATAATGTTGCTGAAATTTTATATTCAAAATCATTAGTTAGTACTCATGCCTACACATATAAGTTCAATTTAATTGAAGATTATAGTGTAGATGATAAATTTTATGTTCACAGAATTTGCATTACCTGTGATAAGCTTGCTGAATTGAAATTACATATCATGGATAAACAACATTTAATGCCATATCATGATCACAATAGGATGAATTTCAACAATAGCACGTACTGTTTAGGAAGATTTCACAAGTCTACTTGTTCAATTTTAGATGTATAATCATGCAAAAATAATCAGAGTAGTGCAGTTAAGCATGAAAGACGTTCAAAATTTTCTTTCCTTAGAAAAGTCGAGGACGACTATTTTTTATGGGAGGGAGAATGATGTGACAAACAATATTGCAATACATATATCTTTTGGTCACTGCTATATTGATCGGTTTGTGCGAAATAATGAGAATACCATGCAGTGGAAGAGCAAAAGAGAGGAGCCCAAGGACTTAAACTACAAGTTTTGGACAAGATTTTCAAGCCTAATTTGTACCTCCCATGAGCCCAACTTGATTCAAACTCGGATTCAACTTATAATTCAATTCGAGTTCGGTTCGGGACAGCCTGACAGACAGTTACTAAAACGGCTATAACTTTCACAAACGGAGTTCGATTCAGGTGTTCTTGTACTCGTTGGAAAGAGAATTTCAAGGGCTACGCAATGGATCTGGTCCCACATTCAAATTCATCATGAATCATCTGCTATGATGGGTGTAAAATCTAGTTTTCTTTTTGTGAGAGTTCGTATCTAAAACCATATAGGGTTGAGTTGTACTCGGCTTGGGGACCATATAGACGTCCCAAGGGGCTATATAAGCCATGTATTGGTAGCCTTTAGGCTCAGACTACATTTGAGAATAATCAATCTACTAAAATTTGTTCGAGTTTATCATTACTACCGAAATTCTATAGGGAATTAGGAGTATTCTTCAATCAAGATTGTTCAGCCTTTTCGCTGAAAATTGGGTGCACGACAGATCTTCGCTTGGTGGTCAGCGAAATCAACGTGAGTGTGTTTTGGCTGATTAAAGAGTATTTGTACCTTGCACTGGCATTGTAGGATCATTATGATTCATCAAGACTCCCTCGAGTATCCATTCGACGTCGAGCTGGTGGTCGACGGTGCCACCAAGAGCCAAAACTGAGCCCCACGGTTGAGGAAGCTGGACCCAACGGGTATGGAATGGAAAGGAGAAGGGAAACCGCACAGGGGACTGATGGAGGAATCACCAACGGTGAGCCATCGGCTGGTGGCAAATGCTGGCCTAGAGTACCTGAGAACCCCATGCGCACTTACAAATCGCCTGGAGAAAGAGAGAAAGAAGAGACCAAAAATGGGGTAGTTGTAACATTCTGTTTTTCTGCAATTTTTGAAGCCAGGATTTTAAAAATGAATTTTCTGGAATTTTCTGAATTTAATTCAAGCTTCAAATGAATTTTTAGAATTTTCAAGGATTTAATATGAATAAAATAAACATTAACATAAGCTGAAAATATTTTATTTGGATTCTTCAGGTCTCAGGAAATTTTCTGGTATTTTTGGTGAATTTTTGGGATTTATTTGCTATTTTCTAGAGCTTTTAGAAGTTTATTTGAATTTCTGGAAAAGAAAAGAAAAAGGAAAATTCCTCCCCGCCGCCCGATCCCGCCGCCGCCACGCATCCACCATCCGACGCGCCCCCGCCCCCGCCGTACACCTTCCCGCCCACACCCGCTCTCCGCCGCCCGATCCCGCCTCCCTCCACGCGTCGCGTCCCCGCCGCCGTCCGTTCCTCGCGCGCCTCGGCGTCGCGTGGCCCGCCGTTGGATCGCATCTCCGCACCATGCGTCGAGCTGCTCGTGCCCCGCCAGCGCCCGCGCCCCGCGCAACCCTCAGCCGCCCGATCCCGCGTCGTGGCTTGATCCCGACAGTCCGCCTCGCGCCGCGCCCGCGAACCCTAACCCTAGCCGCGTCTAATCCGCGCCGTCGGATGCGCCCACGTGGCTGTATCCGAGCCGTCCAAACCAGTCCATCCCGTCGGATCGTGCCGCGCGTCGCCCCTCCGCACCGTCGGATCCCGCCGCCGCCGCCCGCTCCCGCGCGCGCACTGTTCCGTGCGCCGAGTCCATGGTGGACCCGGTTTCCCGTGCGCCCGGTCCACAGCACAGTAGCCTTTTTCATTTTTCCTGATTTATTTCCTCGTTAATTTTTCGAGAGCGCGTTCTCCTTCGTCCTAGCTCCGATTGACCCCGTTCTTTTTTCTAAATTCATCTAAAATCGAGCTCTAGCTGTTGGTCCTAGTTTTATAATTTTTGGAGTTCAATTGCTTATCATTTTATGTGTTTCTTTATTTTCGATCGTTTTCTCTCTCGTTAGATTCGGATTCCGGAGGAGCAGGTTTCGCGCCCGAAGACCAGAGTACCCACGAGCATAACCAAGGCAAGTCGTGTCCTTTGATCATGTTGAACCCAGTTTGCAATCTACTATTTATCTATTTTGTTTTAAATTACATTGCATCGCTATTTTTATTCAACCGTTGTAACTGGTAGATATCGTCCCATTTGAGTTTATCCCTCCTTGATATTTTGGAATGCCATGATGCCATTGTCACCATAGGTTGGGAAATTTACTAGTGATGCTAGATTATTTGTCACTTGGGTTGGTACGTTTAGACTGCTTAGCTGGCTTGTATTTACGATTGATCTCATCAGCACATGTTAATTATTAATTTGACTTAATGACATATGGAACCGTGGTTGGTGCCACGTGTATTAAAATTTATGCCACGTCATTGGCGTGACGTTGGCTTGGTTATACAAATTGGTTTTTCATTCGGGCGAGTGATCGTGCAGTAAAGGGAGAGGTGCAGTTGCACTTCGGGGATGTGGTAGTCTCGCCCGGGTAATGTTAAGGACTTAACTTTGTGCGCCATTGATCTGAGCTTAATCGTGCAAACCACATGTCTAGTATGGGATAGACCTGGCTGATTAATTTGTAATATTTCAATTCAATTCTGCCATTGTGATGAACATGATTGCTGATTTCCATGTGGCGCAAGAGGGGGTGTGATGCGAAACCCTAGCGGGCAGGATTGGGTTGAGGTAGAGCATTGTAAAGGCCTTGTTGTGATTTCCTGAGATCGAGGCTAATCACATTGTGTGGGTACAGTTGTGCAACCTCTGCAGAGTGTAAAACTATTCGAATAGCCGCGTCCTCGGTCATGGACATTGCTCGGGGATTTCACACGAGGGTTAGTGTTTCACTTATAACTTGGTGGTTTATGTTGAAGATGGACAGGTAGTTCACTGTTGACTAGCTTGTGAATTGGTGTTCACAAGTGGTTCATATTTAATCCTTTGATTATTCATTATTACTGTTTTCAGTTAACTTTCGCTAAAGTTATTTATTATATGTCATTGTGAAATGCTTTTATGCAAATTAACCTTTCAGCCTTCCTTTGGTAAGCCTTACATATTATATTGCATTCATTTGTTACAAACGACTTACTGAGTACCAATGTACTCACGGCTTTACGCCTATGTTGCTCAGTTGAGGGAGAGGAGTGCTATCAGCAGGAGGTTCTAGAAGGAGAGTACTACGACGACTTCACGAATTAGGCTTCGTTCTCCACTTGATAGCCTATGGGCTTGTCGATTGGCCGCTACGCTTTATTTTGGATTTTCGCTGCTATTTTGTTAAGCCCTTCCGGCTAGAGATATTGTAAGCTTGGCCATAAGATCGTACCTTTGATATTTTATCGATATCCGAGTTTTCCTTTATTATTATCGTGTGTATGACTGTGATGACATCTATGTTTGACTGTGTGCCCTAGTGTGCTCCTGGACTAGTGCAGTTTACACAGAGAGACCGAATTTGCATATTCGGAGCCCGACAGAGATGGTATCAGAGCCATATCGACTGTAGGACGAAGCCCTAGTTAGATTGCTCGTAGCCCAAAAATTTATTTTCTAAATCAAACCAATTAAACTTGATATTTAGTAGTATCTCTATCTTCTTACCTCATTCTTAAGGATTCTTGTCTCTCGCCCCAACTCTTGCAAAATTTGTTTTCAAAAAGTTATAAACTAATCTTTCCTTTATAAATGCATTAGATGTCCCAAGCTTCTTACAGCCCGACAGGAGGATGGAGATCACTTCTACGCGTTCTGTTGCGGAGCCTCGGAATGAAGAGATTGCCTGTCTACCTCACCAAGGATGAGAAGCACAAAGGTCAACGCATTGGAAGCATCAGCAGGCTGTATTTCACCACCCGAGTCGGCAAGCAAGTTATACACCACAGCTTCAAGAATGCCGGTGCCAGTGGAGAGATGTCAGCACAAGGAGTTGCGCACAAAGCCATCCGTCGCCTTTGCAAGCTATACAAGATCAATATGGCCAGACTCGTCCGGAAGTTCAAGGAGCAGTACGGAGTCACCCCTAGACTACCGGAGCCAGTCTGGGAGGAGCCCCGACCGCAGTCGCCAGTACCTCTACCGTCGCCTACACCGCCGAGCCCGGAGCAGAGGCGTTGTATCACCGGAGATCGTCGAGCCTATCTGAGTCGGTTCACCCCAGCCCTAGTCAGAGAGCAGTCGCCGTCGATCCGCAACTCATGGGTTGTCTACAGCGATTCAGAGGACGATAGGAGTGTACCCTATTTGTCAGGACCCGAGTGGGAGCCTTCAGAGTAGATAGTGCGAGTGGACACGTTGGATTTTATTTGCAGTTGTGTGTGATGTGAGCTGCAAATATTACCTTAAAAGCATTATATTGTGATCATGTCAATCTTTTAATGGAGTTTATTTTTGTTCAGTTTCTTTGTTAGCATTTTTGGCTAAGTGTTTGTTTAGTTTAGGTTTCCATTAAGTAAAACCCCCTTAGACGCATTTACCTCTTATCTATGCTTTTCCCTCTCGTCTTTTACCTTTGGTCAGTCAGCAGTTGTTTTCTTTTCAGAACAAGATGGTTGATACCAGGAACTCCTCCAGCCGCAATCAGGCAAACCAGGACCAGAGCGATCTTTGCGCGGCAGTGCCACCTACCTGGACCCGCCTCGATCGATTTTGGTGGTCCGACTCGGATGATGCGGACCATGATGCGAGTATGCAGACTATGATGCGGCGACAGACCAGAGCGATACCACCACGGCACCTCGTCGGCAGATCCGGCTATGCGAGTTCATGAGGACGAGACCGCTTGTTTCTCCGGTTAAACCGAGCCTTTGAGGCCGACGATTGGGTCCGTTGATTGAGAAGAAACTGAACTTGGCTCAGTGCACTGACAGAGAGAAGGTGTTATATGCAGCACATCAGCTTGAGGGATCAGTAGCAGAATGGTGGGAGAACTACTGTGCCGCCCATGAGAACCAGAACAACATCACTTGGAAGGAGTTCACCAAGGCCTTCCATATTGCCCATGTCATGGATGGAGTGGTCGAGATGAAGAAGGATGAGTTCTGGGAATTCCAGTAGAGGAACCTGTCAGTGAGTGAATATCTCAATAAATTCACTCAGTTGGCTCGCTACGCGCCAGAGGATGTAGCATCAGATACAGCTCGCCAGAAGAGGTTCAAGAAGGGCATGAACCCAGCTTTGAAGGTGCAAGTCGTAGGCAACGACTATGCCAGTTTTCAGCAGTTGGTAGATAAGGCCATTCTCATTGAGGAGAGTCGCCGTGAGCTCGAGGAGTCTCGCAAGAGGAGGTTGATCCAGCAGGGGTCACAGCCACACCAGTCCCAGAGGCCTCGTTTTGGTTCCTACCACCCTGCACGAGTGCCACGGCAGAGTCGTCGGCCAGACACCGGCTCGGGCGCCACGTCGGTTTCGGTCCAGACGGCGTCGGTGGTTCCAGTGGTCGCAGCAATGAAGAGCAATAACTCGGAAGATCGTCACTTGCTTCAAGTGTCATGAGGTGGGACACTATGCTAGCAAGTTCCCTCGAGGCGAGCCCGACGCCGATTCGGTTCGACTTAGAGCCATACCGGTCGTACTCCTACCCTAGGAGCGGGGCGGGAGCACCCCGGCATCGGGGCGAGCGATGAACGCGCGGTGGTGAGAGGTCAGGTGAACCACGTCACCGCAGAGGATGCCCCGGCAGCACCAGACGTTGTGATCGGTACGTTCCTAGTACATTCAGTTCCTGCCACAGTTTTATTTGATTCTGGAGCTTCGCATTCGTTTGTTTCTCGGAGTTTTGCTTTAAAGCAACAATTGAAAACTGTTGCTCTTGGATCTGTTCTCTTAATCCAATCCCCCGGATCCGAGTTGAGATCCAACCTAGGTTGTCCAGGAGTCAGGATAACCATTCAGGGAGTTGAGTTTAGGGCCGACCTGATTTGTTGGATATGCAGTCTCTAGATGTAATCTTGGGAATGGATTGGCTCCAGAAACAACAGGCAGTGTTAGACTGTGGGAGCAGAGCAATGACCTTAACCAATTCAGATGGGGTTAAGGTGCGATTCGCGGCAACGAGTGTCGGCGAGCGAGTCATGGTTTGCCGAGCAAGGTGATCCAGTTGGAGGATGTACCAGTTGTCAGGGAGTACCCCGACGTGTTTCCAGATGACCTTCCAGGTATGCCACCTGAGCGAGAGGTTGAGTTTTTGATTGAGCTTGTGCCAGGTACCGCTCCGATTTCCAAGAGACCCTATCGGATGCCAGCTAATGACTTAGCAGAGTTGAAGAAGTAAATTCAGGAGCTGTTGGATAAAGGTTATATCAGACCGAGTTCATCCCCGTGGGGAGCGCCAGTGTTGTTTGTCGAGAAGAAGGATGGTAGTTAGCGCATGTGTGTGGACTACAGAGCACTTAATGAGGTCACCATCAAGAATAAGTACCCTCTGCCCAGGATTGATGACCTGTTTGATCAGCTCAAGGGAGCAGGGGTGTTCTCCAAGATTGATTTGAGGTCAGGATATCATCAGATGAGGATTCGCAAGGAGGACATACCCAAGACAGCTTTCTCGACTCGTTATGGTCTATACAAGTTCACAGTGATGTCATTTGGTTTGACCAATGCCCCAGCATATTTCATGTATTTGATGAATAAGGTGTTTATGGAATATTTGGACAAGTTTGTCGTTGTGTTCATTGACGACATTTTGATATATTCCAAGGATGAGAGAGAGCATCAGGAGCACTTGAGATTAGCGTTGCAGAAATTGAGGGATAATCAGTTGTATGCGAAGTTCAGCAAATGTGAGCTTTGGATGAAGAAAGTCGCCTTTCTAGGGCATGTGTTGTGTGAGAAGGAGTCGTAGTTGACCCGGAAAAGTGAGTGATGTTTTGGATTGGCGATCACCCACCCCGATTACCCAGTCGGGAGTTTTACGGTATGGCGGGGATACTACCGTCGCTTTATTGAGGATTTTCAGCGTGGCGGACCTCTCGCGAGTTGCTCAAGAAGGAAAAGAAATTTACTTGGACGCCGAGTGCGAGAAAAGCTTTCGAAACTTAAGGAGAGTTTGACCACGGCCCAGTGCTTGTGTTGCACGATATTAATAAGGATTTTGAGATATATTGCGATGTCTCTCGCAAAGGTTTGGGTTGTGTCTTGATGCAAGACAAGAGAGTGGTAGCTTATGCCTCACGCTGCCATGACCGCATGAGGAGAACTACCCTACTCATGATTTGGAGCTAGCACCGTAGTGCATGCTTTAAAGATTTAGCGTCATTATCGATGGGTAATAGATGTGAGGTTTACGGATCATAAGAGTCCAAATACATCTTTACCCATCCGAGCTTAACCTAAGGCAGAGGAGGTGGTTAGAGCTGATAAAGGATTATAATGTTGGTATACATTATCATCCTGGGAAAGCTAATGTTGTTGCAGATGCCTTAAGCAGAAAGGTATATTGCAATTCAGTGATGATTCGAGAGAGTCAGCCAGCGTTGCATGAGGAATTTCAGAAGCTTAGCCTTGAGTTGGTTGAACCAGGATTTTTGGCAGCTATGGAGTTGCAGCCTACCTTGGATGGTCAGATTCGTCAGGCTCAGTCAGATGATGAGGCATTCCAGCGGATCAGGAAGAACTTGAGTGTAGGAAAATAGTCAGGGTTTACATTGGATGACCAAGAAACCTTGTGGTTCAAGCAGCGTTTGTGTGTGCCCAACAAGCAAGAACTAAAGGATGTGTTGTTAAAAGAGGCTCATGAGTCATTGTATTCGATTCATCCAAGCAGTACCAAGATGTACCAGGACATTAAGGATAAGTATTGGTGGCCAAGTATGAAGCGTGAGATCGCTGAGTATGTAGCCCTTTGTGATGTTTGCCAGAGAGTAAAGGCGAGCATCGAGAGACTGCGAGTTTGCTACAGACCATTGAAAGTTCCTGAGTGGAAGTGGGAAGAAATTGGTATGGACTTTATAGTCGGTCTGCCTAAGACCAAAGAGGGCTATGATTCGATTTGGGTCATCGTGGACCGATTGACCAAGGTTGCTCATTTCATTCCAGTTAAGATAACCTACAATGGTGACAGACTAGCAGAGCTATATATGTCAAGGATTGTCAGTTTGCACGGTGTGCCCAAGAAGATTGTGTCAGATCGTGGATCGCAGTTCACCTCTCGTTTTTGGGGTAGTTTCCATAAGGATATGGGAACTCACCGAATTCAATCTGCGTATCACCCCCGCATGATGGTCGACAGAGCGAGTAAATCAGATTTTGGAGGACATGTTGAGAGCATGTGTGCTTGATCATGGGTCCAAGTGGGACAGTTGTTTGCCTTTTGCAGAGTTCTCGTACAACAACAGTTATTAGACCAGTTTGCAGATGTCACCGTTTGAGGTATTGTATGGCAGGAAATGCAGGACCCCTCTCAATTGGAAAGAGACGGGGGAAGGTCAGGTTTTTGGTCCAGACTGTTTGAAAGAAGCTGAGGATAAGGTCCGCTTGATACAGGAAAGGTTGAAAACTGCCCAGGCCAGACAGAAAAGCTATGCAGATACCAGGCGTCGAGAGCTGAGTTTTGAACCAGATGATTTTGTGTATCTCAGGATCACACCATTCAAGGGTGTGAAGAGGTTTCAGCTAAAAGGGAAGCTTGCACCGAGATATGTTGGTCCGTTCAGGATTCTGAAACGCAGGGGAGAGGTTGCTTATCAGTTGGAGCTACCTGCGTCCTTCAGTGGGGTACATGACGTCTTCCATGTGTCCCAGCTGAAGAAGTGCTTGCGTGTGCCAGAGGAGGTCGTGCCAGTTGAGGCCGTTGACCTGCAGGAGGATCTGTCGTACAAGGAGCATCCCGTCAAAGTCCTGGAAGTGTCGGAGCGAGTCACCCGGAATAAAGTGGTCCGTTTTTGCAAGGTGCAGTGGAGCAACCATTCCGAGGAGAAAGCCACCTGGGAGCGCGAGGAGGACCTCAGAGCGGAGTTCCCGAACCTATTCTCTTAGTTGTCCCAGATCTCGGGGTCGAGATCTCGTTTAAGGGGGTAAGGTTTGTAACATTCTGTTTTTCTGCAATTTTTGAAGCCAGGATTTTAAAAATAAATTTTCTCGAATTTTCTTAATTTAATTCAAGCTTCAAATGAATTTCTAGAATTTTCAAGGATTTAATATGAATAAAATAAACATTAACATAAGCTGAAAATATTTTATTTGGATTCTTCAGGTCTCAGGGAATTTTCTGGTATTTTTGGTGAATTTTTGGGATTTATTTGCTATTTTCTAGAGCTTTTAGAAGTTTATTTGAATTTCTGAAAAAGAAAAGAAAAAGGAAAATTCCTCCCCGCCGCCCGATCCCGCCGCCGCCACGCGTCCACCATCCGACGCGCCCCCGCCGCCGCCGTACACCTTCCCGCCCTCACCCGCTCTCCGCCGCCCGATCCCGCCTCCCTCCACGCGTCGCGTCCCCCACCGCCCGATCCGTTCCCCGCGCCCGCCCTTAGCGTCGCCCGCGCCCCGCCGTTGGATCGCATCTCCGCGCCACGCGTCGAGCTGCTCGTGCCCTGCTAGCGCTCGCGCCCCGCGCAACCCTCAGCCGCCCGATCCCGCGTCGTGGCTTGATCCCGACCGTCCGCCTCGCGCCACGCCCGCGAACCCTAACCCTAGCCGCGTCGATCGCGCGTTGGATGCGCCACGTGGTGTGTCGAGCCGCCCAAACAGTCCGTCCCGAACTCGCGCGCCGTCGGGCGTTCCACCGCCGTCCGCGCTGCCGCCCTCGCCGTCGCCGTCGTCGGAGGCCTCGCCGGTGAGCCGCCGTCGCCCCACCGTCGCCGTCGCCCGCGTCGCCGTGTCACCCGCCGGATCTTCGCTCTCGCGCGCCGCGCCCGCTCCTCCCCTCGGTCTCGCGTCGGACCGTACACCCAGCGCGCCCGGCCCGCCGCGGCGCGCTTTGCGCGCGCGCGCGCCACGCGTCATGCATCCGCCCGCCGCCGTCCCCGACCGCGCCAATCGCGCGCCCGATGCGGATCTGGGCCGCGGCCCGGTGACCGCCGCGTCGCCCCTCCGCACCGTCGGATCCCGCCGCCGCCGCCCGCTCCCGCGCGCGCACTGTTCCGTGCGCCGAGTCCATGGTGGACCCGGTTTCCCGTGCGCCCGGTCCACAGCACAGTAGCCTTTTTCATTTTTCCCGATTTATTTCCTGGTTAATTTTTCGAGAGCCCGTTCTCCTCCGTCCTAACTCCGATTGACCTCATTCTTTTTTCTAAATTCATCTAAAATCGAGCTCTAGTTGTTGGTCCTAGTTTTGTAATTTTTGGAGTTCATTTGCTTATCATTTTATGTGTTTCTTTATTTTTAGTCGTTTTCTCTCTCGTTAGATTCGGATTCCGGAGGAGCAGGTTTCGCGCCCGAAGACCAGGAGTACCCTGCTGAGCATAACCAAGGCAAGTCGTGTCCTTTGATCATGTTGAACCCAGTTTGCAATCTACTATTTATCTATTTTGTTTTAAATTACATTGCATCGCTATTTTTATTCAACCGTTGTAACTGGTAGATATCGTCCCATTTGAGTTTATCCCTCCTTGATATTTTGAAATGCCATGATGCCATTGTCACCATAGGTTGAGAAATTTACTAGGGATGCTAGATTATTTGTCACTTGGGTTGGTACGTTTAGACTGCTTAGCTGGCTTCTATTTACGATTGATCTCATCAGCTCATGTTAATTATTAATTTGACTTAATGACATATAGAACTGTGGTTGGTGCCACGTGTATTAAAATTTGTGCCACGTCATTGGTGTGACGTTGGCTTGGTTATACAAATTGGTTTTTCACTCGGGCGAGTGATCGTGCAGTAAAGGGGGAGGTGCAGTTGCACTTCGGGGATGTGGTAGTCTCGCCCGGGTAATGTTAAGGACTTAACTTTGTGCGCCATTGATCTGAGCTTAATCGTGCAAACCACATGTCTAGTATGGGATAGACCTGGCTGATTAATTTGTAATATTTCAATTCAATTCTGCCATTGTGATGAACATGATTGCTGATTTCCATGTGGCGCAAGAGTGGGTGTGATGCGAAACCCTAGCGGGCAGGATTAGGTTGAGGTAGAGCATTGTAAAGGCCTTATTGTGATTTCCTGAGATCGAGGCTAATCACATTGTGTGGGTACAGTTGTGCAACCTCTGTAGAGTGTAAAACTATTCGAATAGCCGCGTCCTCGGTCATGGACATTGCTCGGGGATTTCACACGAGGGTTAGTGTTTCACTTATAACTTGGTGGTTTATGTTGAAGGTGGACAGGTAGTTCACTGTTGACTAGCTTGTGAATTGGTGTTCACAAGTGGTTCATGTTTAATCCTTTGATTATTCATTATTACTGTTTTCAGTTAACTTTCACTTTAAAGTTATTTATTATATGTCATTGTGAAATGCTTTTATGCAAATTAACCTTTCAGCCATCCTTTGGTAAGCATTGCATATTATATTGCATTCATTTGTTATAAACGACTTGCTGAATACCAATGTACTCGCGGCTTTACGCCTATGTTGCTCAGTTGAGGGAGAGGAGTGCTATCAGCAGGAGGTTCTAGAAGGAGAGTACTACGACGACTTTACGGATTAGGCTTCGTTCTCCACTCGATAGCCTGTGGGCTTGTCGATTGGCCGCTACGCTTTATTTTAGATTTTCGCTGCTATTTTGTTAAGCCCTTCCGGCTAAAGATATTGTAAGCTTGGCCATAAGGTCGTACCTTTGATATTTTATCGATATCCGAGTTTTCCTTTATTATTATCGTGTGTATGACTGTGATGACATCTATGTTTGACTGTGTGCACTAGCGTGATCCTAGACTAGTGCAGTTTACACAGAGAGACCGAATTTCATATTCGGAGCCCGACAGTAGTAGTACTGAATGGTGCTAGCAATAGGAATGTAGTATAAGTGGTATCACTGTGCTATGCTGGGGCATTGTGGCCGTGTGTGCTATGTAGCGTGTGTGTGTGTCAATGCATAGTAGAATAGATTGGGGAATGGATTGATTAGTATAGGTGAGTGAGTATAGACTAATTGTTGTAGGGGTGGCCCCCACCTAAACCCAGCTAGCTTGCGGCAAAGGTTATAAACCCAATGTAAATGATGTAGCTTGTCCTCGTAGGGAGGCTCGGTGTAAGTTACGATGCTAAAGGCTCTCCTTACGAGGGAGGACGATATATGTACCATGACAACCCTTGGAAAGACCCAAGAGGTCATTTGCTCTCCTAACTCTCTACTACCATACCTTTCTCTCTGTTTGGTCTGTAGCCACAACAGTTGGCGCCGTCCGTGGGGACGACGAGAGCAATCCTCAAGATTTCGAGATGGCACCGAAGAAAGCTTCATCGTTGGCGGCGAAGAAGAAGGAGGGGGTCGTGGCGAGGCCCCGTGTCAACACCAGGGTTTCGTCATCGGCGGTCGGGGATGACAATGACGACGTTCACCGCGCGACCATCAACCCCGCCACCACCGATGCGACCATCGACCCCGCCGCCACCGATGCGGCGACCAACCCCACCCTGCGCGTCACACCCCACCCCGCTACTGGTACGGCAGTCGACCCCGACGACACCGGCCGGGTGCTAGGGAGCGGTGGCCCTGACGCCCGTCCAGGCGCGACCACCGTCCCTACACCCAGTCCGGGGGAACCAAGCGGCCTCATTGAGGACAGGGGCCCCGCCATCGATGCTGGAGTCTAATGCGCGGATGTGATGAGCAGCCCAAGGACACAAGCGGTGGTTGCGACAACCTCGGCCGTGCGACTGGATGCGCCCGTTGCCCCACCTACGCCTGCGGTGGAGAATACCCTGTTGGCAGCCCTCAGCACGCTCCAGCAGGAGTTGACCGATCTCTGGGGGGCCGTGCGGAGAATGCAAGAGGCTCGGGGTCAGCCGACCCCACCGGTGGCCACGTTGGAGCCCGCGCCCGAGAGGGCGGACAGCCGTGACGCCCCTACATCTAGGGCGCTTTGCTACGACGCGTGGACCCGGAGTCTCCGGTATCGGCGGGCCTACAGCAGGCAGCGTGGCCGGAGGATTTTAAATTTCCCAGCTCCATCAGGTCGTACAAGGGCGACACGGACCCTCGAGAGTTCGTGCCCGTGTACGAGACCGCTATCGAGGCGGCAGGCGGAGACGACACCACCAAGGCGAAGGGGCTCCCACTCGCGCTGCAGGGAGTGGCGCTCTCTTGGTTCTTCACCATAGAGCCAAACTCCATCTACGCGTGGGAGCAAGTTCGCGACCACCTCTACAACAACTTCCAGGGGAACTACGTTGAGCGCGTCGACGCGGATCAGCTCTTCGCAATCAAGCAAAAACCATCGGAAAGGCTCCGCGAGTACTTCAAACGCTTTGCGAAGGTCCGCTGCCAGGTCAAAGACGTCAACGAGACAACAATAATCAACGCAGCGGTACAGGGTCTTTACCCGAGGCCACTGGCCGAGTACAACGCGCGCAAGCCAATGAAGATAGTGGCGAAGCTCTTCGATAAGATGGAGGAGTACGCCCGAGCGGAAGAAGACGTGAGGCGATGCCAGGACAATGAAGCCGATGTCAATCCAGCGAAAGGTGTCGTGAAGAGCGCCAACCCGTCGAAGGAAAGTTCCTCGAGGAGCAAGCGTAGGCAGGAGACGTCGAAGGAAGCACAAGGACGCGTAGGCTAACAAGCCCCAGCGCGGCCGCCAGACGTCCCGGTGAGCCCGGTACGTCTTCGACGTCGAGGGCGGTTCCGAAGACAATGCCCCCGCCAATCGCGGGGCCAGGGCTCAACGAGGTCGGGGGTGAGGACGAGGCCGTGGTCGTGACGGTTGGGCCCGTGCGGAGTATGGCGACCAACAGCGCCCCCAGTGGTGCGAGGTGCACGGCCAAGGCAATCATGATACCCGCTCCTGCACCACCATCACAGCACTTCGACAAAGCGTCGCCAGAGACAGGGATCTCGAGGCGCGCCCACCCGTCGTGGCGCACGTTCAGCAACCACTGGACGGCCCCCTGAGGATTCGCGATCAGGAGCCACAGCCTCAGGAGGGTCTCTGACGGATACAAGCCCAGGTGCAGCAGCCCCCGCAAAACCCCTTGTGGATTCACACCCTTGAGGGCGCTTCGCGCAGGGTCATCAACGTCATCTCCGGAGGATCCTCCTTGGAGTTCGCCTCGGAGCGACAGCATAAGGCCTACGTGCGGAGGCTACACCATGTGGCGGCGTACCCAACTCATGCATGCGATAACCTTCACGCCTGCCGACGCCGAAGGCGTGGAGTTCCCCCATCAGGATCCCCTAGTCATCTAGGTCGTGGTTGCCGGGTGCGACGTCTGGCGTGTCTTGATCGATGGGGGCAGCTCCGCAAACGTCTTGTTCGCACAGCCTTCGATCAGATGGCGATCCCTCGAAGTCGCCTAGGCCCTTCACGAATTCCATTGCAGGGCTTCAGAGGTCAACCGCTGCTGGCGCTAGGTCAAATATGTTTACAGGTCTCCTTCGGCCAGATGACAACGTGGCGAGCAGGGACGCTACCTTTGATGTCGTTGATATCTAGTACCCCTACAACACCATTTTGGGGAGACCGACTCTCAATTCCTTTGGGGCAGTACCACACCATGGCTTCCTATGTGTGAAGCTTCCGGGCCCGCGAGGTATCATCACCGTCCTCAGCGACCAACGCATGGCTCGGCACCTGGAGCACGGAACCCGCGGCCCATACCTAGGGGCCCAGTGAGGCCCTCAGGTTGGGCGCGCCCGTACACGCCCTACGGCAGCCCAAGCACCAGAGGCTTCGCATCTCACCACCTCGACAACGAGTCCAGCGGTTAGTCCATAACCTGTTGTACTCGCTCACCCGCGCAAACGGGAATTTAATAAAGTTCGCCGTTTGCACAGCTATTCATGCCCCCCCACCAAAAACGTGCGGAGGTTTACCTCCGCACGCACTCCCCGGAGTATAAAAAAGACGCGGATGTTTTCCCTGCGCACTCTACCGAGTCTAAACAAGACGCGGAATTTCGCGCATGCATCGGTGCCACTACCACGCGTACTCCCCGGAGTATAAAGACGTGGTTGATGTTCCCACGCACCGCATGGAGGCTCACCTCCGCACATGCACCGCACGGAGACTCACCTCCGCACATGCACTGCACGGAGACTCACCTCCGCACGTGCACCACACGGAGACTCACCTCCGCACACGCACCGCACGGAGGTCCGCCTCCGCACACACTCTACGGAGTATAAATAAGACGTAGCGTTGAGGTTCGCCTCCACACGCACTCTACGGAGTATAAATAAGACGTAGCGTTGAGGTCCGCCCTGCATGCACTCTACGGAGTATAAATAAGATGTAGTGTCGAGGTCCGCCTCCGCACGCACTCTACGGAGTATAAATAAGATGTACCGTCGAGGTCCGCCTCCGCACGCACTCTACGGAGTATAAATAAGACGTAGCGTCGAGGTCCGCCTCTGCACGCACTCTACGAAGTATAAATAAGACGCAGCGGGGGGACGCCTCCGCGCGCACTCTATGGAGTATAAATAAAACGCGGATGTTTTCCCTACGCACTCTACTGAGTATAAACAAGACGCGGATGTCCCGCGTACGCGAGGGCGCACCCTCCAGAGTGTAAGTAAGTCGTGGTTGATAGTCCCACGCATTCTCCAGAGTACAAAAAAAGATGCAGATGTTTTCCCTACGCACTCTACTGAGTCTAAACAAGATGCGGACGTTCCGCGCGCGCAATGGTGTACCCTCCGGAGTTTAAGTAAGTCGTGGTTAATAGTCCCACGCATTCTTCGGAGTACAAACAAAGACGCGGATGTTTTCCCTGCGCACTCTACTGAGTCTAAACAAGACGCAGGTGTCCCGCGCACGCGCTGGTGTTATCACCACGCGTACTCTCCGGAGTATAAAAAAGACGTGGATAATATTCCCACGCACTCGCCGGAGTCTGCGTACAACGGCGCACCGGCACCAGAGGCTCCTCGTGCCTCCAGCAAACCACGGGCACCGCATGAACGGGCGCCCGCGAGTACAGGGGTGAGGCGCACGAGCTCAATGGCCTGTGCCTCTGCAAAGGAGCTGAGAAACCAAATGCGCTCGGTGAAGATGCCCACACGGGCGCGGTCTCCCAGTGCGGGAGGTGCCCCAGCAAACGCCCATTGACGTTCGAGCTCGGGCGCCATGTCGCTCAATCGGTGGCACAAGGCGGAGAGTGCCCAAGGCCCCAAGGCGTCTTGCTCGACGGCGGAGGAGTCGGCCGCCGCCCTTGGGCAACCACGGCTCCAGCAGCAGCACCGCAAGCGCAAGGCCCCCCCTCATCTCAAGCGTCCAAACAGGCGCCTGCACGGGACAGCGCGGCCGAATGCAGCCTCGCTGGCGTGACATGAAAGTCTACTCCCAAAGCTAGAAGCGGCCTTGATGAAGTACAAGTGAATTGCCCACCACCCCATACCAGCTGGCAAGGGGACAACACATCGCGGCGTCGCATCCCCCCACATGGGTGGGATGTCCAACCCCACGGTCGCCCAGGAGGCGTCAGCCGCATTCCGGTGCCCTCCACGCTACCAGGCGAAGCTAGAGCGCACCAGGAACGGTAGTTTCCCCAGAAGTTGTGGGGGTGCAATGTCTGGGAAGGCGGGTGCCGCTCCACCTGACCACTCGCCCCTCCTTTTAAAGAGCCCTGGAAGCAAGACCGCGGACATTACGCCTCAAGAGTCCCATCGCCCGCCCCAGGGGCATATGGTGCGAAAGTGTCGCCCCACTCCACGCACAGGGATCCGCCAGCTACACTCCACGCGTCCCCCTATCCCACGGGGCCCGAAGCAACGGACGACGGCCAAGCGACACCTCCCTCGTAGCCATATAGCGCCACATGCGGACCTCCATTGATCCCGCCTCAGCTGTCCCATCAGCGTTCGAAAATTCAGCGAAACAGTGCCGCTCATGAGGTCCCCCATTGACCACCAGGGACAGGACCTACGAGGCTAAGTCCCTGTCCCTCCCCAAGCTTATCTTATCACGCCAGCGCAAGCTGCAGGGCAGGCGCTCGCGCGTCTACGCCGGCTGGCGCCCGGCTCGCTGCCACCACCGGAGGTAGGGGCGAGGCGCTCGCGCGTCTACGCCCGACTAGGCGCGGCTCGCTGCCACCGCGGGGGGTAGGAGTGCGGGCGCTCGTGTATCTCACCGGCTGGCGCGGCTGCGCCGTGCCACCACTTCGGAGGTAGAGGCGGGCGCTCGTGCGTCTACGCCCGGCTAGGCGCCAGCTCGCGCCACCGCCGAGGTAGGGGCGAGCGCTCGTCGTCTACTGCCTGGTGCGGCTCGCGCCACCGCCGGGGTAGGGGCGGAGTACTCGCGCGTCTGCCGACTGAAGTGTCCGCTCCGCTGCCACTACCGAGGTAGGGGCGGGCGCTCGCGCGTCTACCGCCGATTGGCGCCCGGCTCGTTGCCACCACCCGGGGTAGAGGCGGGCGCTCACGCGTCTGCCGACTGGCGCTAGCTCGCTCCCACCGCCGGGGTAGGGGCGAGGCGCTCGTCGTCTACCTTGGTAGGCGCCAGCTCGCTCCCACCACTTGGGGTAGGGGCGCGCGCTAGCGTCTACCTCGCCCGGCGCCCAGCCGCGGCCACCACTTCAAGGGTAGGGGCGGGCCTCGCTAAATCTGCCGCCGGACGCCTTTCGCTCTGCGCCTACCTCACGCGTCTACCCCAACTGCAACAAGCCGCAAGACAAGCACGAACACGGTGGGGGCGAGCGGCCCGGTTTACCTATCGCACTACTACAAAGTGATTACAAAACCTGCCAGACCAACACTACTTGTCCGGCTTCGCTTGGACGACCTTCTTGACCGAAGCCTCACCCGCCGAAGGTCGATTCGCCCAGAAGTTGAGTGAGTCTTCGGCTCGCCACCAGCGACGTAAACGGCGCCAAGTTACGACGTCAGAAATCAACAGCGGGTCCCCATCGGGCAGCTGCTCAGACT
The DNA here is from genome assembly GCA_036346265.1 of Melocanna baccifera. Taxonomy (NCBI): domain Eukaryota; kingdom Viridiplantae; phylum Streptophyta; class Magnoliopsida; order Poales; family Poaceae; genus Melocanna; species Melocanna baccifera. The sequence goes on from CM070677.1 coordinate 14,682,163, forward strand.
AAAGCGGCACAGTGGATCAAAGAAGGGAAGCAACCTTCATATCATTTGCTACATGGAGTACATAGGCCCCAACACACACCGGCGCGCAAGAATCCCGGGGTCACACTCGCCGAGCGTCGGCGCCCCGTCATCATCGCGCCGGGCAACTCCATCCAGCCATTCGCCAAGGTTCCCCTCGCCGTACATGTTCCGCTGCAGCTCCACCTTCGCGCGGCCTCCCGATGTACTCCCGGATCCGTTCGTGAAAAAGCGAGCAGCGGGCGAGCAGCGCGTCTGACACGACATCACCCCTGCCCGGGTCAGCTCTGTTAGTGGATCATCAATTAAATCGACATGGCGGCAGCGATGTCGGAGAAGAGCTACGCCGAGCAGGCGATCCGCGTCTGGCGATGGTTGCCAAAGGACATCGCGGCAACCTAAGCAAGGTCGGCCGCTTCCCCAACCCGTCGAAGTGTTCGTGAAAGCTCTTCGGATCCGAATGAGCGTGGTGGCACCTCGGCAGCGAGGTGTTCAAGAGTACCCTCCAGGGCCAGCATAGCCTCCCATGGCGTCACCGAGGCGGCACCCAGCGCCTCATCCCGCTCCCTCAGAGACGCAGCCAGGCGGCGTTCTCTTCCTCTAGTGCGGTGACCTGCTGGAGCAAGCCGTCCCGTTCCTTCACTGCCGCCTGCCGAGTCGATGCCACAAGCTCCGCGGCATATGAGACGGCACCCGCACGTTCCGCTTCTAGGAGCCGCATGCGGTCGTTCTTAGCGGAATATGCCTCCTCCGACACACGAAGGGCTCCTTCAGCAACACGCAGTCGGTCCTCCAAGGCCCCCTGTTCCTAGACATGGGCCGCCTGCAGCGCCCGGCTAAGGGCGAAGGTCTATGCGATAAAAGCAATCAGTATACCTCCCAAGGGCTATGTGCTGCTCAGGGTCAAACACTCACCCTCAATTTGGAGACCTCCAGCACTCCCTCAAGAAGTCTGGGCCCGCAAATATGCAGCACATCACGGTCTAAGCTCGCGGCCGCGCCATCCGCGGACCCCCGCCATGCCGCCAGCACCTCCGCCCGAGGGATGAAGTCCGCCAGGCGTCGGGCCGCATCCGCGGTGATAGCCTCGGCGGCGTCGGATGTCCCTCCCAAGCGACCATCCTCGGGCTCTGAGGGCTGCCCGTGCTCGGGGAACCATGTTGCTGCAAGTGGGTATGGTGGTCAACCTTATGAAGGCACAACAGGTCACATCAAGAAATGTTTACCTTTAGCCTCGCCTGAATCCGCAAGGACCTCCGCATCCCCACCCACCTCGCCAAGCGGGGGAGCTTCGGTGTCGGAGCTTAGCTCCACCAAGCTCTCGCCCCCGGTAGCCGCAGGCTCGGTCGGGGCCGCGGAGGCACCGAGACAATCGGTGTCTGGATCAGAGTCCCATAGGGCTCCGACCTGGCTCGCCACAACAAACCCCCCAAACGAGCGAAGGGGCGACCGTATGCAGGGTCGCTTCGCCTTTGGGGAATAAGAAGTCGGCCCCGCCTCGAAAACCACCGCGGAAGGAGGTCCCACGGTCGCAGGAACGAACTCCACGGGCGCTGGCTTCACCCCAGCATCCTCCGCGAGCGACGGCCCCACCCTAGCATCCTCCATGAGTGATGGCTCCGCCCCAACGCCGGCTGGTGGCGAGGCAGCACTCGCTCCTGCCTCCAAGTCCACACGATCCGCCAAGTCGAAACCCACGTCCGCTAATACCCCCTCCCCCGTGGAGTCACGGCGAGGTGGGCTTGGGGCGAACAGCGCGCTCGGCACCGAATACCCAAGGCCGCTGCACGCGGTTCGGTAGCCCGGGCTGCCTCGCGATCGCGGCCGTGCGGAGCGTGTGTTCCCTGGCCGTGTACGGTCCGAGGAACGCGCCCACCACGTGCTCCACGTCTTCTAAGGAAGCACCTGCGAGGGGCACGAGGGCACGTTATCAAAGCAACAGCCTTGGGGCATAGCATACGAAGGCAAGCACCAGCACAACTTACGCGGACTGGAGGGTCTCGGCAGTGAAGACATGGACGGGCGGACGTTGTCGCGCCGAAGCTTCACAGGGGCAACACGCCACTCCGCGGCAAGCGACGCCATGCCATACATGACGAACTCCTTGGCGAGGTCGCACATATTGAAGCGGCGGTGATCCCCACAAGCCTCCGTGCTATCCACTCATCGTCATCGTCTACTGCGCCGCGCGGATGTGATGTCAGCACGTCGCCGGCCGTCCGAACACTCAAGACCACTACTGCGCACGCGGTGGTAGAACCACCGCCTCATCGATCCGGCTCCGCCGCCCGACTTGACTCCGCGGGAAAAATCTTCTCGCATTGCGGCCGCAAGAAGAGGTCGACGCTGCCGAAGGTGGGCAATGCCCCATCCCCCTGCTCCTCCGCTGCACACCAGACATCGTGGAGAAACGTGAACAGCGACGCGATCGGCCAGCACGCCTCCGTGCGTGCCGCCCAGCTGTACACGGCAAGACGGGCTATCATGTTTGGGGTTATCTGCGCCAGCTCAAGCCCGAAAGCCCGCAGGATGTCTCCGACAAGTCTGGCGGCCGGAATGCGTAACCCAGCCTCGAAGTAGGCGACAAATACGATCACCTCCGATGTTTTGGGGTGCGGTTCGGTCTCATCGCCCGCGGGCAGTCGCACCTCCCGGCGGTCCGACAGCTTCCCTTCACACAGAAGGCCACGAATCGTCTCCTCCGTCACCAGCGTCGAGCCCAGGATGCGGGAGCACGGTCCCCCTACTCTCTTCGCCGCCGTCCACCACTTGTCCACAGGCGCGGAGCTGCGCCCCTCAAGGGTGTACCTTACCTCGAGCGACGACGCCCGCCGGAAGACGGCGTTGTCATCGGCCACCTGCGCGCGTGCCCCATCGTATGCCATCGTTCTTCTAGAGCTTTGAGACGTGGAAGAAAGCAAGGAAGCCAGAAGACTGGGGTGCGTGATCGGGAGCTAGAAGGCAAGGCGATGAAAAGGCAAGTGGCGTAACGCAAGGGGTAGTTAATACCCCTGTGTCTCCCACGCCATCGATGGACATAACTGCGGGGAGGCGAACCGCCCACCTTCCCACGATCGCTACCATACTAGCACACCTACCCGTGCGCGCCACGCCCGATCAACCGGCGTTCACACCAAGGGCCCTGGCAGCGCACGATGCGCCAATAGCGCCTCGCCGCATGTCTGCTCGAGAATTTATGCAAGATAACACGGCTCGCCTTCCGGCGTATTTAAACGCATAAGGCGGTCGGTCTGCCCCAAGCGTCAACCGCGCACTGCGCGGAGGCGCTCGGGAGCACTCGCGGAGCACTCCGTTCAGCAGAGTCTGCGCCGATCAACGCAGGGCCAGCCAGCGCTGCGCGCCCAAGACGTGCCGATCAGCCGGATCACCGTGCGGCCGGCGCGCTTGTAGTCCGCGCAAAGCAGAGCTCAACCACTCGCAACGCAGCGGCTTCCTTCCCCTGCGCGCGTGCGGCGGCTGGCGATCGTCGGAATATTGCGCTTGAAAATAGGCCTCCCTTTGTTCATCAACACGGCAACATTTCTCTGCATGTTCATGAACAGAAGAAGGCATATTTTCGAGATCAAAGACCATCTCAGCTAGCCCAGAAGACGCTACGGCCCTCCTAGTAGGTATTTATACAGCTCTCCCCTGGGTACAGAAGCGTAATCGGCGGAAGTCGAAGCATCGTCCACGCGTGGAGAAGCGTAATCGGCAGAAGTCGAAGCATCGCCCACGTGTCAAGAAGCGCAATCAGCGGAAGTCCAAACATCGCCCACGCAAGGAGAAGCGTGATTGGAGGAAGCTGAAGCGGCACAACCGCTCACACGCGTGCAGCATCCCCGCTGGCTTGCACTTGCACATATGGCCGTATCGACGGGGTCTCCACCCTCGCAGAACAGATGCGACACCGCCAAGGGCCCACAGACTCGCCTTCTGTGAAGCCTTCGTCTCAGCGGAACGACTCCAACTCCGCCCTCGACGAAACCTTCACCCCCGCGGCGCAGCCCCGAGTCCGCCATCGGCTCGGGAACTTCAACGCGTAGCCACGCGTCCGCGCGCCGCGCCAGAAGGCGCCCCTTTCGTTCGGGTGGCTCGGGACAACCCTGGCACTTGCTGCACATTATACCTCTTCACTCTTACCACAACCGTTTTAGTACTCTAATGTGTCCCATGCCTTTTCATGGGCGCTAGGTTCGCGAGAGCATCGGGCCGCGTGGTCGATCCGCGGAGTCTGCGCCGACCGACCGAAGCCCGGCCGCCCGACAAGGGGCCACCGTCGCCGGGCGTAATGTCGCGCGCTGAGCAGGAGGATGCCCAGCGCAACGCCCAATACTTCTTCATCAGTGCGGGGCGCGAAACTTTCTGCCAACTCAAGAATGTACCTTCTTCCTTCCACAAGCATGCACAAGAGCACCTTGGCTGACGCTAACCCTGTCGCATGCTCGTGAGAGGACGAGGTATATTCTTCAGATAGGCCGTCCCAGCATTCCTTCGTCACACCGCTACGGTCACATATATAGCCGTGCTCGGAAGCGCAACCGGCACAGACTCAACCGTCGCGGCTGATCACACGTGTCCTACCGGCGGGAGTCGGACCGACGCGGTTGCTCGCGCGCATGAGACGCCCCAACCTCCAGCGCCTGCCCGCTCCTCCCGCATCGACGAGGTCTTCGCCTCCGCAGTACAATCATCCCGGCCTTCGCCTTCGCAGCGCAGGTGCGACTCCGCCTGCAACCGCCTAGCGCGAGACTTCAACAACGGCTCCGCTACGGACCCTCGGCTTTGACTCCGCTTCGCCCACAATCACACAACGTCACAGGCCGCAGGGACGGAGGGGGCCAAAGGGCTCGGCAACATGGCTTCGGCCTGTGAAGCCCTTCACCATGAGAGGCTCCTATTGTAGGGGTGGCCCCCACCTAAACCCAGCTAGCCTGCGGTAAAGGTTATAAACCCAATGTAAATGATGTAGCTTGTCCTCGTAGGGAGGCTCGGTGTAAGTTATGATGCTAAAGGCTCTCCTTACGAGGGAGGCTGATATATGTATCATGATCAACCCTTGGAAAGACCCAAGAGGTCATTTGCTCACCTAACTCTCCACTACCATACTTCTCTCTCTGTTTGGTCTGTAGCCACAACACTAACTAATAAATTTTTTTGCTAAAACTCTATAGAAAGCTAGAACACCACTTTTGGCATATCAGGTTAGAGGTTTGCCGTCCGAGTCGGATGCTACTCGGTATGGGACAGCAATCAGAAATAGGAGATATGCCTCCGGGATGGCCGCAACCTGATATGGGATAACATGGCCTTCGGGCTAAGATCAAAATTTTAGATGGCGTAATATTTAAATCATGGTAACCAGAAATATGTGAGTTGAGTTATGTAGATTACCGAACTCAAAATATTTGCTATGTTAGGCTTCAGGTTTGAAAGATGTGGTCTATTGAGTACCAGAACAGTGGGATGGTATCTAGTGAAAAAGTGTACATGTGTTGGTTTGCGGTAATGCAGTGAAAACGCCGCCATTAGAATATGTGTATGTATGACTATGATGAATTGAAATGGGTAATGTTTGTTCAGGTGGCTGTCTGAGTTTGGTGCCGTCCACACATCGTCCACTAGGTTAACAGGTAAGTGCAGGGTAGAATAGTGAATTGTGATGAATGCTTGCTATTTGTGTTTTTATGCCATGATCTATAGTAATTATAAGGTGATGTATATGATTACATGCAAACCATACCTTGATGAGTGCTACTTATGATTAAATGTCAACATTGAAAACATGCTACATCATATATTGCACTCAAACACCGGCTCTACTTCGATAGGTACTCTACGGGAGTAGAGGTTGAGAGCTCGTATGAAAGAGGACAGGGTGATTGAGTGGTTCATCGACGAGTGAACACTTCGCTATGCTGGTATAAGCTACAATTACAGACGTATCACATTGCATTGTATGAATGTGATAGAGGAAGTGATACAGCTACAGAGATAATGATTTACAGTTCGTAGTCATGGAATTAATTGAATTGCTAAATTGATATCACTATTTTACTGTGTGCTTGCTGAGTCTTCGAACTCACCCTTACTTTGTCATGGCATGATGTATGATGAAGGTATTTGATGGAAGTGACATGTATGGGTGAGAGTAGTACATATATATTTTCACGTGCAACAGTAATACACATATCACCTCTAGTTGTCATGGCAAACTTTAAAAGCATGTTTTGGTAGTTAGCATTAAAATTATGTCTTATTGAAAATGTCTTGTGTAGCGTGGATTATGCCTCTCTTTTGATAGTTGGTAATAGAAACTGTTGTCTTAATGCTCGCTGGTAAGCATGTGTACTTATCGTGTCATTGAGTGGAATAAATAAGTTGCTGCTGAATTCTAATAGCAATAGATATAAATGATACAGTTCTAGAATGGTAATAATATTTTGGGTTCAGGGATAGCCGGGGTGTAACAAATATCCTGTATAAGAAAAATGTGAAGCACGAGCGTACTTACTTGGGGTTCTTCCCAAGGTATACACTATCACAAGCTTAGATACACTTATCAAACAAAGATCACTGAATGTGCAAGCGAAGAATTTTTGCTTTTTAGCCCAAAATTTGAAAGTTTTTTACAAATAGACCCTTGGGAAAACGATTTTAAAAAATGAACCCCCGACACAATGCCAAAACACATGGCGCCTGGGGTATATATCACGGTGCCATGAGATTTGGCGCCACGATATGCCACATAGGAGCTAGGGTGGCGTCTCGCAGCGCCAACGGCCATAGCCACTACAACAGAAAAGGCTTGTAGAGACATCTTATTTATAGGTTAAAGACGTTTTAAGTTGTCACTAGAGGGTTGTTGAGTCATTTCTGTAAAGCGTCCTAGGAGCGTCTTCCCATGGACCGTGTCAAAAACTATAGAGACGCATTGATAAGCATGTATATAATATTTGAGACGCTCTATAGAGTATAGAGACGGTAAATTGCATGCTTACACTTGTAAAGACATTTTGATAGATACGCTTACACATTGTCTTGATTACTATAGAGACGGTAAATTGCATGCTTATATTTTGAGAAAAATAAAGACGTCTTCTCTAGAGTATAGAGACGGTAAATTGCATGCTTACACTTGTAAAGACATTTTGATAGATACGCTTACACATTGTCTTGATTACTATAGAGATGGTAAATTGCATGCTTATATTTTGAGAAAAATAAAGACGTCTTCTCTTTGTTCTTTTTTGTTATGTAAAAATAATAATTTTGCACATCGTTGTAATCAAAACCGATTCATATGCAAAATCACATTGTCGCTATCACAAACCACACAACAATAGAGCAATACATTGAAATGTAGAAAAAAGTAATTATATTATTTAATAGCAAGTGGAGTTTACAGCCGAATCATACATGAATATAAACAAGTACAAATACACATGAAAAAATAATTCCCAATTTTCCCCTAAAATTGTTGGTATCTATAAGATTTCTATATGCAGTTACTAATTCATCAGCTTTCTCATCTTCACTACATCTGTAGATTTTCTTTACATTCTTTCATGCATACACCACAATTGATCTGCATGCATCCGTGCCGTACCTGGTAGCAGATAAGTAAAAGGCACCATGATGACACTAGATGAAAAATATTTGTGTGTTATGAAGCAACAGCAATAGTTCAGTCAAGTACCTCTTGTTCACTGTCACACAATGAGCATATAACCTGATTACAGATAAACAACCAACTCAGTAGAACTATAAAAGTAACTGGCATTGCAAATTAGTAGTAGGCCTATGGTGACAAAACTTACCTGCTACACTTGATGGTGTGGAAGTTTATGCTGCTTCATCATATCAATTTTAATTGAATTCTGTCAATGCAGATTATATTAGTTTTCTGCATTTTTTAAATTAGTTCCAAAACAAAAATGAGCATGTGTAAAATAGAACATGAAAATCGTTTATGAAAGACCCTTCTATGCAATATAAACCAAAATAGAAAAGGTAGAGACTTGCATCCAAAAATGCACCATGCAACAGAGCAAGAGTTAACCATATGAACAGTCAAGCTTATATGAATGGTGTTGACATATCACAGGTTATTACAGCTGCCAACAAACAGCTCGCATCAATATATAGCTTCCTTGTATCAGCAAATAACAGGTAGTAAATGAAGTTATTGTTTCAAATGTGCAATAACAGATTTTGGTCAGAATTGCAGATGTGCAATAACTGTGCATAAAATTATAATGGACAAGAGGCAACTTGACTGTTTTGTACCACTAAAGCTATCATGTTGCAGACACAACACAAATACCTGCAAGTAATATGCATTTAGCAGGATGGTTCTCAATACAGAATGCAGTCATAGGTCCTAAAAAAGGAGGAAACCACAGCATGCAGTTCTGGATTGCTGTATACTGCCGAAGACCAGGTATATCAACACAAGACCATAGCAACGCCGAATAGCTCCAATCAGCAAAATCCCCATGGATTGATCACCAGCGCCTGTTTTTCAATCCCTTCCATATTAGAGCTGCCATGCATTCAAATATTCCTAAATTGATTAATTCAGGGTCATTTGGGTGCGCCATTGCAGTGTTCCAAAGACCACTAACAGGGAGAACTTGGCCATCATCATCTTGAGAAGTTCTCTAAAGAATTTCAGCACACTAGCTCTTCGTTTGCTAGGGTTTGCCTCCTTCATAACACAGAAGAAACATCCAGGATAAGGGCAATCAGATTGTATTTTGTCCATCGCGAGAGCCAATTGATCCTACTGGCTTCTTTATTCAAATCCTCAAAATCATTCTTCAAACTGCATCATGCAACCAAAGTATCAGAAGATTATAAAAATAAATTCACTGATTAACAAGTCACAGCCTCAAAGGCCATTGAACCCATCATTAAAATAGCAAAATAAATTGAAGATTAGCAAAAAAAACTATAGCATATTTGATATAGTGTATTTTTTTCTCATTCGCTGCTTAAGGTTGGCAATTGAACAAGTTTTAAATTGTGTGAAGTTAACTGACATGAATAAAAACACATTGTAGCAACTAGCAACCTCAGAAAAATAAAGTAATATTCACCCAAACATCATCAATTGCATGGTCATGACAAGTTATCAGAAACCAAATAGCAAAACTCCATAGCTAGTGCAACTGTACAAGAAATGGTAGCAATGTCATAAATAATCTAGGAAACTTTTTCTTGACATTCTTAGGGCATTCCACCCCCCCCCCCTTACTAAGCCTCCCAAGCAAAACTCCATCTCACAACAGTAATACACAGTACTACCATACTAATCTTACAAAGACTTCCAATGGAACAAATAATCTGAACTTGCATAGTTAATAACTCACAGAACTAGCTCATTTGGCATTACACAAGCAATCTTTGGGCTCATCGATGGGCTTTTTAATCCCACATTCCTCCTATTCCCTACAGAGCTAAACCAGAACCTCCACTGTTCGCTATTATACACCATCTGTGCCTCAAATGGCCAGAGAAAAATCTATAAAAAAAAGCACTAGATGGGAAATGACAAGACCCGAATCTCCCAGCAGGGAATCACCAGCTAAAATGGCACACTAAGGACCAGAGAAGAAGCAGCATTGCCTCGCCCATGTAAAGCCACCAAGAACAGAGACGAGGGATCCAAATTCCAAACCTTGCCCTGACGCGAACCAAGAACAGAAGAAAGGAGCATCCATCCACCCACCCACGAACCAACACACACACAACTGGAGGAGGCGGCGGTGGGGGGCGAGCGGTGGGGGAGGAGGCGGCGGGGGGGGAGGGGCGGGGGCGAGAAGGCGGTGTTGGAGCGAGGAGGGCGGCGAGGAAGCGGTAGGGGAGAGGAAGGGCAGCAGCGGGGCGGGGTGGAGCGGCGGGGCGGGTGAGGAGGGCGCGCGGGCGCGAGGAAGCGATGGGGCGAGGAGGCGGCGGTGGGGCGCGAGAAGCAGTGGGGCGAGGCGGGAAGCTGCGGCGGGGGAGAGGAAGGGGCGAGGGGCGGTGGGTGGGAGCCTGGGACCGAGGAGAGGAGAGGCGGATGGAGAGACCGAGGGTCGGGAGGGAAGTGGAACTGGGGAAGTGGGCGAGTGGCGGCCGGAGAGAGTGGGAGGCGAGTGGGATTTGGATTTTGGGCTCACTCACGGACGGAGGGTTTTGTGACAACTCCTAAAACATCTCAATAAACGTCTTTACATGCTATATGATTATCAATATAAAGACACTAAAAAAGCATCTAAAGAAAAATGTCCTTATGAGACTATTTTGTTGTAGTGAGCGCCGAGCTATGCAACAACGGCGCTAAAGGACGTGGCGCTTGCATCTGCGACTTAAGCCCGAGCACGCCCTCCCTAGCCCCAGCTCGGCGCCATAACAAGTAGCGCCAAGAATTAGCAACACGGCGCCATAATAAGTGGTGCCAAGCATTAGCAACACGACGCCACATGTTATGGCGCCGTGTTGCTAATTCTTGGCGCCACTTGTTATGGCGCCAAGCGGCCTAACCCTACAAAAAACAACTGACCGCTGTCTTTTCTGAAACACATGCACATACACAGATATTCACATACACATACAAAAACAGCTGAACACCATCACATATATCTGAAAACATTCAATAACATGAACGTTGCACGTAGAACATCACATGTGTCTCGAAACGCTCAATAACATGAACATCAAATAACTGTCAACAAGTATCAAAACATCATATAGGTCTCAGCGTACAAAATAGAGTCAATCTCGTTGCCTCTTGGCCTTTCCCTTGCCCTTGGCCAGAGTATATGTCCCCGGAGTATACGTGCGTGGGGGACGAGTCGAACGACGAGGCCACTGCGAAGCCTGAGTGGATGGTGCGTCGGGCATCTGCGAGAACCTGATCTCGTCGTGGGTAGGAGCCTCCTCGTGCTCCTCCACGGCGTCATGTTGACCCACCTCCTCGTCGTGGTCGTCGTCGTCTTCAGCACCGACGTCCTGACTGAAAGTGCGTGATGAGCTCCTCGTGGACGCTCGCCTGCTACGATGTGACGATGAGCCTGCAGCTGTGGAGGCACCCGAGCGCTGGGAGGCCGCTGGTATGCTCACATCTACCAACGAGCGTACGCGGCAACCTAAACGACCTGCCGTCTGAGTGAGGCGATGTTTAAGTCTCTGCAAGTAATGATATGTTAGAATAGTACACATGCTGAATGGCTAACTTAACGAATAATCTTCGTACGGTTAATGTGGCCCTCAGGCCGGTCTCGGTGTCCGGTTCGCCAACTGGGTAGCGGAGTGCCTCATCGATTTCGGTGACCGATGTTCGAACCATTTTCCCCTAAAGAAATAAGGAAACAATGTAAGTTCGAGATAAACGTATAGAACTGAAGTATTACAAATATCATCATTTCCGTACCACTCGATCGATAACCGGAGCGGCCTCGACCACTCTGCCCTCCCTAGCCCGCTTGTCGTACGCAGTGTCCTCGTCCTCGGACGAAGCGAGGTCCGCGTAGTCGACATCTGTCCACTCTCCGTGTAGCCTGTAGCGGGTGGCAGTGTGGTACCAGGACAAGTACTGCCAGTAGCTAGCGTTAGTGTGGGGGATGGTGTCCTGCTCGCAATTCTCCTCTATCTTCCTCCACCACTGCACGTACTCTCGGTGGTGGCTAGCCAAGTCCGTAATCTTTCTTTGGCGGACCCTGTCGAACCTGCACATGTAGCAGATGCCAACAAATAGATGTTACAGTAAGAACCAATAGAATTGTAAATGAAATAAAAATTGTAACTTACTTGTGCAACTCGATGGAAGTCAACTCGTCTTTGGGGATGGGCGTGTCAAGCCAAGCGGCGCGCCACTCTGTGAGGAGGTGAAGCTCGGCAACGAGAAGCGGATCAACGGACACCTCATCCTCCAAAGGGAGTCTGCGGCACATGGTGCTTAGCGGTAGAGCTAGCACCGGTGGCTCCAAGTAAGGCTGCCACGACACCTGGTAAGCAAACATACAAGCAATACGATTAGCCTTGAAAAAAACCCAGAACAGTAGGAAAAATAAATGTATTACCAATTTTTTACCATCCCGATAGACAAAGTGTCCAGCTCGTTGCTGTATTCTATGTATGCCTGCTCAGTGGCCGCGAACGGGGCTAAGACGTGGTCCCAGAGGTACGCCATAGTCGGGTCGAGGTCGTCCACACCCTGTGGGAACCAAGGCTGCGCCTGGAACTGCTTAGGGCGGGCCACCGGAAGGCGTGTCCACATCCACATCTGCATGAGGAGGACACATCCACTGATTAACAACGTGTGAGCCCTCCGTCTGCAGGCCTCGCAAAGCTGGTGGTACAGGAAGGCGAGGACCGCCGAGCCCAGTGGTATCGGCATCGATCGATCCAGCCCAGCAGCAAGGATGTACATCCACGGCGGCGTCTCCGTCTTGTCCGGAAAAGCACGGCCCCGAACATGTGGAGGACCCAAGCCTGGCAGTGGAAGGTCACTGTGGCATCATCCGCGCCCGGAGGGCATGTACCAAAGGTCTCCCGCAACCAGGAAAGGAGGACCCCCGAGACACGGCCTCGCTTGCCATTATCTGGGCCAGGAGGCAACTCCGTGCCTAGGAAGGGCTCAACACGTGCCTCCCAACCGTCGGACACCGCCGACTCGGTCACCGGCTCTCCCCTGATGGGAAGTCCGAGTATCATCGCCACGTCCTCCGGCGTGACGGTCATCTCCCCACACGGCAGGTGGAACGTGTGCGTCTCTAACCTCCACCTGTTAGTAGTACATGGAGAAAAGAATTAGTTACGTATATAGAGATATAGAAACAAAAACAAACGGATCCGATAGAGATGTACCTGTCAATAAGTGCGGTCAAGGCTGCGGGGTTGAAGGCTGGCATTCCTCGACGCACTAGGTTAGCGACCGTGTGAAGGCCAGCACGGCGCAGCAATGGGGTATAGTGGTCGTCGTAGACCATCCAGTTGAACCCACTATGGATTCGAGGACGAAGTATGAGAAGCTCCTGGGAAATACTTTAACAGTTAGCTGCATGATGACAACACATGTAACACGAGAAAAATACATTTCGATAACAGATGTACCTCGCCGTCCTCCGTGAGCCTACCGCGGTGCTCCGCCTCGTAGAACGGGTCCAGAAGTCGATACCTCACCATCCTGTTCATTCAAAAATACGTTACTGATAAGAATAACAAAATCTCAGTAATCGCAAATTTAGCTATGACATTTCGCACTTCTACAAACCTAATCTACGCCCTAAAAATATATTGAACCCTAATTCATCAATTCCACATGCATTCATATCAAAATTTAAAATCATATCAAACCCTAAAAACGGATCTACCACATGGATTGATTAAACACTAATTCAACAATTTCACATGCATTCATATCAAACCTTAAAATCATAACAAACCCTAAAAACGAATCTAGCATATGGATTAATCAAAGCCTAATTCAACAATTTCATATGTATTCATATGAAACACTACAATCATATTAAACCCTAAATTCATATTAAACCCTAAACCTAGCACATGGATTCATCAATCTCACTAAATTAAACCCTAAAAACGAATCTACACCCATAACTACTCTTACATACGCATATTCAACATCAATCCAACCTAAATCCGAGCTAAATTCAACTACATTTCGTGTAGAGTTTCAAATCTTCCCCTTCTAAATGTACCTCAAAACAATCACATATATTGCACAAAATCAAGGGAGGGGAGGGAGTTCACCTTGCTTGACCGATTTGCAACAAAAATCCCAAGAAAAATCAACCCAAATGCCCGAATTTGGAGGAGGAGAGTGGAGGCGATGGCGCTATGTACGTTCGGGTGTGTTTGGGGAATGAGAGGTGGGGGGCCGGGGGGTTGTGCTCGGGCTTAAGTTCCAAAGCACGGCGCCACACCCTTTAGTGCCGAGGGTACATAGCACGGCGCTATGACCTTTGGCGCCGTGATATGCCACTGTGGCATTCTATATGTGATAACACGGCGCCAAAAGATATGGCGTCGTGCTATGTATCTTCGGCGCTAAAGGGTGTGGCACTGTATGGGGTCTATTTTTAAAAAAAATTTCTCTAGAAGTTTATTTATAAATTATTTTTAAAATTTGGACTAAAAAGTAAAAAATTTTCTGTGCAAGCCGGGAGAGCTTTTGTGGTCTTCGAGTTCCTCCGAGAGGTTAGTTTGCTTTGTTTCCTTCGAGTTGCTGCCGAATTCATTTTTTATATATTGATGACCTTGCCTTCAACAACCAAACTCCAGTGTCTTGCTTGCATCCCCCGTTTCTCTTCCATGCGCCGCGTCCTACAAATCGCCTGCGCCGTCAAGATCTAGAATCTGCGCCGTCGTTACCGCTGCGCCCGCCGACTATGAAGCCACCGACGCAACCGTCTTCTGCCGCCACCGGTCGTCTGAAGCCCACGCCGGCCGCCTAAACATGCTGTATGGACCTAAATCACATCTTGCTGTAATTAGCGAGCTTGATTTGTAATTTTGTATTGCTTTGTTCAAGTTGCGGTTTGAACGATGTGATGCATCTATTAAAGTTTTTTGTGGTGTTTTTTTTTTTACTGCTTTTGCTGTTGGCTGGAAATTATCCTCATATGTGTAATTTAATTTCTATATCCCCTTGAATACATGTCTTTCTGTTTCTCAATTTTGCACATTTGCTCACCGTTTTCTTGCTGATTAGAATCAGTTCTTCAACTTGTGTTTACTCATTATCGGGTAAAGTTCCCCGGCTCGGGTGCAGGGAACGAGGAAAATCAAGATGTCAGGTGATGGGGATGTTCCATCACTCCCCGCCGGGGAAAGTCCCCGTTGCCATACGTATTCGCAGTAACTCCCACTTTATAGAAAACACGCTACATGGTCAGCTTATAGATCGACACTTCAGAGTTAGGACATTGAAAAAACATAGATAATATGGTCATGTGTAATTAGTCACCTTGTCTTGCTTTCCTTTTCCCTTATGTAGCTGTGATCTGTTTTCTTCATAGATAATATGGACAATTGGACGTGTAGTTAGTCGCCTTGCATTGCTTTCCTTTTATCTTATGTAGCTGTCATCTGTTTTCCTTACTAATCCCAAAGTTTATGCATGTAATGTCCTTTTGTCTGATGTAGTTTGGCCTTGCAACTCCAAGGCTCTACAGATAAATTTCATACATAAGGTGCACATTTTCAATTGAACAAACCACATTCAGTAATCTATCCCCAAAACTTCATTGGTGATGAATTACTATTCATCAATGATTTAGTGGGGACTCTTTAAAGCTTGGTAGCTACTCTTTACTATATAACATCTATAAGGTGGCAAATAATTCTTATTAAATTCAGTTTGAAAAAATTGGCAGTGTACTAGCTTGTTAAATTCAAACCGTTTAAAAACTAGGCAGTGCAAGCTTCTTAACCTCTTCAACAATCAATCAATCTTGTAAAAGAAAGAAACCATGTATCTTTTTTATTAGCATTATCACAATGACCTACTAATAGCAATGTACTTCACAATCCCATTCCAAGAGTCCAAGCTATAAAAAATGAAAACAAAAGGCTAATCAGATATTAAAAACCATTAATGGATGACAGAAAAGGTGAGGTTATCGCATAGAACTACAACTTAAAAGAAGAGTTTCTTGCTCTCATGCTGATTTCCACGCCTGCCCTTTGGTTTGCATCTAATCAACGTAGTTCCATGTACTGCTCCCTTATGATGAGAATCACCGTCAGGTGCCATAATTATTGGAATAAACGAAGAGGACGACATCTTTGCCGCTTGTCATGGCCTGCAGTATACGACAATACGTGCAGCAGCCATGTGTCCATGCAGATTAGATAAGTTAGTTGCATTGTCAGTAGATATAAGTCGTTAGATCTTCTGCCATGTCTTCACCTTGAATTTAGATGCCTATTTTCTTCTTATTTGAAAGATACTATATGTTCTCTTTTTGTATTTATAATGTTCATATGCTAGAATGGGCCCAATTGTTGCTGCCACATTAACTGCTGCTTCAGTGAAGAGTGAATGAAAATTAAAAGATTATACCACATAGTTTCAAAGTATTAGTGATCGTGTTAAATGTTGGTTGTTTTGTGATTGTCATCAATATGTGTGATTGACCTTTGACTGTAAATTGGATCTAATGGCAGATGTTGAACAAGTTCTCATGCATTGCACTGGCTGGAGTAGCTACAGAGTTTCTTTTGTATGGATACGCTGAAGGAGGACTAGCTGACATCAACAAGGTAAGCATGAGTTACTTCTATGGAATTTTAAAGACATCCCATGAATTGCAAAAGGAAAGTCGTCTGGCACCTAAGTTGAAAAAATTTTGCACGAATGAAGAGTTTCCTCCGTTTACAGCAATGCAACTATGAGACATTTTTAGTCAATATTGAAGAGTTCCCTGCGTTTATACCAAAGCTTAAAGTGGGAAATGAGTACCCTCGAAACATTTTGTTGCAGTTCCTAGTTCCTAAAATCAACTGCTAGGTTTCCTGTTTCTCCAAACCATTGGGTGAGGAGATCTATGGTGTGTCTAGCAGCTCTCGCAATTCTGAGATCAAATCGACACAACCAAATCAAATCAACAACCTCTGGTGGCATTGTCTGTTAAGCTATAATAATCTCCAACAACTCCACATTCTTTACATCGAAATTATTCAGCGGCAACATAAACCACAATTGTTTTCCAACATAATCCACATGTTCTTTTGGATGCCTATTATAACCCCTTTTTTCTCTTGAGGCACCTGTGCTTGGGCATAACTGGTGGAGCTTCCTGCACAGCACAGCTTATAATAGAGGCGCAATATGGGGGTATCACAGATTGCCATAGTACCACATCAATCCTCTCTTCTGTGGAGAAAATATTTCCATCGATCAAGTCCTGTAAGGTGAATTTTGGGAGATCCTGCTGCATCGACAGCACAGTTGTTTGCCAGATGAAGCATAGAAGTAGAGGGCCATCCCCAAACTTCAAATAGAAAGGAAGGCCTTCGCTAATAAGATCCCATTGGTGTTCACCAAAGGCAGAATAATTCAGGGGTACTAAATGGCTGACACCTTCCAGCACGTGGCACCAGAATTGCGCATTGAGATTAGATCGTAGTAACCTGCTATACGCATTTGCAGCGGTGAATGAACCTCTGATCAACGACAAAATCTTCCTAGCTATGGATGACAACGATGGATAATCCTCCGGGTTTACGCTCCCAAATGCGAGGACTCTGAAGAAATACCATTGCTCCTCTTGGTTCAAAATGTTCACCATAAGTGCTTGCACTGTGCCTAAGCTTGAGATCTGATCTGTTCTACCGACAACTATGACCTTAGTACCACTGTTTGCACAATGACAAACTGAAGAGTAAAACTTTCTCCACGTCACACCATCCATGATGTCGCGAACAGACTCAATAATGATCAGGGACCTTCTACCAAAAACAAGCTTCTGATAATCATCGCCGGCAAGGGTTTCGCTGTCAAGTTGCAATATTTGAGAGAAATGTTTCTGCACTCTCTCCTCATCACAAACATACTTGACCAAAGTTGTTTTGCCACTATCATATGGGCCAATGATAGGAAGGACATCCACAACGACCGAATCACCAGATAAACCAGGATGCAGTAAGAAGTTAATAATTTTCTCCTTCTCCATTTGCCTGCCAAACATGCAGTTCTCCATAAACAGATAGGTGCTATATGGCTGGCGAATCATGAGAGGGCAGTGCATCAAAAGCACTACAAACTCTCTCATATCATCCAGTGTATCCTCTAATCTTTCCAAGACAACATGTAGCTTCTGCAAGTGGAAAGATTGGGACTGTCTCACCGTGGCTAGTCGCCTCTTTTGACGAACGGCCTGCATGTTGAAGGTGTCGAGCTCGTAGTAGCCTCGGTACATGGCCTCCTTGAGCTCACTGAGCTGCAGGAGCATCCCTTGGTTGGTAATTTGCCGCCCGTCGGCCTCCTCGACGACGGTGCGGGCCCTGAGGAGCAGCCGCTGCAGCCTCGCCGGCTCATCAGTGAGGGCCTGCTTACGATATCTTGAGATGATGAAGGAGATGAACCGGCCGACGAGATCGCTGGCGACTGCAGATAATATCATGTCCATTGTTTGCCTACACCCTTCAGACTCCAGAGTGTGCTATGGTAGAAAAAGAGGGCAAAAATTTGTAACTGAGCTGGTTGCTCAATTGCTTAGGAATTGCATTGTTTCTCTATATCGGAAGCCGGTGTGAGTCAAGGGTCAGTGCCAAGGATGGCACGGCGATGGCTTGCCACTAGACGCGTCATTTGGATTATTGTCAACGAGTAGATTCCGTCACCACACACACGTCACGTCCGCATCAAACTTTAGTGTAAAGGTTTTAGAATCGGAGACATGACAGGAGCAGAGAAGCTAGACAAGGAGCCAGCAGGCTGGCTGTAGAGACATCCTGTGAACATCTCAAGCAGTTCCGTAGCAATTGTTCGTGCAAGTACATCTGAATTCTTATTTTCTTCGTGCAGGGCATGAAGTCCATAATTTCGAAAAGTAAAGACTGAAATATCGCGACTTCTATATGTGGCATGCGATTTGAATCGGTTTGCAGTATTTTACCATAATTAGGGTAATTTTGTTTCTATCTGTGTTGATTACAATTAATTTGTTTCTAATTTAAAAGAACTAGTCATCAACCATGCAGCTGCGCGGGCTACGTTATATTATTTTCTCACTTTTAATTTCCATGTATGCACGTACTATAATATTTTAATATCTTAAATTCCGGAATTTCTTTCAGTGCTTAACCAATTTTTTCCTTTTCAACTGTTCTTTACTTTTTTAAAAAAAATATTTCCGAACTTTCAATTTGCTTATCTTAACCTTCTAAACGGATGAGCATAGCTTACATGATTTTTTTCTCTTTTTTTCATCCACTTGAAAGTTGGACCTTTTTTTGAACGAGGTGGGAGGGATGTCCTATATTAATTGAGAGGCAGAGGGCCGAGGCCAGCGCCCCAAGAGAGCAAATTCTATTAAAACGATACACGGGTATTAGAGAGCTCTGCTAGCCTTTTGGCTCCCGCTCGAGACCAAGCTCCAACCTCCTCTTTTATCCTGGCGATCAAGGACGAAGGTGTGGTCGAAATGGAGAGAAAATACTCAGGAGTTCCCCTCCTTCCAAATTTCCAAAGTAACCAACATTACCATCATAGCCAATGCTTTTCACAGCACACTCGGTCTTAGAATGATTGGTTCCTACCAGTGTCGGGTTGAATAGGAGTTGTGCCAAGTTGTCAGATTGATGGAACCCCAAGCGGTCTAGTACGCTATGGCGGTCCAAATTCTTGTTGTGTATCGACATTCGGCCAAAAGGTGGATGGACAACTCTAGTGCGTGTGCCTGCACAGGAGGCATGTTGAGTGGCTGGGCCACCCTCTTGAGGACAGATGATCTGCTATCCAAAGCCTATTCTGTATCGCCAACCAGCCAAAAATTTTACATTTATGAGACATCCAGGTTTTCCATACTAGGGGGTTCATGGTGGTCTTTGTGGCTCCGCAGAACTGAGCTTTATATATTGAAGCCGTCATGTTCACTTTATTCGGAGTTAGCTTCCATATGATTTAGTCATCCACCTCTTCTTGAAGGTTTACAGTGGAGATGTGGCTCCAGAACATGACGAGCTCTTGTATGTGTTGCATTGTAAGCCAACCAGCCAGTTCAAATCTTGTAGACATTTATTCTCCATTATAGTATCTTATAAGGAGTGGTTCTTCCTCCGGGATACTCGAAAGATGTTTGACGTGATGTCTCACAATTGCTTTCTTTGTGCCCATGCTGAGTTCCAAAAGATCACCATTTTACCATCTCCAACTGTTATAAAAGTGACCACTGCGAAGAGTAGGCGATCAGGCTCATCCCACAGGATTTGTGTGCCTTGCCAAGGTCTGTTTTTCGGCCCCCATTTGTGCCACAAGCATCTAAATCTCAAGGCTCTGGCGAAACGTTCTAGGTCCAGGAGACCGAGGTCTCCAAGGTGTGTAGGTCTGTACACTCTGTCCCAATTAACCTTGCACTTGCTACCAATTAACTGCTCTGAGCTGGCGCAAAGTTACTATCTCGTGCGTCTATTGAGAACTTTGAGCACACCTTTTGGTGCTCTAAGGGTTGTGAGGAAGTAGGTTGATTGGGTAATCAGCACAAATTAGGACCTATTTTAATATCCCCATAATTTCCAAATGATTCCCATTCATACAAACACCCCAGCCTTACTCCTATACATATACTGCAGGACTTCTATTTGTATTACAAATTAATGGACTTGCTTGTTATCTATTAATAACTCATATATTCCATTATAGAATTTTTTGCACATATAGCACTATTTGAACCTGTATTTATAGAAAAATCAGTATACGCACAGTATTGACAAAAAACGTCACTTCTGTAGCTTGATGACCAGATGGCAACGCTATGGTGTTGATGCGTATGACTTAGGGCCTGTTTGGTACAGCTCCTGCTCCCAGCTTCTCAGTAGATTCTTAGGGAGCTGTACCAAACACCCCGATTCTCAAAATGAGGGGATTCTGCTTCTCGCGAGAAGCACTCTCCAAAATGAACTAGAGAGGAGAAGTAACCTTTTGGTGGATTCTTGTGGGGAGCTATAGCCCCTAAAACCAACTTACCCATTGAAGTTGCTAATATTTACCTGTAAAATGCCACTGGTATAAAAAAATCCCACCCGAGTGCTGTCCCTCCCCCACTCGAGCGCTCGTCCCTTCGTCCTTCCACCCGAGCGCTCCCCCTTCCTCCCTCCCGCGCGCGGTTCCCCTCCCCTTCCCTCCCGCCGCGGCCCTCCCCTCCTCCCCGCGCCGCCGGTTCCCCTCCCCTCGCGCGCCGCCTCCCTCCCCTCCCCCTCGCGCGCCTCCTCTCCCCTCCCCCCGCTGCCGCCTCCCTCCCCTCCCACGCCGCCGCCTCCCCTCTCCCTCCTCCTCGATCGCCCCGACGCCACCTCTCCCCTCCTCCTCGCGCCCGACGCCGCCCAGCCCAGGCCGCCCGGCCTCCCGGCCCCACCCCTTCCTCCCGAGCTCCGGCGCCGCCTCGGCCTCTTCCTCCTCCCGCCACGCTGGATCCTGGTCAGCCCGCCGCCTCCCTCCTCTCGCCCCGCCGTCGCCCTCCAGTCAGTGAAGGTACCAACTCTGTGATTTTGTTGTATCTGTTGATGTAATAAGTGAAAATCTAACTCTCTTTTTAAGGAATAAAACCCAACTCTGTGATGTTGTCAAGATATGATTTTGGTTCATGTTGTCAAGATAAATTAACTGATTTATTCATTCATTCATCCCCTCTTGATTTATAGAGTTGGCACTGCAATTGGAAATCACAATGGTTGAGATTGTTAGGAGTTTAGGAGATGTACCTGCTGTTTTGTTGCATGTCTGGACAAATTTACAAGTTATATTAGCAATTTTATGAACTGCACAAGATCATTCCCTTTTTTATTGCTTAGTGCTTATTGCACCATTTGCTTATCCTTTAGTTGAGATCCATACATTTGCTTCATCCATACAATTGCAATGCACACCTATTGCATGGGTTAGTTTGACTGAGGGCTATGGTGACTTTGGTTCTCTTATGTATATCGAGTTGGGTTACCTAAGGTTGAGTTGTATATTGAGTTGTACTAGTATAGTAATTTTGTTCAAGTGATTGGAAATCTTCAGCAGATTCATTCGAATTGTGTTAAATGTATATCTCAGGGAGAGCAGCGCTTGGAGTGCATCTCTCGGCCTATGAGCAGAAGCATCTCCCAGCCACCATTGCTGCCGGAGCCAGCAAGAAGCCGAGGAAGATCAAGGTCGTGGGGCACGTGTTGCTATTGAGGGTGATGGTGTCTGCTACGCTTGCCATTTCGATAACAAATAAGATTTATTATCCGTTCTTGTCGATGAGAGTAATGTGAGGTTCACCAAAAGTTTACCTAGCGACGTGATTTGTTGGGCAGCATGTTACAGCAGCAGCAGGAGTGTAGTTCTAAATCTATTTTATGAGGAACATGTGCTTTGCGGATATTTGAGTGAAGATATGTAATAAGATGGATGTCGTGTCCGTTAGAACTGTATCTTTAACTGTGATAATCCATCATTGCCAAAAATAATGGTTGCATGATAATCCTTCCGTGACAATTTATATTATCTAATTAGCTGATGTATTGAGCAGGGTACCATCTCATCATTTGGTGCTGGCTTTTTCCTGGTTTCTCATTAGGTGGCCCTTTTCTGGCACGCTGTTAAGAGGCATATGGCTTTGTTGTACTCTTCAGGTTGTATTTTTTCATTATTTCTCTCTTGAGCAATATGCTTTTTATGTTGAGACAAAACCTTAAAAATACATCCAATGCTTTTCCCTTAAAAATACTCTCTGATATAGATAAATAAAAGGGTTACAACTAGAGGTAACATGGTCTATTTCCCTCAAATCTCCTCTTTTATGAATCTGGAGCCAACCCACTAGCCAAACACTTTTCAGAGGTAGCTCCAGATTCTCGGAGAAGTGGATTCTTGCAGAATCTAGAGTAGAAACAGAAAAATGAGAATTTGAAGCTCTACCAAACAGGCCCCTTAGAGCCCTGTAGCCGGACTGCATGGTCGGGTTTTATTTCAGGTTCAGAGCCGGCGTGAAGAAAACTCTCGCGGTCATCTTGCACGCGGACCGAGAGAAATCAACGTTGATTCAGTCACGAGATCAATTCGAACCACCAGCGCGAAGCAGACGTAATCAATCAGCACAGCCGGAATTTCTATCGGACAAACGTAATCAATCAGAGCTTGGACAAACGGTGGCCGTCCAGCGGAGTTCTTTCTTCATCGATCTGGCTCAGTCCACGGTCTCCGGCGCGGCAAAAATCTCCTCGGCCCGGTCTTCGTGCCACGTCTCGCGTGGAATTCCTCGGCTCGCGCGGCGTGCAGGCGGCACTGGAGGATGGACCAAGGTGTCTTCGTTCCGCGCGCGTGAAGACCGGCAACGGGCCAAGCGTCTCTCTTTCCGCCTAATACACGCTTTGTGCACGGAAACAGGGAGATCGAGGAGAGGAAGGCCCACTCAAGTTAGTCTGTCTTTGCAACTCCAAGGCTCTACAGAAAAATTTCAAACATAAGGTGCACATTTTCAATTGAACAAACCACATTCAGTAATCTATCCCCAAAACTTCATTGGTGATGAATTAGTATTCATCAAAATGATTTAGTGGGGACTCTTTAAAAATTGGTAGCTACTCTTTACTATATAACATCTATAAGTTGGCAAATAATCCTTATTAAATTCAGTTTGAAAAAATTGGCAGTGTGCTAACTTGTTAAATTCAAACCGTTTAACAAACTAGACAGTGCAAACTTGTGAACCTCTTCAACAATCAATCAATCATGTAAAAGAAAGAAATCATGCATCTTTTTTATTAGCATTATCACATTGACCTACTAATAGCAATGTATTGCACAATCCCATTCCAAGAGTCTAAGCTACAAAAAAATGCAAAAAAAGGCTAATCAGATATTAATAACCATTAAAGGATGACAAAATTGGAACAAGCGAAGAAGACAACATCTTTGCCGCTTGTCATGGCCGGCAGTATACGACAACACGTGCAGCAGCCATGTGTCCATGCAAATTAGATAAATTTGTGTAACATCTCATTTCTAGACATGTTAACTTGTGCTTGTAATTTAAGTTTATTTGCAGATTTGGAGTTTAAGTTCAAAGCTTGAGTTAAAATTTCAGTCTTTAGCTTTTCTAGTTGGCTTAAATTTCTTTCTCCCACCGAAATTCAAATATTTTCTTCTTAGGCCCGGCCCATTTTCCCTCCCGTCCTGTTTCAGCAAAGCCGACTCATTCCCTTCTCCTTTCTCCCCTCCCCCACCCCTGTTTCTCTCGAGCGTGCCGGCCGCACCGCGCCCCCGGTTTCTTCCCTTCCTCCCCAACATTGGCCCTGCCTGTGGCAACACCACTGCCGAACTGTACTCTTCTACAGGCCTAGATCCTTAACTCTTCCCCTTAGCCCCACTGTGCGTCGCCTCCCTCCACTCCTCGCCACGGTCACCGTCGAAGCCGCCCCTGGTTTTGCCGTCACATCAGGGCCAATGCGCTTGGGTCAGGGCATTGATGCCTCACTGCATTGATGATGCCAGCGCCGAGTTCACACCTCTCCCTGCCCAGCCCTGTCGCTCCCCTGCTTTGCTCGTGGTGTCGCCACTGCACGGTCGTACCTGGGTGACAAAATGTTCCATCAAGTGTCGTGCCTTCCCGGCACATATATTGACTCCCCTAGCCTGGCGCCAGCTCCCTGTCTTCTCTCTTTCCCTCTTTTCCTTCTAGCTACGCCGAGGCGCCCGTAGCTGTGTCGCCGCTGTTCACCCTCAGTACCACCACACACCATAACTCACGCTTAGCAGCCAACGATCCCCCACTCCCTTCCTTCCCCTACAAAAGGCGAGTCAGCTTCCCAATTGCCCCACCTCCAACTCCCAGTCCACCCCACAGACTCCCGAACTCAACTCCACCGCTGCCGCTGGTGCCAGCTCGCTCCAGAGAACAGCAAGCGGTCGTAAACGCCACAACATGGTCGTAAATAGTGCTCATGGCCTCCGACCACGACCAACGTAGTCGTAATGCCTTCCGACCACTCTTAGGCTACGACTTCGCAGAAAACACCCAAACCAAACTCAATCTTTCTAAACCAAGTATCAATTACTCATCACAAACATGTGGTTACTTCCACATGGTCTTTCAATCTCCCCCTTAATGAGTATATTGACAAACACAGAAAAAGCATAAAGTTGAGTTTGTGTTGAGAGTCAAACATGGTTTAAAATAGAAACAAGGAAACTCAAGGACCATGTCGACAAAAGAGAATACTGGAGCAGAAACTGAAAGAGCAAAATTTTCCTCAAAGCTCCAGAAGGTTCCCCTTGAAATAGCTTTTTATGCAAAATTCTCTCCCTTTTGGCAATAAAATCATCAAGATGCATGGAGGAAATGGATTATGATTTGAATGAAATAAATGTATCGTATTTATTTTGAGCATTCAGAGCCATGAAGATTATCCAAAATGACCTTATGATTATTACACTAAGCCATAACTTATAAAAATGTTATCAAGATCATGACGATTTATGTAAAGACAAGCTAAACCAATTAAGTCATAATCTGAGAATTAGCCAATTTTCTTAGTATGTCAAGTCAACCAAGATTATAGTCTAGCTAAAGGTATCCAAGGATGATGCAAGTCATGTCAAATAATCTAAGTGGAATCGAGAAGCTAGTATTGAGCCAGTTTAGAGTGCTACAAGTTCAAGAATGAATCATTTGTTCAAGTACTTGTTCTTTTTGTATTTAAGCAAATTTAGCACAATTGACTTTTTTTGAAAAGCATTTTTGGCCTTATCTTAGCAAAGCAAGTCCTGAACTAAGAGCCATCCACAACTGCTCCCTAAGCTTCAACCATTTTCATAGATTTTATTTTCTTAGCCATGTGCTACATCTCAAGTCTTATGCGACCACTCTAAGCAATAAGCTTAAGAAAGTGATCTTGGTCATCCAAAACTCCCCCTGAGTTCATGCCTAGTGCAATGGCAAGCAGTCTCATGAGAAAGATTTTGTGAGATTAGTTTTTTCGCACAAAAGAGATCTTTTTGCTTTTGCTGAATTTAGTTCAAGAACGAGAAGTTAACATATTTTTGCTCATGCTTCACAAAGGAACTATCATAGCTCCATTTAAAGCTCAATAAATATTCAAGACTCAACCCAGCCTATGTGACATGGCGTGGATCATAAACGGATAACTAAAGACAGACTAGTCTCAAGAGTTACCATGACATGAAATAATTCAAGTTATGCATTTTTAATCGACTTATGATAGCAAAGACTAAACTACACATATAAAGTTATGATAAATCTAGTGATTTAGCACAGATTATGGCAAGATGTAAGACAATTGATTCATGTCATAGAAGAATAATAATCAAGGCTCCATGTAGTTATATTACAATGCAAGAAAATCCAGCTCCCCCTCAACATGTGATGCACTTTTAGTTCAAGTTAAGTTAAGTCAACATTAAGATCCAGAAAATCCTAAATGAACTCCCCCTGAACCAAAGTAATAAAACGAGAAGCTGGCAAAGAAAGCAGAAAAGGCAGTTCTTAAAGCATAGACAAGATAAAGAGAATACTATGGCTCAAACTGACTCTCATCTACCCCATATGACTCCAGGACTAACAGCTGGTCTTATAACTCACCAGGGAGTAAACACGTTCCCTGTTTACCCAAGGGTGGCCCAACCCTTGCTAGACCTATAAGAAGTGAGTGAACTCAATCTAGTGAGAAGTGAGACACCTAATAAGTAGTATCCTAGAATCACAAGATGAGAGGAAGGAGTCTAAGCAATTAAGTGAGAAAATCACTCTAATCTATACTAGAAGGACTAACCCAAATGCACCCTTATGCAATGCAATAAAGAGAGATAGAAGCATGTAAACATGATAAGGCATAAAGCACAAAACTCCCCCTCACAACAGTCCATAAGGACAAACCACCCCAAGCTCTCCCCGCAAGGCTGAGAACCTAGAGCTATTCAAAGGCTTGGTGAAGATATCAGCCAACTGGTGGTCACTCTTCACAAACTGGAGCACTATGTCACCCTTCTCTATATGGTCTCTAAGAAAGTGATATCTGATATCAATGTGCTTGGTCCGAGAGTGCTGCACTGGGTTCTTAGTAATGTTAATAGCAGAAGTGTTATCACAAAAGAGTGGAACACTGTCTATAACTAACCCAAAGTCCCGTAGGATCGAAACCATCCAAAGTATCTGACTGCAGCAACTAGCGACAGCGACATAATCGGCCTCTACGGTGGATTGTGCAACACCGGACTGCTTCCTAGAAGACTAAAAAAATAAGAGAAGTGCCAATGAATTGGCAGGTGCCAGAAGTGCTCTTCCTATCTATCCTACAGCCAGCAAAGTCTACGTCCGAGTAGGCTCTGAGGGAAAGACAGGACGAGGAAGAGTACCAGATATCATAGTCTATGGTAGCTCGAAGGTATCGGAAGATGCGTTTCACCGCCTAGCGGTGTGATACATGAGGAGAAGCCTGAAATCAAGCATACAGACACATAGAGAAGTGTATGTCCGGTCTTGAGGCTGTGAGATATAAGAGAGAGCCAATCATGCTTCTGAACTCTTTTTCATCAACTGACTTACCATCCTCATCTGGATCGAGCGAAGCTGATGATGCCATCGGAGTCGACACTAGCTTGACATCACTCATGTTAAAGCGCTTTATGAGGTCTCGAGTGTACTTGCCCTGATGTAAGAAGGTTGTAACATTATGATTTTCAGAAGTTTTTAAAGCCTGAATTTTAAAAATAAATTTTTGGAAATTTTCCCAAAATTAAACAAGCTTAAAATGAATTTTCAAAATTTAAAAGGATTTAATCTGATTAAAATAAACTTTAACAGAAGCTTAAAATATTTTATTTGAGTCCCTTGTGTCTCAAGGAATTTTTTGGTATTTTTGGTGAATTTTGGGATTTATTTGCTATTTTCTAGAGCCTTTGGTTTTATTTTGGATTTAATTAAAAAGAAAATTCGGGGCAAATTCTAAAAAGCCTCGTGGGTTGAATCTCCCTCGGCCCATTTCCCCACCGTGCCAACCCAACTCGTCTCCCTCGGCCCGGCCCTTTCCCTACCCCGCTTGCCGCGTGTCAGCCCGGCCCCGCTCTCACCCGTGCGCTCGCTCCGCTTGCCTCGCGCGCCAGCCGCCCGATTCCCGCACCGCCCCCGTGGCGGCCATCTTGCCGTTGCCGCCCACTCTGCGCTCCTCGTCCGCGCGTGCCCTAGCACCGCACGCCCTCCCCGCATCCTCGCCGCCCAGCCTGCAATGTGGCAGCCATCCCGCGACCCCGCACCGCACCCCGCCCGGGCTCCCTCTCCGCCATCCGATCCGCTGCGTGTCAGCCCCGTCGCCTTCATCTCGGATGCGGACGCCCGAGCCGTCTCCTCCCCGGATGCCTCGGTGTGCATGCATAAAAGCGTTGCCGTCGCCCTCGGTTCGCGTGCTCCAACTGCCGCCGCCGCCGGTCTTCGCCTCCCGCGGAGCGCCGCAACCTCTCTCGGAGCCCGCTATCATCGTCCGCGTTGACGCCAGAACCCCCGCCGTCGGTAAGCTGCCGCCGTCCCCCGTCGTCCTTGCGCCCGCCGGAGTTCCTCCCTTCCGCCGTGCGCCACTCTCGCCGGAGCCCTCCCGCACGCCTCACCGCCCCTCGACCGCACCCGCGCTCTCGCCCTTGCCCGTGCGCACGCCGTACCCCGCCTTGGTCGACGCGCTCGCGTCCGCACACGCATTCGCTCCCGTGCGACGCTTCGCGCGGCGAGCCTTGCCACTCATCAGCAATCGGACGGCTCGTCCGCGCCCACGCCGCTTAATCGTGGCCACTCATCCAGATCTGAACCGGCCGCTCAGATTGCGCCGTGTGGACACCCCTCGACCGTCCGATCCTTTCCGCCACGTCAGCCCTACCCACGTGGCACGCCACGTGTCGAGCCACGTCAGCCCAACCCGAGCCCCTGGATGCCACGTGTCTGCCACATCAGCCCTAGCCCGCCGCGTCAGCACTGCCCCTTTCGTGCACACTGTTTCGTGGATCGGGTCTACCGTGGACTCGTTCTACCTTGCGTTGGGTCCACAACACAGTGTCTTTTTTGAATTTCAGCATTTTCCTTTAAGGTTTATTTTTCGAGAGCCCGTTATCCTCCGTCCTAGCTCTGATTGACCCCGTTCTTTTTTCTAAATTCATCTAAAATTGAGCTCTAGATTTTGGTTCTGGTTTCATGATTTTTGGAGTTCATTTGCTTATCATTTTATGTATTTTGCTTGTTTTAGTCGTTTTGTCTCTCGTTAGATTCCGATTCCGGAGGAGCAGGAGCAACGCAAGAAGACCCCGAGTACCTCGCTGAGCATAACCAAGGCAAGTCGTGTCCTTTGATCATGTTGAACCCAGTTTGCAATCTATTATTTAATTATTTTATTTTGAATTACATTGCATCAGTATTTACTAAAAATCTTTGTATTGGTAGTTATCGTCCCACTTGTTTATCCCTTCCTTGATAACTTTGATATCATGATGCCATTGTCACCTTAGGTGAAAAATGTAATTAGTGATGTTATGCTAATTGTCACATGGGTTGGTACGATAGAATTGCTTAGCCTTGTTTATTTTACGATTGGGTTCGTCATCACATGTGGATTATTAATTTGACTTAATAAGATATGGAACAGTGGTTGGTGCCACGTTTATTAAAATCTATGCCATGACATTGGTGTATTATTGGCGTGGTTATACAAACTTGATTTTTTACTCGGGCGAGTGATCGTGCAGTAAAGGGGGAAGTGCAGGTTCACTTCGGGGGATGTGGTAGCCTTGCCCGGGTAGAATTAAGGACTTAATTTTATGCGCCATTGATCAGAGCCTAATCGTGCAAACCACATGTCTAGTATGGAATATACCTGGCTGATTAATTTGTAATATTTCAATTTTGATTCTGCCATTGTGATGAACATGGTTGCTGATTTCCATGTGGCGCAAGAGGGGGTGTGATGTGAAACCCTAGCGGGCAGAATTGAGTTGATGTAGAGCATTGTAAATGCCTTGTTGTGATTTTCTGATATCGAGGCTAATCACATCGTGTGGGTACAGTTGTGCAACCTCTGCAGAGTGTCAAACTATTCGAATAGCCGTGTCCTCGGTCATGGACAGTGCTCGGTGATTTCACACGAGGGGTAGTGTTTTCTTTTAAACCTGGTGGTTTATGTTGGAAGTGATCAGGTAGTTCACCGTTGGTTTAGCTTGTGGATGGAAGGTCTACAAGTGGTTTATTTCAATTCCTTTGATTACTTATTCATTATTGGTTTATTTAAATTGCGCCTTCAATCTATTTGTTGTATTTACCTTCAAATATCGTTTCATGCAAAATAACCTTTCAGCCTTCCATTGGTAAGCCTTGCATACTATATTGCATTTATTTGTTACAAACGATTTGCTGAGTACCAATGTACTCACGGTTTTACGCCTATGTTGCTCAGTTGAGGACGAGGAGTATTATAGCAGGAGGTTCTAGAAGAAGAGTACTTCGACGACTTCGCGGATTAGGCTTCGTTCTCCACTCGATAGCCTGTGGGCTTGTCAATTGGCCACTACACTTTATTTTGGTTTTCCGCTGCTAGTTTTAAAGCCCTTCCGGCTAGAGATATTGTAAGCTTGGCCATAAGGTCGTACTTTTGAGATTTATCGATATTTGAGTTTCCCTCTTTATTTTAGCATGGGTATGGTTGTGATTATATCTATGTTTGACTGTGTGCACTAACGTGATCCTAAACTAGTGCAGTTTACATAGAGAGTTCGAATTTGCATATTCGGGTCTCAACAAAGGTACCCTCCCGAGTCTGCTTGATCTGGAATCCAAGGGAGAAGCTCAACTCACCCATCATGCTCATCTCAAACTCTGTGTTCATGACATCAGAGATTTGGGAAACAAGAGCATGAGAGTAGCCACCGAAGATGATATCATCCACATAAATCTGGACAAGTAGAAGGTCATCGCTATACCTACGAATGAACAAGGTCTTGTCTATCTTACCCATCTTAAACCTATGACTCAACAGATAGGATTTAAGCCTCTCATACCAAGCTCTAGGGGCTTGCTTAAGTCCATACAGGGCTTTGGAAAGCTTGTAGACATGGTTTGCATATTTGGGGTTCTCGAAACCTGGAGGCTGCCTAACATAGACCTCTTCCTCAACATACCCGTTGAGGAAGGCACTCTTAACATCCATCTGGTAAAACTTGAAGCCCTTAGACACCGCGAAAGCAAGTAAGATCCTAATGACTTCTAGCCTAGTTACAGGGGCAAATGTCTCCTCAAAATCTAGACTCTCAACCTGGGAGAAACCCTGAGCTACCAATCTAGTCTTGTTTCGAATGACTACCCCATCCTCACTCTGCTTGTTTTTGAACACTCACTTGGTACCTATGACATTATGACCTCTAGGGGGCTCGACAAGCGACCAGACCTTATTCATCTCAAAATTTTCTAACTCATGCATGGCATTGACCCAAGACTCATCAGAAAGAGTATGACTAACATCCTTGGGCTCGAACGAGGCAACAAAGGCAGAATGGAGACAGAAGTGAGACAAGCCAGACTTTGAGCGTGTGACATGCTCAAAAAGATATCCAATTATCTGCTTTGAAGGATGATATTCTCGAATTTTACAGGGAGATCCTTGATGAGAAGAAGGAGAAGTGGCCTCTACCTCATTAGCTGACGAGGTAGGAACAAAGCCACTAACTCTAGAAGATGTGGAAGGAATGGGCTGATCTCCTTAAGGTGTGGTGGAAGAGGCAGGCACCTCAAGGGGAGAAGAAACTGGATTGGGTAGACAACCTCCATCTCCATCCTCCTCATCATCCACAAAGATGGTCTCGGACTGCTCTACAGAACCTGAGATATCAGGCCTAGTCCCCGGACTAGCCTCATTGAAGGTCACCTCACAGGTCTCTAACAATTTGCTAGACTCGCAGTTCCAGACCCTATACGCCCGTGAAGAAGTCGAGTAACCCAGAAAGATCCCATCACACGAACGTGACTCGAACTTATCTAGGTTCCCTGACTTCAAAATAAAACACTTGCAACCAAACACACAAAAATGAGAGACACTGGGCTTTCGCCCGTATCTCAACTCATACGAAGTACGATGCAAGTGTGCTTTTAGAAAAACTCTGTTTGAAACATGGCACGCGGTGGCTATCGCCTCAGCCCAAAACTTTTTGGGTGTAGAGTACTCATTAAGTATCGTCTTAGCCATCTCAATCAGAGTACGGTTCTTCCTCTCCACAACGCCATTTTGCTGCGGGACGTTTGGAGAAGAGAACTGGTGCTCTACACCTATCTTATCGCAAAACCTCTCAAAGTAGGAATTCTTGAACTTCGTGCCATTGTCACTGTGGATCGCTCGTAAGGCACCCAGGAGCTCAACAGAAAGCCTACTAAAAAGACCCCAAAAATGGGTAAATATCTCATCGTTCGAGGCTAGGAAAAACACCCAAAAATACCTCAAGAAATCATCAACCACGACAAGAACATACCCTTCCCTCCTGCTGACTGCACTCTAGCTGGTCCAATTGTGTCCATACAGAGCAGCTATTCCGGTGCATCGGTCATAGTCACTGTGACCGGAGGATGAGAAGAGGCAACCATCTTGCCGTACCGGCAAGGAGCGCAAACTAGATCTTTGACCATTTTGAGTTTAGGTAGACCACGAATGAGATTATAGCCGCTAACTCGAGTCAAATGGTCAAATCCGATATGACATAGTCTCCTATGCCAAAAAGTGAGATCACAGGACTCAGAAGCAACAAAACACTTGAGAGGATCACCAAAAGACTCAACAAAATTAGCACGAAAGATCCTCCCATATCTAGAAATTTCGCAAACAAGACTCCCCAAAGAATCAAGAATTTTGCAAGCATTTTTCTTAAAGCTCATCTCGAAATCGTCATCGATAAGCTGGAAAACTGAAAGCAAATTGTACTGCAGCTTACTCACTAAGGCAACATCTTTCAATACAAATGAATCATTAACGCGCACAGTACCTTTAGCGATGACACGTCCAGATGAGGCATCTCCAAAGGTGATCGTCTCATCACCTGGAGCTCGGGCTAGGGAAGAGAACCAACGGGAGTCTCCGGTCATGTGTCGAGAACAGCCGGAGTCAACGAGCCAAACCTCTCCCTTCCCTGCCCGACGAACCTGAGTCAACAAGAGAGAGATGGCTCAGTACTAGGATAAATCAAAAGCGATTTTGGCACCCAATACTGAGTCACACGACGAGCAGAAGAAGTGGTCACACCCGACTGATCTTTAACTACCCTACACTCTCTGTCGCTCACAGAGCCAAAAGGTCTATGTGCAGACCTGAAGCTGTTGTTGAGCTTGACTGCTATGGAGGAGTGAGTCAAAATACCAACAACATGCTGATCTCGCCGCAGGTAGCTATCTCGATGGGGGAAACGAGATCTACCCTCAGGATGGCGGATATCACTACCAGAGGCAGACCAATGACGAAAATCAGAAAACTCAGAAAAACCAAGTCCTCGATGCTACCCAAACACATCAAAGCCATTAATCCTAGACCTCGTGTTGATCTTAGGTACACTCAAGGACTGGGGCTGACTGTAATATCCCAAAAATTTTATCCCTTTATTAAAATATTTATTGGATTTTCTTGGATTTTAGTCCCAAGTCCTGATTTGAGAAAATTAAAATTTTAAGTTATTGCAGGCCAAATTGTTTTGCTGCATTTCATGAAAGTTAAAATAATTGTATTTCATCTTCCTAAAGTCAAATCTGTAATTATATTAATTTTCAGGATTTTACAAATATTTAAAACTTTCCCTTTTAAGTCAAATTGTGCTTCTGCAAAATATAATTATCATTTTGGGTGGAAAATATTTTTGTTAAGTCTCAAATAGTCCCAGAAGGTCCTCTGAATTTTTCTGGAATTTTCAAAATTTATTTGGTATTTTTCTGAGTATTTTAAAGCCTCCTAGTCATTTCTGAATTTCAAAAAGAAAATAAAAACCTAAATCCTCCTCGGGCTGCCACGTGTCAGCCATCGGAGCCTCCTCCACCCCGCCGGATCTAATCTCGGCCACCCACCTTCACTTACCCCTTCATCCCGCCTCCCCTCTCTCCACGCGCAGCGCGTGTCGCACAATCGGACCATCCCTTCCCCCACCCGGTTCATTCACCACCGCCCGCGCCAACTTACCCCTTCGCCCGCTCCACTCTTTTCCCTG
Organism: Melocanna baccifera; assembly: GCA_036346265.1. Taxonomy (NCBI): domain Eukaryota; kingdom Viridiplantae; phylum Streptophyta; class Magnoliopsida; order Poales; family Poaceae; genus Melocanna; species Melocanna baccifera. The sequence continues at coordinate 14,716,103 of CM070677.1, forward strand.
ACCGATGCGTGGCCTAATCCGCGCCGTCCTCCGTTGCCGATTTAAATTGCAGCCGTCCCCTGTCACTTAAAGCGCTCGATCGGCCTGGATTCAACCGCTATTGTCGGATCGGATCCAGACCGTCCCCGCTCACTTACCCCTTCGCGCAGCACCCTACGGCCCCGATCTTCCCTTCTTGCCACCCGTCGCACATCCGACCGTCCCCCTCACCCTTTCCCGTTTTCTTCTCTCGCCGACGTGCGGGCCCCGCTTGACAAATCCGTCGTCCCCGATCACTTGCCTTCTTCCTCGCGCGATCACCGCCGCTGCCATCGCCATTAATCGGAAAACCGAAGCTTTAATAGCTTCGGTTTCTTGCCAAATTAATCCCCCGCACCACTGCACATTCAAATAGCCGTCTCCCCGCGTCCGTTTCTGGCGTTATTCCCCTCAATTACGCCCTCCTTCACCGTCGCATTAATTTCCCAAAATCGGCGATTTGTGTGCAACGGTTACCGCCTCTCCCCGCCTATAAAAGGGCCTCCCCGAGCACCCTCTACCCACACCGCCGCTCCCTTTGCCTCCAATTCGCAGACCCGAGCCTTGGAGCCCTTCCTGCGCTCGTTTCTCTCCGCCGGTCTCCAACAACTCCAGCGAGCAATCGCCGCCGCCTCGGGCTTCCCCGACGTAGTTGGTGCCAAGGCGATCCCCGGCGACCCCCTCCCCGAACTTCTGCGCCACCGGAGCCCTCCGCCACCGTGAAGCCCGATCCGACCGCCGCCCCTCTTTGCCGATTTTCCCCTCCGGTCATCCTCGAACTTCGTGCGAGGTACCAGGATACTCCCCTCGCTCTCCTCTACATTTTGATGCCTCGCCGACGCCGCTCATCGGTGCCGGCGACCTCGGTCCTCGTGCCATCGCTGCCTTGCGCCGTCACCGCCGGCCGAGGTGGCGCAGACGTGGCCGCCGCTTGGCCGCCACGCCAGCACCACCTGGGCGCCTCCTCGCCACCTCGCGCGTGCGCAGCCACGTCGGCATAAAGCCGTGACTTGGCAGCCACGCGGCAACCGCGCGGCAGCCACGTGGGGCCACGTGGAAGCCACGCCAGCGCGACCTCGCTCCCCGCGCGCCCGCTTGCCACCTCACCTCTTTTTCGGGTCCATGGACTCAGTCCACTAAACTCAGGCCCCACCTGTCAGCCTCTTCCCGATTATAATAATCCTAGGGCTGACGTCGTAATCATTCTTTTCCTTTAGAAAAATAATTCAGGCCGACGTCACAAATTCGTTTCGATTTAAAAATAATTCCAGAAACTGAGTATTTTCTTTTTAATTGTAATTAAACTTTGAAAGGCTATAACTTTTGCATTTTAACTCCAAATTGACCCATTCAAATTTTTAAATTTTTCTAAAATCATGATCTACCCATTTCTGGAATAATTTTTAAATTTAGAATTTATTTGAATTTTTTTGAATTTTCTTTGAATTGGCTCTTTACGTTAGATTTTGACGATTCCGGAGAGTTCAAGTTCGACGATTCCCAGCAGGACTTCGATCAAGGCAAGTTACATCTCTGACCGTGTTGAACCTAATATTTTAAATTTTATTTATGTTGTTTTACTGTATATGCATGCGTACTTTTATACAAACATAATTCGAATTCAGTTCAAACTGTAGTTATGCCCATAATTCCTTGATTATAGCCCAATTTCAACCTCAAATTCCTACACCTTGTCACCTTAGTTGAAAACTAGTTAGTACTATAGTATTGACTAGAATTTTATAGAAATGCTTAGCCTGACTTAGTATAACTTTAGGTGGGATCAATTCTTCACATGGCACGACAATTCATTTTGAAATCTTGACTTCGGTGAGTCAAGTATGGCTTATAAAAATGTTTTAAAAATAAAAACGGAACTTATGATTTGGACTTAGGCTAATGGTTAGGTGGTGGGTGCCGGCATGCTTCGTGTTTGGTGACACCTGGTTGATTGTCGTGCATGTGGGTATGTGGTTGAGCCTAAATCAGCTTAAGGACCGTTTCTGTGAATTATTTTACGAAGTCACTTCGTACTACCACAAGTCCGGTATGGGACGGATCTGGCTAAGTAAATTATGAAGTTCCAAATATAGTTTCGCTATAGGCTAAATGTGAGCGCGGCGTAGGCTGTGGGAAGTCTCACATGGCACCAGAGGGGGCTCCAACTCGTGGATTCGAGTTGTGGTGAAACCTTAGTGGCGGCGTGATTATTTTGGTGACGGATCTTTGGAATAGTCTTGTCATGAACTCTCCGCCGCACACCTAAGGCAGTGTGTTTATCGCGTGGCTCAAGTGAGAGGGAATGTCTTGTGGGTAAAGTTGTACACCTCTGCAAAGTAACAAAACTATCTGGATAGCCGTGTCCACGGTCATGGACATACTAAGTAGAATCTTCACAGATTAGACTTGTTTTTTTTTAGAAAACTGGGTTTTCAGCAAACAACAGTGGTTTTAATATTGGTCTGGGTGGATTCCCGTGGTTAGGTTAGTGTAGGTCGGAGCCTACATTAACGATATTATTTGCTTTAAACATTGTTTCATATATCGTATTAAAAATTCAGCTTTCATACTTACGTGTTACATTTAAACTCAAGTATTGCTTTTTCGCACAACTTACTGTTAAGCCTTCCTTTGTTATCCTTATGCATGCATTTACTCTGTTATAATTTCCGGTGTAACTTGCGTAAGCATTTATATGCTTACCTTGGGAGTACTTTTGGTACTCACCTTGCTAAAACTGTTGCCAGACTTCGAGGACGACTACGACGGTGAGGACTACTTCAGCGAATAGGACGCGTCTTACAGTCATTCGCCTGTGGGAGGCTGGATGGGCTGTTCTGCTACCTTTACTGCTTTCCGCTATTTTATTTCTTTTGTTGGCCTTGTGCCCTTATTGTAAGACTTGGCCTTAAGGCCGTATTTTCGTTTAATAATATTCGGTGGTGATTCTTGCATGATATACATTACTGTTAACCCTGTGTGCACTAGCTTTTCCTGGGATAGTGCGATTTACACAGAGGGACTCGGAGTTGTTGTTCCGGGTTCCGACAGAAATGGTATCAGAGCAACGTTGACCCTAAGACATGACTTTAGCTAGAGACCAACCTTAAGGATATATTTTCATAAAGAAATACCTCTTTTAAAAATTATCTTTCCCTTTGGTCAATCTCTTACCAAAACTGGTTACTAACTTCCTCTCCGCGTCTCCCACGGAACCCTTGCCGGACTTTTCGCTGACGATCTTCGCAACCTCATGACGGAGCTGAAATTCCGTCCCTACCCTCTCTACCAAGGGTACTTGGGCATGTACGGAGACGAGGAGCGCTGGAGGGTGGAAGTAAAGATATTCAATGATTTTTCAGCCGACGCAGTCGTTCACATCTTCGACGCCCCCTGCCTCGAGCTACCTTCTTCGACGGCGTACAAGATGCAGCCCGGGAGGCCATTCGCGAGTTGAGGCACCTCTACGCCCGAGACCTGCTACGCACGGATTTCCGCTACTTCCCCATGAAGACTCCTCTTGGTGCTGCTAGCGATTTCTCATCTACGGAGTACGAGAGCAACCCCCGTCTCATACGCCAGGTGGAGTTCACAAAGTCCATGGATCACATGTACCAGACTACCCTAGACGAGCTGCACACCGCACAACAGAAGCTCCGCGCAGTGGAAGAAGAACTGGCCGAGCTCCGTGCCGAGGATGCAGACTCCACCACTTCCGAGCCATTTCCAAGGAGGCTCGAGCGCAGCACTAGTGTCTAGACAACCCTGAGTCTTAGAACGTTATCGGCGAGCTGTAGTCCTTTGTTAATAGCTGCGAGACTATTATAATAAAATAAAAAGTTTTATTTGGCTCTTAAAGTGTGTTTTCCTTGCTCTTGTGTGTTTTGGGATTGCTGCAAGAACCTCTCCTTTAGTTCTCTCTTCCCTCTAAATCTGGAAGCTTCAACAGATGGTTAACACGAGGAGGAACCCCAGCGACAATGCCAACCAGGGAGCTCAAGGAAGCCACAATTTCATTCCACCACCTCCGCCAAAGCCAGCAGACTGACCGGGCTGGGCTTGATGGCCAATTAGAATCAGTTGATCCAGTTGTTGGCTCAAACCATCAACAACCCCGCACTTCAAGCTTTGCATCAACTCGCCCAAGCCCTCCAAATCGGCCGAGTTCCTAGGATCAAGCCACCGACCTTCGCCAGAGTGCCGAACCATGGACGCCGACGATCGCTCAGTCGACGGCAAGAAGTCGATATACCGCAGTTGCACCGACGAGAGCGAGTCCTGCGTCGCCTCTCACCACCTTAATGGTCCAAAGATCTCGCTGGTGGGACACTTTCACCGCCTCGCATGCCAACCCGTAGACGGTGACGTGGAACGAGTTCGAGCAAAGCTTTCGCAAGGCACACATCCCCACCGGCACCATGGCCTTGAAGAAGAAAGAGTTCAGAGCTCTACGACAAGGGAGCCGTACTGTCAATGAGTACGTGCAGAAGTTCAACCAACTGGCTCGCTATGCGCCAGAAGATGTGGCCTCTGACGAAGCCAAACAGGAAAGGTTCATGGAGGGCCTGAATGATAACATATCAGTACAACTGATATCGGGTGACTACATTGACTTCCATCAGCTAGTCAGTAAAGCCATCCGCCAGGAGGGCAAGCACATGGAGATGGAAACCCGGAAGAGAAGAATGGCAGATCAGAGGAACAACTCTGGAGGTTCTCACAAGGTTCGCAGCAATCCTCCGCACACAAACAAGTTCAGACCTCAGGGCAGTAACTTCAAGACCCAATCGGGCAGGTTCAAGTCCTCAACCAGCCGCCCGCCGTTCCAAGCCAGCCGCCAATAGTTCCGCATCAACTGCATTCCCAACGACCGGTGGCAGTGTGCGTAAGAGCAATCCATCGCCGATGGAGTGACTCGCTTCATCGCAAGGAACCAGGGCACTATGCCAAGGCGTGCGCCAAGAAGATGCAAGCAACAAAGAACCCAGAGCCTCCGGAAGTCGGAACTGGGGCAGCAGGCCGCACCTTCATCAAGGGAGAGGAACCACGTGATACCGAAGAAGCCCGGGCTGTTCGGACGTCAGGCCGGGTATGTTTCTTGTCAACTCGATCAAAGATCGTTCTTTTCGATTCCGGAGCATCACATTCTTTTGTGTCAAAAACCTTTGTGGATAAGCATAGGTTGGGCATGGTGACTCTTAGCAATCCTATGATAGTTCACTCCCCCGGAGCAGAAATGAAAGCAGGGACCTTGTGCCCGAGAGTAGAATTGCTCATAGATGGAACCCGATTCCTAGCCGATCTTTTGGTCTTGGAATCGCAAGGACTAGATGTTATTCTTGGGATGAATTGGTTAGCCAAGAATCAAGGACAGATCAACTGTGCTACCAGATCCATCACCCTCACCAATGACCAAGGCATAGAAGTGATCTTTTCTCCTCAGATTCCGGGAGTGGAAGAGTGTGCCCTCTTTCACCTCCAAGTCTTGGAAGAAGTGTCAATAGTGCGGGAATACCCAGATGTATTTCCCGAGGAGTTACCAAGAATGCCGTCGAATAGGGAAATCGAGTTTGTGATTGACCTAGCTCCAGGCACCGCCCCGATTTCCAAGAGACCATATCGGATGCCTGCTAACGAGTTAGCAGAGTTGAAGAAGCAGCTTACGGAGTTGGAAATAAAAGGATACATCCGACCTAGTTCGTCGCCTTGGGGAGCACCCGTCCTATTCGTCAAGAAGAAGGACGAGAGTTTGAGGCTATGTGTGGATTAAAGAGCGCTCAATGATGTCACAATCAAGAACAAGTACCCCCTACTCAGGATCGATGACCTGTTTGATCAGTTAAAAGGAGCCGGTGTCTTCTCCAAGATTAACCTGCGATCAGGATATCATCAGTTGAAAATCCGTGAAGAAGACATTCCAAAAACTGCCTTCTCCACCAGATATGGACATTATGAGTTCACGGTCATGTCGTTTGGACTGACCAATGCACCGGCCTATTTCATGAGTATGATGAACAGTGTATTTATGAAATACTTGGATAAGTTTGTGGTGATCTTTATCGATGACATCCTCATCTACTCCAAGAATGAAGAAGAACATGAGCAGCATCTCAGGATCACCTTAGAGAAACTTCGAGAGCATCAGCTTTTTGCCAAATTCAGTAAATGTGAATTCTGGTTAAAAGAGGTTGCCTTCCTTGGACATATCGTGACAGCCGAAAGAATTGCTGTGGATCCTTCCAAGATAGAAGCTGTGATAGAGTGGAAGCAACCAAAGTCCGTGACAGAAGTCAGGAACTTCCTTGGACTTGCGGGTTATTACCGCCGGTTCATAGCAGGATTCTCCGAGATAGCCAAACCAATGACTCAATTGTTGAAAAAGGAAAAGAAGTTCGAATGGACGAAGGCTTGTGAGCAGAGCTTTCAGACCCTCAAGAAAAGACTAGTCTCAGCACCCGTGCTTGTTTTGCCGGACGTGCAAAAAGGCTTCGAGGTTTTCTGTGATGCCTCTCGCCTAGGATTAGGCTGTGTCTTGATGCAAGAAGGCAAAGTGGTAGCCTATGCATCGCGCCAACTCAAAACTCATGAGTGCAATTATCCTACTCATAACTTGGAGTTAGCAGCAGTAGTGCACGCCTTAAAAATCTGACGACACTATCTTATCGGTAACCGTTGTGAAGTATACACAGACCATAAGAGCTTGAAGTGTACTTTCACCCAGGCAGAACTCAACCTAAGGCAGCGAAGATGGTTAGAGTTGATAAAGGACTATGACATTGGTATACATTACCATCCCGGAAAAGCTAATGTTGTAGCCGATGCCTTGAGCAGGAAGTCGTATGCGAATATGGTTTTATCGGAGGAAGAATAGGCCCGACTTCAGGAGGGAGTCGCCCGTTTGAGTTTAAATCCGATGGGACCAAGCATCCTCACTACCCTGGAAATACAACCTGGATTGCCTGATCAGATTAAGGAGGCTCAGAAGGTTGACGACGATATTCAAGAAATCAAAAGGAATATGAGAAGAGGCAAAGCCTCAGGATTCAGTGAAGATGAGCATGGCACCGTCTGGTTCGAGAACCGCATCTGTGTGCCAAATAATCAGGAAATCAAGACCATGATTCTAAAAGAAGCTCATGACACCCTGTATTCAATCCACCCAGACCGTACCAAGATGTATCAGGACCTGAGAGAAAGGTACTGGTGGGTTAGTATGAAGAGGGAAATAGTAGAGTTTATTGAAGCTTGCGACACTTGTCAACGAGTCAAAGCCGAGCACTAGAGACCAGCTGGACTCTTGCAACCTCTGCCAATACCAGAATGGAAGTGGGAAGAAATCAGTATGGATTTCATAACCGGACTTCCAAGGACGCAATCGGGTTATGATTCAATCTGGGTGACCATAGACCGATTGACTAAAATGACTCACTTTATACCAGTCAAGACCACTTATTCCGAAAGCAAATTAGCTGAACTGTACATGTCCCGGATTGTGTGCCTGTATGGCATCCCCAAGAAGATAGTGTCAGATCGAGGTAGTCAGTTCACTTCTCGATTCTGGCAAAAGCTACATAAAGAGTTGGGAAGTAAGCTCAGTTTCAGTACCGCTTACCATCCCCAGACAGATGGTCAAACCGAAAGAGTAAACCAGATACTTGAAGATATGCTAAGGGCTTGTACTCTGGATTTTGAAAACAGCTGGGACCGTTCACTGCCATATGCAGAGTTCTCGTACAATAACAGCTACCAAGCCAGTCTGCAGATGGCACCCTTCGAAGCCTTGTATGGCCGAACGTGTAGGACACCCTTGCTTTGGGATCTGCAAGGTGAACCTCAAGAAGCTGGACCAAACCTGCTGCAAGACGCAGAAGATAAAGTTAAGAAGATCAGAGACAGACTGAAGATAGCCCAATCTCGACAGAAGAGTTATGCAGACAATCGTCGTCGAGATTTGACCTTTCAGGTCGGGGACAATGTCTATCTCAGAGTATCTCCACTCAAAGGAGTCAAAAGGTTTCAAGTCAGAGGGAAACTTGCACCAAGATATGTGGGACCTTTCAAGATTCTGAACTGAAAAGGTGAAGTCGCTTATCAGTTGGACTTGCCACCTAGCATGTCAGGAGTGCACAACGTCTTCCATGTCTCAGTTGAAGAAATGCCTCCGAGTACCCGCAGAGCAAGCCACATTGGAAACTTTGGACCTTCAAGATAATCTCACTTATCTGGAGCAGCCAATCAAGATTCTCGAGACTGTAGAACGTCAGACCAGGAGGAAGACCATCAGATTCTGCAAGGTTCAGTGGAGCAACCACACTGAAGACGAAGCCACTTGGGGGCGAGAAGAGGATTTGAAGACCAGCCATCCCCATCTCTTTTGCTAGCCAGTGCAAATCTCGAGGGCGAGATTTCTTTTAAGGGGGGTAGGTTTGTAACATCCCAAAAATTTTATCCCTTTATTAAAATATTTATTGGATTTTCTTGGATTTTAGTCCCAAGTCCTGATTTGAGAAAATTAAAATTTTAAGTTATTGCAGGCCAAATTGTTTTGCTGCATTTCATGAAAGTTAAAATAAATGTATTTCATCTTCCTAAAGTCAAATCTGTAATTATATTAATTTTCAGGATTTTACAAATATTTAAAACTTTCCCTTTTAAGTCAAATTGTGCTTCTGCAAAATATAATTATCATTTTGGGTGGAAAATATTTTTGTTAAGTCTCAAATAGTCCCAGAAGGTCCTCTGAATTTTTTTGGAATTTTCAAAATTTATTTGGTATTTTTCTGAGTATTTTAAAGCCTCCTAGTCATTTCTGAATTTCAAAAAGAAAATAAAAACCTAAATCCTCCTCAGGCTGCCACATGTCAGCCATCGGAGCCTCCTCCACCCCGCCGAAGCTAATCTCGTCCACCCACCTTCACTTACCCCTTCATCCCGCCTCCCCTCTCTCCGCGCGCGGCGCGTGTCGCACAATCGGACCATCCCTTCCCCCGCCCGGTTCAATCTCCACCGCCCGCGCCAACTTACCCCTTCGCCCGCTCCACTCTTTTCCCCGACCGACGCGTGGCCTAATCCGCGCTGTCCTCTGTTGCCGATTTAAATCGTAGCCATCCCCTATCACTTAAAGCGCTCGATCGGCCTGGATTCAACCGCTATTGTCGGATCGGATCCAGACCGTCCCCGCTCACTTACCCCTTCGCGCAGCACCCTACGGCCCCGATCTTCCCTTCTTGCCACCCGTCGCACATCCGACCGTCCACCTCACCCTTTCCCGTTTTCTTCTCCGACGCAGCGGCCCCGCTGATGATCCGCGCCCCCGATCACTTGCCTTCTTCCTCGCATCACACGCGCATTGGCGCCGCCATTAATCGGGAAACTGAAGCTTTAATAGCTTCGGTTTCTTGCCAAATTAATCCCACGCACCACTGCACATTCAAATAGCCGCCCCGCGCGCAAGCCGGGCGTTATTCCTCAATTACGCCTCCTTCACTGTCGCGCTAATTTCCCAAACCGACGATTTGTGTGCAACGCCACGCCTCCCGCCTATAAAGGGCCTCCCGAGCACCTCTACCCACACCGCCGCCCTTGCCACCACTCCGCAGACCGAGCCTTGGAGCCCTTCTGCGCTGCTTTCTCCGCTGTCTCCAACAACTCCAGCGAGCAATCACCGCCGCCTTGGGCTTCCTCGCTCCTCGCCGACGCCTCCCCGACGTAGCTGGTGCCAAGGCGATCCCGCGACTTCTCCCGAACCTGCGCCACCGAGCCTCCGCCGCCGTGAAGCCCGATCCAACCGCCTCTCGCGATTTTCCTCCGGTCATCTCGAACTTCGTGGCGAGGTACCGTGATACCCTCGCCCTCTACATTTTGATGCCTCGCCGACGCCGCCACACGGAGCGGCGACTCGGTCCCTCGCGGCGCCATCGCGACCTTTGCGCCTCGTCACCACGGCCGAGGTAGCAGCAGACGTGGCCGCCAGTTGGCCGCCACGCCAGCACCACCTGGGCGCCTCCTCGCCACCTCGCGCGTGCGCAGCCATGTCGGCATAAAGCCGTGACTTGGCAGCCATGCGGCAACCGCGCGGCAGCCACGTGGGGCCACGTGGAAGCCACGCCAGCGCCACCTCACCTCTTTTTCGGGTCGATGGACTCAGTCCACTAAACTCGGGCCCCACCTGTCAGCCTCTTCCCGATTATAATAATCCTAGGGCTGATGTCATAATCATTCTTTTCCTTTAGAAAAATAATTCAGGCTGACGTCATAAATCCGTTTCGATTTAAAAATAATTCCAGAAACTGAGTATTTTCTTTTTAATTGTAATTAAACTTTGAAAGGCTATAACTTTTTGCATTTTAACTCCAAATTGACCCATTCAAATTTCTAAATTTTTCTAAAATCATGATCTACCCATTTCTGGAATAATTTTTAAATTTAGAATTTATTTGAATTTTGTTTTTGAATTTTCTTTGAATTGGCTCTTTACGTTAGATTTTGACGATTCCGGAGAGTTCGAGTTCGACGATTCCCAGCAGGACTTCGATCAAGGCAAGTTACACCTTTGACCGTGTTGAACCTAATATTTCAAATTTTATTTATGTTGTTTTACTGTATATGCATGCGTACTTTTATACAAACATAATTCGAATTCAGTTCAAACTGTAGTTATGCCCATAATTCCTTGATTATAGCCCAATTTCAACCTCAAATTCCTACACCTTGTCACCTTAGTTGAAAACTAGTTAGTACTATAGTATTGACTAGAAATTTTATAGAAATGCTTAGCCTGACTTAGTATAACTTTTGGTGGGATCAATTCTTCACATGGCATGACAATTCATTTTGAAATATTGACTTCGGTAAGTCAAGTATGGCTTATAAAAATGTTTTAAAAATAAAAACGGAACTTATGATTTGGACTTAGGCTAATGGTTAGGTGGTGGGTGCCGGCATGCCTTGTGTTTGGTGACACCTGGTTGATTGTCGTGCATGTGGGTATGTGGTTAAGCCTAAATCAGCTTAAGGATCGTTTCTGTGAATTATTTTACGAAGTCACTTCGTACTACCACAAGTCCGGTATGGGACGGACCTGGCTAAGTAAATTGTGAAGTTCCAAATATAGTTTCGCTATAGGCTGAATATGACCGCAGTGTAGGCTGCGGGAAGTCTCACATGGCACCAGAGGGGGCTCCAACTCGTGGATTCGAGTTGTGGTGAAACCTTAGTGGCGGCGTGATTATTTTAGCGACGGATCTTTTGAACAGTCTTGTCGTGAACTCTCCGCCGCACACCTAAGGCAGTGTGTTTATCGCGTGGCTTAAGTGAGAGGGAATGTCTTGTGGGTAAAGTTGTACACCTCTACAGAGTAACAAAACTATCTGGATAGCCGTATCCACGGTCATGGACATGCTAAGTAGAATCTTCACAGAATAGACTTGTTTTTTTTTAGAAAACTGGGTTTTCAGAAAACAACAGTGGTTTTAATATTGGTCCAGGTGGATTCCCGTGGTTAGGTTAGTGTAGGTCGGAGCCTACACTAACGATATTATTTGCTTTAAACATTGTTTCATATATCGTATTAAAAATTCAGCTTTCATACTTACGTGTTACATTTAAACTCAAGTATTGCTTTTTCGCACAACTTACTGTTAAGCCTTCCTTTGTTATCCCTATGCATGCATTTACTCGTTATAATTTCCTAGTAACTTGCGTAAGCATTTATATGCTTACCTTGGGAGTACTTTTGTACTCACCTTGCTAAATCAAGCGCGACTTCGAGGACGACTCACGACGGTGAGGACTATCAAATGAATAGGACGCGCCTTATACCATTCGCCTGGGAGGCTGGATGGGCTGTTCTGCTACCTTTACTGCTTTCCGCTGTTTTATTTCTTTTGTTGGCCTTGTGCCCTTATTGTAAAACTTGCCCTTAAGGCCGTATTTTCATTTAATAATATTCGGTGGTGATTCTTGCATGATATACATTACTGTTAACCTTGTGTGCACTAGCTTTTCCTGGGATAGTGCGATTTACACAGAGGGACTCGGAGTTGTTGTTCCGGGTTCCGACACTGACCCTGAATACGCCTAAGAGCCTGAACACGGTCTCTCCGCGCGATCTTGGCGCGCCTGAAGTATTTCTCGATCAAGTGTCCATCCTCCTGGCAGAAGGTATAATGATACTTCACCTTCTGAGAGGTAGAAGTAGCATGATGGGGCTTCGCATTCTGAGAGGATGAAGCAACAGGTGAAACCACCTTACTGTCAGAGATCCCTTGGACAAAGCCCACAGATTTGAACTCAATCTTTTTGGTTCTGGGCTTGACCTCGATCACACCTGCTACTGTGGGTCTGAGAATAGCAGGTGGTTGCTTCCTAACATCCTCAAGAAAATCATATCCTAGACCTTGATTGAATTTACAAATCTTGGACTGGTCTAGAATAAGATTTAGTTTCTCTTGCCTCCAATAAACCTCTCAAGAGTGTTCATAAGATACTGACACTCCTGAAAAAGAGAGATGCAAGAAGAGCAGGGGGAAGAAGGGACCGCCGAAGTTAAGGGTGAAGAATAAGAACCAATAGCAGAAGGAGGAATGGCATGTGTACGCACAACCGCCTCAACTTTGAGGTCTTCACAAGGAACAGGAGGGTCAATCCAACTTCTAGTCGTTTGGTTCTCGCCGCTAAGCGTCTCTATCATTTCCTTAGGCTTCTTCACCACCACAGCACACACATCACAATAAGATTGTGACTTCTCTAGTAGATTCTTAGTTAGCTTCACACATTTATCATTTAAAGCAACGAGTTCAAATTTTAGTTTTTCACAATTATTGCATGGTGAGCCAACAGGATCCTTAGACGCATATTGAGCCATTTTATTGTTATGATCAACCATTTTTTGAAATTGCTTGGAGACAGATTCAAGTTCGGCAGTTAATTTAGGACAGTTCAAACATGAAGCAATAGGCTCAAGCAAAGAAGCATGCAATTCAGCAATTTTATGATCTGCCTTCTTTAAGTTCATCTTCAAGTTACTACAACTTTCACAATTTTAAGGCAGATCAAGAAGCATAGTGTAAAGACCTCTAAAAGCATTGTCTTTATCCTCACATGAGGTGCAAGAAGAAGTCTCAACAGTAGATGAAATAGAAGCTACCCTACTCATCTCTAGGTCAGCAAGCAGACTAACATTCTTCACCTTAAGTATATCTAGCTCAGAAGTCACATTATCATGAGAGGTCCTTAGCTTCTCCATATTTCCAAGCAAATAAGAACATACATCACATTCGTCACGAGAGGGAGCAGATATAAGTGAAGTAAGCTCTCGTGATAATCTCTCTATTTCTCAAGATCAACAACCCTAACTCTAGATCTAGCATAAAACTTTCCAAGCTTAAGAAATGCATCATTGAGCTGGTAGTAGAAGGGACATACCTCATCGGAGTCGCTGTAGAGCTCGTTGTCGCTGACGTCGGTCTTGTTGGCCATGAAGCACATGCCGATGAAGTCGTCGCCGTCCTTGGGATCTTGATCATCCTTGCCGTCGTCGTCACTTCACCCCTCCACGTCGTTGAAGCCGATGTCGTCGAAGGCGGTGAGGACGCGGTGGAAGAGCTTCTTGACTTCGCCAAAGTTGCGAAACTTCTCTTTGCCTTGGACGTGAACTGGAGGCTTCTTGGTGCGGTTCTTATCGATGTAGTCGTTCTTGCTCACACCGCCGTAATCGTTCTTGCTCTTCTCCAGTTTGGGGCAATTTGCCCGAATGTGGTTGGGGCCACCACACTCGAAGCAAATTATCGGCCCACTCCTCTTTCTATCCTCACTCTCTTGTAGGCATGAGAAAAATTTCTGGCTAGAAGAGCTCACTGGTCCTCTCGTAGCTGCTCTAATTGATCGTCGGTTACTTCAGAGAGAGCAGCAAGGAAAAACCATTAGCATTATCAGAGAAAACACCAGAAGCAAAACTAGGATCGGTGACCAAAGCCATCGACTGAGACTTCGACTTGCGAGAGACAATGTCAATGTCTTGAGGCGTGAGTACAACGCGTCAAGAGTGAAAGTCGAGAGGTCGGTCGTGTCTTTAATCGTGGTCACCTTCATCTCCTAAACACGCAAATCAAGAGCAGAGAGCATCTGACGAGCATTGTCCGAGTCGGAGTATGTGAGGCCGACGGCTCGGAGGTTGCTCAAAATCTTGTGAAATCTCGAAAAACACTCATCCAAGGACTCGCCAGCGAGCATTTCAAACTTGTTGTATTCTCGCTTGAACTGGTCCTATCGTACGGTCTTAATCTGGATGGTACCATCATGGTATGCATCGAGAGTCACCCAGATGTCATAGGCCGACGAAAGATGAGAAATACGATCAAAGTCACTCCTGCTCAGACCCTGGATTATGATGTTCCTTGCCTTAGCATTTGCCTCCACATCACGCATGTTGTTTATATTGATGTATTCATCGGCAGGAATAACAAATCGGGTTTTGACTTTTTGCCAGATTGCATAGCCCTGAGCCTGTATGTAAGACTCCATCCTACTCTTCCAAAAGGGATAGTCGACCCCATCGAAGATAGGAGGCTTGGTGGAATACCTGTCCGTTGCCATGGCTCGCAGACCGGTTAAGATCTATAGACGAGATTTAACCGGCTTTGATACCAATTGAAGGATCGAAAACGGCAACAGAGGGGGGGTGAATGGTGCTTTTAAAAATTACCTCGAAGTATCCACTCAAAATTTCTTCTTCGATAACAATGGAAGCTATGAAGAATAAAAAGGAGTTCACTAGAAGACAAGAGAAAGCTAAGAGAACCAAGCTTAATCGAAAGCTATAGCAAGCAGAACTAAAACCAATCCGAAACAGGTAGAGAACAAACAGCTATAGATAATGCTAAATATCAATCAAACCACAAGAGTGCTTTCAGTTTGACTGACAAAGAGCTTTGATCTAAATGCTAGATAAGAGAGAGGACTGTCTGCGGAAGGAAGGTTGATTCGGTCAAGACCCAAGAAGGATTCAAATTGGTACATCAAATTTCAGAAAAGAGAAACCAGATAGCATAAGAGCTGATTTCTACTGTTGACCAACACAGAATTCTTGTTAAGCTTTAGGTGCATAACCCGGTTGTAAATCAAACAAGAAGTTTCCAAAGAGGCCTGACTGCAGAACCGAAAGAACTTAAAAGAAAAAGCTGCAAATAAAAAGCTGAAAAGTCTGTTCGGCTGACTGAAAAAGAGGGTGACCAACGCTGCAGTCCAGAGAGCAATTAGATCAACAGAGAGACTGCAGAAAACTGAACTAGCTGCTGTCCAAAACTTGAGAACCCCAACCGAACCACACAGCTCATAGCACCACCAAAGAATTTGCTTGACCGAAACCTGTTTTCTGCATAGAAGAGAGGATTGATGTGGTTCTATGGCATTCTGTGATACCCCTATATTGTAACTCTATTATAAGCTGTGTTGTGCAGAAAGCTCTACCAGTTATGCCCAAGCATAGGTGCCACATGAGAACGAAGGGGGGGGGGGGTACAATAGGCATCCAAAAGAACACATATGGTTATGAAGTACAGATTAATGTACACGTAGAATATTGTGGTAGTGTGCATCATTCTCATTTCTCAGAAGAACATGTGTGTGTTTTCTTCGAAAACAATTGTGGTGTATCTTGCTGCTGAATAAATGAAGCTGTTTCTAAGAGCGTGGAATATTTGGGGCAATCACACTATGTAATTCGTTGATTCATATCACAAAGGGTTATACATACATATATATATAGCCTAGCATGGTTAATAAGAATATATGACTAATATGAACACAAGACTAATACGAATACAACCCAAGATTAATCAGAACTCAAGAGGTTGAGCATAAAGCACAAGGAGGCGAGGCACTCAGTAACCAAAGGGTCAGGCTAACACGCCCTTGCAGTCTAAGTGTTAGTCATGCAGACCCGTTGAAGTTTCGATCGTAGATCAGTTTGCGTCACCCTGCCAACCCATCGACGTTCCTCAGCTTTGGACTTCACCACCTTGGCTTTGACCTCTCCCACGTATCCTCTCCTCCGATGATGTCATGGTATGACGTGACGCGCTCGTCGATATGGCCCTCCCTCTACGGCCTTCCGAGCACCCCGTCTACCATCGTCATCACGCCAGATCATCATTGCCGACCCGTCGTCCGCGAGCACGAATCCGACTATTTAATTAAAACAAAGCATTGTGATGGTCCCCGTAGATGTTGACGCAATGTGATTTCTGCCTAGTGCTCCGATACCATGAGAACATGAAATATTTTGGGTAATCATGTTATGTAATTCATTGATTCAAGTCACAAAGGATTACACATATATATAGCCTAGTATGGCTAATAGGAACACATGACTAATATAAACACAAGACTAATGTAAATACAACACAAGATTAATGTGAACTTAAGAGGTTGAGCACAAAGTACGAGGAGGCAAGGCGTTCAGTAACCAAAGGGTCAGGCTAACTGTTTCGATGTCTTAAATGTGTTGTTGTTAGAGATTTTTATAGCTTAATAGACAATGACACTAGAGGTTGTTGATTTGATTTGGTTGTGTTGATTTGATCTCAGAATTGCGAGAGCTACTAGACACTCGATAGACCTCCTCACCCAATGGTTTGGAGAAACAGGAAAACTAGCAGTTGATTTTATGAACTAGGAATTGCAACAAAATGTTTTAAGGGTTCTCAATTTCCCACTTTAAGCTTTGGTAGCAATTTCAGAATTTGCCTACAAAAGAATCTCTTTTTTTTGTAAGCAAAGGCCACCGGATAAACTGCAGGACTGCATGCATGAAAATGTCTACTGACTGAAAAGACTAAGCATGCAATAAACCGGAATTCAAGCCGGAGTTATTACCGAAAAGATTAAGGTTATGCATCTTGTCCCAAAGGAATTGTCAATCTACTGGACAATGTTTCAACATGCAATGCTAATCGCAAACATTGACTTTAAAATGTTGTGGACAAGGGCCAGGCAGCCTAATGCTAGACGGCAAATCACAGACGGTTTCACAAAACCATCTATGATGTACACTATCACAGACAGTTTTAATTTAGAAAACATCTGTGATACTGAAGGATTATCGCAGACGGTTCTTACAAATGAACCGCTCGTGATAGTCGATCATCATAGACGCTTTTTAGTAAAATCCGCTCAGGATAATCGGGATTATCACGCATGGTTTTTACTAAAAACCATCTCGTGATAGTTCACTATCACTGCACGGGTTTAGTCAACAACCGCTCAGGATAATTCGGGACTATCGCTGCACGGTTTTTAGTAAAACCGCCTGTGATAATCTCGCTATGTATTTATTGCGCCACTCGGACCGCATATGCATCCGCTTTCATTTCGATACGTATCTAGCCTGCCGCACTGGAGGCGTAAGGCTTTCGTGCCATTTTATTTGCATGGTGGAAGGAGGCTTATTTGGCAGGAGTGCTTCGAAGGTTCATTAAGTTCTTGGTTGCCCTAGATATGGTTAGTAATGAAATTTGTTTTTGGTTGCAATATCAAAATTGATCTAGCTAATTAATTTTCGATGATTGTTATATATATACTTTGAAGATCTAACTAATTTAGATTTAGCTAGCCTCAATGCATGTGGTATATATGTAGTAATAATTAATTAAATTAATTTTAATACTAAGTTGTTATATATGAGCATAATATAGGACCGAAGCTGGATGTATACCACAAACTATGTGAGTGAAGAGTACATTAATGACATGTCTGCTTTTACAAGAGCTGCCGAGGAGGATATGTTGAATAAGGGGGTGGAATATATGTATTGTCCATGCACTAACTGCGAGAATTTAAAGATGTTTAAGAATCAAGAGCATATTAAAGCGCACTTGATTCGGAGGGGTTTCAAAAAGGGGTATACGTGTTGGACCAGTCATGGCGAAGTCAATGATATACCGCCGGATGACATCGTCGGTGAAGTCAATGATATGCCGTCGGAGGACATCGCTGGTGAAGTAAATGATATACCGTCGGATGACATCGCTGGTGAAGTCAATGATATGCCGCCGGATGATGATTGTGGTTCAGATTCGGATAGGCTACACGATGACAATCTGGATCAGATGCTTCATGATGTAGAAGAGAACTATGATGAGAGAGAGTATATTAAATTCCGGGCTTGATGGAGGACTCGAGAAACCTTTATTCACGTGTCGCAGTCAAAGTACACGGTTGTCACCGTGCTTGAACTGTTGAAATTGAAGGCAAGCAACGGTTGGTCCGACAAGAGTTTCACAGCGCTGCTAGGTCTTTTAGCGGACATACTTCCAGAGGGAAATGAGTTGCATAAAACCACGTATAAAGCCAAGAAGGTTCTCTGTCCATTGGGAATGGAAGTAGAAAGAATACATGCATGTCTGAACGACTCTATCCTGTACCGTAAAGAGTATGCAAATATACATGTCTGTCTGGTGTGCAACGCATCCCGATACAAACGTAACAATCAATCAGATGATGATGGCGAGGGAACAAGGGTGAAGAAATGACCTCCTACAAAGGGATGCATACAAATGAGAGAACTTCACTTTGCGCTCATTATTGTTCTACACCATAAATGATTATCCTGCCCTTACTAACCTATCGGGTCAGAGTACAAAAGGTGCCAAAACTTGTACTCACTGCGTAGATGGTACCGAGAGTGTGTGGCTGAAACACTCACGTAAAATCGTGTACATGCATCACCACCGGTTCCTTCGGAGGGCTCACCCATACCGCAAGATGAAGAAACAATTTGACGGAGAGAAGCAAGACAGTTCAGCTCCAAGGCATTTAAGCGGAAAAGAGGCTTATAATATGGTTAAGGATTTAGATGTTATCCTCGGAAAGAGACGTAAATTGAGGGCTCGTGAGAAGAACATATCGAAGAAGAGATCAATATTTTGGGACTTATCTTATTGGGAGTACCTAGATGTTCGACACTGCATCAACGCACTTAACCAAAGAAACCTCACTGCTCAAATAAGTGCAGTCCCGAACTGGCTGTTTGTCTGGCCGAAACATGCACAGGAGAGAGAACTGCAGACCTGCTGAACTGAACTGAAGCAATAAAAGCCAAACTGTAGCTACTGCCTAAAACTGAAAATAAAATGGACTTCAGGGACTTAATCACAGAAATCAAGGTGCTGTCCAAGACAGAGAACAGCAAGCAGAGACTGGACTGCACTACAGAAAATCCGAAAAGGTACTAGCCGAACAGCTTGCTGCAACCTGAGAATAGAGTTGGCCTGAAGGCTTCACAAAACTCAGTAATATCCTGTCCAAAATGTAGCAAGAAAGTACAAGAAAAAACAGCAAGAACATAGATGAACTTCTGCTGTTTTCTCAATCCAAAAGAACAAGATACTAGACAGGAAACACATGCTTTCCTCGGGTTATCTTCTGGCCGCAAGACACAAGGAAGAAGTAATTGCAGACTGCGAACAACAGAAGAGAATAAAGCTCTTAAGAACAAAATGCTTGGCTGGTTCTTCTCAAGAGACTAACCGAAAATTGGATTGCACGAAATCTAACAGAGAAAGAGAACAGCAGCTAACCAGCAAGAAGGGAGATGTTCATTCCTTGCTACTCTTCTCTGGTTAACTTGACTGAAAATAAGGAGGACTGCAGCCTCAAAACCGAAAGAGCAAGAAAGAACCTGCTACTGCTGCTAGACTGGAAAAATATCAAGAGAAGAAGCACTCATGTAAACCTATTTCTGTGTTCTTGGGAGAGACTGGTCACTTGACCTTGAGATGATCTTCCAACACAGAAACCAGCAAGCAATAGAGTCCTAACCAAAAGAAGACTAGCAGCAACTAGAACAAAAACATCAATCCCAAAACAAAAATAACGGAGAGGAAATAAATAGCTAGCACAAAAATAAAACAGGAATATTCATATTGAGACGAAGAGCGATCAACGATTAATATAACATATGAATGTTTACATCAACTCTTCCATATCTCATCCAAGAACACCCACAAGGAGAGAATGAACCCTAAATCTTGCATACAAAAATTTCTCTCCCAAGAGCACAAGTATTAGGAAACCCTAATACTCATACCCATTTCTCTTTCTCTCTCTCAAGTGCACTTCTCCACCTAGAGAGCACCTCTATTTATAGCCTCTACTAACGGGTTTTACAAGCCTACTTTACCCATTAGGTCACACCAACTCTCCACTAATGAGTTTACAAGCCTACTTTACCCATTAGGTCACACCAACTCTCCACTAATGGGTTTACACACAATTTTACCCATTAAGTTACAATAACTCTCCACTAATGGATCTTTTCCAAATAAAATCCGCTTCCGTTTGTGCAGCCTTGTGCATTTACCAAAATGCTCGTCCTGCACATCACTCGAAGCTTCCTCGTTTCTTGGTGTGCATGCCTCGCAGCCATTTCGAGTCCGCGCCGTCTTCGACACATCCCGACCGCTCTGACCTCAGCACCGCCTGTGCCTAGTCCAGTCTCCCGTGTCTCGCCACGACTCCGTCTCAAAGTCCTGCAGTCATCTCCGACAAGAAAACACATTACATAGCACCGCACCAGATGATTTAATTAAATATTCGCATCAGTAATTATCATAATAATGCCCGGAACAAACTCAGACTTTATGGGACACGTGTCAATTACTCATCACACAACTGGGGTTATCTCCACATGGTCTCTCAATCTCAGGTAGAATAAAGCTCAGATGGATACAGAGAGATGAATGATTACATAGGGAGGTTTCTACAACCACTCCATACACATTCTCGTTCCCAGAGGCAATGCACACCAAAATAGAGAGAAAAAACCTGAGCGACTTCCGAAAAACCTCACCCAGCACTCGAGCTCTACCTCTCTATTTATAGCATTCAGTAACCAGGGGGAGAACCCGTTAACTCCACCTAACACCCGGTTTTACCATTGCTTTATCCACCAGTGAAAATGGACTCCAGTGCTTTACCCACTAACACCAACGGCTTCACTGCTTTGCCCATTAGGGCCAACCACTCCAGTGCTTTGCAGAGACACAGCTTCCCTTTGCATCTTTCCACATTTCTCCAAAATGCGACTCCGCTGCCTTCCCAGAAGCTTCATGTTCTCGCACGACTGCACCTAGCTTCCGACCGACTGGACCTCGACTCCTCCCTGAGTCTAGTCCCGGTTCATTCGTTGCACACGACCGCACCCAGCATCCTGACCGTCTGAACCTCGACTCCTCCCTGAGCCTAGTCCCGGTCCACCTTGCCGTTGCCCGTCATGTTCACCTCCGGCAGCTCCAGCTCCGGTTCTTCATCGTCTCGGCTTGCAACCACCTCACCAGCCTTGATCATCTTCGGCGTCTCGTAACCGTTTTGGACCTCAACACCTCCTGTGCCTAGTCCCGGTTCTCCTATGCCTCACCATGACCTAGCTCCGAAGTCCTGCAACCAACACAGACAAGCAAACCATCACATAGCACCGCACAAAACCAAGTTCCATCAATTTCCAACACAAGAAGGTACTCAGATATGCAAACCCAGCAAGTCGTAAACCCACCTACGACCACTCAAATGCACAAGACAAGATGTGCCAGCAGCCTACGACCACACATGAGACTGCTATGACCGCCACGTAGCTTGCTATGACCATGCAGCATTAGCTACGACTACTGCAGACAGTGGCTACGACTACCGTAACCAATAGCTACGATCACCGATCATATAGACTTTGACTTCTGCACCTGATCGCTATGACTACCAAACCTGGTCGCTATGACTTACGACTACATCGGCATATCGCTACGACCATCGATTACCAGTCTACGACTATCAAGCCGTAGTGCTGACAACCAAGTCGTAAGCCATCTACAACTACCAAGTCATAGTGCCGATCACAAAGTCGTGAGGACATCTACGACTACAAAGCCGTAGCACTAGTTACGACTACCAAGTTGTAAGAGCTTTTACGACCACCACTCGATCACCTACGACTACCAAGTCGTAAACCCTCTGCTTTCGATCTTGAGGTCGTAAACAGTGAACCAGGTTTCCGACCATGGTTAACGTGGTCGTAGCAGCGTTCAACCACAACCAACATGGTTGTAGCAGAGTTCGACCATGGCCAATGTGGTCGAAACAGCTTTTGACCACGGCCAAGGAGGTCGTAAACCCTTCTGGTGGCTTCCGACTATGCCCAATGTGGTCGTAAACACCACAACGTGGTCGTAAATAGTGCTCATGGCCTCCGACCACGACCAACATAGTCGTAATGCCTTCCGACCACTCTTATGGCTACGACTTCGCAGAAAACATCCAAACCAAACTCAATCTTTCTAAACCAAGTGTCAATTACTCATCACAAACATGTGGTCACTTCGACATGGTCTCTCAAGATCAGCGGCCATGGCGGCACTTCGCCGGTGACAACGACTCACCAGTGCAGATTTGCGATATTGATATATCACAGACAGTTTTTTCTTACAAACCGTCTGTGATATTGATATATCACAGACGGTTTTTTGTTAAAAACCGTTTGTGATATGCCTATATCACAGACGGTTTTTTCTTACAAACCTTCTGCGATGATAGCTATCACAGACGGTTTTTAGTTACAAACCGTCTATGATATTATTTCCTACCCCTAAATCTATTTCTGTTTATTGGCTAGCCTCAGGAAATGCTAGCCATGCCCTCTGAAATAAGCACATCAACATGTATATGTATACAGACAATTCACATCTCAATTCATTTCAGAAACATATAACATCCAATTCACATCTCAATTCATTTCACAAACATAAAACATCTATTTCGCAAATCAATTAATTGAAATGAAGTAAAATATACATTAACAAATACACAATTACAAAAGATCTACATTACATTTGCACTTAGATGGTAACATTGCATTTTTTATTGCTCCATCACTCCATAATCGAGATCTCACGAAAGGAACAAATCCATAATCAACAAACTTGTCAGGTTGCACAAGCAATACTTGGATGGTACATGATTGCCATCCAAGTATTGCTTGTGCAGCCTGACAAGTCGTTGATTATGGATCTATTTCTTTTGCGAGACCTCGATTCCGGAGTGATAAGAGAAATAAAAAAATCGTTGTACGTTGTGGAACTCTCCCTTTGAATTGAGGACTTGAGCCACCAAAAAGTACCCGCACTCTCCTAGAATTGCTTGAAGGTTGGCCTGTTTCAATGTAGTTTTCGTAATGGACGCAGTCTGTCGATAGGAATATCAATGTGTGTATATATATAAGTTGATAAGTATGAAGTAATGATGGGAATATTGACAAACCTTAGAATTGGAATTGGTGATCCTCGAGGAATCGAGTAGTCTAATATGGTGGCAAACGTAGAATCCACACGTGTTGCCCGACTACTGTTGGTGGCACTGCAAAAAATAGAATGTGTTAATTCAAGAGGCATTACTACCAACTGTTGCATATGATTAATTAATATATACTAGGGAATACCTTAATTTTTAGATCATGTGTCAGGGCTTTGGCCCCTTGCATCGAGAGCTTTGTCATTTCAACGTACATCGCGAATGCCCTACGTGATTCGAAAAAGTTGACCTTAGTCATTCGGAAGGAAAGAAAGAGTACAATATAGGTATGTATGGAGAAAATGTACTTACCTGTTGATTACTTTGCCGACAACTGTGTAGTCGGTTTTATTCTTACTTAGGGAATCGAGGTATATTACCTTGTTCCATTTTTGGTACAATTACTATTAAAATCAAATGAAACTCCTAATTGTAGGGCATAAGTACATATTCCTTATCGTGGTAAGCCAGTAGTGCTGCTGCAATGTACCTCTCGACGAAGCCAGCATCCTCGTTGATGGTATGACTGGTGACCAAGTGTGGGTCCAAGAAACCAACCGATGATCTAGATAATCTAGCTTCAGTCACTATGTATCTATGTATACACACACGAAAGCAACAAATTATATATGATATTTATCGATATTATATGAACGGAGACTGTGATTGTACACACTTACAGCGTCCAGCATCAAACGAGTGAGGCGTCGAGAGCGTTGAGCGTGAAAAGATCAAATAAATCCTCGAAGGTCACCACGAAGACACCATCTTGAAATTCGTGCTGGAAATGATGCAACCTGAATTTGACAGTGATACCTGAGCGCCGTTCTCCCTGTGGCTTATTGGATTATTCCATATACCAAATGTGTAATTGGTTGCAACTAACTGGTAGGAATGGGAGGCGCTTCACCGGGTCAACCATCGGCTCGCCAAGCACGAATTTGTGGGCCAATGGCAGGTATGGGATATCATCATCGGTCTTCTTTGTTTTGCCCTTACTGCCTCGGCTGTCCTTCCTACCTCGGCTGTAGGTCGACTGTAAAGGTAGCTTCGGTGGAAGTTGTTGCACTGGGAATAGCTCCTGTGGACTCATCACTAGTGCTGGTAGCGGTGGTGGAGATAGACCTTGTGGAGATGGCACCAGTGCAAGTAGCTCTGGTTCGTATTGCCCTTGTGGACCTGCCACCGGTGAAGAAGCCTCCAGGCAAATGTCTCTTTTGGGCCACTGGAAGAAGGTTCCAATAGCTTGCCCTAGAGTCACGATCTCATCGTTGGGGGGCCTTCGGTAGTGGGACGACATCGAAATTGGCATGCACACCATCCACACTCACTTGTCCGAAGCCTGACGCTAAAGGTGCACGGTGCACCATGACCCCTTCACTGGACGGATATACCAAGCCCCAAGCAACGCACAAGGCAACAGAGGCATATCTCACTTGGTGCTTGCACTTCGTAGCTTCCAAGATGTCGTCCACAGGAAATCTGCCCTCATTTTCTGTCGTAGGATTGGACGCGCAGCCACTCCGACGATTGGGGGGCTGGCTAGCATAGGAGCGGCGGCGGCGGCCTGCTGATTTTCTTCTGTTTGTCTTCGCACCTCATCTCTGACGTAATCAGCAAGCTCCTCTCTAAGAGATGCCTTGATCTCCTCTCGTAGTCGTGCATCACGCCGGCTTTGTTTCTCTTCCTACTCGATACAATTCGAGTTATCTCGAGAAACCTTGTTTCCAAGGAACATAAAACCCAAGACCTCTCGCACGCACCCGGTGCTCCTTGTTTCTCGCTGCGCGAAGAGTATATCTTTCTCCCTAATTGATCGAATGATTCTGGGAAGATTCGACACTCGTGTATCTCGCAAGAGCCCGACATGTCATTTAGTTTTCAGGAAGTTGTGGAGTAATTACAAGCTACATAGTTCGATATCTTACCAAAGCGTGGACACTTCCCGGTCCGCAGGTTCCGAAGGAGATGTCCCCGATGACGTGGTAGATGACCTCGCTCTAATCCAATTTCGAGCGCGCTCATCCAGGATCGTGGCAAATGGCGGGGCGGTGTTCCGCAGGATTACGTGTTCGTCCTCCTGCCTCCACTGCGGGATTTTACCCACATACCCAGCTGTGCCGAGTCTATGGAGATGTGTGTTTTTTTGCCTGGAGGGGCTTGTGCGCCACGCTTGCACTTCTGAAAGCTTCGGTCGTCTTCATCGCCTTAAACTCGTCCCATTGTGGTTCCAGGAATGGGTACTTGTCAAAGGGCGTTAGATCCTTCTCCACATAGTCCTTGAGAAGTACGCTCTTGAAGTTCTTCCATGCTTTGCACGCCACTGCCAACGCATGTCGTTGCACAGAGTCATGATGTTCTTCTGGAATCTCGAACGATGCAAAAATCTCGCTGCCAGACTCACGCTTCGAAGTCTCACTCACGCTCTTCCACGAATCGAATGTGATCTCAATTCGTTCTCGCAACTACTCCGATCGTTGTTTGAAATGCGGATGCTGCTCGGTGAGGAAGGAGAGGGGTCCCAGATCTATCGACCTCTGTGATGGTAAATCGGCCTTCAGGTTTTTTCGATAGTCCTCTTCCCTTGCGTGTTGATTTTGGAGCGGGCGCATCCGGCGATGATGTTGAAGAATGCACGGATGACATGTTGGCCTTCTCATATATGAAAAGTAAGCACAAAGTAAGCACATGTTGAAGAATTTTTGGACGACTGTGTGGACAAAATTCTAAAGATTAGATGGGTTCAACCCAAGGATTCGAAAAAGGACTCCTAATGCAACTTTTCATAGCAGCTATAGCTAGAGATGGCTACTTCTAATAATACCACTAAATTTAAAAGGATAAAATAGCATCATTGGTCACTTCCCTAGTCTTATTGCACATTTGCACACACTTCACTCTAGCACTTAATCAGTAGTTACTAAAAGGAGCATTTAGTCCCTTCCTTTTGGTAACTGCTGATTAAGTGCTAGAGTGAAGTGTGTGCAAACGTGCAATGAGACTAGGGAAGTGACCAATATGCTAATTTATCCTTTTAAATTTAGTGGTATTATCATGAATGGCCATCTCTAGTTATAGCTGCTATCTCGGGTCCTCAATCTTAGTTCAGAATTCAGTCTCGTCTTCTTCTTCGACCTAGGTTTTGGATCAAAAACCTATGTCTATTGGTGGACTTGCTTATACAAGAATATATATATATATATATATATATATATATATATATATATATATATATAAACTTAAGGCATGAAAGGCCAACTATAGTTGATAGACAAACTATACATAGGTAAGCACATGTACCCCTCACTCTGTTGCTGAAGACAAACTATACATAGATAAACTATGAAATCACTAGCTAAAGACAACGGCACCAACTTTAAATACTTTTGCAGATGCCAACCAAGGCCATCCATCAAAGCCTCAAAGCTGACATTTAAGAATAACCTAGGGACAATCACATACATATCAATATATACACACATATCAATATGAAAGTATATGATTAAGAAGCAAATGTAGCATATATATGTCGGGACCCGGAATAACAACTCCGAGCCCCTCTATGTAAATCGCACTATCCCAGGAAAAGCTAGTGCACACAGGTTTAACAGCAATGTATATCATGCAAAAATAACCACGAGATATTATTAAACGAAAATACGGCCTTAAAGCCAAGTCTTACAATAAGGCACAAGGCCAACAAAGTAAACAAAAACAGCGGAAAGAAGGTAAAGGTGGCAGCACAGCCCATCCAGCCTCCCACAGCGAATGATCGCAAGACACGCCCTACTCGCCAAGTAGTCTCACCGTCGTGAGTCGCCCTCAAGTTTGGCAACAGATTTAGCAAGGTGAGTACAGAAGTACTCCCAAGGTAAGCAAGTAAATGCTTAGCACGTGGCACCAGACTTGCGCACTGAGATTAGCTCGTAGTAACCTGGTAAATGCGTTTACAGTGGTGAATGACCCTCCAATCAATGTCAAAATCTTCCTAGCTATGGATGACAACACTGGATAATCCTCCAGGTTTGCGCTCCCAAATGCGAGGACTAAAGAAATGCTATTGCTCCTGTTGGCTCAAAATGTTCACCATAAGTGCTTGCACTGCCTAAGCTTGAGATTTATCTATCCTACCGACAACTATGACCAGGGGCGGAATTGGGCTCATGGCAAGGTGGGCTCTAGCCCGGGGCGTGAAAAAATATGCAGTGTATAGCCCAGGTATTTTTAGCTCAGCCTGGGTAGTATTATTAGTATTCAGCCCGGGTACAAAATCCTCCAGCCCGTCCAGCGCCCGTGGCTCCAGCGCATCATGCGCTCCAGCACTCGCGGCCCATCACGGCCCACCCTCCACTCCCTGACTCCCTTCCACTCCCTACCTCCCTTCCGCTCAGATCCGTCCGACCCCTCCACTCCTGACTCCCCTCAGATCGCACCCCCCCCCCCCCCCCGCCGCTCTCCTTCGCCTCGCTCTCCCCGCGCCGTCCTTCTCCCTCTCCTCCCGCCGCCTCCCCTCCCGGCCTCCCGCCGCCCCTCCTCCCCCTCCCCGCCGCCGCCTCCCCTCGGCCCCTCCCCGCCACCGCCTCCCCTCGGCCCTCCCCGCTGCCCCACCGCCCCTCGCCCTCCTCCTCTCTCCCGCCACTGCCGACCCGAATATGCAAATCCGGACTCCCTGTGTATTCTGCACTAGTCCCAGGATCATGCTAGTGCACACAGTCAAACATAGATGAAATCACAACCATATACACGATATAATAAAGGAAAAGCTCAAATATCGATAAATCTCAAAAGGTACGACCTTATGGTCAAGCTTACAATAGACTGGCCCGAAGGCTTAACAAGAGTAGCAGCGGAAATCCAAAATAAAACGTAGTGGCCAATCGACAAGCCCACAGGTTATCGAGTGGAGAACGAAGTCTAAACCGTGAAGTCGTCAAAGTACTATCTTTCTGGAACCTCCTGCTGGTGATACTCCTCTTCCTCAACTGAGCAACATTGGGCATAAAGCCGTGAGTACATTGGTACTCAGCAAGTCGTTTGTAACAAATGAATGCAATATAGTATGCGGGCTTACCAAGGGATGGTGAAAGGTTAATTTGCATAAAAGACGCTTGAAATACGATAATAGATTGAAGGCGCACTTTAAGTAAAACAATAATTAAGTAAATAATCAAAAGAATTGACATACCACTTGCGGACCTCCCATCCACAAGTTAAACCAACCGCTTATGGGCCTCCCATCCATAAGTTAAACCAACCGCTACGGACCTCCCATCCATAAGCTAAACCAACAAAGGAACACCTGTCCACTACCATTCACAAGTTTTCGAAATAACTACCCTCGTGTGAAATCACCGAGCATTGTCCATGACCGAGGACGCGCTATTCGAATAGTTTTACACTCGCAGAGGTTGCACAATCAGACCTACACGATGTGATAATCCTCACGTTAAAGATAATCACAACAAGGCCTTTACAAAGTTCGCCATAACTTAATCCGCCCGCTAGGTTTCGTGATCACACCCTCTTGCGCCACATGGAAATTAGCAACCATGTTCATCTCAATGGCAAGATTAAAGTTTAAACATCCCAAATTAGTCAGCCAGGTCCGTCCCATACCAGACATGTTGTTTGCACGGTAAAGCTCAGATCAATGGCGTACAAAGTTAAGTCCTTAACAATATCCCGGGCGAGGCTACCACATCTCTTGAAGTGCACCAACACTTCCCCCCTTTACTGCACGATCACTCGCCCGAGTGAAAACCAATTTGTATGACCATCACCGATGACGCACCAACGTCATGGAACAAATTTTAATAAACGTGGCACCAACCACTGTTCCATATCTCATTAAGTCAAATTGATAATTCACATGTGATGATAAACCCGATCGTAACTATAAGCAAGACTAAGCATCTAATCGTACCAACCCATGTGACAAATATCATAACATCACTAGTATGTTTCCCAACCTATGGTGACAAGGGTATCATGGTGTTCAAAGTTATCAAGGAGGGATAAATTCAAAAGGGACGATAACTACCAATTACAACGGTTAAATAAAAATAGCGATGCAATGTACTTTAAAACAAAATAATTAAATAATAGATTGCAAACTGGGTTCAACATGATCAAAGGACACAACTTGCCTTGGTTATGCTCAGTGAGGTACTCCTGGTCTTCGGGCATAGATCCTGCTCCTCCGGAATCCGAATCTAGCGAGAGAGAAAACGACTGAAACCAAAAAAAATACATAAAATGACAAGTAAATAAACTCCAAAATTCACAAAACTATAACCAACAGCTAGAGCTCGATTTTAGATGAATTTAGAAAAAAGAACGGGGTCAATCGGAGCTAGGACGGAGGAGAACGGGCTCTCGGAAGATTAACCCTAAATTAAATCAGAGAAAATCAGAAAAACTACTGTGTTGTGGACCCGACGCACAAAATTCCGAGTCCACCGTGAACCTGGCTCACGGAACAGTGCACGTGGGGCGGCGGGGTGCTGACGTGGCATCCTAGGGCTGACGTGGCAGCTACTCGTGCTGCCACGTGGCACGTGGGTGACGTGGCAGCTGACGTGGCTCGAGGTGACGACTTTTGGCTGACGTGGCATGCCACATGTCATGCCACGTGGACAAGGGCTGACGTGGCACGCGCTGGTGCTGCCACGTGGCAGGGCTGAGCTGGCGGCTCGGGTGTGCGGCGGCGCGGATCGGACGAATCGTAGACATCCACGCGGCAAGATCTGGATGGACGGTGACGATGCGGCGGCGCGGAGGTGGGAAGGCGGGGATTGCCGACGCGTGGCCAGCACGTCGCGCGGGCGCGGGCGGGAGCGAGGTAGATGGCGATGCGTGGCCGGCGCGGGGAACGGATCGACGACGCGTGTCCGGGCGCGCCGCGTGAAGCGTTGCACGGGCGCGGGAGCGCGGGGGTGCGCGGTTCCGAGCGCGAGTACCGAGGGACAGAGCGGGGGAGCGGGAAGCGGGCGACCGAGCGGGCGTCGGCGAGAAAGGAGGGGCAACGAACTCACCCGTGAGGTTTCAGCGGCGGCGACGGCGACGACGGCGTTGGGCGACGACGGGGACGCACGGGCGACGACGGCGGGTCTCCGGGAACGGCGGCGGCGGCGAGAGAGCGGAGGCGAGGGCGGTGGTGAAACATGCACGCGAATCGAGGGAAGAACTCGATATAAAACACGCGAACCGAGGTAGGAGCGATCCGGAGACAGCGCGGACGCGGTGCCGAAACGGACGGCTCAGATGCACCGCGGCGGATCCAACGGCGGGCGGCGCGGCTCGGGTAGGGTTAGGGTTACGCGCGGGCGCGGGCATGGACGGTCGGATGTGGGCGCGGGGCGGATCGGACGGCGCGGGCGGAGCGGGGGCGATGGCGCTGCTGGTGTCGCCGCGTGGCATGGATCCGGATCGGACGGCGCTGAGCGGAGGGAGACGGGAGCGGCTGCGCGGGCGAGGCGGCGGCTAGGGTTAGGCGGGGGCGCGCGCAAATGCGAGCGGCGGCGATACTGCCACGTCGACCAGGCGGGCGATCGGGCCGGCGAGCGGGGTGAGGGTGGAGGGGCGACGTGGGCGGCCGGGATGGCGCCACGCGGAGAGGGGCAGATCGGGCGGCAGGGAAGGAGGCTATGCGGGGGAAGGCGGGCGCGCACGGGATATGGGCCGGATGGCCGACGCGTGGCACGGGGGTGAGATCGGACGGCGGAGGATTTTCCAATTTCTTTCCTTTTTCCAGAAATTCAAATAAACTTCAAAGAGCTCTAGAAAATAGCAAATAAATCCCAACAATTCACCAAAAATAACAGAAAATTCCTTGAGACTTGAAGAATCCAAATAAAATATTTCCAACTTATGTTCATGTTTATTTTACTCAGATTAAATCATTTTAAAATTCTAAAAATCATTTGAAACTTAATTTAATTCCAAAAAATTTCTTGTGACACAAGAAACTCAATTAAAATATATTCAGCTAATGTTAAGGTTTAATTTAATCATATTAAATTCTTTAAAATTTTTAAAAATCCATTTAAGCTTGGTTTTAAATTCAGGAAAATCCCAAAAATTTATTTTTAAATTCAAGGTTTTGAAAATCCCCAAAAATCGGATGTTACAAACGCCCCACCCCCTCCCCTTCCTCGCCGCCTCCTCCCCGGGCCGCCTCCTCCTCCTCCCGGCCTCACCCCGCGGCCCCCTCCTCCCCCCCCGCCGCCGCCTCCTCCGCCTCCTCCCCTCCTCCCCTCCCCCCGCCCCCCCGTACTCCTCCCGCCGACCGCGCCCCACCGCCCCTCGTCCTCCCTGTGCCGATCCTCCCTCCTCGTCGCCCCCTCCCGCTTGGCTCCTGGTAATTGTAGGTAAAATGGCTATGTTTGGCACATACCAAAATGCCTCATTTGCGATCAAGTATTACATGGAATCTGGTTATGATTTATGAATATTTATGTGGAGAAAAGCAGATGATCCGATCATATTTGCAAACAGAGCATCGATGATCCGATCATATGTTGTGTTTCACTGTTTTGTATGAATCTTGTGTTTGGATAGGCTTGGTACTCACTACTCTTGAGTCATATGTTGTGTTTTGTATGATCGATGATCTGAAATGTTTGTAGATCAGAAAAATAGTGTGTATCAATTGATTTGTATAGCCTTCTGCTTTTTTGCTATGGGTGTTCCGGGAGCAATTGGGTTTAGCAGAGCAGACCACGGAATGATGGGTGGAACTTGCTTTTGCGAAGAGCAAAAAGCTGGCTGGTTTCATCATTGTTGTAAACTTAACATTTGTAACTAAAAATGTAAAATGGTTCTAGCTGAATTGAAATACTGATGATATTGTTGCAAAATGGTAATGTAAAATGCAAAATGGTAATTGATAAATGATGTGAAATACTGAAATGTGACGCTTGATTGATCCTAGCTGAAATACTAAAATGTGACGCTTGATTGATTATAGCTATTAGCTAATATATTGAAATGTGATGATTGATTGATCCTAGTTGTTCTTGTACTCTAGCTCTTGAAATGAAGCGGACGAAGACATTGTCATCTTATTTTTCAATAGAAGCACAATCCAACGAAACACCACAATTATCTTGTGCTAGTGGTAAGTTAGCTTCTTATATATGTAAACTTCGTGTTGTTTGTATTTATTCGTACACATGTTTGATTTATTCTCATATGTTGTCTTTATAGGTTCTGGTTCATATCCAACTATCAATGAAGAAATGACAGGATAGATAGAGAGCAAATCTTCGTAATTTAGGTATTCAAATTATATCTCTATTATGTTACATTTTTTATATTTTGTTATCATGCCATGTTTTTCTTGTTATGTTTTATGTTTATTTGTTTAGTATTGAACTCAAGTTTCATATCAGTAATGCAATTAGCCAATTATGATATACTTTTGTTATATTATGGCATGGGTACAAATTGGCATTAGTTTTAGATTGTTAGAGTTCAGCCCGGGACGTAACCAAATCCTGATTCCGCCACTGACTATGACCTTGGTACCACTGTTTTCCCAATGACAAACTGAAGAGTAAAACCTTCTCCACGTCACATCATCCATGATGCCGCAAACAAACTCAATGATGATCAGGGACCTTCTACCAGAAGCAAGCTTCTAATAATCATCACCGGCAAGGGTTTCATTGTCAAGTTGCAATATTTGAGAGAAATGTTTCTGCACTCTCTCCTCATCACAAACATACTTGACCAAAGTTGTTTTGCCACTATCATAGGAACGACATCCACAACGACCGAATCACCAGATAAACTAGGTTGCAGTAAGAAGTTAATAATTTTCTCCTTCTCCATTTGCCGCTCAAACATGTAGTTCTCCATAAACAGAAAGGTGTTATATGGCTGGCAAATCATGAGGGGCAGTGCATCAAAAGCACTACAAACTCTCTCACATCATCCAGTTTAGAATCCAAGACAACATGTAGCTTCTACAAGTGGATTGATTCGGATTGTCTCACTGTGGCTAGTTGCTTCTTTTGACGAACGGCCCATATGTTGAACGTGTCGAGCACATAGTAGCCTTGGCACATGGCCACCCTGAGCTGATTGAGTTGCAGAAGCATCCCTTGGTTAGTGATTTGCTGCCTATCAGCCCTCTCGACGACATAATGGGCCCTGAGGAGCAGCCGCTGCAGCCTCGCCAGTTCATCAGCGAGGGCCTGCTTGCAATATGTTGAGACGAGGAAGGAGATGGTTGAGATCGTTTCGAGCGTAGAACCTGACGTCGCCAAAGAATTTTCCGATCTGCAGCAAGAAGTTCCAGACCACGTGCAACAAGGCAAGTTACACCCTTGACCATATTGTTCCTACTATTTCAAATTATTTATGTTGTTTTACTGTATATGCATGCGTAATTTTATTCAAATGTAATTTAAAGATGATTTAAACTTTAGTTATGCCCATGTTCCTTGTGTATAGCCAATTTGACCTCGATTTCACATGCCTTGTCACCTAGCTAAAAACTAGTTGATACAGTAGTATTAACTAGAAAATTTTTAGTAAAATTGCTTAGCCATGCTTAGAAGAATTTAGGTGGGATCAACTGTTTCACATGAAATGATGAATCTTAAAAATACATTCTTGACTTCGGTGAGTTAAGGATAGTTTATGGAATGGTTTAAAAATAAAAATAGAAAACTTTGGTTTGGACTTAGGCTATTGGTTAGGTGGTGAGGTGCAGGCTGCTATGTGTTTGGTGACACGCAGTTGATTGTTGAGCATGTGGTTGAGCCTAAGTCAAGTTAAAGACCGTTTCTGTGAATTATTTTACAAAGTCACCTCGTACTACCACAAGTCCGGTATGGGACGGACCTGGCTAAGTAATTTGTGACATTCCAAATATAGATACGCTATAGGCTGCATGTGAGCGTGGTGTAGGCCATGAGAAGTCTTATATGGCACAAGAGGAGGCTCCAACTCGTAGATTCGAGTTGTGGTGAAATCTTGGTGGCGACGTGACTATTTTGACTATGGAGCATTGTAACAGCCTTGTCGTGAACTCCTCGCCGCACACCTAAGGCGGTGTGTTAATCGCATGGCCCAAGTGGGAGAACACGTTTTGTGGGTAAAGTTGTACACCTCTGCAGAGTTTTAATCTATCTTGGATAGCCGTATCCACGGTCATGGACATGCTGAGTAGAGTTTTCACAGATTAGACTTGGTTTTTATAAAACTTGATTTGGACAAACAATATTGGTTTTGACAATGGTCTGGGTGGGATACCTGTGGTTAGGTTGGTGTAGGTCGGAGCCTACACTAACATTAATACTTTGTTAAAATATTATTTCATATGATGTATTAAAATTCAGCTCTTCATACTTACATTATTGTATTTAAATTTCAGTATTACTTTTCTGCACAATTACCCTATTAAGCCTTCCTTTGAAATTCCCTATGCATGCATTCATTCTGTTATATTCCCTAGTGTAACTTGTGGAGTACTTTGAAGTGCTCACCTTGCTTAATTAAATTTGTTGCCAGAGTACAACTCTGATGACTTCGGTGAGAACTTCGACAAGTAGACCGCGTCTTACAGTCATTCGTTTGTGGGCAGGCAGGATAGGCTGATCTTCCATTTATTTCCGCTGTTTTTATTTCAGTTGGCCATGGGCCTTTTTTCTTGTAAAACTTGGCCATAAGGTCCGTAGCTTTGCTTAATAATATTTTGTGGTTGTTATGCATAATATGTATCGATGTTGACCCTGTGTGCACTAGCTTTTTCTGGGATAGTGCGATTTACACAGAGAGACTTGGAGTTGTTGTTTCGGGTCCCGACAGCAAATTCCTTAATCCAACCATATTAAAGGGCCCAGAGATATCTCTCATATTATATAGGAGGGGCAAATTCGATCTTGATTGCTTATATTCCTCCATATATTTTATAGTAACTTGAAAGTTAACTTTATGACCACCTAGTCATGGAGTAGTATTTGGTAACCCCTAAGTAAACTATTACATATGTACGAAACAATGACGATCTCATATCTAAAGATCCTATATATACTATGTATGAGACCAATTGATAACACTTAAAAAAATAACAATTACAGCAGTGTCTCATGGTGGGTCAATCCAACATCATATTCTATAACATATGTCCACATTATTGATTTGATATCCTATATCTATGATTCATGAAACATGATCATCAATCAATATATATGTTGATGTATAAATCATAATTATCCCACATAGTGATATAAGATCAGGGATAATTTAGAATAACATCAAAACATAAATAAAGAGTTCCACGAACAAGTCACATACTTGTTGATCAATATAAAAGGCATTTATTCAAGGGACAAAATAATATATTATTTGAAAGATTATAAATATAGAAGTGATATAATTATCTCCATGATTACCTCAAAAGCATAATTATCTCCATGATTACTTTGCATATCTTAACATCACCTCCATCTACAATCTCGCGAATGAGGTGAAAACACTAAAGTATGTGTTTCAATTTTTGATGTGATCTAGGCTCCTTTTGCGCAATGACTCCACTATAATCACGATAGAGATTTGTAGGACCGAAATGGCGACAGAGGGGGGGTGAATGTCGTTCTCTTTAAAAATCGCCCCTGATTTTTCAAAACGAAGCAGAACAAAGCAACTCACAGAAAATTAATTTTGGACTGCATGCAAAGGAATAAAAGATTGGAACGCATGCAACACTAAAAAATTCAGCATAAATCAGAGACCAACCAGCAAAAAATTCAACTGAAAATAACGCTGTTTGGACTGCATGCAAATTGCTTGAAAATCAGCCAAAGAAAAAAATTGGAAAGAACAAGTGAAGAACAATACTACTTGCTGCTTGCTGCCGAAAGAGTTGGGACTAGGCTTAAAAACTGAGAAAAGCAAACTGAAAATGATCCTTGATTGAGCTGCCGAAAGCTAACTTTTAACAACAAAAATCTGCATAGACCTGGACAGGAAGAAGACAAGCTAAAAGGAGAACTAACTACTACCAAAAACAGGAGACTAGACACTGAGAACTGCACACAACATAGCAGCAAACTGCAGCACAAAAAGCAGCTGAAAAAGAAAGCTAACACAGACTAAAAAAGGAAAAACTGAAAGCTGAAAAGACACAAAAAACTGCAGCACTACAGTCTGAAAATGGACTCAGTTTGTTGCCCGAAAACTGCACATGGTATTGCTGCAACCTGGCTGAAACCACCCAAACAAACAAGGGACTGCACACTGTAAGTCTGTCTACCAAAAACTGAACTTAGGGACAGCAGACTGGACTTGGCCGGGAGCAATAAAACAGCCCAAACTGAAGAGCTATCCGAACACAAAAGAACCAGATCAGCAGCAGCCGAACACAGGCACTTGAAAACAGAACTGAACCATAGGTTGCAGAGCAGCAGAGGGATCAGTAGCAGCCGAGAGTACTAATTGCTGGTAGCAACCGAAACTAAAGAACCGCAGAAAAACAAGAACAGCCACTAACTCTTGAGAAAAACAGCAATGAACAGCAGATCAGCAGAAATCTAACTGCTCCTACGGCTGTCCAACAGCAAGTAGACAGAGGAAAGACTGTAGCTTAACCAAAAAGCAAAAGCAAAGGTGCAGTTCGGCAATAGCTTACTGGAGAAACAGCATCTTGGCAGGAATTCATTGCTACTTCTACTCCCAAAAAAAACTGAACAAGACTAGAAATTAAATAGCAGGGAGATAAAAGACTCATGAATTCTTGCTATTACTCTTGGGAATAACTGGTAACTTGACCTTGAGGATTTCCCATCACAGAGCTACTCCAAAAAACAATAAACAAACAAAAAAAACTCAGAGAACCAACTGAGATTGACGTGCTTGCTCTTGAGTACAAACTAGCCAACAGGCCTTGAGGCAAAACTCAAATTTGGAGCAGCATGGAATTAACACAACCACAAGAATCTTGCAAGAACTAAAGAACATTAATTAAAAGGAAAGCAAGTAAATAGCACAAGATATAAAACAAGGATATTCATATTGAGACGAAGAGCGATGAAAGATTATAACATATGAATGTTTACATCAACTCTTCCATGTCTCACTCAAGAACACCCACAAGGAGAGAATGAACCCTAAATCTTGCGTAAAAAAATTCTCTCCCAAGAGCACAAGCATTAGGAACCCCTAATACTCATATCCATTTTTCTTTCTCTCTATCTCAAGTGCACCTCTCCACCTAGAGAGCACCTCTATTTATAGCCTCCACTAATGGTTTACAAGCCTACTTTACCCATTAGGTCACACCAACTCTCCACTAATGGGTTTACAAGCCTACTTTACCCATTAGGTCACACCAACTCTCAACTAATGGGTTTACACACATTTTACCGATTAGGTTACAACACTTCTCCACTAATGGATCATTTCTTATCCAAATCCGCTTCCTTTTGCGCAGCTCTGTGCATTTACCAAAATGCCCCTCCTGCACTTTCCTGGAAGCTGCCTCGTTTCTTGCCGCGCACGCCTCGCAGCCACTTCGAGTCCTCGCCGTCTTCGACACATCCCAACCGCTCTGACCTCAGGACCGCCTGTGCCTAGTCCGGTCACCCGTGTCTCGCCACGACTCCGTCTCAAAGTCCTGCAGTCATCACCGACAAGAAAACACATTACATAGCACCGCACCAGATGATTTAATTAAATATCCGCATTAGTAATTATCATAATAATGCCCGGAACAAACTCAGACTTTATAGGACACGTGTCAATTACTCATCACACAACTGGGGTTATCTCCACATGGTCTCTTAAGATTCATTGGACTAGAAGCACTAGAGACCACACCTAGC
The DNA here is from genome assembly GCA_036346265.1 of Melocanna baccifera. NCBI lineage: Eukaryota > Viridiplantae > Streptophyta > Magnoliopsida > Poales > Poaceae > Melocanna > Melocanna baccifera. Next base: position 14,754,286 of record CM070677.1, read on the forward strand.
TTAGAGATGAATTTCTTTATCCAAATAGCCTTCTTTACAGCTTCAGAAGCTACAATATACTCAGCCTCCGTTGTAAAATTGGCAACCGTCTCTTGCTTGGAACTTTTTCAGCTCGCTACTCCTACATTAAGATAAAACACAAACCCAAATTGCGATCGAAAATCTTTTTTATCAGTTTGAAAAACTAGCATTAGTGTAACTAGTTATGACTAGCTCTTCCTCATCTCCATATATAAGGAATGTATCCCTAATCCTTCTCAAGCATTTCAGGATATTCTTTATAGTTATCTAGTGACCTTCACTTGGATTTGACATATATCTACTCGTAACACTTAGAGCACATGATACATCTAGGTGTATACAAAGCATGACATACATGATAGACCCAATGACAGAAGTATATGGAATCTTACTCATCCGGTCTCGCTCATCTGGTGTCAAAGGACATTGAGTCTTACATGTTGAACTGCTTCAACACTTTGTCAATGTAAGTACCTTGACTTAATCCAATTAACCTTTCAATTCTATCTTTATATATCTTTATGCCCAAAACATATGCCGCCTCTCCTAAATCTTTCATAGAGAAACTATTTCTTAATGAAGACTTGACAGATTCAAGCATAGGAATATCATTTTTGATCAACAATATATCATCGATATATAGAATCAGAAAAACAAGTGTGCTCCCACTAGCCTTTTTTTGTAAACATAAGGCTCTTTTTTGTTCTTGATGAAGCCAAACCCTTTGACTACATTATCAAAACGAATGTTCCAACTCTAAGAAATTTACTTCAGTCCATAGATAGATCTCTGAAACTTGCATATCTTACTTCCATTTTGAGGATTAACAAAACCCTCAGGTTGTGTCATGTACACATCCTCACTTAGATTTTCATTTACAAAAGTCATTTTAACATCTATCTACCAATCTCATAATCGAAAAATATAGCAATAGCTAGAATAATCTGGACAAACTTAACCATAGCGACTGGTGAGAAGGTTTCATCATAATCAATATCTTAAATTTTTTTGAAACCCTTTGCAACCAATCGTGCCTTATGGATATAAACATTTCATGCATATTTATCTTTTTCTTAAAAACCCACTTACACTCAATGATTTTTACATCATCGGATGGATAAACCAAGTTTGAAACTTGATTATCATACATGGATTGAATTTTAGATCTCATGGCTCTAAGTCATTTCTCAGAGTCTGGGCCTATTATCGCTGCCTTATAAGTCTTAGGCTCATTATTATATAATAATAAAATATCATATCGATACCTTATCAACAATTGACGTGGCCTTTTAGACCTACGTGGGGCTGGTGCCTCTTTCATAGTTTCTACAACATCTTATATACTTTGTAGAGGTTCAATAGGAGTTGAAATATTTTCTGATGTCTCTCAAATTTATTCAAGTCTCACCGTGCTTCCACTAACTCCTTTTGAGAGAAACACTTTCTTCAAAAATAAACCATTTCGGGCAACAAACACTTTGTTCTATCCTATTTATAAAATTAATATCATTTAGTTTCTTTAGGATATCCCACGAAGAAGCATTTATCTGATTTAGGTGTGAGTTTATTAGACATCAAACGTTTTACATATATTTTACATCCCCATATTTTGAGAAAAGACAACCCAGGACATTTCTCAGTCCATATCTCAAATGGTATCTTTCCTACGGCTTTTGATGGAAGCCTATTTAATATGAACATGGCTGTTTCTAGAGCATATCCCAAAAAGACAATAACAGATTAGATTGGCTCATCATAGACCGAACCATGTCTAACAAGGTTCGATTCCGTCGTTCAGACACCCCATTCCATTGAGGTGTTCCCGGTGGAATTAGCTGTGGAACAATTTCACATTGTTTTAGATGATCACCAAACTCATGGCTCAAATATTCACCTCCATTATCTGATTGTAGTGCTTTAATTATCTTGCCAAATTGATTTTGTACTTTATTTTGAAATTCTTTGAGCTTTTCAAATAATTTAGACTTATGCCTTATTAAGTAGATGTATTCATATCTACTAAAGTCATCGGTAAAAGTTATGAAATACTGAAAATCACCTCTGGCTGTTGAGCTCATTGGTCCACATACATCTAAATGTAATAAGGTTAACAAGTCATTTGCCCTCTCACTTAGACTAGTGAAGTGCCTTAGTCATTTTTACAAGTAAACAAGACTCATATGTTTCAAATGATTTAAAATCAAATGAGTTTAAAAGACTATCTTTATAGAGCTTCACCATACATTTCTCATTTATGTGACCCAAACGACAATGCCAAATATAAGTATAATTCAAATCAATAGGCTGAAGTCTCTTAGCATTAATGTTATAAACAGACATATTATCAAGAATTAAAACATATAATCCATTTATTAATGTAGCATGACCATAAAGCATATCATTCAAATAAATTAAACAACAATTGTTCTTTATTCTGAACTCATAACCTTCTGCTCCCAAACATGAAGCAGAAATAATGCTTTTGCTTAAGGCAGGAACATAATAATTATTTAATTCCAAAACTAATTCTAAAGGTAAAGATAATGGTAAAGTACTAACAGCCAACGCAGCAACTTTTACTCCATTGCCCACACGAAGATCAACCTCGCCTCTTGCTAAACTCCTACTCCTTATCAGCTCCTGCATCGAATTGAAAATATGAGCAACCGATCAGGTATCAAATACCCAAGAACTAACATGTCTAGGGATGGAACAATATGCGTTAACGTGCTAGCACTAGCGTGTATGGTAGGTATTATGAGAGGTGGCGGTTAGGGTTTCGATGGGTGTGTTTCAGGAAGCCTCCCTTAGCCCCCGCACCTCTCTTTATATAGCCTCTAATCAGATCCTTATCCAATCGAGTAGCGATCGCATCCCACTCGGAGATTATCATCCGAACCCTTATCGTTCGAGCCCATTAAGTGTTTGACCCTGTTGGTTCATGTATATTTGGTAATGGGCCAAAAACTCCTTTTCAGTCTATAAATCAGTAGCAGTCCCTAGTAGGATATAACGACTCCCAAATATACATAAAGATCATATCAGACGAACTTATATAGTGTTTTTGTATCAATCCCTTTGCCTCATGATACTAAATCGAACATAAGACGAGAAACGTGTCATCCTATGATAACTCAATCATTTACTCGAACCTATAGTAGATTACTCTGCTGTGATTGACTCCTCGGCCACATTCGGCATGGCTATGTATTTCTTTAATCCAACTACATCGAGGGGCCCAAAGATATCTCTTTTGATATATAGAAGGGGTAAATTCCATCTTGATTGCTTATATTTCTCTGCATATTTTATAGTAAACCTGAAAGCTACCTTTATGACCACCCAGTTGTGGAGTAGTGTTTGATAACCCTTAAGTAAAGTATTACACATGTAAGAAACAATGACGATCTCATGTCTAAAGATCCTATATACATTATGTATGAGGCTAACTGATGACACTTAAAAATATAACAATTCTCACAATGTCTTATGGTGGGTCAATCTAACATCACGTTCTGTAACATATGTCCACATTATTGATTTGATATTCTATATCCGTGATCCATGAAATATAATAATCAATTAATACATGTGTTGATCTATAAATCATAATTGTCCCATATAATGATATAAGATCAGAGATAATTTAGAATAAATCAAAACATAAATAAAGAGTTCCACGAACAAGTCACATACTTGTTGATCAATATGAAAGGTATTTATTCAAGGGATAAAATAATATATTATTTGAAAGATCATAAATATAGAAGTGATATAATTATCTCCATGATTACCTCTAAAGCATATCACTAACAAGGTGAACGGGTTGCAGAGATCGCTACCGACTGTAGATAACACCATGTCCATTGTATGCCTACAGCGTCCAAACTCCAAAGCATGGGCGAAACTACTTAGTGGGATCCGGTGTCACAGGACATCGGGTCTAAAAATTTTTTTAGCAAGAATTAACACTTTCAGTAAAAATTTTTACCAGGAATTAGCACTTTCAGTAAAATATTTTAACAGGAATTAGCACTTTCAATCCATGTATGAACCCCTAGACTAAACTCAGTGCATCCAGTTCTATCCTTGAAACCCAGTGAAGAAAGTACAACAATCTAAATTTCCAATAGTTAGTAGCAGTTCACGAGAGGCCTCTGTTTCCCTTAGTCCACGAGGCAACTACAGTAGGCCAAGACAGCCTTTGATCCAGTGTAAGAGGGAGCACTGCAACAAGCTACGATGTCCATTTGATGATCCCGGAGCATGTCACCTCGCAGCAACCCTCTACGCTTGTTCATCTCGTATGGTTGACCAGAAAATGTACATCATGTCCGCCGCACAACCGCACTCAGCTAGGTAGCGACCGGTCACTAGAGAATAAAAGAAATTGGCACTAGTTGCCCTCACCTACCATCTCACCGTAACGTCGCTTGGTCCCTATTGCCTCACGCCCTCACCGGCCGAAGGAAGTTTAGATCCACCCGATCAGTATGTACTTTATTCTAATTTTCTCTCAGTTATTCTAATTTGTGAGTTAAGATTTCAATGTGATGATTGTTGATTGATTTTTGTTGAATTGTAGGGTTAAGACTTAGGGATTCAATTTTGATTTTTGGAATACCAGCCTATCTCACTGCAAATCGGAGGCAAAACCGTAGTATTTGACCGCAATGTCAAGTAAGTAAACCATTGAACATATTTTTCTATTATATTATTTTTAAACTATTAAGCATACAAATATCTAACTGGCTTTTCAATTAATTGGTGATAATTTCATGAATGATATATTCATTTGCTATGTGGAGAAACAAGAATTGATGAAAATTACTAATGATGTTATGGTTCGTCATTTTATGAACTTGAAAGAATGTAAATACTAAAAGATAATGCATTAACTTACATTTGATCATTCTACTATTTTTTACTTGAAAACTTTAAGTAATTTTGTTCTCTTTTAATAGGCCATTGAGATTGAATGATGTATTTTACTAATGTTGACCAATTTTTGTCTGTGGTTTTGTCTTTAGTTTTTCAGTTTGCTACAACTAATCAATATTATTATCAAGCTTTTTATTTTGGTAAGTATTTCGATCACTACTTCTTTATCATAATACACTGTCATCAGTTATTTTGCTAAGTATTTCGATCATTACTTTTTTATCATCATACATTATTATCATTTATATTAAAGTATTGATGCTAAATATTACCGAATGCATTACTATTTAGCATAATATTATTTGAAAACTATATATATTATTATATATAGGGTGAAGTGGTGAACCTGATCATTTTTTGTTCTAGTTCCGGCCCTACTCTAGAGAGTGCTATGGTAGAAAAAGAGGGCGAAAATTTGTAACTGGGCTTGGTGCTAATTTGCTTGGGAATTGCATTGTTTCTCTGTATCGGAAGTCTGATCTCTGGTTGTGCTTGTAGCCGAATTTGTAGCATGGAAGCCGATGTGGTCAAGGGTCAGTGCTAGGGGTGAAAATGGATCGAATTCGGTCAGATATTACTCATTCCATATCCTATCCTATATTTTTTTCTTGGATTCGGAGTCGAATACGAATAGTATCGGATAAGAATACGAATTCGGGTAGTGTCGGTCACAGATACGGAACGAATACGAAGCGGTTGCGAATACGATAACGAATATCTAGTCGGATATTACGCAGGAATACAAAGGGTATACATAGTACGCACGACACCCACCATGTATTTCTAAAGAAATTATTTGGCAGAGTTCTGATAGAAAATATTTCAAAGGTGGCTTCATCATATTTTTTACACTTCCAGAAAATTTATTTGGATTTTATTGAATTTGTTAGAATTTGTTTGGATTTTTCTGGATTTTATTTGAAAGCACAGAGCAAGAAAACTTATTTTAACTATTTTCCAAAAGCTAAAAATAGTTTATATTATTTTCCCAGAGCCCTCCTAGATTTATAGTATTTTGTGATTTTTTTTTGGAATTTTTCAGAATTATTTGCATTTTATTGGATTTGTTGAAATTTATTTGGATTTTTTAGATTTTATTTGAAAGCTAAGAGCAAAAAAACTTATTTTAACTATTTTCTAAAAGCTAAAAATAATTTATGTTATTTTCCTAAGTTCTCATAGATTTATAGTATTTTTTGTGAATTGTTTGGAATTTTTCGAAATTATTTGCATTTATTGGATTTGTTGCAATTTATTTGGATTTGCTAATGGGCTGATGGGCTGATTTGGCTGATGGGCCGGATATCCGATAAATATATCCGGATATTATCTGATAAAATTCCGGATAGTATCCGTATCCGTCGGATAGTTCTTTTCCGAATCCGAATCCGTATCCGAAAATAACTATCTGAATCTGACTCCGAATCCGATAATTATCCGATATAACTATCCGAATTCGAACCGACTCGGATTTGACGATTGATCGGTCGAAAAATATCCAATCCGTTTTCACCCCTATCCGTTTTCACCCCTAGTCAGTGCCAAGGATTGAAGGCGATATCTTGCCATTAGACGCATCATTTGAATTATTTTCAACCAGCAGCCGCCATCACACGCACACGTCACGTCCCCACCCAACTTTACTATAAAGATTTTATGATCGGACAGGACAGGAGCAGAAAAGCTAGACATGGAGCTAGGAGGCCCTCCTGAGAACATCTCAAACAGTTCCGTAGCACTTGTTCGTCCAAGTACATATGAATTCTTTATTTGCTTCATGCAGGGCATGAAGTCCATAATTTCGAAAAGTAAAAACTCTGAAATATCGCAACTTCTAATTCTATATGTGGCATGCTATTTGAATTTTTGCCAAATTTCGCGGAATTCAGCCAAAAAATATTTTCCCTGGTTAACCTTCTAAACGGATGACGATAGCTTACATGATTTCTCTTGTTATTCAACCTAAATCCCGTTCATACAAACACCCCAGCCTTACTCCTATACATATCGATGCATGCATGCCGGACTTCTATTTGTATTGTAAATTAATGGACTTGCTATTTTTATCTATCAACAACTCATATCTTCCATTATATGGAATCACATTGGTAGTCCAAGCTATTGCTTTACGATAGGAGACCATCAAGTACATGGATTGGAGTTTTTCAAAAACTGGACTATAGTCTCAGATGGGATTCCATCTTTTTAAAAATGATGTGTACACGGATTTGACATAGTATGACAAGTTAATTGCTGCTACAAAAGGACTCCGGCAATTTATTTATCACCGATCCCATATCTAACTTCTCAAACATACATATCATATATGCACTGTTAAGATCGTTTTCTTTTTATTTGATTAACGTAAGGATTTCTAGCAATTTTCTTCCATGATTAATACGAAAATTTCTAGCATTTTATCATCTAAAATTGAAGTTTCTAAAAGAATCTCCAATTAGTAAAGACAAATAAAGATCGCCTACATCCAGTGTTTCCACCTTGACGCACTTGACGCACATCCTCTGCTCTGCTGTGCAAGCAAGGCATCGAACGGCATCTGAGGCCCACCCGATCCAATGTTTTCGAGAACGGAACATGCAAGATGTGAAGGGGCGGCTGCTAAGACATTATTGCCTTGATGGGGCTCGAGCACGATGGCAGTTGAGGCTGTCCACGAGACTTGCAGTCAAGAACGGCCGCTGCGGAACCATCGGGAAGCCGACACCTAAACGATTTTGCACGGTCGACATTCGGATTAGCCAAACCATATGGCTACTGTGCGGTGGTGCATTGTAGCACCAACCACTGTAGATCATAGTGTGGATTTGTACTATAGTAGCACTGTAGCAATATTCTGGAAAATTTATTTAATTTTATTTTTTTGCATAAATTTTTAAACATATTCAAATAAGCTCTAAAATTATAATTTTTTGTGGAGCCTTCCGACACAGTATAATTGTTTGTGTAATTTTTCTATAATTTTATCTATTTTGAATTTTTTTCACAAAATTGCTACAAACAGTATACTTTAACGATTTTTTGAGAAAAAATCAAAATGAATATAATTATGAAATAATTACACAAGCAAGCATATTGTGTCGGGAAACTTCACAAAAAAATTATATAGTTTTTAAGGCTCGTTTGCTATATTTAAAAATTCCTACAAAAATATATTTAAATAGATTTTCCTAAAAATTGCTACCGTTCGCGTCCGCACTATGCACATGTGGTGGTGGGTGCTACAGTGCACCACCACATGGTGGCCATGTGGTTTTGGCTAATCTGCATGGCCACCTTGCGGCATTGCTTAGGTGTCAGCTTCTCGATCGTCGCACGTAGTGACCGTGCGGTAGCGGCGCTATTTTTGCAAATTCCGTACGACAAGTGCTATTTTTCCTAATTGCTCGTCAAAAATTGCCATTTCGGCCAAAAACTCATGACAGTCTGTTAAGCTACAATATTCTCCAACAACTCCACATTCTTTACATCGAAACAGCTTCATTTATTCAGCGGCAACATAAACCATAAATGTTTTCCAAGAAAATACGCACATGTTATCCTAAGAAATGAGAATGATGCACACTAAGACAATATTATACGTGTACATTAATCTGTACTTTATAGCCACATGTGTTCTTGTGGATGTCTATTGTACCCCCTTCTTTCTCTTGTGGCACCTCTGCTTGGGCATAGCTGGTAGAGCTTTCTGCACAACGCAGCTTAAAATAGAGGCGCGATATGGGGGTATCACAAATTGCCATAGTAGCACATCAACCCTCTCTTCTGCGGAGACAATATTTCCATCGATCAAGCCGTGTATGGTGAATCTTGGGAGCTTCGACGGCACAGCTGTACGCCGGATGGAGCATAGAAGTAGAGGTCCATCCCCAAACTTACAATAGTGAGGAAGGCCTTTACTAGTAAGGTCCCAATGGTGTTCACCAAAGGCAGAATAATTCAGGGGTACTAAATGGCTGAGAGCTTCCTGCATGTGGCACCAGAATTGCTCATTGAGATTAGCTCGCAGTAACCTAGTAACCGCGTTTGCAGCGGTGAATGAACCTCTTATCAACGTCAAAATCTTCCTAGCTATGGATGACAACGCTGGATAGTCCTCCGGGTTTGCGCTTCCAAATGCGAGGACTCTGAAGAAATACCATTGCTCCTCTTGATTCAAAATGTTCACCCTAAGTGGTTGCACCGTGCCTAAGCTGGAGATCTGATCTGTTCTACTGACAATTATGACCTTAGTACCACTGTTTGCACAACGACAAATTGAAGAGTAAAACCTTCTCCACATCACATCATCCATAATGTCGCGAACAAACTCAATGATGATCAGGGACCTTCTACCGGAAACAAGCTTCTGACAATCATCACCGGCAAGGGTTTCGCTGTCAAGTTGCAATATTTGAGAGAAATATTTCTGCACTCTCTCCTCATCACAAACATACTTGACCAAAGTTGTTTTGCCACTATCAAAGGGGCCAATGATAGGAAGGACATCCACGATGACCGAATCACCGGATAAACTAGGTTGCAGTAAGAAGCTAATAATTTTCTCCTTCTCCATTTTCCGGCCAAACATACAATTCTCCATAAACAGATAGGTGCTATATGGTTGGCAAATCATGGGAGGGCAGTGCATCAAAAGCACTAAAAACTCTCTCATGTCATCCAGTGTAGCATCTAATCTTTCCAAGACAACATGTAGCTTCTGCAAGTGGAATGATTGGGATTGTCTCACTGTGGCTAGTCGCCTCTTTTGACAAACGGCCCGCATGTTGAAGGTGTCGAGCACATAGCATCCTCGGTAGATGGCCTCCCTGAGCTGATTGAGCTGCAGGAGCATCCCTTGGTTGGCGATTTGCCGCCAGTCGGCCTCCTCGACGATGGTACGGGCCCTGAGGAGCAGCCGCTGCAGCCTTGCCGGCTCATCAGTGACGGCCTTCTTACGATATCTTGAGACGAGGAAGGAGATAAACCGGCTGACGAGATTGCTGGCGACTGCAGATAACACTACGTCCATTGATTGCCTACAACCTCTAGACTTCAGAGAGTGCTATGGTAGAAAAAGAGGGCTGATCTCAATTTGTAACTGGGCTGGGTGCTCAATTGGTTGGGAATTGCATTGTTTCTCTGTATCGGAAGCCTGATCTCTGCTTGTGCTTGTGGCCGAATTTGTAGCATGGAAGCCGGTGTGGTCAAGGGTCAGTGCCAGGGATGGCACGGCGATGGCTTGCCACTAGACGCAGCCGCCATCACACACACACGTCACGTCCGCACCCAACTTTACTGTAAAGATTTTATGATCGGACAGGACAGGAGCAGAGAAGCTAGGCATGGAGCTAGCAGGCTGGCAGTAGAGACATCCTGTGAACATCTCAAACAGTTCCTTAGAAATTGTTCGTGCAAATACATCTGAATTCTTATTTTCTTCATGCAGCGCATGGTGTCCATAATTTCTAAAACTAAGAACTCTGAAATATCGCAACTTATATATGTGACATGCGATTTGGGTCGATTTGCAGTGTTTTACCATAATTAGGGTAATTTTTGTTTCTATCTGTGTTGATTACAATTAATTCATAATTCACTTTTGTCACTTTTTTTCCATGTATGTATATAGTACAACATTTTAATATATTAAATTCCGAATTTATTTCAGTGCTTAACCATTTTATTCCTTTTCAACTGTTCTTTACTTTTTTAAAAAATATAGTTCCGAATTTCAAAGTTGCTTATGTTAACCTTCTAAACGGATGAGGATAGCTTACATGATCTTTTTTCTTGTTTTTTCAACCACTTGAAATTAGGGCATATTTTAATATCCCAATAACTTCCAAATGAATCCCGTTCATACAAACACCCCAGACTTACTCCTATACATATCCATGCATGCATGCAGGACTTATATTTGTATCACAAATTAGTAGACTTGCTTTTTTTATCTATCAACAACTGATATCTTCCATTATATACGTGTATACCTATACGAAAGTTGAGCCAATATGAAATCACATTTTGTTAGTCCAGGCTATTGTTTTATGATAGGAGGCCATCGAGTACATGGATTGGAGTTTTTAAAAAATCAGACTATAGTCTCGGATGGCATTACTACAGAAACACTATTACTTGACGTAATATCAAAGATAGTTTTGTCAAACCGTCTGTGATATATACTATTACGGACGGTTTTAATTTAGAGACCGTCTATTTTGTTGCCATTGGTAAAAACCGTCTGTAAAGATTTAATATCACAGACGGTTCATAGTAAAAACCGTCTGTGAAGTATCATAGACAGTTTTTGCCATGAATCGTCTGTGATACTACAAATATTACATACGGTTTTTAGTTTGAATTGTCTGTGATAATCCACCTATATTAATTGTGCCGCTCAGAACCGTGGCCTCTGTCTTGAATTCTAGATCTAGGCCGGTACTGTACCTAGAGGCAGTGCTTCCAGGCCATTTAATTTGGTAGAAGGAGACTAGCTATTTGGCAAAAGAGATTAAAGATTCATCAAGTTCTTGGTTGCCCTAGATATGGTTAGTAATGAAATTTATTTTTCATTGCATCAAATTTTAGATATAACTTTCGGTGACTGTTATTGAAGATGGTTTGCATCTACTTGGCCATACACGATCAATTCCCATGATGTGGGAGACAAAATTTGTCAAAATTGTTGTTATAATTGGTTCTCCGCTGGAAAAATTGCTATTATGTTAATATTAAGCTAGCAAAGCCTCAATGCATGTGGTATATATGTAGTATACTGATTAACTAATTTAATTTTTAATACTAAATTATTATATATATGCATAACATAGGACCGAAACTAGATGTATGCCGTAAACTGTGTGAGTGAAGAGTACATTAATGGTATGTCTGCTTTTACAAGAGTTGTCGAGGAGGATATGTTGAATAAGGGGGTGGAATATATGTACTGTCCATGCATTGACTGCGAGAATTTAAGAATATTTAAGAACCGAGAGCAGATTGAAGCGCACTTCATTCAGAGGGACTTCAAAAAGGGGTATACGTGTTGGACTAGTCATGGCGAAGTCAATGATATATCGCCGGATGATGTCGATTATGCTTCAGATTCAGATAGGCTGCACGATGATAATCTGGATCAGATGCTTCGCGATGTAGAAGAGAACTATGATGAGATAGAGTATATTAAATTCCAAGACTTGATGGAGGACTCAGAGAAACCTTTTTTCATGTGCTACAAATCAAAGTACACGAGGTTGTCAGCCATGCTTGAACTGTTGAAATTGAAGGCAAGCAACGGTTGGTCTGATAAGAGTTTCACGGCGCTACTAGGTCTTTTAGCGGACATGGTTCCGGAGGAAAATGAGTTGCCTAAAATCACATATAAAGCCAAGAAGGTTCTTTGTCCATTGAGAATGGAAATAGAAAGAATACATGCATGTTCGAACGACTGTATCCTCTACCGTCAAGAGTATGCAAATATGCATGTATGTCCGGTGTGCAACGCATCCCGATACAAACGTAACAATCAATCAGATGACAGCGATGGAATAGAGGTGAAGAAAGGACATCCTACTAAGATGGCATGGTATGTTCCTATAATTCCCCGTTTGAAGTGGTTTTTTGTGAATCCAAATGAGGCAAAAACTGCTGCATTGACACTCGGAGGAGCGCAAGAAGGATGGAATGCTAAGGCACCTTGCTGATTTCGCCCAGTGGAGAAACATAGATAGGAGGTTTGCATACTTCGGTGCAGAACCGAGGAATATAAGGTTTGAATTGAGTACAGATGGAATGAATCCTTTCAGTAGCATGAGCAGCTGACATAGTACTTGGCCCGTGACTCTCTGCATCTATAACCTTCCTCATTGGTTGTGTATGAAGCGAAAGTATAGTTTGTTGTCGGTATTTATCTAAGGGCCAAAGCAATCTGGAAATGATATTAATATGTATCTAGCACCGTTGGTAGAAGATCTAAAAGTACTTAGAACAAAGAGGTACAGGTATGGGATGCATACACACGAGAGAACTTCTTTTTGCACTCCTTGTTGTTCTGCACCATAAATGATTATTTTGCCCTTTCTAACCTGTCGGGTCAGAATACAAAAGGTGACAAAGCTTGTACTCACTGCTTAGATGGTACCGAGAGTGTGTGGCTGAAACACTCATGCAAAACCGTGTACATGCATCACCGCAAGTTCCTTCATAGGGCTCACCCATACCACAAGATAAAGAAATAATTTGATGGAGAGAAGAAGAACAGTTCAGCTCCAAGGCATTTAAGCAGAAAAGAGGTTTATAATATATTAAGGATTTAGATGTTATTCTCGAAAAAGGACGTAAATTGAGAGCTCATAAGAAGAACATCTGAAAAAAGAGATCAATATTTTGGGATTTACCTTATTGAGAGTACCTAGATCACATACTGAAGAGCAACCATTTGCTCTTGCACCTACACATACATTGAGCATGAGTTCTTTCTACAAGTTAGTGATGATGCTATCATCAATCGCTTTCAAAGCATGAATGAATGTCGTATCAAGTTGTAATTTTTAAAAATATTTTATGATGGTGGTTGTAGTGTGAACATGTAATTTGTCACATTTTAACTTCTGTACTATGTTACTTGAACTTGTGTTGGAATGGATGTATTTAAGTTTGCACCTCATCGTTAAAATTCTGGCTCAACCACTGATAACATACCATACAAATACCTTAATCTAGGGTCAAACCTAACAATTTGGACCAACAAGAACATTTGGGGAGGGGCAACACATTCTTACTTGTCGATATTGGCACAGTTCTTTGGGGCTTATACTTTGACTTTGGCTTCCATTTCTACAGTAGCTCGCTGTTAAACGGTGCATTTTTTAAGGCGAGATATACAGGTAAATTGTAGTACAAATTGTACTGAGTTCAGCTATACCAGCTAAAATCGTATACAACTATTTTTCTCTGCATACTACCTCTCATATACAGAGCGAAATTCAAAAATCATAACTATAAGTCTCAGCCCAAAAAAAACCCACCCATTACCACTCCCGTCAATGAGCAGGACCAAAATCGAGGATGATCACTGCCCAGCCCACTAGTCCTTCAACCCATTCTTGGTCTGGCCTCCAATAATCAGGGGGCGTTCGGAATAGCGATGACTTCTGGCTGAAATTTTATTGTGGCTGGCTTATTTTTTTACTGTAGTTGAGTTGACTTATTGGGCATAATTAAATTTAAAAAAATATAAAAATAAAAGTGGTATGTTAACCTATTACGTACAATACAAAGGAATACGGGAAAAAAACAAAATACAAAAAAACAAAAGCAAACAAAAATGAAACAGTGAAACAATAGCTGCGTTCAATCGCCAAGGCTGATCGCGCAACTCACTTGAGCGTAGCCTGAGGTCGCACATACAAACTGTGTGAGGGAGGCATGTTTCCTTTGCGCCTTATAGAATGGTGGCTTAGGACGGGATATGAAAGCAATTGGGTTAAGTGAACAAAGTGCTTCAGAGTCTGTGGTTTCGTAAAAAATAATGCAATGCTTATGGTTTTGTGTTATCAATATCTCAATATTTGAGGTTTTCTTAAATTTATTATTCCCACCCTTTCTTTAATACATATCATTCTAGCTTTCAAATTTTGTTTCTAAATATATATTGTTCTGCAGTTTCGAGATGATTTTTTACCATCTTTTCTTTATATACTCCTCTCCTTTAGTTATTTCTAAGATTATGTATTGCTATAGACTAAAGTAATATTATCTAAGAAGAATAAGTAACCGAATAAAAGATAGTAATTTCATTATTTGTACATGAGCAAATGAGTAGTCGCTTCGCTTAGAGCACGTATAATAGTATAGATAATTATTGTCTACAATATTATTTTATATCATTATTAGACAGTACTAAAGACAACTACTATAATAAGTTATCTTTTTACATATCTCTGTAGATAGCTTTTCTATGACACAACATATCTTATTTCTCGTATTATAGTCGACATTGTATAAGAAACGGCTTAATTATTTGTGTTCATTCTCTCCCTTTCACATATCTTATATCCTACCGGACAACGCTTATAAACAATTGATATAAGGCAATTGAACTACACATCTCCACTCCCGATTGTTGGCCTATATTACCCAATACTCCGC
Source organism: Melocanna baccifera (assembly GCA_036346265.1). Lineage (NCBI taxonomy): Eukaryota > Viridiplantae > Streptophyta > Magnoliopsida > Poales > Poaceae > Melocanna > Melocanna baccifera. The sequence goes on from CM070677.1 coordinate 14,769,397, forward strand.
CAAGGCCGTATCGGTATTGCGATACTTATTGATATCGGCGTGATATGGAATCAACAGGTGTTGGTGTATGACCGGTATAGCAACAGAGGAGATTAAATGATGCCTTCAAAAAATTCCCCAAGTATTCGTTAATCTTTCACTTCAATAGCTGTTGAGCTATAAAGATTGAGCTATAAAGATAAGGATTGGAAGCCAAATTCCAAAGCAATCCGCTCAAAAAACTAAAATATGAAGAAATCAGCACTCAAGCGGTCAGACCGGCTACTAGGGGCGGCTTAACCCGTCTTGGCAATCAAACCGCCAGCAACATGCAAGTCTAGTCGGCCTTAGGCGGTTGGACCGGAGGGAGTGCGGTCAGACCGGGCTCGCCTATGTCTAGAACTGAAAAAAATCAGTTCGAGCTGATGCAACTTTGGTGCAACTCTAAAAAACCAAGTCCAAATGATATGAAATTTCATTCACACTTTACTTAAGATCTCAGAAACCTATTCCATTTAAGGATTGTAAGAATCCATAACAAAATTCAAACCTTTCTTAGGAACAAACAAGATTGCATCAAAATCAAGTAAAAACCGAAAATGAGGAATATGACTTGCTCATAGGTAGAGGATGCACAAGATGGCTATAGATGTATTCTCACATGTCACAGCAAGGAAGAACCCCCCAGGATTCAAGGCACAAACACTTGATCAAGAAAACTCAAGATGAGGTCAAATCCAAGCAAACCTAGGCAACTTCAAGAACTTGTCAAACCTGATGCCAAGATGGATACAGATCGGTGGTGGAGTCAGATTTTTGCAAAGCCTCAGGCCTAAAACTAAGGGGCTATAAGTCTATAACTAACGTCGAATACTATCAACACTGAGGCATAACAAAAGTACAACATAACCTTTATTTTCACAGTACTAAGAATTTGTCGAACTAGGAAATTCAACCATCAATTTGAAGCTTCACATGTAAAGATGGTTGATTTGATTTGGCTATAGTGTCATGGAAAAGCTCCAGATCTTAAACCTCCAGATTTAGATGGTACTTTTGTGAGTTTGTCCAAGCCATCCCTTAACTGACAGTAGTTCTTTGTTCTAACAGAAACTATAACAGAAACTATAGTAATTCAAAAACCTATCCTTCTAGAAGAGATCCTTGACTTCCCTCTCGCGGATGTCACCAGGGAGATTGCTCACATAGATGGCATGGGTTGCGGCTGTTCCTGCAAGAAAGGCAAGATCAGAGGAGCCAATAGCACATATTGACGGAAGAAAATTGCAGAAGAAAGTAGCTGAAGTCCCAAGCCAAGTTCGAGCATCCATCAGAAAAAAAAGAAAGAAAAGAAAACCTAGTTAAACAAACAAGCATCGCAGCTCAACTCCTAAGAACACAATCGATTTCGATGAGGCAATGAACACAGCAACTCCACCGCTAAAACAAAGGAACCTAGCCAACTAGCCAAACTGTGGGTTTCGAACCTAATCCAAGCATTCACCCAACAAACTACTACGCAGGCTGTCCTGCTCCCATAGGAGATGCTAGAGAGGAGGCAGGAGGTGGCGGCACAGTATCGAGAGATGGAGTCATGGAGAGAAGGCAGGGGTTGCGACACGGCGCCCAGTGGTGGAGCCATGGAGTCAGAGAGTCGTGGAGTTGAGAGGAGGCGGGGGCTAGGGCTACCTGTGAATTGGAAGCGAGCTTGAGCACTAATGTGAATTAGGTGATGAGGTCGAGCTGAGCAGCTACACCACATCATCGCAACTTAGGAGTTGGGTTGAGCCGGCTTTGAATGTGCCTCGAGCTGGGCCGTAAACCTCGGGCCTCATACTGTGTACTCAAAAAAAATTTTATGCATACTAAAAATTCCTACTACTATTTTCTCTGGGCCTCGAGCCATTGCCCAACCAGCCCGAGGCCCAATTCTGCCCCTGTTGGAGATTTATTTTCATAAGACATCTCTATCACTTAGTCATCCTTGGCATCTAGCAAGATCAAGAAAGGGAGTGATAAGATTAAGATCAACAAAATCAAGAACAAATCAACCAAAACAAGAAAGATCCATGACAGATGAACAATGTTAATGTATTGCTACTTGATGATGAAGGTTTTATAGTCACTCCACTTGAAGGACAAGAAAGTACACCACAACACTCACCATTCTCAAACCGTGACCATAGAATACTTGGCTTCAATAACTAAAGTTAGGATGTTTGATGGTTAATTAGCAAGTCTCTATCCCAACCCATTAAATAGACAAGGCAGCACATAAGTTTGAATCCACTACGTCCTTAACATTTGATCCAACTTGATCTCTTGGCTTCTACTTGATCTAAACCGCTTTCCCAAGTATAGCTTAAGCGCTGATCCAAGATAGTTTCTGGTATTTTGGTCAACTTACTAAAAATACATTTTTTTATCTGGTCTTCATCTTTCCTTGCAAGCAATCGTCATACTTCTACGTGTAGATGCACCACTGGCTTGCCACTCATTTGTAAGACTCTCCCATTTTGGTTTCATCAGACCATGCCTTACTTGCACCGACAAAGCCACATGATGTAATCCATCGCTCAAACTTCTCTTCAATATTTTTTTTTCTTGTACCATGCTTGAGCTCAATCATCTCACTTAACATCCTTGATCGTTCTGAAACTCAGCTTTACCCACAAGATTTCTCAATTACCAATGTCATGCAATAGACACGCTTAGCTAGCGTGTGACTAAGTTGAGAAAACAAGATCTTTCATTGCTCAATTTACTGTATAGACCCTACCCGATAGGTTATGATCTTCACTGAACTGGGTATCTACGGGCCAATGTGAAACGCGACCACCCAAGTTCGTGAAGACCTACCGTTGTGCATACGGTGTCTACACATCCGTATCACCTCTCAAAACTCCTGTAAGGGTTCAATTAAAGTGAGCAGTTACTGGACCAAGATTGATGGTTCAATACTTATGGTTGAGCGGTTACTGTGCTCTATACTCAGCATAAGGGTCTCGTCCTTACCTTTTCCCCTGAGACTACCAACCACAACCAATAACCGATACACGCCTGTATCGACACCCATCTGCTGCAACCTCCACCCTAGGGTAGGGTCGTGGACTTGTCACTACTGGGTACTCCACGACTTCCGCCCTACCCTAAAACACTTTAAAAGATTTTACCGGCAAACTACCAGGCTACCTGATAGTTCGTTATTTTATGTGAGTACATGCGATGGTTATGTATACTTTAATTTAATAATCCTAAGTTGTCAAGGTGAATATGGCCTCAAAGTTAAACAGGGCATTTTTCAATGGTAGGACGTAACTAAATTTAACATGTCATTCTAAACATTTATTTTAAACAAATAATTGGACAAATAACATTAATGAAAATACTATAAATAAATAATATGGAAACTCATGGGTTCAATATGTTCAAAATTTGCAACTTGCCTCCTTGTCCAGAGGACATTGACGTCTTTATTTGCTCTTGTAGATCCTCTGATGGCCGGCTTGCTGGATCCGAATACTAGCGCAGAAGACGAACATGTTCATTTCTTTACGAAATGCAAGCTGGGAACAAAAGACAAATAAATAACCAATAGACAAAAAGAAAATAGGATCAGATGGTTAGGGTTTAGGTGGCGAGTGGTTTGGCTGATTGGTGTTGGAGTTGGATTAGATGACTTCAAGATAATTAGAAAGGTCTCATAGATATTGGTTAGGCTTCGACGGACGTTTAAGGTTATGAATAACATTAGGTTTGGGGTTAGGACCCCATCTCAGTGGTTCAAAACTTTGCCAGGGTTTAAGATGTGAGGCGGAGTTAAAAAATGGTGTAGATGGGCCTTAGACGATCAGAAGAGTCATGATTATACTTTTAGGGTTTCGGTGAAGGATACGAGTTGAGAGTGTATTGGGTTTAAGATTTTGGACGGCATTTTATGGGTTTTGGATTTTATCGGTGTCAGATATGGGAAAATGGAACTGGGAAAATGGGTAGGCGGGCTCAAGATGATCGAAATGGGCATATTTTATGTTTTCGGGTATGAATGAATAGTAACAGGTGAGAACACTATTCACCACGGGTCGGATAATGAGCACTAACGGGTTTCTACTATTTTGCTTCCCCCGCGCTTGCATTGTAGCAGCTGAAGGCAGGGGAGGTTTTAACAGAAAAATCCAGTTGTGACAGAGGTCGACGATGGGATCGGAGGCTATGGATGGACTCCTGGGGCCAAGGGGAATCCATTTTTGGTCTTAGGTGAGGTCGGGGGTGGCCGGAACTGCACCAGTGGTGGGATTCTCTCGCAGCGGATCTTAATGGCTACGGCGAGCTTCGACGCTTAACAGGGTGAAAGCATTAGCTAATAAGCATCTCGGGGTATAAGGGAGGCCTAAGGGAGTGGCGGCTAGGGTCGGGAGTGGTCGCGTAAGGCCGCCCATGGCGAGGTGCTTCGACAGGGCGGTGGCACTCGGTGCCAAGGAGCTAAGGGCAGCGCCTCGGTGGTGCTCCTGGGAGCTAAGGATAGGGGCGTGAGGTGGCAGCAGCAGATTTCCAACCAGGACCTTACCACAAGTCAAGGGGGAAGTCAGATCGGCTGTCAAGGTTAGGAATGCTAGGTGTATGGGTCCTGTCCTCGCTGCAGAGGTGGGCCAACGGATGGGCGAGAAACCAGGGGAGGGTGTGACAGCCAGGACTCGTCCGGCGGGAGGATTTGTCGGACGAAGAACATGGGCTTTCGGCTGTGCCGTGCAGAAAAAGAGCGAGGGCAACGGGATGACAGGGATTTGGGGTGTAGGAGTTGGAGACAAGAGGAGGATAGGGTTAAGAATCAAAGGAAAACAACAATTCAAGGAATTCAATGTCTTTCAAAATTTTCGGTTCATTTCAAGGTACAGCAACACCAATACAAAAATGAACATCCCCATCAAGAGTATATTGTATACGTTAACTGTTTAACTTGAAAAATATCAAGTTAGGACCACATTGTCTTCTCAGAACTTGACATGCATCTATTGCAAAAATAACCACAAGCATATAAGTCTCTCCCTTCTACAAGCATTGTTACATATCCATACAATACCTTTGCTAGGTTCAAGAAAACAAGATTTAGGCCCTATTCGAAAAGTGATGCGGCTTTTGTCTTTTGACTGAAATGACACTGTAGCGGCTGATAGTTTTTCTGATGTATTCAATCAAAGAAAAATGAAGAAAAATAAAAATATTGTTATATCTCAATGGATAATGCAAAAGAAAAAAAGGAAAAAACATCGCATTACGATGCTAACGTGTTCCAAACGGCTCGTAACTTTTGGAAGCCAGAAGCCATGCATTAATCTAAGATTTTGCAAGGACAAAATTACATGAACCGAGAAATTTTCTGTAAGATTTTCAGCTTTAAGAAATTTCACGAGCCAACAAGCAAAATCTTTTTGGTTTTTGGTTTTCAAATTCATCTCCTTTTACATTTGGGGGAGAGAGGGATGCGTGGAAATAGCGAGCCTAGTGCACACCGCCATGGCTAGGTGCATCTCTTGTGGCCAGTGGAGAAGATGAAGTGCTCCAAGGTGATCGAATCCAGTGGCTAGAGGCGGCGGGGAGGCTGAACCGAGGGGCGGAGGGGACAGGGAAGCTGGATCCGAGGGGTATGTTTAGTAAATTATATCTGTTGGAACAAAATAGATAAATAAGTTTATTGGATTTGAACACAGAGCTGATCTCGGATTCACACACACATCAAGAAAAGTACCATTCGAATGAAAAATTTGTTCCTCACAGAAAAATGAATGAAAATTTGTAAACATATTTGCATTAATAATTTTGACACAACTTTGCAAACATATTCTGATTTATTGAAAATATTATTATTTGGATTGAAGAACCGTAACAAGTTTTGCATAATATTTCACACTATGTTGTATATCAGCCTTGCTTGGCGAAACCCAAATCTGGATTGAAGATCCACAAGAGGATCTTGGCATGGTTATATAGGCTCAAGGGAGAGGTGTCCTCAACTTATACAACAAGAAACAAGGTGGCCGAATGCGGTGCGTTGAGTGGCGCAAGACTCTCGGACCTTCCTTAAGTACCGGAGCATCCAAATCATCAAAATAGGACTTTGTGGGGTTTGAGTACCGAGCAGCGCCCTCTAGGGGGCCGGCTGATGCATGGTGGGCTAGGCCTCAAAAATATTTCGGGCTTTGTAACTTTTACGTCCGATCTCCAATTTTGGGAAAATACTATATGTATTTTGATTAGCTCGACAAGGTGGATGTCATGGTGACTTCCAATTTGTCATTTGATGAGTTCTTTTTTTTTGCACATTTTTCAAAGGAAGCTCTTTATCGGCTTTTTTTAGCCAAATTTCTACAAAACAGACAAAATACAACATATCTTTGGATTTCATTAGGGTTAGTTCCCAAGTGGCATAATTTAGCACAAATATTGAGGTAAATGATGATAATATGGGGTGAGTAAAGCATATAAAATGAGCACCAACAACTAGCCACTAATCATGGGACTAGAACATAAATACACAGGAGGTTTGGATCTATAACAACCCAAAAACTAATTCCTCTATTATCTGTGTTTGAACATTAAATTTATACATTTCTAAGTTTTTCTTGCATTTTGGCTAATTATAAAAATATTTCTCTATTTAATCAGTACCTAAAGGAACTTTCAAGAAAAACTAAAAGCTGATAAAATCTTGGAAGTCATTTTGTTAGGTGTTAGTTGGTGCCAAGAACCTATCCAATTTTTTTATATAATTTTTGGAGTTGGCTTGGTAATTTTAAAAATCAAAACTTTATTCATGGAATTAATTAATTTTGAAAAGCATCAAAACTTCTTTTTGCCCTAGCCTTGTCTGCTCCGTGTGCCAACCCCTGCCTGAAGCCACCTTGTCCCCTCTCCTTTTTTTATTTCCATCGCACAAAAGCGTCTTCTTCTGAACCCACCTTCTCTCTATCACTCTTTCCTGCTGTCGCTGATTAGTGGGCCTAGGTCCCACTTGTCGGTGGTCATTGTCCACCTCTCTCCCTCCCCTTCGTCTGTGTGGTTGCGCATACTCACTCACATAGACACACACTAGCACCCACTCTCCTTAGCTACGCTGTTGCCCAGTAGACCCCTGGGCCCACAGCGTAGTCGCCCACCTCAGCTCGTCATCGCCCATGACCGCCAATCACCGCACGAGTACATGTTGGCCCATGTCACCGTCACCACCATTGTCGACAAAAGATCACCAACCTCACACGCTCTTTGGCCACGTGTCCAACCCGTCCCATCACCGCATCTACTTTGCCACCTTGGCTTGCGTGCTGTCAAGAAGTGGCCCTTTTCACAGATGTCATCATGCACCTGCACGACCTCATCGCCTTTTGCTGTCATGCCACCACATTGAATTGCCTCCATTATCGTTGTCACCACCCGTGACTTCGCCTCGAACCCACAATTCCATGTTGCCTAAGCTCAACCAGCACCGCCTTCCCTCCACCGCTGGTGAGTTCAGTAAGGAGCTCAACCATGGCCATTGCTGAGCTCCTTATGCCAGTCTCGCTGACATATGGGCCCACTAGTTAAGATTTGGTTAGCGCTAAGTAAACCTGGTTAAGACTATGAGTCACTAACATGTGGGACTAATAGATTAATTAATCAACATTTCTTCTTTATACTGGTTTTAAAATATGAGTCACTAACATATAGGACTCACCTGTTAGACCCGACCCCAAGTGTTCTAGGGTTCGAGTTTGAGAAGTGTACGTGTTGTGGTGTGCTATCTTGTCCTCTAGGTAGAGTGGCTATAAAATTTTTATCCTCAAGTAGCAATATACCAATTTTATTCATCTCTCATGAATCTCTTTTGTTTTGGTTGAATTACTCTTATTTTGGTTTAGTTTGACCTTATCTCTCCTCTTTTTTAATCTTGCTAGATGCCTAGGATGAGTAAGTGGTGGAGATATATCATGAAAATCAATCATCATCCATCTTGGCATCAGGTTTTGGCAAGTTATTGAAGTTGCCCCATTTTTGCTTGATTTGGCATCTTCGAGTAATTTCTTGATCTAATTGTTTTTGTCTCAATTCCTTGGATGTTCTGGCTTGTTGTGACATATGGAAGAACATCTAGAGCTGTCTTGGCTATCATTCACCCACAAGCAAATTATATTCATCGTTTTTGGTTTTTGTCCAATTTTAGTGTAACCTTCCTTCAAACAGAAAATTGTTAGAACTTTAGCAATAATTTTCTTGATCATTGATTGAAATAGGTTTTTAATATCCTAGAGAAAGTGTAATGAGAACGTCACTTCTATGGATACACACAACACTCATTAATCAGATGCTAGGCAAGGAACTATGACGAGGGCACATGCACAATAGTTGAATTATCATGTGAGCTCATTTCTAGGATTATGTAATTCAACTTCTGAGAATGGATTGCTGCTTGATATATGTGATGTGATTGTGCTTAGGAACATGGGCAGAAACCAAGGAGAGGCACATGGTGTCACAGACATGTTTGTGATGAACATTGGAGGTCATCACGTCACTTTGACACCAGGGCAACCAAGAATGAAAGCTAAGAATGTTCTAGAATCCAGTCCGGTATCCAGAGATAGCACTGATTTCAAACAAGCATGGAAGATGCATACGGAGTCCAAATGAAGTGATCTTAGACTTGTTCCAATCGTTTTGGTCCCACCTCAAAACTCCAACTGAATATGTTGTAATTCATAAAACAAATCTAAATCAGTTTCAAACCTGGGCCCTGTGCCTTGTATCAATTTTATCCCAACCAGGGAGTTGTAGTGGGATGTTCTCTCACCCTCACAGACATACTCCCCCCATCCCTAGGCCCTAAAAAACTGTCAGGGATGCCACTTTTAGGGCTTAGGCTTGTTTAGATTGATTTTTATTCAGAAAACATCAATTGTGTACATGTGTTGACTAGACCAACTACGGCGACTTCAAGCCTCTCCATTGTTTAATGAAACTTCGTATTTCATTCACAAATTCAGATCGTGCTTATTTCTTTCTTGCTTGACTCTTGATTGCTTGTAGGAAAGATCATCTGTGTTGGACACGATTGATAACGATAATGGTGTGGTGTAGCGATTGCAGAACAGACTTGGTCGTTTTGGTCAAGTAGCCTCCTTGCCAACATCATATTAAATAATCATAGGTATCGTTCTCATTGAAAGATCGGACCAAATTCCCTCATCAGTTGGTATCAGAGCACAGATTGCCTGGTGGAATTTATATTTTTGTTTTATTTTTCAAACCTGCTGTAGGGGTACGTTAGTATGTTAGGAAGTTATAAAACCAAGATAGACATATACAATGACATAGTTGCCCTTGGGAAGGATACTCGAATGTAAGGGTACGGTTGTAAAAAATACTCCCTACGAGGATATATATATATATATATATATATATATATATACGTGATGCAAGCCCTGGGGAGAACCCAAGAGAGCATTGCTCACCTAACTCTCCACTACCATACACCCTCTCTCTCTGTTTGGTCTGTAACCACAACAGTTTGTGCCATCTGTGGGGAGCGGCAGGAGCAAGCCTCAAGATATCAAGAAGGATGGCACTGAAGAAAGCTTCATCATCGGCGGCGAAGAAGAAGGAAGGGGTCGCAGCAAGGTCCCACGTCGACACCAGGGCTTCGGCATCGGCGGTCGCGGGTGTGAACGATAACGCCCACCGCGCGACGATCGACCTTGCCACTGCCGATGTGACAATCGACCCCGCCACCGCCGACGTGATGCCCTACCCAGCTGCCGGCGTGGCAGTCGACCCCGACAGTACCGATTGGGTGTCGGGGAGCGGTAACGTCAGCGTCCATCGAGGCACGACCGTCGTCCCTACACTCGGTACGGGAGCGCCAAGCAGTCCCGGCGGCGACACGGGCCCCATCATCGAAGCTGGAGTCCATCGTGTCGACGCGGCGGGCAACCCAAGAGCACAAGCTGTGGTCACGGCTACCCCGGCAGCGCAACCAGGTGCGCCGATCGCTTCATCTATGCCAGCAGTGGAGAACGCCCTGCTGGTGGCCCTCAGCACGCTCCAGCAGGAGTTAGCGGATATCTGAGGGGCCGTGCGGAGAATGCAAGAGGCTCGGAGTCAGTAGACCACGCCGGTGGTCCGCCGGAGCCCACACCCGAACGGGCGGACAGCCGCGACACCGCCACATCCAGCCGCACCTTGCTGCGACGCGTGGACCCGGAGTCCTCGCTATCTGCGGGCCTACAGCAAGCGGCATGACCAGATGATTTCAAATTCCCTAGTGCCATCAAGTCGTACAAGGGCAACACGGACCCCCGGGAGTTCGTGCGCGTATACGAGACCGCCATTGAAGCAGCAGGCGGAGACGACACCACGAAGGTGAAGGGGCTCCCCCTCGCGTTGCAAGGAGTGGCGCTCTCTTGGTTCTTCACCATAGAGCCGAACTCCATCTATGCATGGGAGCAGGTCTGCGACCGCCTCTACGACAACTTCCAGGGGAACTACGTCGAGCGTGTCGACGCGGATCAGCTCTTCACAACCAAGCAAAATCCATCAAAAAGGCTTCGGGAGTACTTCAAACGCTTTGCGAAGGTCCGCTGCCAGGTCAAAGATTTCAACGAGACAACCATCATCAATGTAGCAATACAGGGTCTTCGCCTGGGGCCGCTGGCTAAGTACAACGCGCGGAAGCCAATCAAGACGGCGGCGAAGCTCTTCGACAAGATGGAAGAATACGCTAGAGTGGAGGAGGACGCGCGGAGGCGTCACGGCAATGACGCCGATGCCAATCTGGCGGAGGGCACGGCAAAGAGTGAGGACTCGCCGAAGGAAGGCTCCTCGAAGGGCAAGCGTAGGCAGGAGCCATCGAAGGACACCTCCCGGCACAAGGACCCATCGGGCGACAGGCCCAAGCACGGTCAACAGAAGTCTCGGAGAGCCCGTCACGTCTTCAACATTAAAGGCGGCTCAGAAGACAATGCCCCCGCTGGCCGCGGTGCCAGGGCTCAACGGGGTCGGGGGCGAGGCCGAGGTCGGGGCCGCAAGGATAGGGCCTGCGTGGAATATGGCGACCATCACCGCCTCCAGTGGTGCGAAGTACACGATCGAGGCAGCCATGACACCCGCTCCTGTACCACCATCGTGGCACTTCGGCAAAGCGTCGCAAGAGATAGGGATCTCAAGGTGCGACCACCCGTCATGGCACATGTCCAGCAGCCCCTGGACAGCCCCCTACGAATTCGGGATCAGGAGCTGCAGACTCAGGAGGGCCTCCGGCGGATGCAAACTCATGTGCAGCAACCTCAGGAGAGCCCCCCGAGGATCCACGCCCCGGAGGGCGCCTAACGTAGAGTCATAAACGTCATCTCCGGAGGCTCCTTCCTGGAGTTCACCTCAGAGCAGCAGCGAAAGGCCTACGTGCGGAGGCTATACCACGTGGCGGCGTACCTGGCACAGGCACCGCCGGACTGGGCGCAACATGAGATCACCTTCACGACCGCCGACGCCGACGGTGTGGAGTTCCCCCACCAAGATCCCCTGGTCATCCAGGCTGCCATAGCAGGATGCGATGTCAGGCGTGTCCTGGTTGATGGAGGAAGTTCCGCAAACATTTTGTTCACAGGGGCCTTCGACCAGATGGCGATCCCTCGAAGCCGCCTAGGCCCCTCGAAAATTCCGCTGCAAGGCTTCGGAGGTCAGCCGCTGATGGCACTGGGCCAGATATGCCTGCAGGTCTCCTTCGGCCGGGGCGACAACGTGACGAGCAGGGACGCCACCTTCAACGTCATGGACATCCCGTACCCCTACAACGCCATATTTGGGAGGCCAACCCTTAATTCATTCGGGGCAATCCCACACCACGGATTCCTATGCATGAAGCTCTCAAGCCCGCGGGGTATCATCACCGTCCACGGCGACCAGTACATGGCCCGGCACATAGAGCTCGGTACCCGAGGCCCGCACCTAGAAGTCTAGAGAGGCTCTTAGGCCAGGCGCGCCAATACAAGCGCTCCGGTAACACTAGCAGCTGTCGAGACCCGAATATGTAAATTCGGTCTCTCTGTGTATTCTGCACTAGTCCCAGGATCATGCTAGTGCACACAGTCAAACATAGATGAAATCACAACCATATACACGATATAAATAAAGGAAAAGCTCGAATATCGATAAATCTCAAAGGTACGACCTTATGGCCAAGCTTACAATAGACTAGCCCGAAGGGCTTAACAAGATAGCAGCGGAAATCCAAAATAAAGCGTAGTGGTCAATCGACAAGCCCACAGGCTATCGAGTGGAGAACGAAGCCTAAACCGCGAAGTAGTCGAAGTACTCCCCTTCTGGAACCTTCTGCTGGTGATACTCCTCTTCCTTAACTGAGCAACATTGGGCATAAAACCATTAGTACATTGGTACTCAGCAAGTCGTTTGTAACAAATGAATGCAATATAGTATGCAAGGCTTATCAAAGGAAGGCTGAAAGGTTAATTTGCATAAATGACATTTAAAGGTAAATACAGTAAATAGATTGAAAGCGAACTTTAAGTAAAATAATAATAAATAAATAATCAAAGGAATTGACATAACCACTTGCAGACCTCCCATCTACAAGCCAAACCAACCGCTTATGGACCTCCCATCCATAAGCTAAACCAACTACTTATGGACCTCCCATCCATAAGCTAAACCAATAGTGAACACATGTCCACTCCCAACCACAAGTTTTCAGAAATAACTACTCCTCGTGTGAAATCACCGAGCATTGTCCATGACCGAGGACGCGGCTATTCGAATAGTTTTACACTCTGCAGAGGTTGCACAATCAGACTCCACACGATGTGATTAGCCTCACCTAAAGGTAATCACAACAAGGCCTTTACAAAGTTCAGTCCCAACTCAATCCGCCCGCTAGGGTTTCGCATCACACCCTCCCTTGCGCCACATGGAAATCAGTAACCATGTTCATCTCAATGGCAAGATTAAAATTGGAACATCCCAAATTAGTCAGCCAGGTCCATCCCATACTAGACATGTGGTTTGCATGGTAAAGCTCAGATCAATGGTCGCCGGGACCCGAACAACAACTCCGAGCCCCTCAGGTAAATCGCACTATCCTGTGAAAAGCTAGTGCACAGTGTTTAACAAGAATGTATATCATGCAAAAATAACCACGAGATATTATTAAACGAAAATACGGCCTTAAGGCCAAGTCTTACAATAAGGCACCAGCCAACCAAGTAAACAAAACAAATGGAAAGAAAAAAATAAAGGTGGCAAAGACACCCATCCAAATTCTCCCACAGTGAATGATCAGAAGACGATCCTACTCGCAAGTAGTCCTCACCGCCGTAGTCGCCCTCAAGTCCGGCAACAGATTTAGCAAGGTGAGTACTGTATACTCCCAAGGTAAGCAAGTAAATGCTTACGCAAGTTACACCAGAAATATAATGAGTTGATGCATGCATAAGGGATTTCAAAGGAAGCTTAATAGGTAGTGTGTGGAAAGCAATACTTGTATTTAAATACCATAACGTAAGTACGAAAAGCTGAATTTAAATACAAGATATGAAACATTGTTTTTAACAAGTAATATCGTTAGTGTAGGCTCCAACCTACACTAACCTATCCACGGAATCCACCCGACCAGCACCAAATCCAACGCTTGTTTGCCAAAACCAAGTTTTATGAAAATTCAAGTCTAATCTGTGAAGACTCTACTCAAGATGTCCATGACCGTGGACACGCTATCCGATAGTTTGTTACTCGCAGAGGTGTACAACTTTACCCACAAGACATTCCTCTCACTTGAGCCACGCGATCAACACACCGCCTTAGGTGTGCGGCGAGAGTTCATGACAAGGTCGTTCGATGATTCATAGCCGCATAATCACGCCGCCACTAGGTTTCACCACAACTCGAATCCACGAGTTGGAGCCCCTCCGTGCCATGTGAGACTTCCCACACCTCACGCCGCGCCACATTCAGCCTATAGCGAGATTATAGCCGAACTTCACAAATTACTTAGCCAGTCCGTCCCATACCGGACTTGTGGTAGTACGAAGTGACTTCAGAAATAATTCACGTAAACGGTCCTTAAGTTGATTTAGGCTCAACCACATACCCCCGCACGATAATCAACCAGGTGTCACCAAACACGAGGCATACCGGCACCCACCACCTAACCATTGGCCTAAGTCCAAAACATGTTTTCTATTTTCATTTTTAAACAATTTTCGTAAACCATCCTTGACTCATCGAAGTCAAGTTTTTGTTTTTAAAGTCCGTCATTTCATGTGAAAGATTGATCCCACCTAAAATTATACTAAGCCAAGCTAAGCATTTCTATAAAATTTTCTAGTCAATACTATGGTACTAACTAGTTTTCAGCTAGGGTGACAAGGTATACGAATTCAGGATTTCAAATGGGCTATAATCAAAGGATCATGGGTATATCTAACATTTAAACTGAATTTAAATTAATTTTGGATAGAAGTACGCATGCATATACAGTAAAACAACATAAATAAATTTGAAATATTAGGTTCAACATGGTCAAAGGTGTAACTTGCCTTGATCGTAGTCTGCTGCGATTCGTCAATTCAAACTCTCCTAATCACAATATCTAACGAGAAATCAATTCAAAGCAAATTCAAAACAAAAATTCAAATGAAATCCAAATAACTTCCAAAAATTATCAAATAAATTGGGAGACAGAATTCTGAATTTTTGGATGTGGGTCAACAATTTTTAAAAGGAATTGAGGCTTTTAAAAGAAGTTGGAAGTTTTAATTTAAATTTAAACCTTGGAATTACAAAATATATTCAAATCAAATGTAAGTAAATTTCAAAATTTCAAAATTATTCCAGAAATGGATAGATCATGATTTTAGAAAAATTTAGAAATTTGAATGGGTCAATTTGGAGTTAAAATGCAAAAGTTATAGCCTTCCAAAGTTTGAATTCAAAATAAAAGAAAAAAAGGTATTTTCTGGATTTATTTTTAAACCGAAAAGGATTTATGACGTCAGCACGAATTATTTTTCTAAAGGAAAATATAGATTATGACGTCAGCCCTAGGATTAATATATTCGCAGCAGGTCGACAGTGGGGCCCGGTGTCATGAACCGAGTCCATGGACCCGAGGGAAGGGTGAGGTGGCGCGCGCGCGCGGAGCGGGTGGCGCTGACGTGGCGCCACGGGTCGCCGTGGTGGTCGCCGCGTGGCGCCACGCCACGGCTTTATGCCGACGCGGCGCGCGCGCGAGGTGGCGAGGGGCGGCGGGTGGCGCCGGCGTGGCGCTGACCGTCGCCACTGGCCGCCACGCCGCCGCTAACTCGCCCGACGGCCGACGTGGCTGGCGGCGGCGGCGGGCGGCGGCGCCGGCCCGATGGTCGCCGAGTTCGGTGAGCGGCGCGCGCCGAGGGCACCAAAATGACGAGGAGAACGCGGGAGTGCGTCGGCATTTTGCGCGAGGCCAAGGATGACCGAGAGGGAAATCGGCGAGAGGGGCGGCGGTCGGAGAAGGCTTCACGGCGGCGGAGTAGCTCGGTGGCAGCTGGGCCGGGAGTGGTCGCCGAGGGTCGCCTGGGCACCAGCAAGGTCGGGGAGGTGTCGGCGAGGGGCGAGGGGGTTCGAGCCGGCGGCGATTGCTCGCCGGAGTCGCTTGAAGCCGCGGAGGGAAATCGGCGCAGGGGACCCTCGAGGCTAGATTATGCGCCCTGGAGGCTCGTGGGTGGCGGTGTGGGTAGAGGGACCTCGGGCACCTCTTTATAGGTGGGGAGGAGGGTAACGGCGCGCGGGTTCGCCGGAGTGCAACGGGCGGGAGGTTTATTGCGACGGTGATAACGGCCGCGTTATACGTGATTATGCCCGCAATGGACGCGGTGGAGGTGCATTGCGATCGGCCGTTGGCGCGGGCATCAATCGGAAGGAAACGAAGCTTTAAAAGCTTCGGTTTGCGGCAGAATGGCGCAGCGAGCGGAGATCGCGCGAGGAAGAAAGGAAAGGGGCGGGGAGACGGAATCGACGAGTGGGGCCCGCACGCACGAGAGAGAAAGAATGGAAGGAGCGAGGGGACGGCCGGATGCTTGACGGTGGCACGGGAGAGATCGGGACCGCTGGCGCGATGCGAAGGGGTAAGTGAAGGGGGACGGCTGAGATTCGATCCGACAACGAAGATCAGATCGGGGCCGGTCGATGCTTAAGTGGGAAGGGGCGCCACGATGAGGTACGGCAATAGGGGACGGCTCGGATAAAACCACGTGGCGGCAGGAGCGAGAGGAGCGTGAAGCGGTAAGTTGGTGCGCGGCGAGGATTAAACTGGCGCGGAGTGGACGGTCCGGCGCGCGACACGCGCCGCACGCGGAGAGAGGGAAGGCGGGAGAGGGTTTAAGTTAGATCGGACGACCGAGGGGGAATTTGGCGGAGGGGACGCCGATGGTTGACACCGCGGCGGGAGGATTTTGGGATTTTCTTTCTTTTGATTTTCCGTAAATGCTATTAAGCTTTAGAAAACTCGTAAAAATACCAAATAAATTTTGAAAATCCAGAAAAATTCAGGATCTATCTCGGGCTATTCTAGACTTAATAAAAATATGTCCCACTCAGTTTAACAAGTATAATTTGCAAAGGTACAATTTGATTTTGTAGGGAAGGTTTTAATTCCTTCTAAAATCTAGAAAAATTAATATAATCTCATAATTGACTTAAGGAAGCTGAAATACATTTGTTTTAGCTTTTAGGAATGCAATAAATTTATTTTTGTCTTTTATACAATAAAGTTTATACTTTTTCTCAAATCAGGATTTTAACATAACTCCAGAAAATACAATAAACTCCAGATTAAATTTTTCAATAAAGGGACAAAATTTTGGGATGTTACAAACCTACCCCCCTTAAAGGAAATCTCGCCCTCGAGATTTGCACTGGCTAGCAAAAGAGATGGGGATGGCTGGTCTTTAAATCTTCTTCTCGCTCCCTGTGGCTTCGTGCTCGGTGTGGTTGCTCCACCGAACTTTGCGTAACTGATGGTCTTTCTTCCGTCCGACGCTCGCTGCCTCGAGAATCTTGATTGGTTGCTCCCGATAGGTGAGGTCATCCCGAGGTCCAAGGTTTCAAAGGCGGCTTGCTCTGTGGGTACTCGGAGGCACTTCTTTAATCGTGAGACATGGAAGACATTGTGCACCCCGACATGTTTGGCGGCAAGTCTAATCGATATGCGATCGCACCTCTTCGGTCCGTAATCTTGAAAGGGCCCACATATCGTGGTGCTAGCTTCCTCTAACTTGAAACCTTTTCACACCTCCGAGTGGGGATACTCTAAGATAGACGTAGTCCCCGACTCAAAGGTCGTCTCGACGGCGGTTATCCGCGTAGCTCTTCTCGTCGAGACCGGCTATCTTTAGTCCGTCCCGATCTTCTTCACTTGATCTTCTCGCCTTGCAGCAGCAGTTTGGTCCCGCTTGGGGTTCACCTTGCCGATCCCAAAGCAAGGGGGTTCGCACTTCACCATACAAGGCTTCAAGGGTGCCATCCGCAGTCGGCTTGGTAGTCTGTATTGTACGAATTCCGATAGGGCAATGAACGGTCCCAACTGTTCCCAAATCCAGCGCAAGCTCTTAGCATATCCTCGAGTATCCGATTAACTCTTTCTCGCTTGACCGTCTGTCTAGGGATGGTAAGCGCATCAAACCGAGCATTACCCAACTCTTCGTGCAGCCTTTGCCAAAATCGAAGTAAATCGACTACCTCGATCCGACACTATCTTCTTGGGTACGCCATACGTGCACACAATTCGAGACATGTACACTCAACCAACTTGCTTCCCGAATAAGTGGTCTTGACGGTATGAAGTGAGCCACTTTAGTCAACTGCCTATGATTACCCAAATTGAATCATAACCCGATTGCGCCCTTGGGAGTCCGGTTATGAAATCCATACCGATTTCTTCCCACTTCCACTCTGATCGGCAATGGTTGCAAGAGTCCCGCCGCCTCGATGTTCGGCTTTGACTCGCTGGATGTGTGTCGCAGCTTCAATGAACTCGCGATTTCCCTTTTCATACTAACCCACCAATATCTTTCCTCGCATCCTCGTACATCTTGGTACGACCGGTGGATTGAGTATGGGGTATCATGAGCCTCTTTCGTAATCGTGTTTTGATTTCCGATTATTCTAAGCACACAGATGCGGTTCTCGAACCAAACCGTGCCATGTTCATCTTCACAATCGGTGCTTTGCCTCTTCTCATATTCTTCTTGATTTCTTGAATATCCTCGCCCACGATCCGAGCTTCCTTAATTTGATCAGCAAGCGGGTCGCACTTCAGCGGTGGTGAGGGTGCTTGGTCCCATTGGGTTTAGACTTAGACGGGCGACTACTCTCCAAGTCGGGTCCGGTCTTCCTCCGATATCACCATGTTTGCATAAGACTTTCGCTAAGGCATCGGCTACTACATTCGCTTCCGGTGGTAATGTATACCGATGTCGAGTCCTTTATCAACTCCAACCATCTTCGCTGCCTCAGTTGAGTTCTCGCTCGGGTGAAGATATACTTCAAATTCTTATGGTCCGTATACTTCACAACGGTTACCAATAAGATAGTGGCGCCGATTTTTAAGGCGTGCACCATCGCGCTAACTCCAAGTCATGAGTAGGATAATTACACTCATGAGGCTTGAGTTGACGCGATGCATAGGCTACCACTTTGCCTTCTTGCATCAGAACACAGCCTAAGCCTAGGCGAGAGGCGTCACAGAAAACCTCGAAGCCTTTATGCACGTCTTGCAAGACAAGTACGGGTGCTGAGACTAGTCTCTTCTTAAGGGTTTGGAAACTCTGCTCACAAGCCTTCGTCCATTCGAACTTCTTTTCCTTTTTCAGCAATTGGGTCATTGGCTTGGCTGTCTCGGAGAATCCTGCTATGAACCGACGGTAATAACCCGCAAGTCCAAGAAAGCTCCTGACTTCTGTTACGGACTTTGGTGGCTTCCACTCCATTACTGCTTCTACCTTGGAAGGATCTACAGCGATTCCTTCGGCTGTTACGATGTGTCCGAGGAAGGCAACCTCTTTTAGCCAGAATTCACACTTACTGAATTTGGCGAAAAGCTGATGCTCTCTAAGCTTTTCCAGAGTGATCTTGAGGTGCTGCTCGTGCTCTTCTTCATTCTTGGAGTAGATGAGGATGTCATCGATGAAGATTACTACGAACTTGTCCAAGTATTTCATGAACACACTGTTCATCATGCTCATGAAGTAGGTCGTGCATTGGTCACCCAAATGACATGACCGTGAACTCATAATGCCCATATCCGTGGAGAAGGCAGTCTTAGGAATGTCTTCTTCACTTAATCTTCACCGATGGTATCCCGATCGCAGATCAATCTTGGAGAAGATACCGCTCCTTTCAACCGATCGAACAGTCATCGATCCCGGGAGGGGGTATTTATTCTTGATGGTGACGCCATTGAGTGCTCAGAGTCCACACATAGCCTCGCACTCTCATCCTTCTTCTTGACGAACAGACGGGTGCTCCCAAGGCGACGAACTAGGTCGGATATACCCTTTGTCTTCTAACTCCTTGAGTTGATTCTTCAATTCGCTAACTCGTAGCGTGCATCCGATATGGTCTCTTGAAATTGGGGCGGTGCTCGACTAGGTCAATCACAAATTCGATCTCCTATCCGTGGCATCCCCGGTAGTTCCTCGGAAAACATCCGGTATTCCCGCACGATCGCACTTCCTCCAAGACTTGGAGGTGGAAGAGGCACATTCTTCCGCTTCGAACTGAGGAGAGAAGATTACTTCCATGCCTTGGTCATTGGTGAGGGTGATGGATCCGTAGCACAATCGATCCGACCTCGATTCTTGGCAACCAGTTCATCCCGAGAATGACATCTAGTCCTTGCGATTCCAAAACCAAAAGATCGGCGAGAATCGGGTCCCATCTATGAGCAATTCCACTTTGGGGCACAAGGTCCTCGCTCTCATTTCTCGCTCTGTGGAGTGAACTATCATAGGGTTGCTAAGGGTTACCCTGCCCAACCCATGCTTATCCATAAAAGTTTTTGACACAAAGGAATGCGATGCTCCGGAATCGAAAAGAACTGATGCGGGGACTGAATTGACAAGGAACATACCCAGCACGACATCCGGTGCAGCCTGGGCCTCTTCCGCTGTCACATGGTTCACTCGCCCTTTGATGAAGGTCTGCGGCTTCTGCTGGCCCTGGT
This sequence comes from Melocanna baccifera, assembly GCA_036346265.1. Lineage (NCBI taxonomy): Eukaryota > Viridiplantae > Streptophyta > Magnoliopsida > Poales > Poaceae > Melocanna > Melocanna baccifera. Next base: position 14,789,618 of record CM070677.1, read on the forward strand.
TCTGACTTCCAGAGGCTCCTGAAGTTGCTGCCGCTTGAATCTTCTTAGGGCACGCCTTGGCAAAGTGCCCTGGTTCCTTGCAGTAGTAGCAGGTCAATCCGTCAGACGGCGGACTGCTCTTCTGTGTCTGGCCACCGGTTGCTGGGGTGCGGTTGCTTGGGAACTGCTGACGGTTGGCCTGAAACGGCGGGCGGCTGGTTGAGGACTTGAACCTGCTGGACTGGTTCTTGAAGTTGCTGCCCTGGGGTCTGAACTTGTTTGAGTGAGGAGGAGTACTGCGATTCTTGAAAGAACTTCCAGAGTTGTTCCTTTGATCCGCCATCCTTTTCTTCCGGGTCTCCATTTCCATGTGCTTTTCTCCCCGGCGATGGCCTTATCGACTAACCGTGGAAGTCAAGATAGTCACCCGATATCGCTTGCACCGATATGTTGTCATTCGTGCCCTCCATGAACCTTTCTTGCTTGGCCTCACCGGAAGCCACATCCTCCGCGCATAGCGGCCGCTTGGTTAAACTTCACGTACTCATTGACAAGACGACTTCCTTGGCGCAGATCTGAACTCCTTCTTTTCAATGCCATGGTGCCGGTGGGGATATGAGCTTTGCGAAAGCTTTGCTCGAACTCGATCCACGCCACCGCCTGCGGTTGGCGTGCGAAGCGGTGAAAGTGTCCCACCATTGAGATGCGGGCCTGCTCACCGATGGGAGGCGAACAGACTCGCTCCCGATCGGTGCAACCGCATCGTCCACTTCTTGCCAATCGACCGAGCCGGCCGCCGGCGCCCATCGGTTCAAGATCGCCGCGAAGGTGGGTGGCTTGATCCTCAGAATTCGTGAGAGACGATTGGGAGGCACTTGGGCAGGTTGATGATGAGCTTGAGGGTTGTTGATCGCCCGAGCTAAGAGCTGGATCAATCGGGTTTGATTGGCCATCAATCGTGCCCAATCTGGTCCTCATTGGCGGGGTGGTGGAATCTGAGCCGGCTGGCTTCCTTGTGCTCCGGGTTGGCGTTGTCCATGTTGGAGTTTCTTCTTGTGTTCACCATCTATTGAGACTTTCAGATTTAGAGAGAGAACTAAAGGAAAGGTTCTAGTAACAATCCCACCAAAACAACACACAAGAGCAAGGAAAACATGATAAGAGCCAAATAAAACTTTTTATTTTATTATAATAGTCTCGTGGCTGTTTACAAAGTTCTACACCACGGATAGCGTTCTAAGACTGGGGTTGTCTACACACTAGCGCTGCGCCGAGTCTCCTGAAAAGGTCCGAATCGGTGGAACTCGCATCTTCTCGCACGAGCTCGGCAAGTTCCTCTTCAAGGCGCGCGAGCTTCTCTGCAGGCGGTGTGCAGCTCGTCCGTGGTGGTCTCGGCACATGTGATCCATGGACTTGGTGTACTCCACCGCCGTATGAGGCGGGGTTGCTCTCATACTCTGAGACGAGAAGTCGCCGCAGCCCATAAGGGAGTCTTCATGGGGAAGTAGCGAAGTCGGTCTGCGCAGAAGTCTCGAGCGAGATGTTCCGCCACTGGCGAATGGCCTCTCGGCTGCATCCCGAACTCCATCAAGAAGGTGGCTCGAGGTAGGTGCGCCGAACACGTAAATGGCTCCGTGTGCTCAAATCCTTGAAGATCTTCACTTCCACCCTCCAGCCGCCTCGCTCCATACATGCCAACGTATCCCCGGTAGAGGGGTATGGGCGGAAGTTGAGCTCTTGCATGAGGTTGTGCATGATCGTCGCGAAGAGTCGAGCAAGGGTCCCGTGGGAGACGCGGTGGGTTGCTCCATCTAAAATTTGGAAGGAGAGGAGTTAGTAATCGGTTTTGTAAAGAGACTTGAGAAAAGGAGAGATAATTTAAAAGGGCATTTCTTATTAAAATATATCCTTAAAGCTGGTCTCTTGCTAAGGTCACGCCTTAGAGTCATTGTTGCTCGATACCATTTCGCCTGACCCGAACAACAACTCCGAGCCCCTCAGGTAAATCGCACTATCCCAGAAAAGCTAGTGCACACAAAGTTTAACAAGAATGTATATCATGCAAAAATAACCACGAGATATTATTAAACGAAAATACGGCCTTAAGGCCAAGTCTTACAATAAGGCACCGTGCCAACCAAGTAAACAAAATAGCGTAAAGAAAAAAATAAAGGTGGCAAAGACTGCCCATCCAGCCTCCCACAAAGCGAATCGATCAGAAGACGATCCTACTCGCCAAGTAGTCCTCACCGCCGTAGTCGCCTCAAGTCCGGCAACAGATTTAGCAAGGTGAGTACTGTATACTCCCAAGGTAAGCAAGTAAATGCTTACGCAAGTTACACCAGGAAATATAACAGAGTTGATGCATGCATAAGGGATTTCAAAGGAAGCTTAATAGGGTAGTGTGCGGAAAGCAATACTTGTATTTAAATACCATAACGTAAGTACGAAAAGCTGAATTTAAATACAGTATATGAAACATTGTTGTGACCCAAGGAACTTAATTAAACTATTTTCAGCTAATGTTGAAGTATAATTTAGTCATATTAAATTCTTTTAAATTTCTAAAAATTCTTGTAAGCTTGATTTAAATTCAGAAAAATTCCAGAAGTTTATTTTTAAATTCGAGGTTTTGAAAATCCCCAAAATCGTGATGTTACAAAGAATGAGGCTCCCTACCTCGCACACGACAACGACAAATACCTGCTGGTTAGTCCCTGACCTTTTGTACTCGCTCACCCGCGCAAACGGGAATTTAATAAAGTTCACCGTTTGCGAAGCTACTCGTGTTTCCCACAAAAACGTGTGGAGGCCTGCCTCCGCATGCACTCCCCGGAGCATAAATAAGACACGGGTGTTGTCCCTGCGTACTCTACTGAGTCTAAACAAGACGCGAATGTCCTGTGCACGCGTCGGTGGCATCACTACGTGTAGTCTTCGGAGTATAAATAAGACGTGGTTGATGTTCCCATGCACTCGAGTGTAAATACGACGTAGCGTTGAGGTCCGCTTCCGCACGCACTCTACGCAGTATAAATAAGATGTAGCATCGAGGCCCGCCTCCGCACGCACTCTACGGAGTATAAATAAGACGTAGCGTCGATGCCCGCCTCCGCACGCACTCTACGGAGTATAAATAAGACGTAGCGTCGAGGTCCGCCTCCGCACGCACTCTACGAAGTATAAATAAGACGCAGCGAGAGGACGCCTTCACGCGCACTCTACGGAGTATAAATAAGACATAGCATCGAGGTCCGCCTTCGCACGCACTCTCCGGAGTATAAATAAGACGCAGATGTTCCCCGCACGTGTTGGTGCCATCACTGCGCATACTCTCCGGAGTATAAATAAGACGTGGATGATATTCTCACGCACTCTTCGGAGTATAAATAAGACGCGGATGTTCTCCCTGCGCACTATACTGAGTATAAACAAGACGCGGATGTCCCACGCACGTGTTGGTACTGTCGCTACGCATACTCTCCGGAGTATAAATGAGACGTAGTTGACACTCCCACGCACTCTCCGGAGTATAAATATAGCGGAGCACGGACACCAGAGGCTCCCCGCGCTTTCCGCCACCTGCGTGCGCCACATGGACGGAATGTCGCGGTTACAAGGGCGAGGTGCCGCACATACATTTTCAAGATACACCGGTGCGGCACCCATTAAGGGGGAACCCATCAGTTCGGAGGCATTGGAAGCTTTCTCCTGGCGCCGTAGCCCGGCAGCAGCGTCATGCAAGACGAGCTAGCCCATGACACCGTGGAGAAGAGGCGACGCAGGAGCTCAACACCCTACGCTTTCGGAGAAGAGATGATAGCGCTCATTAAAGGCGCCCCCAGGGGCGTGCGGCCCCGGCACGGGGAGGTCGAAGTCTGCTCCTGGAGTTGCAAGACCCCTTGTTGAGGTGCAAGTGAAAAGCCCCCCATCAGGAGCATCCTCGAGCTAGGGGAGGAGACTGGGGGGAGGTAAGGCGCTTGTAAGAGGCACCCCAGGCGAGGCGCGACCTCGCTGGTGGAAAAGGGAGGTCTACCCCCGAAGTCGGAAGTTTCCTCGCTGAAGTACAAGTGAATTGCCCACTACCCTTCATCAGCCACGACCCTTAGGCGAGTTGGCGAAGGGGCTGCACACCGCGGCATCACGTCCACCCCGTATGAACGGGGTGTTCGACCCCGCAGTCGTCCCGGCGGCATCAGCCGCGCACGGGAGCCCTCATCACTATCGGCATTGGTAAAGCAGCACCGGGGGAAGCTGGGGCACGGTAGGGGCTACGAGTTTAAGAGGGGAAGTGGCAAGGGCACCACTGTTTGGGAAGGCGAGTGGTGCTTCACTCGCCCGCTCCCCCTTTTAAAGAGTCCCGGACGCGAGACCCTACCAATTGCGCCCCAAGCATCTCATCGACCGTTCCAGGTGCATGTGATGCAACAGTACCGTCCCACTTCAACTACAGGATTCTGCCAATTGCGCTTCACGTGTTCCCCTTATCCTGGGGGGCCCTGAAGAAACAGAGGGTAGGCAAAGCCCTCCCCACCAGCTGTAAAGCAACGTGCGCAGAGCTCTGTGAATGCCGCTCCCAATGTCCCATCAATATACACAATTGCAGGAAAATAGTTGCGCCCGTGAAGTCCCGCATCGACCGCGAAGGCCAGGGCCTACAAAGCTAGGTTCCTGTAATCTCCCAAGCCTACTTTATCCTTATCCTATCAGGCGGTCGGCGATGGAGCGCTCGCGCGTCTACTTCGACTAGGCGCCAGCTCCGCTGCCACCACTTCGAAGGGTAGGGGACGGAGCGCTCGCGCGTCTACTTTACCTAGGCGCCAGCTCCGCTGTCACCACTTCGAAGGGTAGGGGACGGAGCGCTCGCGTGTCTACTTCGACTAGGCGTCAGCTCCGCTACCACCATTTCGAATGGTAGGGGACGGAGCGCTTGCGCGTCGGCTTTGACTAAACGCCAGCTCCACTGCCACCACTTCGAGGGGTAGTGAATGGAGCACTTGCGCGCCTACCCTCGCGCTTCTACTTCGACTAGCCAACAAACTTTACAAGAAAATCACAAAGCAGGTGTGCCCAAAGAAGGCGGCAGGGACAAGCGTTTCGGCTTCTCTACCACGTTGGTACACGAGTGCTTACAAAGGTCATGGCCGATAACATCCCCTATTACATTATACACTGTCGGCCACCTGCGAACGCTACCCGTTCGGCTCCGCCCGGACAACCTCCTGCGCCGAAGCCTCGCCCGTCGAGGGTTGATTCGCCCAGAAATCCAGCGAGTCCTCAGCCCGCCACCAGCGCCGCAAATGGCGCTGGGTTATGGTGTCAAAAATCAGCAGTCGGTCCCTATCGGACAGCTGCTTGGAGCAAAATGGCATGTTGGTCAGAGCAAGGGAAGCAATCCTCGCTTCATTCATAGAATGGGGTGCGTAGGTTACAACACACACCGACATACAAGAACCCCGAGGTCACACCTGCCTCAAGCCGTCGGTGCCATCATCGTCGCGCCGGGGAACTTCATCCAGCCATTCACCGAGGTTCCCCTCGCCGTATATGGTCCACCGCAGCTCTACCTTCGCCGCGGCCTCTCTGATGTACTCCCAGATCTGCTCGTGAAAAAACTGAACGGCGGTGCGAACAGCACGCACTGCACTGGACATCACTCCAGCCCCGGTCGGCATTTCTAGTTGTGGGTCGCCCAATTCATCGACATGACGGCAGCCCTAGTGCTGGAGAAGCACACAAGCCAGGCATGCGGTCACGTAGGAGCAATGGTTGCCAAAGGATGTCGCGGCGGCATGAGCAAGATTGGAAGCTTCCCCAATCCTCCGAAGTATCCTCAACAGCTCTTCAAGCCCGAATGAGCGGGGCGGCACTTCGGCAACAAGGTTTTCAAGGGTGCCCTCCGGGGCCAGCATAGCATCCCATGCCGCCATCGAGGCGTCGCCCAGAGCCTGGTCCCACTCCCTCCACTGCCGCCTGTCGAGCCGCCGCCACAAGCTCCCCGCGCGTTCCGTCTTCAGGCGTCGAATGCAGTCGTCTTTAGAGAAACGTGCCTCCTCCGCCGCGCGAAGAGCTCCTTCGGTGATGCGCAGACGGTCCTCTAATGCCTCCTGCTCACAGGCATGGGCCACCTGCAGTGCCCGGCCAAGGGAGAGGGTCTACACGATAAAGCGGTCAGTACACCTCCGAAGGGCCGCGCGCTACTAAGGGTCTGATACTTACCCTCATTTCGAAGATCTCTAGCATTCTTCTAAGGAGTCTCGACCCACAGGTCTGCAGTGCCTGGTGGTCTAGGCTCGCAGCCGCGCTATCCGCGACCCCCTGCCATGCTGCCAGCACCTTCGTTCGAGGGACAAAGTCTGCTAGGATTCGTGTGGCATCCGCGGTGATAGCTTCGGCGGCAACGGATGTCCCTTCCGAACGAACATCCTCGTGCTCCGAGGGGCGCCCATGTTCGGGGAGGCATGTTGCTGCAAGGGGACATGGCGGTCAGCCCTACGAACGCCTAGCAGGATCACACCAAGCAATGTAAGCTTACCTTCAGCCCCGCCAGGAACCGCAAGGACATCAGCGTCCCCCGGTGAGACCACCCCGCCAGGCGGGGAGGGCCTCTGTGTCGGAGCTTAGCTCCACCAGACCCCCACCCCCGGCAGCCGCAGACCCGGAGGAGACCGCAGGGACACTGAAGCAGGGGTACTCGGTGTCTGACTCGGAGTCCCACAGGGCCCCGACCTTGCTCGCTACAGCGAACCCCTCGCCTAGCGAAGGGGCGATAGCTTGAGGCTGCTTCTCCTTCGGGGAGTAAGGCGGCGACCCCGCCTCGGTAACCGCCGCAGGAGGGGGCTCCGTCCAAGTAACCGCCGCAGGAAAGGACTCTGCCCCAGCATCCTCCACGGGCGACGGCTCCACCTCAACGCCGGCCAGCGGCGAAGAAGCTTCTCCCTCCGCATCACCCACGTTGCACTCTTCCTCCGCGCCAATGCCCAAGGGCCCTCCTCTGCCCTCCGCATCCGCGTCTACCTCCGAGTCGGCATACTTCACCGAGTCGGAGCCCTTGCCCGCTGGTACTCCCTCTCCCTTAGAACCGTGCAGAGGTGGGCTCGGGGCTAGAACAGCGCGCTCTGGCACCCTAATGCCCAAGGCTTCGCACACACGGTTCATCCGCCCCAGACCTGCCTCCGCGGTCGCAGCTACGCGCAGGGTGTGCTCCTTGGCTGTATACAGTCCGAGGAACGCGTCCACCGCACGCCCCATGTCTTGTAGGAGAGCACCTGTGAGCGGCAAGGGGCACGATTTAAAACAACGGCCCCATGGACAGCACAAGAAAACTAAGCTCCATCAAAAGTTACGTGGACCGAAGGGTCTCGGCAGCGAAGACACGGACAGGCGGACGTTATCGCGACAAAGCCTCCCAGGTGTAACACGCCACTCGGCAGCAAGCGGTGCTACGCCATACATGATGAACTCCTCAACGAGGTCACGCATGTTGAAGCGGGCGGTGATCCCCACAAGCCTCCACGCCATTCGCTGATCCTCAGCATCTATCGGCGCACCAGGCGTGGTGTTGAACGTCACCGGCCGCCCCGAACACTCAAGACCGCTACCGCTCGTCACACGGTGGTAGAAACACCACCTCATCCAGTTCGGCTCCCACTCCGCCCGAGCTGAGTTCGCGGGGAAGATCTTCTCGGACCGCGACCGCAGGACGAAGTTGACGCGACCGAAGCTGGGAAATGTCCCGTCTCCCCGATCCTCTGGCTCACACCGTGCGTCGTGGTGAAAGGCGAACAACGACGCGGCTGGCCAGCACGCCTCCGTACACAACGCCCAATTGTACACGGCAAGACGGGCTATGGCATTCAGCATTATCTATGCGCAACCCAGCTTCGAAATAGGCGACGAACACGATCGCTTCCGACTTCTCAGGATGCGGTTCGGTCTCGTCGCCCGCGGGCAGTCGCACCTCCCGACGGTCCGACAGCTTCCCTTCGCATAGGAGGCCGCGAATCGTCTCTTCCGTCACCAGCGTTGATCCCAGGACACGAGAGCATGGACCTTCTACTCTCCCCGTCGTCGCCCACCATTTGTCCACCTGCGTGGAGTCGCGCACCTCGAGTGTGTATTCCACCTCGAGCGGTGATGACCACCGGAAAATGGCGCTGTTGCCGGCCTACTGAGCGCGCTCTCCATCGTGTGCCATCGTTCTCCTAGATCTACGCGATGATGGAGGCAGCAAAGAAGGCAGGAGATTGGGGTGTGCGACCAGAAGCTACAAGGCGAGGCAAGGAGAATGCAGGTGGTGTACCGTACGGGGTATTTAAAACCCCTGCATCTCCCACGCCACCGGTAAGGGTAACCGACGGGAGGCGAACCGCTCGCCTCCCCACGATCGAAGCCGAAGTGGCACAACTGCCCACGTGCGCCGGGCCCAGTCACACGATGGTCGCGCAAAAGGCTTGACAGCGCACGACGCGCCAATAGCGCTCCGCCACGCGTCTACTCAGGAATCTGTGCAGGGCAACTCTGGGTCCGCCTTCGGCTCCATCACTTCGACACGCACCCGCGCGCCGGCGCGGCACGCCTGAAGACGCCCCCCACGTTGGGGGCTCGGGGCAACCCCGGCATCTGCTGCACCCCACATTTCCTCACTCTTGGCACAAGGAACCGTTTTCGCATCCTAACCCTAATATGTCCAACGTCTTTCTGTGGATGCTAGGTCGCAGAGAGCGCTCGCGGGGCAGGTCAGTCAGTGGGAGTCCACGCCGATTGACGCAAAGCCAACCAATGGCAGGGGGTGTCGTGGTCAAAGCGCGCACAGAGCGCGCCTATCAGCCGGATGGCCAACGCACGACGCGGCCCAACCCAGCCCAACAGCGCCCCAATGTCGCGCCCGAAGTATGGCATACCTTCGGCTCAGCAAGACACTCTGCCACTGCTCGGCGACGCTGTGAGGGATGTCTCCAAACTCGGGCACTACCTCGGCGGCCAGCCCGACGCTACGTCCTCAGCACGAAGCAGAGTTCAATCGGTCGAGGTCCAACAGCCTACTTCCCCCGCGAGTGCGCAGCGGCCGAAGGTCGTCGTATATTGCGCTCAAAAATAGACCTCCTTCAGTCCATCAATATGGCGATACTCTTCTGCATGTTCATGAACTGAAGAAGGCCTATTTTCGACATCAAGATCATCTTAGCCACGCCCGGAACGGCACTACAGCACTCCTGGTATATGTATAGCTGTCTCCCGAACTGCCGCCAGTGGACGTGACACGGTCGCCCATGGAGAAGCGCAACCGGCGGAAGTCGAACCGACGCGGTCGCTCACGCGCGTGCGACGTCCCAACTTGTTGCACCTGCGTGCTTATCCTGCATCGACGAGGTCTCCGCCTCCGCAGGGCAACTGCAACTCCACCTACGGCCCCCCGGCGCCGAGTTTGCTCCTGCATCGATGCACGGTTTCGACATCGACTCCGCCTATGGCCCCCCGGCTTCAAGTTCGCAGAGCCACGACAAGCCATACGTGACAAATCATCTTCGCCCAATGTCACACAAGGTCACAGGCCGCAGGGACGGAGGAGGCCAAAGGGCTCGGCAACATGGCTTCGGCCTGTGAAGCCCTTCACCATGAGAGGCTCCTATTGTAGGGGTGGCCCCCACCTAAACCCAACTAGCATGTTAGGAAGTTATAAACCCAAGATAGACATGTACAATGACATAGTTGCCCTTGGGAAGGATACTCGGATGTAAGGGTACAGTTGTAAAAACACTCCCTACGATGATATATATATACATGATGCAAGCCCTGGGGAGAACTCAAGAGAGCATTGCTCACCTAACTCTCCACTACTATACATCCTCTCTCTCTGTTTGGTCTGTAACCACAACAATACCTATAACCAGAAAATTGTCCCACCAAAATATTACGTTCATCGAAAATCACCAAATCCAAACCTAGTTGTGCCTCTACAATTTTAGTTTCCATTCTACCATGTTGAATTTTCGTCCATTGTCAAGTTCTTGTTATTGATCTAGGTCTAGTGCTTTGATTTTAGTTTCTAGTATTGCATCTAAAAATAAAAAAGGATTGTTTTCATGCTGCCAAAAGGAAACCTAAGATTAATTTGATTTCGACAACACGATAAAAAAAATTAGAGTTTGGAGAGAGAGAGAGAGAGTATCTTCTATAAAAAGACCCATATATCTCCCTAGGCCTGGAAGAGGAATTTGAAGAGATTTGAGTCAGGTGCAAATTTACAAAAAAAAAAGGAAAAAATTAAAAAAAAAGAGGCAAGTGCAAAAAGAAAAGAGCTGCACAAGTTTAAGAAAAAAAGAGAAAGAAGAACATTTTGTAGCATTGTTCATTCCCAGATTTTGAGCTCTCTTTATATTGCCCTTGTGTCGTGTAGTATTTGCTTGCTTGAGCTAAGGTCGAGTACTAGTTTGTGGCAGCAATTTAGCTGAGTACTTTGGACTATTATTCAGCTAGTGTACTTCTGAAATTGAATATTGCCATTCCTTTGCTACTTATATATTGCCTGTCCAAGCTCCACATACTACTAATTGAACAAGTCTCAATGTATCGGTAATCGCTATACTCATAACTCTAGCCAAGTTACCACGAACCAGCCATCGGTTGTACCACTTTCTTTGCTTGGTAAGAATCTTTTATGGATTTAATAAAAGTTTGAGAGTGTGAGACTTCTGTAGCCTACAACACCTAGTAGTTGATAGGGAGCTAACAAATTTTCTTGTGAGTTTCTTGTATTCTACTAACAATGGTAGATTTATAAAATTTGAAATATAGTGGCAAGAATGATGACCAATATTCTAAACGTAATAGTGCCGGACCTCTCACTCCTTGTGCAACACTTCAACCGTGAGGTAAACAAGAGAACAGAGGAGATCTACAACGTGTTGGATCGGCTCAATGACACCCTCACCACCATCAACAATAGAGGGTACATCCGTCGATATCACCCTCTACCTCCATCTCGTGGAGGTGCCAACTGAAGTAGGTATTTTCCTTCAATCCTGTGGAGGTGTCTGTCTCTGTAGGTCTTACTCAAGAGCATATTGAAATAGTTAAATAGTTTTACTCATAGCTATTTGACTCTCATTGTATTGGCTCGTAATGCTTATATTATGTCATGAATGAAATCTTCCATCATTTTTACCACATATCATATTTGTCATCAAATTTATGTCATACCAAACAAAAGATGATTAAATATTGAATGACAATTAAATTAACAACAATGGATAATTATCAACCATCAACTATCATTTTACCACACACTTGCTTTTCTAGTTACGACGGCCAGTCTAATTAGAAGTTGACAACACACCAGATTCTAATCCTCCTACAGAAATTACTCATTCTCAACATAATTCGCAATAATCCAAAATTACACTTAATCGACAATGCTCCTACATGCTCTCCAAATCCACAATTTCCCCCTTTACCGGACAACCACCCCTGCTATCTTGGTACTAAAATTATCATAAATTATAACTCACAAATATTATTATAGCAAACCATACTAGTTCTAGAATATATACCAAATTTCCTACAACTTCCAAGTTTATCAAATGTCCATACTAAATCATCTAAACCCCCTTTTTAATCTAGAAGACATAGTTATCATCTTTTAGATAGCAGACTTAATAATTTCATATCTTTGAATTTACACATGCAAATATATTAAACTTTGACATTTTAAAAAACTAAAGAAAATTATTTATAACTTTCTAGTTATGCCCAAAATTCAATCATGTTATTAAGTCAGTCTAATTAATGATTTCCCATGACAGCACCTAATAGCAACCTTGTTCTGAATAGCAGTCTCCCAAAATTCGTAACTTTTGCTCTACTCATCTTAAAATCATGTTCTTGGATTTTATGGAATCTTTAGGAAGTTACCTACATTTGTCATGTAGATCAAATTCCTAAATTATGCCATCTTCTATTTTTAATCTGCAGATTAATACGTGCTACCAACATATAACAATTTACCAGATAACAAGCTTACAAAATTCATAACTCAAAATCTACTCATCTGATCATTATGAATAAAAATTAGACAAAAAGCTACCAAAATAATTTCAACTTTCTAGTAAATGATATTTCAAATTTATACCCATACACTACCATAATCATAGTATAATGATACAGCATATTAAATCAATTTATTATCTAATCCCTCTAACGAACACACGCGACGTCACTCTCTAATATGAATTTTAATATCTAATTTAATAAATGTAATATCTTGATTTTCAAAGGTTAATTGAAGCTTTTAAAATGAAATTCACCATTTGGATTTTTCTGGAATTAATTAAAACTGAAAATGAATTTTTAATAATCAAAAGAATTTAATATGAATAAAATAAATATTAACATGTGCTAAAAATATTTTATTTAAGTTCCTTGAGTCTCAAGGAATTTTTTGAAAATTTTTGAGAATTCTTCGGATTTATTTGCTATTTTCTAGAGCTTCTTTTATTTTATTTGAATTTCTGAAATAAGAAAACCCTAAAAAGCCCATGAACAGTAAAAGGCCCACCATTACTATGCATCCTAGCCCGTTCATTTTCTGGCACTCGATTCTTTTTTTGACACGTGTCGACCATCTGACCGTTGTTATCCTCAGCCGCCGGATTTCCCCCGAAGGCCGCGTGCCAATCATTCGGAGCTGCTAGCACTGTTCATCGGTGTTGTCTGCCGCAACCATCTGATCCTTCGTAGTGCCAAGGTTGTCCATCCATCGGTGGAGCTACTATTCATCATCGTGCTCGAGTCAAACTCCGTCGCCATCTCAGTTCGCGTGCTCAAGTCAAACTCTGTCGTCGCTCATTGGTAAGCAACCTCTTCGTCTTCCGTCGCGATCGCCCATGCACTATCGTTGAGTTCCCCGACCGCCTTGCTGATCGTCGCCTCAAGACTGCTCCGATCGCCACCATCTTGCCTCCGATGCATCCATTCCTGTCCGGTCATCTCGCTGCTCGCACCTACCGACGCCAGCCGTACCTGTGCCCTAGTGACCTTTCGGCTTCTCCGTGAACCAACTCCACATGCACTGTGTCATTGACAACCAGGTCCCACCTGCCAGCTGGCACTGTTCGGTAGACCAGTGAGCCAGCCAGCCGAGTCAACGTACACGTCAGTGCCACGTCAGCCCTAGATCAGACGTGTCACCATGTGTCAGCGCCACATTAGCACCCGAGCCGTCCCAGATTCCACGTCAGCATACCACGTGTCAGCCACATCACCCTGCCATGTGTCAACCCTGTCAGCCCTACCTGCCACCTGTCGCCATGTGTCAGTCGAGTTAGCTGCCATGTCAGCCTAGCCGCTGCATCAGCAAGCCTAGTCGTCGTGCACTATTCTATGAGATGAGTCCACCGTGAATCCACTACTCTATGTACTGAGTTCATAACACAATAGTTTTTTTGAATTTTCAGTATTTTTCTTTAGATTAAATTTTCCAAGAGCTCGTTCTCCTCCGTCCTAGCTCCGATTGACTCTGTTCTTTTTTCTAAATTCATCTAAAATTGAGCTCTATCTTTTGATTTTGGTTTTAAAGTTTTTAGAGTTCATTTTAATTTTATTTAAATTTATTTTGTACCTCATTCATTTTTTCTCTCGTTATTGTGTCTTTGAAGGAGCGGGAGCACCATTAGAAGATCAAGAGTTCATAACTGAGCAAGGACAAGGCAAGTCATGTCCTTTGATCATGTTGAACCTAGTTTTCATTCTATTATTTATTTATTTTATTCTAAATTATCTTGCATCGCTATTTTATTACAAACCTTTATGCTTGGTAGTTACTATCTCAATTGATTAATCCCTCCTTGATAATTTGAATACCATAATGTAGGGGTGCAAACAAAGCGGATATTTCCGATCGTCCGTCCATCCGTTTTAATTCGTATAGAATTCGGAGCAAATTTTTTGATATCCAGAGGTTTCGTCGGATACGGATACGGATATTTTTTGCCGGATACGGAAACGGATTCAGAACAAACATTATCCGATGGATACGAAACTATCCGGATATTTTTCTAGATAGTTACCGGATATTTGTTCAAATAGTTACCGGATTCAAATTCGGATTCAACTCAGAACTCAATTCGGATTCGGTTTGGGATAGCCCAACAGACACTTACTAAAAAGGCCATAACTTTCACAAACAAAGTCCGATTCGGGTGTTCTTATACTCATTGGAAAGATTATTTTAAGGCCTATGCAATGGATAAGGCCTCATCTTCAAATACATCATGAATCATCTGCTATGATCGAAACAATATGATGGCTGTAAAATCTAGTTTCCTTTTTGTGTGAGTTTGAATCTAAAACAATATAGAATTGAGTTGTATTCGGTTTGGGGACTATATCAATATCACAAGGGGCTATATAAGCCTTGTAATCATAGCCTTTAGGGCTCAAACTATCTTTAAGAAAAATTAATCTACTAAAGTTTGTTTGATTTTATCATTACTGCCGAAATTCCATATGAAATTAAGAGTGTTCTTCAATCAAGATCGTTCAGCCTTTCCGTTGAAATTGGGTGCACGGTAGATCTTCACTTGGTGGTCGGTGAAATCAACGCGAGCGTATTTTGGCGGATTAAAAAGTGTTCGTCCCTTGCACTAGCATTGGAGGATCATTACGATTCATCAAGACTCCCGCGAGTATCCATCCTACATCGAGAAGATTGGGCAACCCCGTATCAAGTGATGTACTTGACTACTTGCCTATGGCTAATTCTTACTTTCGAACTGTGTGGCATGTAACTAGTTAGCTATTACTTGTTTAACTAGTCTCTATCATTTATATGCTACTTTGCTAACTAGAATTTACTAGTTGCTTAACTTGTCCCTATCATCGTGTGAAATTTGCTTATTAAGCTACTAATGTAGTTACATTATGGATATGTAGTATGGTGATTGATCCTTACACATGTGATATATATGGTTTTTGTTTTCGCGCACTATCCGAGTAAATATTCGTGACCGAGACTAACCGTATTCGGAGCGTCATGTATTCGCTCCATATTCGTGACCGAGAATATCTGTATTCGTATTCGTATCTAGTATTATCTGTATCTGATTCCGACTCCGACAAAAAATATGAAAAAGGAGACGAAATGAGCAATATTCGTCCGTATCCGCTCCGTTTGCACACCTACTATGATGCTATTGTCATCATAGGATGGAAAATTATTTAGTGATACCATATTGTTGTCACATGGATTGTACGATAAAATTTGCTTAGCCATGCTTATAGTATCGATAGGTTTATCATCACATGTGAACAATTAATTAATTTGACGTAATGATATTTTGAATTGTGGTTGGAGCTATAGTTATAAAATTTGTGTGCCATGATATTGGTGTGTCATTGGTGTTAGTTATACAAAATTGATTTTTACTTGGGCGAGTGATCGTGTAGTAAAGAGAAAAGTGTGAATTCACTTCGAGGGATGTGGAAGTCTCGCCTAAGTAATGTTAAGAACTTAACTTTGTGCGCTATTGAGCTGAGCCTTACCGTGCAAACCATATGTCTAGTATGTGATAGATCTAGCTGATTAATTTGGGATATTTCAATTTCGCTATCGTGATGAATATGGTTGCTGATTTCTATGTAGCGCAAGGGGGGTGTGATGCGAAACCCTAGCAGACGAAATTGAGTTAAGATTGAACTTTGTAAAGGCCTTGTTGTAATTTTCTTAGCGCGAGGCTAATCACATCGTGTGGGTACAATTGTACAACCTCTACAGAGTGTAAAACTATTTGAATAGCCGTATCTCCGATTATAGATAATGCTTGGTGATTTGACACGAGATGTAGAGTTTTTATAAAAACTAGGTCGGTTATCTTTGAAAAATAAATGGTTAGTTTACTGGTGGTTTAGCTTGTGAATGGGTAGTTCATAAGTGGTTTATTCAATTTTGTTGATTATTTACTTATTATCATTTTTCCTTAAAGTTCGCTTTCAATCTATCTACTGTATTTACTTTAAATTGTTGTCTTTTGCAAATTAACTTTTCAGCCATCTATTGGTAAGCCTTGCAGATTTTATTGTATTTATTTATTAAAAACGACTTGCTGAATACCAATATACTCACGACTTTATACCCACTGTTGTTCAGTTGAAGAAGAGGAGTTATATCAGCAAGAGGTATCAGAAGGAGAATACTTCGATGATTTCATGGAGTCTTCCACTGCTAGTTCTTTAGCCCTTCAAGTTATTAATTGTAAGCTTGGCTACAAGGTCGTACTCTAATAATTATTAATATTTGAGTCTTTTCTTTTATTTTATCGTGTATATGGTTGATATTTCATCTATGTTATACTGTGTGCACTAGCGTGATCTTAGACTAGTACAGTATATACAGAGAGTTCGAATTTACATATTTGGGTCTTGACAATAAACCAACAGAGGAAAAAACTTGATCATTAACCATGAAATTAAAACCCCGGATCACACTCTTTCTCACTTCTTCCCTGATCTTCTCCACTATTTTTTCTTTCCACCTAACCTTCTCTAGTTTCTCCCGCCTGCTCCTCCGAATCGGTGCACAGGGGATCGCGCGGCAGCCAATGCTTCCCACCTTCATGTGCGTGCACTGGTCGGCCACTTAGGCGTTGCGTCACACCGCCAGGACATGGGCAGGCTGGGTAAATGGCGACAGAGCGAATGCAAGTTGCATGAGACATTGGCGCGAGGGCTTGCTGCAAGTGCATCCATGCGGTAGCGTGAGTGTACGGCGGTGCTCGACGCAACTAGGCGCTAGTGCAGAGCGATCTGGTGACGGCACACGGAAGGGAAAAGGATATGCGATTTGGATTTATCTCTCCCATGATCCCTTTTATCTTGAAATAAGACCCTAATCTGATTTCAACTCCCTGAACAACTTGTTTTAGAAAATCAACTCCTCTCTAATTTCACAATCCCTTTTTCCTGTATCCTCTTCTCTCTATTTACACACAGATCCCAAAAAGGCATTTTTTTTTGTATTACAAGTCTCACAAACAACTTACAATTTAGTTGATTGATGGAGA
Source organism: Melocanna baccifera (assembly GCA_036346265.1). NCBI lineage: Eukaryota > Viridiplantae > Streptophyta > Magnoliopsida > Poales > Poaceae > Melocanna > Melocanna baccifera. The sequence goes on from CM070677.1 coordinate 14,806,654, forward strand.
AAACGAATACAGCACAGATATGTTCGGTCGTGGAAGTGCTCAACATCAAGGAAGTGGTCGTAGCGATTGACATAACACGACATTCGCACATCCTAGCAGCAACTGATGAGCCTGCGTGGCCCAATCACGTGCGCAATCCAACACACTAGCTATGATGTGGCCAATGATTGTTGCATTACCTCAATTAGCCCTCCGTCCCATATGTCATCTCTCTAGCTTGGGGTTGTTTCGTTCGTTTCCACACTCAAGTTAGGCACCGTTTGCTTCATGAAAACAAGCTAATATGGTCACCCTTTGATTCAAGAAAACAATTGTTATGTCTTAGCACTCTGACCAAATTGTCATAGACAAATTCTAAACACATTATGCCTAACTTGTGGCGACCAAACTGGTCTCCACAAGAAGTGTGTGTGCCATACTACACTTTATACTACAACTAGACATGAAAAAGTGTGGAAGCCATCCAAACAAATGCACATCCTCCACTTGTATTCAACAAAGGCAACAAGGCTCGGCCTCATGGACTATGGTGATTACGAATTGACACTCCAAATCAAAGTACGACAGAAATTTAGAGCTTCAAAACTTCTCACTTGCCTCGATCAAAACCATCTTATGCTCAATCCAACAGCCTCAAAAGTGCTGAGTTAATGGCAAGGAAAGGTATAGATTAATGGAAAGTCATATATAGCACACGCAACCATCCAAACATACTCTTATTTTCTAGGCAAAACTTACTACCAAATGTGACAAATGGTTTTGCCACTACAAAAATTGTGGCTTACCATACCTTTGTACAAGTGTGGCAAATTGCAATCAAGCAAACAAATGCCTATTATGTCACCATGTCCTTTTGATAAACCACATATTACTCTTTTCAGTCCTTTTAGCTTGTGTTTAGGATATTGGCATGGTAGTTAATATGTAGTTTTCACCATTATTACATTTTCTAGTTGTACGGTAACAAAAAAATACTTAAAAATTAATAATATGGAAGTAACTTTTTATCATAAAACTTGTAATATCATTTCCACGTGATAGATCCAAAAACTTATATTGGTGAACAAAATTTTGGAAGGTTGACTCACTACTACAGAAAGCCTAATACTAGACGTCAAATCACAGACGGTTTGACAAAACCGTCTGTGACCGATATTAACACAGACGATTTTAATTTGGACACCGTCTGTGTTGATGCCGTCGGAGAAAACGAGTATCACAGACCGTTCTTATCAATGAACCGTCTGTGATATTTAAGTATGACAGACGGTTTTTTATTTAAAATCGTCTGTGATAAGCTTATTATCACAGACGGTATGTATTACAAACCGTCTGTGATGTGTTCAGAGGTTAATATATATATAAGTACGTACACATTGCTTCTACACATTGCTTCTAATAACTTAGCTACAGAACTACTGAAACAAGATATCATAAATTAAAGGCAAATTTATTACAAAAGTCGCACATAAAGAGATTCCCAGATTCTAATCTTCATGGCTTCATACGCTTCTTCTTCGACTTTAGGAGTTGGATCAGCCGCTGAGTTCTCGAACGCCGTTAAGATTGTCCTTGCCCTCAGCACTTCCTCCTCCAGCCTGGGCAAATGATCAGTAGCATAGCCCATAATCTCGTAGAGGATTGCATTGTAAGTTTTCTCAGAATCTGCCGTTTCTGCTTGATCGGCAATGTTATCCATCAGTCTATCCAATGCCACAAGAGCTTCTTCCGCTCTGTGCACATTGTAGAGAAGAACCAGGGTGAGGGCTGTTTCCCTTTCTTGAGCGGCAGCGAGACGCCTCTGTCGACGGCGGATGATCAGGTCGAGCTAACGGATGCAAGAAAGTTGGGAAAGGAGAGCAAGGCGTGTTCGGAGAAGCTGCTCTAGATGTAAATTGCTGGCCGCCTGTGTAAGGTTCCGGCCGAACAACTCTTGATGAACAAATGAAAGGAAGGAGATGATCACTGAAGCCATATTGTACTGCGTTGAGAATTAGACCGGCGCGCATATTTAACCTTTAGCAGAGACGGTTAGTATACCAAACAGTAATGATAGACGACGGTTCGTATGCCGAGACGCTTCGTATAACGATAGTCGCCCTCCCGAGGGCCAGCTATCACAGACGATTTTATTTTGGAGACCGTCTGTGATGAGTATCACAGACGGTTCTTACCAATGCACCATCAGTGATAGTCAACCATCATAGACGGTTCTTACCAATGAACCGTCTGTGATAATCGGGAATATCACAGACGGTTTTTAACTAAAAACCGTCTGTGATGGTTCATATCACAGACGGTTCGTTGGTAAGAACCGTCTGTGATATCACCGACGATTTTTAACTAACAACCGTCTGTGATAGTCAAGTATCACAGACGGTTTTTGTTACAAACCGTCTGTGATAATGCTACTATGTATTTATTGTGCCGCTCAGACCGCATCTGTTTTCATTTCGATCCAGATCTAGCCGGTGCTGCAGCTGGAGGCGGCAAGGCTTTCAGGCCACTTTTTTTGGTGGAAGGAGGCTTATTTGGCAGGAGAGCTTTGAAGATTCATTGAGTTCTTGGTTGCCCTAGATATGGTTAGTAATGAAATTTGTTTTTGGTTGCAATATCAAAATAAGTTTGAAGATCTAGCTAATTTAGATTTAGCTAGCCTCAATGCGTGTGGTATATATGTAGTAATAATTAATTAAATTAATTTTAATACTAAGTTATTATATATGTAAATAATATAGGACCAAAGCTAGATGTATACCGCAAACCGTGTGAGTGAAGAGTACATTAATGGCGTGTCTGCTTTTACAAGAGCTGCCGAGGAGGATATGTTGAATAAAGGGGTGGAATATATGTATTGTCCATGCACTGACTGTGAGAATTTGAAGATGTTTAAGAATCGAGAGCAGATTGAAGCGCACTTGATTCGGAGGGGTTTCAAAAAGGGGTATACGTGTTGGACCAGTCATGGCGAAGTCAATGATATACCGCCGGATGACATCGTCGGTGAAGTCAATGATATGCCGCCGGATGACATCGTCGGTGAAGTCAATGATATGCTGTCGGATGATGATTGTGGTTCAGATTCGGATAGGCAGCACGATGACAATCTGGATCAGATGATTCGTGATGTAGAAGAGAACTATGATGAAAGAGAGTATATTAAATTCCGAGGCTTGATGGAGAACTCAGAGAAACCTTTGTTCACGTGCTGCAGGTCAAAGTACACGAAGTTGTCAGCTGTGCTTGAACTGTTGAAATTGAAGGCAAGTAACGGTTGGTTCGACAAGAGTTTCACGGCGCTGCTAGGTCTTTTAGCGGACATGCTTCCGGAGGGAAATGAGTTGCCTAAAACCACGTATAAAGCCAAGAAGGTTCTTTGTCCATTGGGAATGGAAGTAGAAAGAATACATGCATGTCGGAACGACTGTATCCTCTACCGTAAAGGTATGCAAACATGCCTCTCTGTCCGATATACAACGCATCCCGATACAAACGTAACAATCAATCAGATGATGATGGCGAGGGAACAGAGGTGAAGAGAGGACCTCCTGTAAAGGTGGTATAGTATCTTCCTATAATTCCCCGTTTGAAGCGGTTTTTTGCGAATCCAAAGGAGGCAAAACTGCTGCGATGGCACTCGGAGGAGCGCAAGAAGGATGGAATGCTGAGACACCTTGCTGATTCCACCCAGTGGATAAACATCGATAGGTGCTTTGCAGATTTCGGTGCAAAATCGAGGAATATAAGGTTTGGATTGAGTACAGATGGAATGAATCCTTTCAGTAGCATGAGCAGCCGACATAGCACTTGGTCCGTGACTCTTTGCATCTATAACCTTCCTCCTTGGTTGTTTATGAAGCGAAAGTATATTTTGTTGTCGATACTTATCCAAAGGCCAAAACAACATAGGAATGATATTGATGTGTAACTAGCGCCGTTGGTGGAAGATCTAAAAGTATTGTGGGACAAAGGGGTACAGGTGTGGGATGCATACAAACGAGAGAACTTCACTTTGCGCTCCTTATTGTTCTACACCATAAATGATTATCCTACCCTTACTAACCTGTCGGGCCAGAGTACAAAAGGTGCTAAAACTTGTACTCACTGCTTACATGGTACCGAGAGTGTGTGGCTGAAACACTCACGTAAAACCGTGTACAGCGTCACCGCCGATTCCTTCGGAGGTCTCACTCATACCGCAAGATGAAGAAACAATTTGATGGAGAGAAGGAGGACGGTTCAGCTCCAAGGTATTTAAGCGGAAAAGAGACTTGTACTATGGTTAAGGATTTAGATATTGTCCTCGGAAAGAGTCGTAATTGAGGGGTCGTGAGAAGAACATCTAGAAGAAGAGATCAATATTTTGGGACTTACCTTATTGGGAGTACCTAGATGTTCGACACTGCATCGACGTCATGCATGTAGAAAAGAATGTATGTGACAACTTGATTGGTCTCTTACTGAACATTCGTGATAAAACAAAGGACGGCGTCAACGCACGGCTTGACTTGGCTGATATGGACATCAGGCGTGAGTTAGCACCGAGAACAACAGATAATGGACAAACGTACCTTCCCCCTGCGTGTTACACTCTGTCCAAGGCCGAGAAAACAGAACTGTGCCTGTGCTTGCATGGTGTCAAAGTTTCATTTGGTTACTCCGGCAACGTGAAGAAACTTGTTTCGATACAAGATTTAAAGTTAAATGGAATGAAGTCTCATGATTGTCATGTGCTGATGACACAGATGTTCCCTATTGCAGTTCAGAATATTTTACCGGTCAAAGTCCGAGAGACAATCATAAGGCTATGTTATTTCTTTAACACAATTGCTCAGAAGGTCATCGATCCCGAAGGACTAGATGCTCTGCAGGACGAGGTGGTGATGACTCTATGTCATCTTGAGATGTATTTTCCTCTTTCATTTTTTGATATCATGGTCCATCTCATTGTTCACGTTGTGTGAGAGATAAAAATGTGCGGGCCCGTATTCCTACGTAGCATGTACCCGTTTGAGAGGTTCATGGGAATTCTCAAGTCCTATGTACGGAATCGATCTCGGCCGGAGGGCAGCATCGTTGAAGGTTATGCAAGCGAAGAGGTCATTGAGTTTTGTGTCGATTATATGGCTCAGATTCAACCGATAGGTGTGCCTCAATCTCGTCATAAGGGGAGGCTAAAGGGTATCGAAACTATCGGAAGGAAAGCAATCACTCCAGATATGGACGCGTATGCGCAAGCCCATTTCACGGTCTTGCAACACATGACTGAAGTGGCCCCTTATATCGACCAGCACAAGGATGTGCTTCGGCAACAGAATTCAGAGCGGTCGGATGTTTGGACCATAAGACAACACAACAGTCGGTTCAACCAATGGTTGAAAGAGCAAATCGCTAGGAGCTCGTCAAGTGAGATGCTGACATGGTTGGCAAAAGGGTCAATATTTACAGTTGTGACATGGCAAGGATATAACATAAATGGATACACATTCTACACACAGGCTCAGGATGTAAAGAGCACTAACCAGAATAGCGGTGTCCGCATAGATGCGTTCAGTACTGATGGGGTGAGAAACTCGTACTATGGGTTCATAGAAGAGATTTGGGAGCTCGACTACGTGGTTTTCAAAATCTCCTTATTTCGCTGTCGTTGGGTGCATCTCCCACAGGTGAAGGTTGACAAGTACGGTGTTACTACCGTGGACCTCCAACGTGTCAGGCACAAAGACGAACCATTCGTACTCGCCAACCAAGTTGTTCAAGTTTTCTATGTAACCGACCCAGCAAATAAGAAGCGTCATGTAGTTCTTCATGAAAAAAGGAGAATTGTCGGAGTAGATAATGTAGTGGACGAGGAAGAATACGATCAATTTGACGAGTTACCTCCTTTTGGAAATGGTATAAGGGTCGACGACGAACAACGTGACGAAACTAATTACGTACGCATTGATCATCATGAAGGGTTAATTTTTAAAGGAAATGAGTAAGTGGAATGAGAATAACGACATATATGTGGGCATTTGCATTAATGTATATATGGCATGTATATGTGAATTAGCATTTATGTATATAACAATGCATGTGTGTGATATATTTGTGAATTTGCATTTATGTATAAGTGAAAATATGTGATATATAGGTGAATTTTGAGAATGAGTCATACAAATGTATCTCTATGTCCATTGGGCTGTTGTAAAGAACTATACTGGGTTGTTGTAAAGAAATAACTACAGCTGGGCAAAGGCTTATTGAATGCTGGTTGGTGTAGTCATATCAACTACAGCCGGGCAAAGGCTTATTACAGACGGTTGTAAGTTTAAACCCGTCTGTGATTTAATATCACAGACGGTTCTAAGCTTCGAACCGTCTCTGATAGTTAGTATCACGCATTTGTTCGAGATAAGAACCGCTCAGGATATTTATTATCACAGACGGTTCTAATCGTAGAACCGTCTGTAATAAGCCTTTATATATAACTCCCAGCTAAGGTTTTGCACGTACACTGCCAGTTATTAGCAATACCAACTAAGACTAATCGCTCTCCCGATCCCCCGAGCCCGTCGCCGCCGCCGTCCCCCGAGCCCGTCGCCGGCCGCCTCCGGTCCCCAAGCCCGTATTGATCTTCAATTCTACGTATTGATCTTTTCTGTTATAATCAATATTGTTCATATCAAATGAATGTTAGATTGATTATGCTGATTTTAGATACATGATATTTATGTTGGGCATAAATTTCTACTTGAATAACTTAAAATGTTTATATGTGTAAATGTTGATTAAGTCATTTTTATGCCTCTGGTATCATGCATGTTGTATATCTAGGAAAGAATAGGCACTTGAACATATATTCTTGTTATTTCATAAATCTTATTGTTGTTAAATCTTACTGTTATGCATATACATATGTATATGTATATATATGTTGCTAATGAACTTAGATATGTATATGTATACTTGAATATATGTATATATATATTGGAATTAAATTTAAGTATGTGCTTATACCGCACTATTTACGTATATGAGAAGGCCAACATGTCATCCGCGCATTCTTCAATATCATCATCGGAAGCGTCCGCTCCAAAATCAACACGCAAAGCAAGAGGACTATCGAAAAAGCCTGAGGGCCGATTGACCATCACAGAGGTCGATAGATTTGGGACCCCTCTCCTTCCTCAGAAAGCAGCAAGGGCATTTCGAAGAACGATCGGAATAGTTGCACGAGAACGAATTGAGATCACATTCGATTCGTGGAAGAGCGTGAGTGAGACTCGGAAAAGTGAGCTGCTGACAGAGATTTTTGCATCGTTCGAGATCCCAGAAGAACACCACGACTCCGTGCAACATCGTGCCTTCCTTGCGGCGTGCAAAGCATGGAAGAACTTCAAGAGCGTGCTTATCAAGAACTATGTGGAGAAGGATCTAACACCCTTTGACATGTATCCATTCCTAGAACCACAATGGGACGAGTTTAAGGCGATGAAGATGACCGAAGCTTTCAGAAGTGCAAGCGCGGCGCACAAGGCCCTCCAGACAAGAAACACACATCCCCACAGACTCGGCACTGCTGGGTATGCGGGTAAAATCCCGCAGTGGAGGCAGGAGGACAAACAGGCAATCCTGCGGAACACCGCCCCACCATTTGCCACGATCCCAGACGAGCGCGCTTGAAATTGGATTAGAGCGAGGTCATCTACCACGTCGTCGGGGGACATCTCCTTCTGGAACCCTGCAGACCAGGAAGTGTCCCACCGCCTGGTAAGATATTGAACTACATAGCTTGTAATTACTCCACAATTTCCCTGAAAACTAAATGACATGTCGGGCTCTTGCAGGATACACTGAGTGTCGAATCTTCCTAGGGATCATTTCAGTCAATTAGGGAGAAAGATATACTCTTCGCAGCACTGGGAAACAAGGAGCACCCGGGTCGTACGAGAGGCCTTAGGTTTTATGTTCCATGGAAATATGGTTTCTCAGATAACTCCGAATTGTATCGGAGTAAGAAGAGAAACAAAGTTGAGCATGACGCACGGCTACGAGAGGAGATAAAGGCATCTCTTAGAGAGGAGCTTGCTGATTACGTCAGAGATGAGGTGCGAAGACAAACAGAAGAAAATCAGCAGGCCGCCGCCGTCGCTCCTGTGCTAGCCAGCCCCCCCCCCCCACCGTCGGAGTAGCTGTGGTTACAAACCGTCTGTGATATGGATATAGCACAGACGGTTTTTTGTTACAAACCGTCTGTGATATTCATATGTCACAGACGATTGTTCTCTTACAAACCGTATGTGATGATAGCTATCACAGACGGTTTTTAGTTACAAACCATATGTGATATATACTCCACAGACGGTTTTCAAACCGTCTGTGATAACCTTCGATTATCACTGACCCATAAATTCAGGCGGTTCAGAAAACCGTCTGTGATGACGTTTTCGAACTATCTGTGATAATGGTTTCTGTAGTAGTGACTGCATGCATTCTAGGACTCTGTTTATTTCGAGCCGGAGGGAGTTCCACCTAGGTTAAAATATAGGTGAATGTTAAATTACTGTAAAGAGCACCCTTGCAGATATGTTTGCATGAAAAGTTCATTTTTTGTCCATCAACTCTTCTGAGTCTTTTTTTTTATAAATCCTAGAATCTAATTTTCACCCATAACTGCAAAACAATTTACTTTTAGTCCCCAAATGTCAAAACCAGTGCAAATCATGTGCCAAACTGATTTCATAAGTGGCTTTGGTTGATATGGCTACAACATAATCAATTTTGCTATGTAGGTAGACATGTGGCATCCCAGTCGACATGGCCCCACATATGTAGAGAGATAATGAGGAAGAAGAGAAGGGGCTTACATTTGGGGTTAGGCTGATGATGTGGCAAATTACATGACAAAATTGATCATTTACCCAAAAGCACCATGCAACTATATTAAGGACATGATTTGCACTGATTTTGGTATTCGAGGGATGCAAAATAAATGAATTTGATGTCAAGGGTAGCAATTAGATTCTAGGAAGTGCTAAGGGGTAAGAATAGACTTTTTAGGGATAATTGATCATATGCCAATTCTTAATTTGGCACTTTACAATTTGCCATTCCTCCTACCATAATTGATAATTTGCCAATGGGTTCATGTATATCTCTAGCATTTGCCATTATGGATGATTTTTTCCTCTCCACCTTTTTCTTCCTCCAACTCATCTCTTCCTCCCTCCCCATCCCCGGCAATGACCTTGCCTTGCTCCACCTACTGTCCCCTCCTCCCTTGTGTGCATCACAACGCTCAACTCTACCTCCTCGTGCTTCCTCGCCACCTGGTCCCAGTCTTCTCCTCATACCTCTCTGATGCACCCCACAGACCGGGCCCATACAAATGTTGGGATAGAAGAAGTGGTTGTGATGGCAAGATCTGGAGCCCAAGCAGAGGCGAATGTGGAGAGGAGTGGTAGGTAGGAGAGGATGGGGTGAGAGGAAGACAACATAGTTGAACCCGAGATCATAGACCTGGTTAACAGCAATCTAGTGGCCGGAGACAGTGGTGTGGGAGGCGGCTTAGGAGGCAATGTTGACCGACCCCACGCCATCACAGCTACGTCATCGGAAGAGGCATTGTGATTGCAATGGTTGGTGAGGGAGGAGGGGTAGCTAGGAGGTGGAAGAAGGGATAGGGGTAAGTTGGTCAATTCAGGGCCAAAAGTGAAAAATCCAAGAGAAATAGAAACTAAGAAGTGGCATATGATCAATTTTTTTGACATGACTAACACACGACCGGTGGCGCATTAGCGTGAGCGCGTAATAGCGCTGTCAGATTCTGACAGCAAGATGACAATGGCAACATGGCTAGATGTTTCGTTTGAATACGAAAGCATGGTAGTACAAAGGTAGCACAAGAAGTTACTTAGTGCATCATTGGTGCTTTGTATATGCTGCTCCTTTTATCTTTAAATGATCACAACTTTTAAACCGAGTGTCCGATTCACATTCTATTTGAATCATTGTGTTCTATATGTCGAGCTTAACAAAATAAGATCCATATTAAATATGTTTTGAGTACATATTGAGAAAATTATTTCTCATATAGTAACTCTAGGTGTCTAGTACTAGTAATTCTAGATGCTAACAACTAGCAATTCCCTACTACTAGTAATTATAAGTTTTCATGACTTAGATGATGGCAAGTAGCAACTCTACATTTTACATGATAATGCTTCGATGATACCTACTATCTATGAACTATTAAATGCAAGTTTAATTATTGTTGTGATCGGCACCTAACACCTATCAACTTTAAACTATAGTTCTTTTCAACTAGTAACGATGAGTTTGCTGGCAGCTAACAATTATAGTTGCTGAGGACTAGCAATTATGAGTTTGTTGGTAGCTAGCAACTTGGTTGATGTTGGCTAGCAATTTCTTACGTGTTGTTTAGTTGCTAACTCTATGTGTTATTATATTAGTTACTCGCGGCTTTACATGTTACTAGCTAGCATCTTTATTACTCAATGGCAATTATCAATTATTTGTGCAATTAACTACTAGTGGTGCTCTCAAATTAGTTGCTAACTCTACATGTTACTTACTATATCAGTTATTAGCAACTCTACATTTTACATATTACTTGTCAGATTAGTTGTAGCTCTACATGTCACTTACTACATTAGTTGTTATTAATTCTATATATTACTTACTAGCATCTTGCTATTGCTTGATTAAAAAATTATCAGTGATTTGAGCAATCAAGTACTAATGATGACTCTACATCAGTTGTGAGCTACTAGCCTCTAGAGTTGCCAATAAAGGACACGTAGAATTTCCTACCTGAGTAATGATTTTCTCAATATATCCTCAAAACATACTCAATATGGATCTTATTTTATTAAACTTATCATATAGATCACAATGGTTTAAACGAAACACGAATCGAACACTCGGTTTAAGAGATATAATATTTCAAAGAAAAAAGATGAATGTGTCACAGTTAATATAAACACTCCTAAAGTCCACTTTTTTCATTCACTACTATTATTTTTAACCAAACTTCATAGCTAAAACCTATAAGTCATAGTTAATATAAACAAGTCCTATATGGCTCTCTTTCAACCCAATCATATGACTCTGGTTACCACCTGCGCTCGGCATGCGCGTGGTCACACAATTGCGTTAACAGGCGAGCAGATGCAAGGAAGCATTACTTTTTTATGCATCTTCGAGTCTCGAGGATGCGCATCAGCGGACGTGTTCCTTTGTCTATCCAAGTTTTGGATAAAAAATCTTTGCCTTCGGTGCTCGTGTTGTTCTGTACAAGCTTTTCCGTTGGACTCCCCACGTGGAAGATGAGACCAGGAGGAGCGCCCTGCTGCTGCTTCACCCCGCTGCACCCTCCCACCATCGCCATCGCCACCGCTGTCCGTCAAACTGCAGATGCCGCCTGCTTGCTCCGTGAACACCTCCTCCGAGTCGGCCACGTGGCTGAGGGTGCTGGAGCGGGTGGGCGAGAAGCTACGCAAGGGGAACGACGAGGCCGCGCTATCCCTCGTGTGAGGCTCGCATGGGGAGGACGGCGGGCTCCAGTGTTTTGGCGCGACGAAGCAGGTTGTTTTCTTGCTACTCCATATTATCTTGGGTTCTTGATTCAACCAATGTGTTCTTTTTTCTTGCTAGGGTGTGCTATTGTGCGATTATTAGCAGTGATGCTGTAATTCTTCGTGTTCATCTCTGAATTAGAGTATTTCCATGCATTTAAACTGATTTGGCAAAGAAGCAGAGAGGGTGCAGTGAGATGTTCTGATTTGTTCAGAGACGATCTGAATTGTATGGGACATGTTATTGAAAGACCATGTGAGAAGATCCTGTTTAATGTTGTGATGAACTATTGCAATGTTTGTGGAGTATGGTACTTGACTTTGCAAAGATCGCTCGTTGGAAGAATAGTTTTTGGCAGAAATGGAGGATTTTGGGATTTGAGTCATAAATTGAGTTGGGATGACCTGTTTCATTATATTAAGGTTGCATGATGCATGTCTCAGCTAACGTAGGTTAGGTTGTGAAGAACTTATGCCCGGAAACGATTTCTTTGTCTTTGGATGTGTAGGGTCGCTTTGAATCAACCGTAGTCAACGGCGAGGATCGGGACTAGATTCATAGAAGAGTTGAGGCCCAGAACGATCGAAAACGCCGGGTGAGATGGTGAGCTCAAGCATGGCACGAGAAAGGCGGGAAATGTTGAAGGCGAATTCGAACGGCGGGATTGCATCATGAGGCTTGGACGGTCCAAGTGAGCCGTGGTTCGATGGAACCATGACAGGAGAGACTTGGCGGCGCATGACGAGCTAATGGTGCACCTACACGTGGCGAGCATGGCGATTGCGTGCTATGGATGGTGATGATCGGGTCAACGAAGGGTATTTTGGTAGTTTGGCCAAAATACCGGAAACCACCTTAGATCAAAACCGCGGCGCGTGGGCGACGTGTTGGAGAGCGGTTTAGGTCAAGGTGGAGCTAGTTGGATCAAGCGGAAAAGGCTTAACGGATTTAAGCTTATGTGCTTTGAAAAACGTGCATAAGTGACTTGTGTGAGTTAAAACTTGTGTGATTAGGGTTAACGGGTTTCCCCCATTGTGCTAAGTGGATTATATCCATTAGGGCTAGAAATGGCTGGTTGGATCTCCTATATAAAGGATTGGGGTGGAGACTTGTGTTGACCACCTAATCCATCTCTCATGTGCTCTCAAGTCTAGGGTTAGGGTTAGAGAGTGAGTGCATTGTATGCTCTTTATCCTCCTAGGTAGAGTGGCTGTAAAACCTACCTCTTCAAGTAATCATTCATCGATCTTTAACGATCTCTTTGTCTATTATACGTTTTTGTTTGATTTGCCCTTGATTTGGTTGGCTTTGAACCTTTCTTTTTTTCTTGTGATCTTGCTGTGCCAAGAACATGTAAGAGGTGGAGATAAACCTCAGGAATCCATCTCCATCCATCTAGGCACTTTGATGACAAGATTCACGAGAAAATCCGATTTTTGTTGATTTTGATATCATCAAGTGACCTCTTGTTTTAAGGGTTTTGGGTAGTGATCCTCAGTGTTCTAGCTTGCTGTCACATGTGGGAATACATCTAGAATCATCTCAGACATCATCTACCTATGAGCAAGTTGTTTTCACAAATTGGGGTTTTTGCTTGATTTTGGTGCAACCTTCCAACAAACTGAAAAAGGTCCCATCTTTGGCCATGTTTTTTATGATCATTTGTTGGAATAGGTTCACAATAACCTAGAGAACATACATACAAAATTTCATATCATTTGGATCTATGGATCAAAAGTTCTCTCAATTTTCGAATTTGAAATCGGGCTAAAAATACTATTCATCCCCTGATTTTACTGTAGCAGCGGTCAGACCGCCGTTATAAGGCCGGTCAGACCGTCTGGAGCGGTCAGACCACCTCTTGAACGCCGGTCAGACCGCCGAGAAGGGTTTGGTTCCAAGTTTTGTTGATTTAGGCTAATTAGAGTGATTTTTGGGTGGGAATTCTATGTTCTACACCTCTATAGGTGTTTGAGTATAGAATCTTGAATACTAGGGGAAAAATTAAAGTTGGCACCATTCACTCGCGCTCTGTTGCCATATTCGGTCCTACAGTTATGCATATTTTTGCTTGACATAGTGATCTACTGCATGCTTGAGAACCACCACTAAGGCACTAACACCTTTGATAATTTTGGATTCTGCAACCCACCTCCATTTTGAAATAAGAGGAAAAATATAAGCCTGTTCGGTTGAAGGGAATTGCTAGGAGGGAATGGGAAATGAGGAGGTGGGGTTTTTAAGTCCTTTGTTTGGTTAGTGGGCATGGGAATTTGAGGGTCCAATTGCCACCATTTTGAACCCATGGAAGGGGCTGAGAATTGGAAGGAAATTTCACTTGATAGAGAGATGGATACTTCTCATCCCTTCGTCATGACATGTTAGGATGTCTTGCATGTTACAGATTAATTCCTTATAATTCTCCATCCCTCTTACCAAACCAAAGATTGGGACTAAAAATGCAAACTTCCATGCTCAATCCCACCACCAACTCTATCCTCTAAACTCCCGTTCCCCTCCCCAATTGTTGGTGAACACACCATAATGGTTGTAAAACAAGAGGGAGTACTATATTGATTTGATAATAGTTGCTACTAAATTTGTGCCGGAGGCGAAGATAGCCTTCTTCACCTATGCTAGAGGCGATAGCAGCATTGGAGAAGTGCTGCAACGGCGTGAGAGGAGCAGTGTGGCAATATGTGGCGGCAGCTAGGGTTTCAGTAGTGAGGGGAGGGAAGGAGAATTTAGTGGGAGAGGGTGAGAGGGGAATCCATTGGAACTGGATCCAACAATCCAAGATTCAACCAATTTTTAGGAAAAAATTGTTGAGATTTGAATAGGCAATCCCATTTAATTAAGGGCTTCTAGTAAACTTTTCATCATCACTTGTTAGCATCTCTGTCGAACACCTGAAAGGCAGAGATGCAACTTTGCTAGGGTGTTGTTGACCAATTTAGTTGGTGCATTTGTGAGTTTTGAGTTTCAAATACTATACAGTTCCATTTTATATCTGTGAGAATCAATGTGAATAATCTGAACGAATATAAGATTAGTTCACTTTCATGCTATCGTCTGTCTCTATGCAGTCCAATGCTTGAAATTATCTCCAGCATTGCATGGGAGGTAATTGCAAGTATTTCTATATTAAGGGTTTTATTCAAAATACATTACATGGAAACAACTATTGCTATTGTTTAGTGCCACACATTTGGCAAGTAAACAATGCAACTTTGTTTTTTCTTACTAAGAGATTTCCTCTTGTTAATTTGTGCTATGTGTTTGATAAGGAAGAAAGTGAAGCTTTACCTTTTTCCTTTTTCGAGAATGTGATCTATTATACTAACTTCATCTCTTTTCTACTGAAATCTCTTTTATGTACCTCAAAGATTTTATAAATTAGATGAGCTTAAGCTAAATGGGATTGATACTACTGCTTCTCTCGTGGATTTGACTTTGGGATCAATTGAGAGAAATCTCCAAATTACTGCAGTTCTTGGAGAGCTCTCTATATCAGCTGCATTTGAGCTTTCTCAACTCCAGGTTCTGCTATCTTTTTTGGTCTGCTATCTCTGTGGTCTGTTGATTTGGTGAGTTTTTGCACTTGACTACATGTCCTTGTTGATCATCTATTACATGTCTTGTGGCTGACTGGTTGTTGATCTACCATTGTCAGCATACTTTTGTGAATTAACAGCAAAGTCCGGAGGCATGCATTCATTGAGGACACATTGTTGCAGTTGTTAACAGAAAAGATATAGCTCTTTATTATTAATTTCTTTATTGTCATTAAACAATGCAACTCTTTATTAATTTCATAAGGAATATTCAGTCATCTAAGATTATGAAAAGATATTCCCATTCATCCTGTTATGTGCTTCTTTGGTAGCAATTAGCTTGAGCTTTCAGGCAATCTCTAACCAACCAATCCTATAACTCATCATGCATACACATCTTAGCTGCCTAGTATGTTCATTTTTGGAGCTAATTGTGGTTGTTGATTCAACTCATTTCACTCATCCTTGCAGCCATTGAGCTGCTTTTCAGGATCACTTGAAAAAGTTTCTATATAAAGTAATGCTAACAATCATTCTGTGTTATTTATTAACTTTATTATATCATTTGTCCCAAGTCATGACCATGAGATGACCCTCTGTTTCTTGAGCTTACGCATCTACAGCTTTCTAGGTATATTTCAATGGAGGGGTGAGAAACTTGGTTCTTGACATAATTGGTCACAATTTCAGCTAAAAGTACCATAACAGAGTTATTCAGGTATATATATCATCCATGTCGTTTTTCACGATCTGAGCTCTTTGAATTTTACACTCTTGGATGTTTTCTCCTACTTGATTAAGAGACAATTCTCCAGGCACCAAAGTTGGTGGATGATAAAATGTTAATATTTAAGAACCTCGTGCCTTTGTTGCAATGCAGCTACAATTTTTAAGTCAAATCAATCAATAGTGTAGTTCAGTATTGCCAATTATTGTTCTTGATGCCTGAACAATAGGGGGCCTCAAGCATGTTTGTATGCTATTTTACTTTAATATACCAAAGTGATACAATGGTTGTTTAAATTTGGCAAGTGTGCTTTCGAGATAATAAAGTTTCTGTTAGGACACTTATTTGCTTCAGTTGATAAGTTTCTGTTAGGACACAAAGTGATGGTGTTGGTTTTGTCTTTATTTTGCATTCAATACAGTCCAACTTAACAAGTGATCTTCGCTTGGAAAAAAAGCGTGGCTTTGCTTGGAAATCTAAAACTCATATGAAGTTGATCTTAAAAAGAATAATACAAAGTTGAAATAGGACCAAATAAAGTAGGAAGCCACCAAATTATTTGTTTTATACATATACAGCTATTGTATTTTCGATCTTCAAACCTGTCTAACCTGGCTGCAAAATGCCAAGTTGAATTCCTTCAGCGAATTGTTTGCCTCGTCACTTTTGTAAAACATTGATTTTGCAATTTACAAAATCTAACATCTGAGAAACTAATATTGTATTACCAGAGAGTTATTTTGTCAACAGCCATCCAAAATATCAGTATACAGTCCACATAGCAACAGTAAGGACAGCAAGGCACTTCGAGAATGCACAGCATGACCACGAGGTAAAGCCAGTCGGCATGGAAGAGAAGAGAAGGGAGAAGAAAAGTTAGCCACGGCACACCAAGAAGGCACGAGAAGACACAACTAGCACATAGGTGAGAAGGCCGAAGCCAGCAAAGCAAGAAAGAGGTAAAACCCAATTTGGCCACCACCACAACTAGCTGCCTAGAACAAACCGAAGCCAACTGGGCAAGAGAAGCAAAACCCAATTTGGCCACCATCACAACCAATAGCCAAGAACCAACTGAAGCCATCCCCCAAACTCACCAAGAGCAAAAGGGAGGAGGAGAAGCTCAGCCGCCGACGACAGGAAGAGGATCTCGGCTGCGGGCGCTAGGAGGAGGAACCGCAAGCGACGGGGAAACGACAACCCCAGGAGAAGGAAAACACAAGGGGAAGGTGATGCCATGAACGTCGTCATCATCCATTGTCATTTTATCCCAACAAGTAAGTAGGTCCCTAAATCTTATCCTCTCTGTCCTCTGTCCACATCACAGCATAGCAACCCGGCGCATGTTGAACCGATCAAAGATCTCGGCTTGGACCACGAGCAGACTCCGGCGGAACGCGGCAAGCGCGATGCTCATACCGAACAAACACACACACGAGAGGAGATGTATTTTGGAGCTGCCTATACTTGTTTTGCAAAAGGCACTGCTTCCTTCGATGCTTAATGAGGCGCATCCTTGATGCATTATATAGGTTACAAACTGCACATGAATCGGATACGAATACGAGGCATGCGAGCCACGAATACGAGACTGACTTCGCTACGTATACGTGACGTATTCTAGCTCCCTACGTGCCATGAAGAGACTCTCTTCTGGACATACATGCAACTGGATTAGAAGCAAACATTCACCCCCTTAATCTTGTTGCACTTGAACAACGCCCAGACGCTGACGGAGCTCCACGAACTTCACCCGGCCAAGTGCCTTGGTCAGAATGTCTGCTAGCTGCCCTTCAGTGCTGACATGGTCAATGTCGAGTCTCCCTTCTTCATTGCACTCACAAATGAAGTGATACTGAGTGTCAATGTGTTTGCTGCGATCATGATGGACTGGGTTCTTATTGAACTCAATTGCCGACTTGTTGTCAACCAGTAGCTTGAACTTCTGAACACTAGCACCGGTAAATTCCCCGATCAGCTTGCTCAGCCATACTCCTTAACACGCAGCTGTAGCAGCTGTGATGTATTCCACTTCACAAGACGAGAGAGCCACCACCTTCTACTTCTGGGAAGCCCAAGTGATGAGGTCCAGACCGAGGAAGAAAACCACGCCTGTTGTACTCTTGCGCTCATCAATGTCTCCGACATGATCACTATCGATGTAGCCTACCAAGTCTTGATGCAGACCTCGCCCCTTCGCGTACCGGCAGCCGTAGCCGATCGTACCGGCCAGGTAACGGAGAATGTATTTTACCACCACCCAGTGCTACTCTGACGGTGCTTCCATGAATCGGCTCCCCATCCCTACTGCATGGGCAATGTCTGGTCTGGTGTTGACAAGGTAGCGAAGACTCCCGATGATGCTCCTGAACTTGGTTGCGTCCACGGCAGCGGCACCATCCCGCTTGTTGAGCTGTACTCGGTTCTCCATGGGCGTATCGCAAGTGTTGCATCCAGCTAGTCCCGCCTGCTCGAGGATCTTCGCCGTGTATGCACCTTGGCACAACGTGATCTCTCTGTTCTTCTGCTTCACTTCGATCCCCAAGTAATAGCTCAGGAGACCAAGATCGCTCATCTCGAAACGCTTCATCATTTGTTGCTTGAAGACAGCGATGTCGTCGTTGTTCGGCCCATAGATGATCAAGTCGTTGACGTACACACCCACCAGAAGGAGAGTCTCACCGTCTCCCCTCTTGTACACGTCGTGCTCGAGCGTGCTTCGCTTGAAGCCGAGATTAGCCAGCTCCTGGTCCAGCCATGCGTTCTAACCACATGGGGCTTGCCGCAGTCCATAGAGTGCTTTCTTCTACTTCAATACCTTGCCAGTTTGTTTGTCATCGATGAAACCCGGCGGCTGATGGACGTAGACCTGTTCGAGGAGATCACCATTCAAGAAAGCGGTTTTAACGTCCATATGGTGTACCTTCCAGCCACCATGTGCGACGAGCGCTAGTAGCAACCGCATAGTCTCCATACGTGCCACCGGTGCGAACACCTCGTCGAAGTCCATCCCCTGGCGCTGAGCATACCCTTTAGCGACTAGTCGAGCCTTGTTCTTCACGATGTTACCGGCTGGATCTCTCTTTACTTTGAACACCCACTTTAGACCAATGGCATGATGGCCACTCGGAAGCTCCGATGGTGTCCAAGTCTTGTTCTCGCGGATCGACTCCAGTTCGGCCTCCATTGCCTCCCGCCAGCACGGTTCCGCTAGCGCCTGCTCAACGCTGCTTAGTTCATCCGCGCCCAGCAAACACAAGCCGCTGTACTCGAAATCGTGGATTTCGTCAGTAGTGCTGTAAATATTCGACATTGTGCGGTACCTGAGAGGCACGTTGTCTGAATCTGCTGCTCCATCAGTCGGAGGGGTCACCCACTCAATGCTTGGTGACATCGGTGGTATTATCATTGTGGGACTTGGTGCCGGTGTAGCTGACGATCCCGGATTTGGCAACCTAGTCGAATGTGATGTGCCTGGGGTTTGAACTTCTCCTGTCTCCATCTCCTGAAGATCTTCAGTGTCGCCTGTTGTCGGACCACCAACAGTGGTCGGGATCTCGACACAGAACGTCTCCACCGCGTCCTGCTCGTCGCTGGTGCTGCTCCAGTCCCACGACCGATCCTCTTCGAACATCACGTCACGGCTAACGTGCAGTTTCTTCGCCACTGGATGAAAGACTCGGTATCCTTTTGTCCTGGCTCATAACCGAGAAATACCATCTTCTTGGACCTGTCCGTCAACTTGCTCACACCCGGACCAGTGTTTTTCACATGAACTACACACCCAAAAGTGCGCAAGTGATGAACACGGGGCTTCTTTCCGTACCACGCTTCATATGGAGTGACCCCGTCGAGGCTCTTCGTTGGCGCGTGGTTCAGTACGTAGACGGCAGTCGCTACAGCCTCACCCCAGAAACGCGCCAGAACGCCCTTGCTTTTGAGCATGAACCGAGCCATCTCCACCATCATCTGGCTTCGACGCTCCACCACACCATTTTGCTACAGAGTGTATGCTGTGGTGGTGTAGTGCTTGACGCCGGACTCGTTGCAGAACACGACGAAGGTGTTGGAGTTGAATTCGCCTCCACAATCTGTCCTTAGTCCCTTCAGTCGCCCACCATGTTCAATCTCTGCGCCAGCCTTGATCTTCTTGATGTGGTGGAGTGCCTGATCTTTGGTACTTAGCAGCTCCACCCACATGAAACGGCTGAAGTCATCGACGGCGAGTAGGAAGAAGAGCTTGCCTCCAAGCGTCGGTGGCGTAATCTGGCCGCAGAGATCCGCATGGAACAACTCCAATCCACGCTGTGCACGGAACGACGTCGCCCGTGGGAACGGAGTGCCAAGGGTGCAGCCGTCGCAGACCTGTTCGACCCGGTTTATACCGGGATGCCGTCCACCATGCTCTTCATCTCGAGGTCGCGGAGCGCCCTGAAATTGAGATGCCCGTAATGGGAGTGCCACAACCACGCCTCGTCATTGGCCTTTGACAGCAGGCACACCGGTGGAGCCACCACCAGCTTCACTGTGTATAGCCTATTGCCCGTGCGCGGAGCACTGATAAGCAAAGTGTGTTCCCAGTCGAACACACAAAGGCTGTCGTTCTCTAACACGATCTTGCACCCCGCCTCCTCCAATTGCCCTAGGCTCACAATGTTACTTCTCAACTTAGGTATAAAATACACCTCGGTTAGTACCTTGTGCTCACGATGACGCCCTTCCATGATCATCGACCCAAGCCTGCAAATATCCATGTGCGACCCGTCACCAAAACGAACGGTGCCGCTCACGGCCTCGTCAAGATGTGCCAGCGCCGATCGCCTACCAGTCATGTGGTTGCTGGCTCTGGAGTCCAGGTCCATGTGTCGTCATCGCAATCGGTTGGGATTACTTGCTGCTCATTGAGGTACACGACTTGCGACGCTGCCTGAGCCGTGGCACTCACCGAAGCCATCAGTAGCGCCGGTTGCTTGACGTCAGCCTTGGCCAAGAATGCCTCCTCACAGCGCGCCTTTTTGGACCTCTTGCATTCATGGGCCCAGTGTCCGTAGATGCCACAGTTGCGACATTTACCCTTCCGGTGAGGAGTGCCCTCCGAGGTCAATCTGACGGTGGTGTCGCGGCCCTCCGGCCGTGCTCCACCCTTGCTCCTCCAGTGGGAATTCACATTGCTTCCTTCCTTGCTCGACGAGGATTCTGGCGTCAGTCGGTGCCTGTGTTTCGCCAGCCAGTCCTCCTTGGTGAGCATGAGCCGCTCGGTTCTGTCCACGATCCGCTCGACGCTGGTCTCGAAATGGCCTTCCGCCGCGCACAGCCTCCCAGTGAGTTCTTCGATCGAGAGTGTCTTGATGTCGCATAACATCTCGATCGAGACCGCAACCTGGTTGTACTGCGAAGGGACCACGTGAAGGATTTTCTTGACGGCACATGTGTCGTCGATGGACTCACCGAGCGCTCGAAGATTACTGGCGAGGCTCGAAATTCGCATTACAAAATCATTGACAGCCTCACCATCCTTGAACGCAATGTTCTTGAAATCCTTAAGCAGCTTCTGTACATTGACCTCCTTGACACGCTCTACTCCAAGGCGCATCGTCTTCACGGCCTCCTATACCTCCTTGGTGCTCTTCTTGGAGCCCAAGATGAAGTACGTGTCGGACGGTACGCCCTGGATCAGTGCGGCCAGCGCGAACGATCCTCGCGCCGCTCCACCTTACCGGGCTCGATCGCCTCCCAGAGTCCCATCGCCTCCATGTTGATTTACATCAACAGGGCCCACTCGTTGTAGTTTGTCCTCATCAACATTGGGTACACCACCGACGCGCTTGCCTCCTTCGCCATTCACTGCAGCCCGACGTCGCTCGACTTGGTGTCGCTGCTCCCGTTGGTTGGCTTCTCACCGGGCTTCTTAGGAAGTCGAGGTGGTGACAGTGGACTGCTGCTACCGCTCATCTGCTGCTGGAGACCGCCTTAGCCTGGACGCTCTAATACCACATGTTGAAGCCGATCAAAGATCTCGGCTTGGACCACGAATAGACTCCGGCGGAACGCGGCAAGCGCGATGCTCAGACCGAACAAACACCCACACGAGAGGAGATGTATTTGGAGCTGCCTGTACTTGTTTGTAAAAAGCACTGCTTTCTTCGATGCTTAATGAGGCGCAGCCTTGATGCATTATATAGGTTACAAACTGCACATGAATCGGATACGAATACGAGGCATGCGAGCCACGAATACGAGACTGACTTCGCTATGTATACATGACGTATTCTAGCTCCCTACGTGCCGTGAAGAGACTCTCTTCTGGACATACATGCAACTGGATTAGAAGCAAACAGCGCACACCAACACCATCACAGAGCAAGGGAGGAGGGGAAATAGAGGAAGGGGAAGTAGAGATGGTAGTAGGGAGGGGATATACCCTAGGTGAGCTCAGGGAGGAGGCCAGGCCAGGGCTGACGCTGGAAGCCGGACGGCTGAGATGGATGTGGGAGTTGGCGCCGGTGGTAAGGTGCCGAGGCCTAGGGGCATTCACAGCCGGATGTAGGGGAGCTAGTAGGCGGCGCAGGGAGGCGGCAAAGGAGCTCACCAGTAGAGCTGGGACTTGGGCCGAGCTTATTTGGGCTAGCCCGAAGCACGGCCGGCACGGCCCAACCCAAGCATGGCCCGGCCCGACACGTGGCGAGCCGTGCCGGCACGGCACGAACGGGTGGGCCGGGCCGGGCCTAAAAAACAAGCACGGTGGGCGGCACGGCACGGCACGGCAGCTCGGGCCGTGCTTGGGCCAGCACGGCATGGCGGGCTCGGGCGGCACAGCCGCACGCCCGCCTCCCCGCCTCCCTCCCGCCCCCGCCCCGCCTCCCCGGCTCCCCTCCCGCGTGCCTCGCCCGCCCTCCCGGCTCTCCCTCCGCGTCCCCGCCCCGCTTCTCCCGCCTCCCTCTCCGCTCCCGCCCCGCCTTCCCGGCTTCCCCACGCCCCCGCCTCGCTGTCCCCTCGGGCCCGGCTCCCCCCGCGCCCCTACCCCGCCTCCCGTCGCCATCCCAATATCACAAATTCACAATCACAATCACAGTATCACACACACAGCAGAGAGAGTAGAGGGGAGGGGGAGGAAGAAGGCGGCGGGGGGAGGGGAGGAGGGAGTGGTGGGGGTGGGGCGGGGATCTAGAGAGGAGGGGCCGTCGGGGAGGGGACGAGGAGGCGGCGGGGAGGGGAGGAAGAAGGCGCGGGGAGGGGAGGAGGGGTCGCCGGGAGGGGAGGAGGGGGCCGGGAGGGGAGGAGGGGGCCGCCAGGAGGGGAGGAAGAAGGCGGCGGGGAGGGGAGGAGGGGTGCCGGTGTCCATTGTCTCTTCGTATAACGTCACTCGGTAGGAGGAATAATCAAGAAAGAAGATCATCCTCACGCCTGTGATGGTGGAGGCAATCACATGTGCCAAAGACTGGGAATTAGCTAAAGAACGGCAACAACATCAATTGAAGGATCCTGAAATCGTGCAGGCGTACGCTGATCTCGAACGCATGAACGATCTAGATATTGATGAGTAGCTACAATGTACTATGTTGTTATAGTT
This sequence comes from Melocanna baccifera, assembly GCA_036346265.1. Lineage (NCBI taxonomy): Eukaryota > Viridiplantae > Streptophyta > Magnoliopsida > Poales > Poaceae > Melocanna > Melocanna baccifera. The sequence goes on from CM070677.1 coordinate 14,830,088, forward strand.
AGTATGTACATATATTGTTACTGTACTCTTTTCCTTATTCGGGAAACCCCACTCTGGGCGTAAGGTTTTTAACGAGGCAGTAACATTGTATTTTAAAATATCAATGCAATTACACTTTTCCCGAAATATTTACGCCATTGCGTGCTGATGTTTTTATACAATTAATTCAACTTTAATTAATTTTCAACGAGACAGGTACGAGAGAAAGTAAGATGACGGACGTCGCCACAATTGTCGCGCAGCCTTTGTCGTGCATAGTAACTTTGGGTGGCACGCACTAACGCCACACTGATGGGCTTTGGGGCCGCTTGGGCCTGGCCGAGGTGAGGCGGCCGCACGCACGGTGAGATGATCGGGCCGAGCCGGCACGCACGCAACCGCCCCGGCACGGTGGACCGGCCGTTTAAGACGGCACAGCCCAACTCCCAGCTCTACTCACTAGCATCGAGCTAGTGGCTGGCATTGCCACAAGGGGCAAAACTGAGCCCCACGGTTGAGGAAGTTAGGCCCAATGGTTGTGGAACGGAAAGGAGAAGGGAAGCCGTGCAGGGGACCGATGGAGGAGTCACCAGCGATGAGCCACCGGTCAGTGGCAAACGCTGGCTTAGAGTGCTTGAAAACCCCATGTGCGCTTGCGAATCGCCTGGAGAAAGAGAGAGGGGAGACCAGAGATGGAGTAGTAGTACTGAGTGGTGCTAGTAGTAGGAATGGAGTAGTAGAAGTGGTAGCACTGTGCGGTGCTAGGGCATTGTGGCCGTGAGTGTGTGCTGTATAGGGCATGTGTGTGTGTCAGTGCATAGTAGAATAGATTAGGGAATGGATTGATTAGTATAGGTGAGTGGGTATAGACTAATTAATAAAAAGTTTCGCTAAAACTCTATAGAAAATTGAAATGGCAATTTGCCGTCTGAGTCAGATGCTGCCTGGTATGGGACAGAAATGGGAGATATGCCTTTGGGATGGCCGTAGCCGGGATAACACGGCCTTCGGGCTAAGATCGGAATTTTAGATGGTGTAATATTTAAATCATGGTAATTAGAAATATGTGAGTTGAGTTATGCAGATTACCGAACTCAAAATATTTGCTATGTTAGGCTTTAGGTTTGAAAGATGTGGTTGATTGAGTACCAGAACAGTGGGATGGTATCTAGTGAAAAGTGTAGCATGTGTTGGTTTGCGGTAATGCAGTGAAAACACCGCCATTAGAATGTGGGTATGTATGACTATGATGAATTAAAATGGGTAGTGCTTGTTCAGGTGGTTGTTCGAGTTTGGTACCGTTCGTGCATCGTCCATCAGGTTATTAGGCAAGTGCATGATAGAACAGTAAATTGTGATGAATGCTTGCTATTTTGTTTCCATACCATGATCTACAGTAATTATGAGGTGATGTATATGATTATGTGCAAATCATACCTTGATGAGTGCTACTTATGATTAAATGCTAATATTGAAAACATGTTGCATCATGCATTGCACTTATACACAGGATCTACTTCGATAAGTACTCTACGGGGTGGAGGTTGAGACCTCGTATGAAAGAGGACGGGGGCGATTGAGTGGTTCATTTATGGATGAACACTCCGCTATACCGGTATAAACTACGGTTACAGACATATCGCATTGCATTGCATGAATGTGATAGAGGAAGTGATTCAGCTACAGAGATAATGATTTACATTTCGTAGTCATGGAATTAATTGAATTGCTAAATTGATGTCACTATTTTATTGTGTGCTTGCTGAATCTTCAAACTCACTCTTACTTTGTCGTTGTTTTTAGGTGTATAATGAATGTGACATGCATGGGCGGAATTAGTATATGTATATTCCCACGTACAATAGTAATACAAATATCACCTCTAGTTGCCATGGCAAACTTTAATAGCATGCTTTAGTAGTGAGCATTAAAATTATGTCTTATTGAAAATGTCTTGTGTAGTGTGGATTATACCTCTCTTTTGATAGTTGGTAATTGGGAACTATTGTCTTAATGTTCACTGGTAAGCATGTGTACTTATCGTGTCATTGAGTGGAATAAAGAAGTTGCTATCGAATTTTAGCAGCAATAGATGTAATGGTATAGTTCTAGAATAGTGGTAATATTTTGTGTTCAAGGGATAAGCCGGGGTGTAACAAATATCCTGTATATGAAAAATGTGAAGCATGAGCGAACTTGGGTGCTTCTCAAGGTATACACTATCACAAGCTGAGATACACTTATCAAACAAAGATCACTGAATGTGCAAGCCGGGACAGCTTTTGTGGACTTCGAGTTCCTATGAGAATTTAAGGCCTGTTTGATATGGCTAACTTCTAATTTTTTGTTAAAAATTTTAAATTTTAACTGTTTGCGATAAAAATTATGGACAGAGAGATAATCACTTATGATTTTAGATTGTACAGATATTGAGTTTTTAATATGTATTATAATTAATTTATAGACTCCATTTTAAAAAATACTATGTTTAAAAGTTAGGTACTATAATAAAAATTAAAAACTATTTTTAGAAGCAAAAAAAGAACATGCGTTTTCTTAGTTTCCTTCGAGTTGCTGCCGAATTCAATTTTTTATATGTTGATGACCATGCCTTCAACAACCAAACTCCAATGTCTTGCTTGCATCCCCCCATTTCTCTTCCATGCGCGGCGTCCTACAAATCGCCTGCGCCGTCAAGATCTAGAATCTGCGCCGTCGTTACCCATCCATACTCATAGCCGGCACTTCCGAAGCTGCGCCCGCCGAGCCACCGACGCAACTATCTTCTGCCGCCACCGGTCATCTGAAGCCCACGCCCGACGCCGCCAGTAGTGAGAAGAAAGCAAGCCCGCCGCCTAAACATTCTGTATGGACCTAAATCACATCTTGCTGTAATTAGCGAGCTTGATTTGTAATTTTGTATTGCTTTGTTCAAGTTGCGGTTTGAACGATGTGATGCATCTATTAAAGTTTTTTGTGGTGTTTTTTTTTACTGATTTTGCTGTTGGCTGGAAAATATCCTCATATGTGTAATTTAATTTTTATATCCCCTTGAATACATATCTTTCTGTTTCTCAATTTTGCACATTTGCTCACCGTTTTCTTCCTGATTAGAATCAGTTCTTCAACTTGTGTTTACTCATTATCGGGTAAAGTTCCCCGGCTCGGGTGCAGGGAACGAGGAAAATCAAGATGTTAGGTGATGGGTGTTATGAATATTGCGTATATTGGTATATTGATATGATATATATACATATATATAAGAGTACAGGGGATTTATTATATACAGATAAGGAAATCGAAACAGATTAGGAATCAAATAACAATCATATTCTATCTTCTATTCTATCTTTAACACCTCCTCAAACTCATGATGGATCACACACACTGAGTTTGGAGAGAAAATACAAGTATTATGCCCTTGTCTGCGGTTTTGTGAAGAAATCAGCGAGTTGTAATTTCGAGACCCGAATATGCAAATTCGGACTCTCTGTGTAAACTGCACTAGTTCAGAATCTCGCTAGTGCACACAGTCGAACATAGATGTAATCACAACCATACACATGATAAAGTAAAGGAAAAACTCAAATATCGATAAATCTCAAAGGTACGACCTTATAGCCAAGTTTACAATATCTCTAGCCGGGAGGGTTTAACAAAAATAGCAGCGGAAATCCAAAATAAAGCGTAGCGACCAATCGACAAACCCACAGGCTATCGAGTGGAGAACGAAGCCTAATCCGTGAAGTCGTCGTAGTACTCTCCTTCTCGAACCTCCTACTGATAATACTTCTCGCCCTCAACTGAGCAACATACGTGTAAAGCCGTGAGTACATTGGTACTCAGCAAGTCGTTTGTAACAAATGAATGCAATATAATATGCAAGGCTTACCAATGGAAGGCTGAAAGGTTAATTTGCATAAAAGACATTTCGCAGTAAATATGATAAATAGATTGAAGGCGGACTTTAAATGAAAGCAATAATAATAAATAATCAAAGGAATAGACATAAACCACTTGTGAACACCTATTCAGAAGCTAAACCAACGGTAAACTACCTGTTCACCTCCAACATAAACCACCAAGTTCAAAAGATAACACTAACCCTCGTGTGAAATCACCGAGCATTGTCTATAACCGAGGACACGACTATTCGAATAGTTTTACACTCTACAGAGGTTGCACAACTGTACCCATACGATGTGATTAGCCTCGATCTCAAGAAATCACAACAAGACCTTTACAATGCTCTACCTCAACCCAATCTTGCCCGCTAGGGTTTCGCATCACACCCCCCATTGCGCCACATGGAAATCAGCAACCATGCTCATCACAATGGCAGAATCGAAATTGAAATATTACAAATTAATCAGCCAGGTCTATCCCATACTAAACATGTGGTTTGCACGATTAAGATCATATCAGTGGCGCACAAAGTTAAGATCTTAACATTACCCGGGCGAGGCTACAACATCCCCCGAAGTGAACCTGCACTTCCCCTTTACTGCACGATCACTCGCTCGAGTGCAAAACCAAGTTTGTAAACCAAGCCAATGACACACCAATGCCAGGGCACAAATTTTAATAAGCGTGGCACCAACCACAGTTCCATATTTCGTTAAGTCAAATTAATAATTTGCATGTGATGATGAAACCAATGTAGATTAAGCGAGGCTATGCATCTAATCGTACAACCCATGTGACAAATAATCTAGCATCACTAGTATGTTTCCCAACCTAAGGTGACAATGGTATAAAGGTGTTCCAAGTTATCAAGAAGGAATAATCAATCTGGGACAATAACTACTAGTTGCAAAGTTTGAATAAAAGTAGCGATACAATGTAACTTGAAACAAAATAATTAAATAATAGATTGCAAAATTGGGGTCAACATGATCAAAGGACACGACTTGCCTTGGTTATGCTCAGCGAGGTACTCCTGGTCTTCGGGCGTAGATCCTACTCCTCCGGAATCCAAATTTAACGAGAGAGAAAACGATCAAAATAAGAAAAACACATGAAATGATAAGCAAATAAACTCCAAAAATCATGAAACCAGCACCAAAAGCTAGAGCTCGATTTTAGATGAATTTAGAAAAAAGAACGGGGTCAATCGGAGCTAGGACGGAAGAGAACGAGCTCTCGGAAAATAAACCCTAAAATTAAATTGGGAAAATCGAAAAAGCATCGTGGCTGCGGAACTCATCCACGGAGACTCGGTTCACGGTGAACCCGCGCACGTAACAAGACACGCGGGCGCGGCGTTGACGCGGCGGGGTAGGGCTGATGTGGCAGACATGTGTTACTGCCACGTGGCTAGGGCTGACGTGGCTGTCACGTGGCTTGGGCGGTGCATTTTGGCTGACATGGCGCTGATGTGGCAGACATGTGTTATGCCACGTGGCTCTAGGGCTGACGTGGCGTGCCACGTGGGTAGGGCTGACGCGGCACGGCTCGGGCGCGGGCGGCGCGGATCGGGCGATAGCGAAGCGTGACGCGCGGCGCGATCTGGATCATCGATCCAGATCTGAGGCCACGGCGGGGATGGCGTGGCCGGGATGCGGTGGCGGGCGGATTGCCGACGCGTTGCGGCGCGGGGACCGAGGGTGGAGCGGCAACGCGGGGGTGCGGCGACGGGCGGGCGACGGCGAGGCGACGGCGACGGGGAGGCGACGGTGACTCACCGGCGGGTCTCGGCGCGGCGGCAGCGGCGGCGAAGCGGTGGACGCGGACACACGGGCGACGGCGGCGTGGCTCTGGGAACGACGGAGCGAGCGGCTCCGGCGGCGGCGCGGGTGCGAGGTCGGAGGCGAGAGCGGCGGCGGGGTTGCACGCGAACCGAGGGATGAACGCGGGTTAAAACACGCAAACCGAGGTGAGATTGAAACAGACACGGCGCGGACGCGGGCGGAAAGCGACGGATGCGCGATGCGTGGCGTGGGGCGAATCGAGCGGCCGAGGCGGTGGGCGGGAATGGGTACGGCGGCGCCGGGGAGGTGGGCCGGATGGTCAACGCGTGGCGGCGGCGGGATCCGATGGCTGAGCGGCGGCGGGGGAACTTTATTTTCTTTTTCTTTTTCCAGAAATCCAAATAAACTTCGAAAAGCTCTAGAAAATAACAAATAAATCCCTAAAATTCACCAAAAATACCAGAAAATTCCTTAAGACCTGAAGAATCCAAATAAAATATTTTCAACTTATGTTAATGTTTATTTTAATCATATTAAATTATTCAAAATTCTAAAAATTCATTTGAAACTTGAATTAATTCCAGAAAATTCATTTTTGAAATCTAGACTTTAAAAATTGCAGAAAAACAGGATGTTACATGTAACTCTGATGGCACAAACTGTAAAGCAAGTATTCCCTCCTGCACCTGTGAGGGAGTGTAGAAAGCATCCACACCAATGTGTTTGGTGAGCTCATGCTTCACTGGGTCTCGAGCAATGCTGATGGCACTTGTACTGTCAGACATAAGGGGTGTAGGTCCCCTCACAGGTACTCCAAAATCTGCAAGTAACCACCTCAACCAGTTATCTCTGTTGTCACTGCTGCCAAAACTCTCAATTCAGCCTTTGCACTTGACCGAGAAACTGCAGTCTGCTTCTTTGTCTTCCAGGCAATTAAGGAGGAGCCAAGAAAAACACAGTAAGTAGAAAGAAAATGACGATCAGAAGGATCACTAGCCCATGCCGCATCGGAATAGGCCTGAAGCTGTAGTGAGATGGAGCTAGGGAAAAACAAATGACGAGAGATGGTTCCACGCAAGTAGCGAAGAACACGAAGAAGATGTCTGTAGTGAATGTGGGTAGGACTGGTCATGAACTGACTCAAGATATGAACAGCATGAGCAACATCAGGACGGGTGCTCACAAGATAGACCAGACTTCCAACCAGATGGCGATAACAAGTAGGGTCATCAAGAGAATCACCATCAGTAGCACGAAGCTAAAGGGAGAGCTCCATGGGAGTCTTAGCAGTGCGAGTATCAGTCAGACCAGACCGATCAAGAAGGTCATGGACATACTTCTGCTGGGAGAGGTAGTAACCCTCAGGTGTGGAAGAAACCTCAATCCCAAGGAAGTACGTAAGCAAACCAAGATCAGACATGAGAAACTGCTCACTGAGATGTTTCTTCACGTATGTGATGAAGGAGGAATCGTCACCAGTAATGAGCATATCATCCATATAGAGAAGAAGCAGTGTCCGACCTCGAGGTGAGACGTGGACAAATAGGGCAAGATCATGCGCACTGACAGTGAAACCAGCAGCGGTAATCATCGAGGTAAAACGAACAAACCAGGCACGGGGGGCCTGTTTGAGGCCATAGAGAGCACGACGAAGATGACAGACATGGCCATCGGGAATAAAATACCCAGGGGGTGACTGCATGTAAACCTCCTCATGCAAGACACCATTAAGAAAGGCGTTCTTAATATCAAGCTGAGAGATAGACCACCGACGAACAGAGGCAACCGCAATAAGAGTGCGGATAGTGGTCATATGGGCAACGGAGGCAAACGTCTCATCGTAATCGCGATCATACTCCTGCTGAAAGCTGCGCGCCACAAGACGAGCTTTGTAGCGCTCAATAGTACCATCAGATCTAGTTTTGATCTTGTACACCCACTTGCATGTGATAGGACGAGCATACGCAGGTGTCGGTACGATGTCCCAAGTCTCCGTACGTCGAAGAGCATCAAGTTCTTCTGTCATAGCAAGCTACCACTCAAAGTGGGAAGCAACTTCACGATAGGAAGTGAGCTCATGGACAGAAAGAGCATGAGCTATCGAAGTAAGGCCAAAACGAGCAGGAGGCCGAAGAGATGTCCGGTCACGAAGGAGATAACGAGGAGCATCAGCAGATGAATCAGAGATCGGTGTCGGCAAGATACCAACAGATGAGTCCGGGGAAGGTCGAGGACGTCTGGAGTAGTGAACCCCCGAGAAATGAGATGACGGTGTTGTAGGAGCAGGAGGTTGCTGTAGAAGGCAACACAGGAGGTGTAGGTGCAACTGGAACCACAGGAGGCAAACTAGAGAGTGGAGGTAAAGAAGAGTAAATGGGTGAAGAATCAGGGAGAGACAACCAGGAGATCGCCTCAACAGTGGAAACAGGACAAGGAGCCGAATCCCGATGGAAGAAAGGTCGAGATTCATCAAAGACAACATCTCGTGAGATCCTGATCTGGCGAGCAGAAGGGTCATAGCAGCGATATCCTTTATGCTCAGCACTGTACCCAAGAAAAACACATTCAACTGACTGGGTAGATAGTTTGGTGCGCTCATGAGGCTGCAGAAGAACAAAGCAGGTGCAACCAAAAATGTGAAGATGATTGTAGTGGGGAGCTCGAGAGTAGAGACGCTCTATAGGGCTAGCACCCTTAAGAGCAGTGGAGGGCTGCATATTGATAAGATATGCAGTTGTAGAAACAGCCTCAGACCAGAATTGTGGTGGAACATGGAAAGTAAGAAGAAGAGTGCGAGTAGTCTCAAGCAGATAGCGATGCTTGCGTTCGGCGACCCCATTTTGGGTATGGGCACCAGGACAAGACAACTGGTAAAAAGTGCCCTGCTTAGAAAGAAATTGTCGGAAGGCACCAGAATAATATTCACCAGCAGAGTCGCATCGAAAGGTACGAATGGAGCTCTCGAACTGAGTACGAACCATCATGGCTAAGCTACGGTAGATCGCAAGAAACTGACATCGAGTGGACATAGGGAAGAGCCAAGTAGAACGGGAATAATCATCAATGAAAAGAACATAGAATTTATGCCTAATAGACGCAGGTCCCCATACATCTGAATGAACTAAATCAAAAGGTCGAGCTGACATAGACTCACTAGAATGATAAGGAAGTTGTAGCTGCTTGCCCAACTTACAACCTTGACAAGACATGGACGTGTTTGTAGTAACACGTCTAAGAACTCCCTGATGAACTAATGAAGAAAGACGGGACCCACATAGGTAACCTAAACGGTGATGATGCTATTGCGCAAAGGCTCCAGAGGTGGTGGCAGCAGTGGCGGTGGAAGTAGATGTAGTAGGAGCAGCTCGAGAGGATGGAAGGTGAAGGCGGTCAAGAATGTAGAGACCCTGACGATCCTTACGGCGGCGGCCAGTACCAAGAATTGTCCCTGTCTATCGATCCTGAACAAAACAGGTGTGAGAGTCAAAACCAACCCTACAACCAAGATCAGTGAGCTGTCCTACTGAAATGAGCTGCATGGTAAGCTGAGGAACATAAGAAACAGCTGGAACAGAGAAATCGGTAGACAAAAGTGTGCCTTGACAGTTGACCGGTAAGGAAGTGCCATCTGCTATTTGAACATTGATAGGAAAAGGAGGAGATCCTACTGAAGTGAGAGATGTGGAGTCCGGTGTCATGTGAAAACTGGCACCGGAATCCAAAACCCAAGAGGTACCTGGAGGAAATATCTGAGCTAGACTGGCAGAACCCGCGAAGTTGTGAGAGAGTTACTGAAGTAGAGCCCGGCAGAGCTGCTGGACAGAGTGATCTCGCTGAGCAGAACCTGATGAGCTGGTTTGTCCTCCTGTGAAGGAAGGGCCTTCCTGCCCCCTTTTGTTGTCCACTTGGGCACACCTTGTTCCGTCTTTTTCGCATCGCATAACTTTGGTAGTCATGTCCGAAGTTCTTGCAGTAGGTGCACTGAACTCCAGTTGGTGCAAAAGCAGGAGCAGAAACTGGTACCGGAGGAGGAGCCGTAGTAGAAAGCGTCGGTGTAGTCGAAGAAGGAGCAGCAAGCACAGTCGGGATGCCCTAACAGGCTCAAACTCTGGGCGAAGACGGCAGACGAAATCATAAAGACGAAGGTGATCATGATCCGCCTTCTGCACTTTATGACACTCCTGACAAAGTGGAGAGGCCAGCTCATCCAGCTGGCGCCAGAGACTGGCGATGGCTCGGTAGAAGTCGTTGACAGAAGAATCCCCCTGACGAAGCATCTCCAACTCACGCTGAAACAAAAAGAATTGGGCATCACTGCTCTGCTGATAGCGCTCATGTAAGTATTCCCA